>JARQOC010000008.1:144376735-144976735 GCA_033576535.1 Allobates femoralis | reverse complement strand
ATAAATAAATAGAAGAAATTCATATAAGTAAAAAGGGCAGGTGCATAAAAGTACCCATTTGCTCATACTTGAAGAGTGCAACAACACAAAATAGTGAATACAGTAAAAAAAGGGTATATTGAGCAAAATTATCACAGGTTAGGTGTGTTATAATAACATTGCAAACTATAGTTATCAGAGTCAAACTCCAAATATCTGGAAGCTGACACGGGTTTTTGGACATTTGCTCCCTCGGGAGTCCTAAGTTGTACTTGTTAGGGGAGTCAATCAAAATCACCTGTTGCTGCAAGCAAAAGTCCAACTTTGACCCAAGATAATTATTAGTCAAACTAATATGTAATTTTTTTTTATTGGCCTTTAGCTCGATCTTGAGGATGACGACTTGATGGATGAACGCTCTGTAGGAAGATTGATCTCGTGCAGCCTAGATAGGTCCACCAGGGGACTCCTCCATTGCTATCTTGATAATATTAAGCCATCAGCTTGCTGGTCCTCCCCTTCGCCTTGTTCCTTCTATTCTTCTGACCACTAAGTCCTTATCAAATGATTGAATATGTTTATAGTGACATTAAAAAACTATTTTTGGTATCTGTTTGACTCCTAACACAAATGAACTTCAAATGAAGCTTTTAAAGAATATTTCAGAATAGTAATCAAAATGTTCAGCAATAGTTTAAAAAAAACTACCTTAATATTTATATACATCGGTATATTACAGCTATCTCCCGTCTTTTGTATAAGCATATCTCAAACCATAATGACTATGGCACCTCCCGTGTTAGGTTTTTTAAATACTATCATTGTATCTCCTCTCAGATTTTGCATTACTTTGGTCCCATCCCTAGAGGTAATAACTATTTCAATCACATGTATCTCATCTATGAGATATTTTTTTTTAATACAAGATCCTGAAATTGTTTATCTCAGGATCAAATTTACTTTTTACCTTTACTCTTTTGTTAATATCCTTCACTCCCTTTCTACTACATCTATTAATGTCATGATAAAACTTCTTTACATCTGAATTATAACTCTTACATTACTTATTTAAATGAGTGACCAAGATATATTTGCAATAACGTTGAGTAGGTACAAAACCTTGTTGTTACACATTGTTTGGTTTTTGAAAGACTCTTTGAAGAGATATTAATAGTCAGCTCACTCACATCCTTTTCTTTATGTCTTCCCTCTTGTTCTTTACACTTTTTGGGACCTTTAATTGAAAAGTCCATCTCTCTCTAAGGCTGGCTTCACACCACGGTGATGTCCGGTCCGGGGCTGTTCGGTGTAAACCAGACAGCCCCGGACCGGATGGAGCCGGATGGCAGCTCTCTGCTATCCGGTTTCATCACTGCGGTGGAATCCGGGAGAATACGGATTATTCTCTCTGGACATAAAAATGTTGCTTGCAACATTTTTATGTCCGGGGAGAAAAATCTCCCCAATTTGCTGGATCCCGGATTCACCCGGATTCTCCCGGATCCGGGGCAATCCGACGCTCCTTAACATGGGAGCCTATGGGGCCGGATTGCCCCGGACCGGGAGGATCCGGGAACCTGACACTGGCGGCTACACGCCGCTGTTCTTTCAGGACCGCGGCTAGCTCCCTGCCAGCCGCGGTTCTGAATCATTAGCAGCTGCAGCTGCATCCCTCTTAACACAGGACCGGAGGGCACATTTGGCCCTCCGGTTCTATGTGCTGATCCAGTCCGGGGCTGTCAGGTTCATGCCTGCCAGCCCCGGATCGGATTGCGCCGTGGTGTGAAGCCAGCCTAAGAACTCCATTCTCCTAAAAATGTAGTATGTTTTTTGTTTTGTTTTAAAGCCAATTTCACAATCATCTGTTTCTTAGTTCATTTATATTCCTCAGTCTCAGTAAAACTCACTTCAAATTCAATCAGATTCTTCTTTGGTCTTTGATTTTTCTTACTCATTCCTCTATCATGCGCCCAGGTGAATAGATGCGAGCACAATGATATTCATGTGTACATGGTACAAACTTCAAGACAGATTACAATCAGGTTACATTTAAAGGATAGTTCAGGACCAGCAATTTTTTTCCTAACTTTCTATCTCATATACAACCACTGGCAAAAATTATGGAATAACCTGGCTCGGAGGATGTTTATTCAGTTGTTTAATTTTGTAGAAAAAATGCAGATCACAGACATGACACAAAACTAAAGTCATTTCAAATGGCAACTCTCTGCCTTGAAGAAACACTAAAAGGAATCAAGATAAGAAATGTGATAGTCAGTAAGGGTACCTTTTTGCAGACCAAACAGAGGGAAAAAATAATGGAATCACTCAATTCTGAGAAAAAAATTATAGAAACACCCTGTAAATTTTAGTTCCCAAAACTAATACCTGCATCAAATTAGATCTGCTCATTAGTCTGCTTCTAAAAAGGAGTGATCACACTTTGGAGAGAGAATGTCTGTGATCGAATTGTAAGAGTTACTTCACACACAAGGATATCGCTGCAACGTCACAAGTTTTTTGATGTAACAGCGACCTCGCCAACAATCTCGCTATGTGTGACACGTAGCAGTGACCAGGCCCCCGCTGTGAGATCTCTGATCGTTACAAACCATTCTGGACTATTTTTTGGTCGTCGCGTTCCCGGTGGGCAGCATGCATCGCTGTGTTTTACAGGGACAACGACCAACGATCTCAATACTATGCCCGAGAGTGACAGGTTCCCAATGACTGCCATATCGTTCCAAACCGTTGCTGCATCACTGGTGAGATCTGACTGTTTGACATCTCACCAGCGACCACATAGCGACGCACCAGTGATCACTACCAGGTCATATTGTTGTCGTTATTGCTGGAGCATCACTACGTGTAATGGGACCCTAAGAGACGGCCTAAAGGAAATGGGATTTACATACAGAAAAGCTAAATAAAAGTCATCATTAACACCTAAACAGGAAAAAACTATGTTACAATGGGCTAAGGAAAAGCAATCGTGGACTGTGGATGGCTGGATGAAAGTCATATTCAGTGATGAATCGGGAATCTGCATTGGGCAAGGTGATGATGCTAGAACTTTTGTTTGATGTCGTTCTAATGAGATTTATAAAGATGACTGCCTGAAGAGAACATGCACATTTCCACAGTCATTGATGATACGGGGCTGCATGTCAGGTAAAGGCACTGGGAGATGGCTGTCATTACATCTTCAATAAATTATAAATAAAATTTACATTGATATTTTGGACACTTTTCTTATCCCATCAATTGAAAAATGTTTGGGGATGATGAAATCATTTATCAAGATGATAATGCATCCTGCCATAGAGCAAACACTGTGAAAACATTCCTTGAAAGAAGACACATAGGTTCAATGTCATGGCCTGCAAATAGTCCAGATCTCAATCCAATTGAAAATCTTTGGTGGAAGTTGAAGAAAATGGTCCATGACAAGGCTCCAGCCTGCAAAGCTGATCTGGCAACAGCAATCAGAGAAAGGTGGAGCCAGATTGATGAAGAGTACTGTTTGTCACTCATTAAGTCCATGCCTCAGAGACTGCAAGTTGTTATTAAAGCCAGAGGTGGTGCAACAAAATACTAGTGATGTATTGGAGTGTTGCTTTGTTTGTTTGTTTGTCATGATTCCATAATTTTTTCCCCTGCTTGGTCTAAAAAAGTAACCGTTACTGGGTAGCACTTTTTTTTCAAGGTTTCTTTTAGTGTTTCTTCAAGGCAGAGAGTTGTCATTTGAAATTACTTTAGTTTTGTGCCATGTCTGTGATCTGCTTTTTTTCTACTCCCATAAGCACAGAACATACTCCAGGATCGACTACTTTCTGGTGGATAGTGACACGATTGCGTCCTGTGCCTCTGCGGACTTGGGATTGATAACCTGGTCGGATCATGTGGCAGCGTCGCTGGAGATCAGGCTGGGAGCTGATCAGCACTCCGACCGTTTGTAGAGGTTGAATGTCGTTTCTCCCCTCCCATAGGGAGGTCTTACATATGGTGGGACAGAATCTAGCCTCTTTCTTTGATATAAATGACAATGGTGAGGTGTCAGATGACACGTTATGGGCATCCCACAAAGCGGTTTTGAGAGGCCTTCTTTTTCAGAGGGCCTCTCAGATGAAACGAGCGAGGGACCAGATGAGGTCCGATTTGATCATGCAACTTCACCGTTTGGAAAACCAGAACAAAAGGGGCCCGGCGTCACATCTGCTATCTCAGATAACTTTGAATATGCAGATGAAGTCCATGGAGCCTCGGTTAAGAGTCTACAACATGGACACCAGCCAGTTATTCCACCAGGGAAGGACCCAGCCAAGGGTATTAGTAGCCCTTAAGTCACTATCCAGCCCTTGCGAGCTTGAAGATATGGCCAGGGGTTTACCAGGGACTAGGTATCCAACCACAGACAGCTGTTTTGGGGTTGTTGCCCCTCATCAGTGTGGCGCAGGATTCTGGCTGGGTGGAGCAATGCTTGATAGACCGACACCACAAAGCAACCACTGACCTTGTGGAGACCAGTGGAGGATAACACTGCGGGCACCAGTTAAAGCACTCAAACACAGTGAAACCCAAGGTGCATTGCTCCCTAGAATTTGAATATGCAGATGAAGTCCATGGAGCCTCAGATAACTTTGGTCAGACATCAGCTTCGTGCGTTATTGTTGTACCAACATGAAAAAGGTCTTCGACGCCTTAAGCTAAAACATTATGCTGCTGGGGAAAGGGCGGGGGTCATTTTGGCCAGGCGGATCAAAAAACGTACAGCTAGCGCAGTGATAGTTTCTATGGTAGATAGGGAAGGTAGATGAGGCATGCGAGGGAGATAGTGGAGATTTTCGCTCAATACTACGCTGAGCTGTATAATTTGAAAAACAATGAGGGTACTCCACAGCCGACCTCACAGTCCATTGACACCTTTTTGGCAGCCTTAAATCTCCCTGCAGTTTCGGAGGAACAATTAGAGTCCTTAAATTCCCCCTTTTCTCTGGCTGAGATCACGAAAGTTATTATCTCGACAAAAAATCATTCAGTCCCTGGGCCGGATGGTTTCCCCAACGAATATTATAAATCCTTTTCATGTCATCTTACGCCCTACCTCCTTAGACTTTTCAACCTCTGGACGTGAACTGGCACGATCCCTGCTACCGCTTTAAAAGCCGCAATAACTACTATTCCCAAGCCAGGCAAAAGGCCGGACATGCCCAGTAATTATCGCCTTATTTCCCTCCTAAACTGTGATTTAAAGATATACTCTAAGATCTTGGCGAACCAACTGGCCGAGATGCTTCCGTCTCTGGTCGACCCGGACCAGGTGAGAGTTGTGTCGGGGAGGCAGACGAAGGATGAGTCCCAGAGAATATTAGACCTCATTGGGGTGGCTGAGGGCAGGGCGGTCCCCAGTGTACTCCTGTCGTTAGACGCGGAAAAATCGTTTGATAGGGTGCACAGGGATAACTTAATCCTTAATTAACCTTAATTAAGGATGCCTCTGCGGTTCTCAGTCTCTATTCTCGCCGCAATGCTAGAGTCCTCTCTTCTGGATTCAAGTCTGGCCGCCTCTCCATCATGAATGGCACACGCCAGGGCTGTCCGCTATCGCCGGTGATTTTCGCCTTCATGGTGGAGCCTTTGGCTGTGGCAATCCACACTAACCCCCTGATTATTCATTGTAGGATTTTACTGCTATTTTCTGGGAACCATTACACCTTTTCTGGACAGATTATAGGTTATAAACTGCCACATGTAAATGTATGCTATACAAGTCTTAGAGATGAAGTTTGAATGTCACCTTGGTCTTAAAATTGTTCTTGTTCCAGTATTCAGACAATACTTCTCAAGAGTTATGTGTCATTTTTTTCACACTGACTGGATAATATTTTGTCTACAGTTCCAATGACATATATTTCTGGATAGTATTGACAGCATTGCTTCTAAGAAAATAAAGCTCTTTAGAGCTTTTAGATTGAATATGCTTGCTTATTACTTTCTTGTAATCTTTTTACAAATTTATTCATATCATAATAAAAGATTTGTATGTATTCTTCAAAGTGTACTAATGCGGAGTGCTAAAGACCGGGATAGTAACAATGCTGAGGCAGGCTATAAACTTGATTTCTATGTCAGCAGCTGTGGTCCTGGCTTCACATTAGAAAGGGGGTTGCTATATAAGGGGTGCAGAGTTTAGGCATGCAAAAATTAAATAAAAGGAAGTAGAAAATTTATGACGCCAGTTGGTATGTTCATTCCCAACCAGGGCTGGCTCCTAGGAAAGCTTAAGGTAGATGTGGTGCAGTGGGAATTAAGCAGCAAGAGACATGATGTTCACTTTACCGTTTACTGAATAGTCCCAAACAGATCCACAGGACACCGTACTTCTTTTCCAGGCTTTCAGTCTGGCTTGTCTGATGGGGGCTTGATCCTCTGCTGGTGAGTAGTGTTGCCTATTGCTGCTCCTATTTCTATTGATAAGGTTTTTCAGAGCCTGACAAGTGATATTACTTCACTTCTCTTCAAGTGCATCTTCTCCAGTCCGGCAGTCCATGCCGGTCCTGTGGGCATCTGTGCCTGTAGCAAGTCCCTGACCCTATAAGTTACTGTGCCTCTGGGAGTTACACGTGCTGCTGGGTGTAAGTGACCCACACAGCTTCTCGGGTTCTGTCACCAGACCTTGGAAGTCAGGGTGACCTGGGGACTGAGGTCTGCCATGCAGTTATCTTTCAGGATGGATTCCCAGCCCCTCAATCTTGGAAGTCTCCTCATGCTCAACTGCCCTCAACTGTCTTGTTATACCAGCTCCTCCCCCTTACCAGAGAGTGTGTAACATGCACAACCCAGGCATCAAGTGCACATCTCTTTGTAAGAAATCATGCATCCTGTCTGTATGCTTCAGCCTTCAGCAGAGAAATCATTACTCCCATCAGACTAGCATTACAATACAATTTCACATGCAGTACCATTTTGTGGTGACCAGACTCAGGGGCGCCACAATAAGATTATCTAAGACAGTTTTACCAAAATTATTCATAATGCACACCAGGATCAAAACTGGAAATGTAACAGACACAGGAAAACTCTGAGAACTATGCAAATATTCAAAAGCATGACACACCTTTCACCATAATTCATACTCATGTTTGTAAATTCATTATCATTACAGTGTGTATTTTTTTGGACAGTAACACTCCTTTCTATTACTTAAACAAGTGGAGACCACTATTGGAGTTTGAGTTACATAAAATATTACCTTTATTAAATATAATATATAAAAGCAGAGCCCCTGTGATCAAGCAGTGTCGAAACGGCTGTTAGGGGCGTGCTACAATGTCAGGACTCTGTGGGGGATTTCAAGACAACTCACTGGTGTGTGCAATAGGTGAGTGATCTGTGATAGCCTTGGCTGGGTAGTCACTATATATGCGCACATTGTAACCTATGTTGATGTTGTACTATGTATTTACTTAAAACCCATGGAGTGAGTGACCACCTGCTTGTAGCCTCTGGAGGTGTCTCCCACTATGTACTTCCTTCAAAACGTTTATGTGTCTGCTTTTATATATTATATTTAATAAAGGTAATATTTTATGTAACTCAAACTCCAATAGTGGTCTCCACTTGTTTAAGTGAAGAACTCTGAGAACTGTAGGGAAAATGCTTGTAACAACTAGAAAACAACAGCACTTTATAATTTGGACAACTTACTGGACATGCAATCATTTATAATTTTACAACAAGTTCTTGTTAAAATGAAAAAAAAAATTTGCCTACTGACCTTCTCTGGTACTGAGGTGTGAGTAAAGGTACTGTTACACTTTACGATATCATGAACAATATCGCTGAAACGTCACGGGTTTGGAGGCGTTGAAACGACATAATTAGGACGTTGCTTCGTGTAACACTGAGATACGACTACGATAAATTGTTGGATCGTTGATCACAGATTTGAGAACATGTTCTCAAATGAAACGATCCGCGATCAGCCAACCTGCTACATCGTTGTGTGACACCGCAATAGCGATGTCATTCACGACTTTGCCCATTCACAACAGTGAACAAGTATTGTTCGATGAGTTGTGCAAATGATACCTGCTCACTGCATCGTTGGTGCGTCGTCCACGATCTTTACACGTGTGACAGCTCACCAACGAGGTCAAAATGATGTCCTAACCACTGCGCTCCCCCGAGATCGTTAAGGATATCGTTTCAACATTGAAGCGTGTACCTTAATAGTTTCAGCTCAACCATCCAATTTCTTGATGTAATAATTATTTTGATTATTAATAATAAATGAAGCTCTTTTTTCTTGAATAGACTATTTACTGTTAAAACCTTTTCTGTACAAGGAATTAAAAAACTAACCCAATATTGCCTAGTTTCTCAATAATTATAGAATATGTAGTGCAATACCAAATTCTGGCATGGGGTATTCTATAAAGTTCTGCAAAGTAAACATCTTTAAAAATCTTAGTTGAAATGTGTCGAACACGCAGTTTTCAATATGTCAGCTTCTGTCTCTTTGCCATATATTCTTTCAAAAAAGGTACTGCTTATCAAAGTCTCCAGACTTCAACGTTCTATTAACTGGAATAACTCAACTGGAAAGAAGTACTTTTTATTCAATAATCCTTTTCCTTCTTTTCTCTTTCGTAGGAAACCAATAAACCTAGGTTGATATAATAATCTAAGTTTATCTCTACTCAGTGCATTGGAAGACCACATTATGTGCTTGACATTACTTAGTTGTAAAATGTTTTCAGAATATAGCCATCAAAATGACACAGCAGTTTCACCTTCAAATGGACTAATAATGGAAACCTGTCATTGAGTCAATAGTTTTACAATAAAAACATTAAAGAAGACAAAATATTTGTGTCTTGAAAAGTTTAGAATTAATTCATTATGACATAAACAGAAGTATTAATGTATTCAGCTGTTAATGGTTGATCATCAATTGGTGACAAATTCGATTTAATGACATTAATGACAGTTTTATCTGTAAATATAAGTATATATATAATTTAATGTATACAAAACTGTTGTGAAAAGTTTTGTTTCCAATGCTTCATATATACAGTATAGTGTACATGCATTTCAGAGTCAACTGTATACATTAGAACATTTGAACACAACTAAAATCCAAAACTGTAAGCATGATGCATTGACAATGATTATCGTTAAGGGTAGCCGGCTAATGTTTGTACTTTTCCTATTTCAAGCTTTGATTTCTTTCCTTTAAAGCACCACTTTCTTGCTCTGATAAAGTGGTTCTTTAAATATAAGTACCCTGAGCCTTGTCTTATACTCACCTTATGCTGCCTTCATCCTTTTCGCTACCATATGTTGTGACGTAGCGATCACAGATCGGGTTGGGGTTCACTCACATGGCAGTGATAGTCAAACACAGCAACAGGCTCTCCATTTAAATAAGTTCATGTCTGTTTATTATGTCAGCATAAACCGCCCTCCAGCACATAAACAGGAGCCTTTCTGCGGCTTACAGGAACATATTGCCCAGTATAGTCTGTTTTTACCTCACACACGGGTGCACAGGTTTGGGTATGCTTCTCCAGCCTCAGAGCACACTGCAGCCACAACATGTGCTCAGCAGCAGGCTTTTCCAGCCTCCGGGACCTGAGCTGACATCACAGACCATGTGACCAGGAGGGAGTCAGCCTATGTGTGATCTGACACACCCACGGGAGGAACCCAGTTCTTCAGACACTCCCATGGCTTTTCCAACCTGAAGTCTAGCACAAGTAATGCATTATCTGCACCTGTGGAAGCTCCAGTCCCCCTATAGGTATTTGCAAGACAGACAGCCACTGCACCACAATGTGTACAACTATGAAGCATAACTTTTGCATGGGCTTCAAAAGTTAAAGGGACTCTGTCAGTTCATTTTTCAGTATGATACTATTATTAACCTTAAATAGTTCCTTCGCAGACCTTTTATCACATGTAAAATCATTATTGTACCATTTGTAGTTTCCTTGTTGAAAGCATTTTCACACCCTGCAGGGAACTGGTACAATAGTCCTCTCCATTACTTTTACAGAGGATTAGTGTGGTTGCTGTATTACTGTTATTTAAATATCCACAACCACCCAAGCTGGTGTTCTGTCATTTGTGCTGGGTTTGGGATGTGTTTTGTCCTGCACTGTGTGCACTGTGTTAGATATTTCTATCATATGAACTTTGGTTTTCTTGCAGACATGTAATGTGTGTATCTGCTGAGAAAATGATCAAATATTCTTCTAATCCCATAGAAATATCTCAGACTGTGCAGAATACACACATACCTCAGATTCACACAATGAAATGAAGAACTGCAGCTAAGACCCAGAGCACACATCTCCTCCCCCCCTCCTTTCTGAATTGTCTGAAGTTACAGACCATAAAACCCAGAGGGCAGGGCTGTGTAGTGATGCGTGAATATTCATTCCTTGTAGAGTGGACAGCAGAGAGCTTACTATGATTGACAGATAGAATTAATGTTTTATTCTGAAGTTTACAGAGGATAGGAGGAAAGTATAAATAATAGAAATATATGAATAGAGAGAGCTTAGAGAAAAGAATTAGAAAATGATATCAGTTACAGATGGATTTTTGACCTGACAGGCTCCCTTTAATATCATTTTTACTAAATACATAAGTAATTTAATATATAGTACAAGTCACCTAGGAGGACTTCAAATGAAGTGAAAAGTGGTAAATAAATGGATGGAATGGTTTGAATCACTCTTTTTTTCAATCCTAATATAGAAATATATCAAAACTAGAGCTTAATAAATCTTTTGAAAATTAAATTCACTGGATTCATTGAATTTTTATAAAAATCTCTATTCCCACCAAATACATTTGCCAGAAATCATAACTATTCCAATTGCCCAGAAGAGATATGCAAAAAATGATGAGTTTTTTTATGACTGTATCCAATCTCTATAATGTAAAAACAACCTTAGTAATTTCAAAGTGACTTCAGCATAGAAACAGACAGTGGTTATCAAAAGTCCTTCTAATATCAGGGCAATAATAGACTTTCCATAAAATTATAAATTATAATGAAGTCCAAAAATTATCTTAGACACTTGTAATAAGGCAGACTGGTGTGTGAAGCACACAGACTCAAATTGATGGGGTTTTTGTTAAAGGTCAAATCATCATGCTGACAGTGAGTTAAGTGATGGTCTATATATTACATGATGGACTCCACTTCCACTTTGTTTTACGTTACCACATCTATTGCCATTACCACTTTTTCTTTTACTGTACATTTCATACAACACAGTAATTAATTTTCATAATCTTTTCAAGCTCAATAATACAAGCCTTGCCAAAACAGACATAATAGGAAATGCTAGGTGGGTAGGTACATGTACAAAATGCAAAACATTGAAGTGATAGAGGTGTGGTTTGTAATGAAATTGAACTAGAAAACAGGTGTGCAAAAACAACCATGAACAGTTAAAGGGTAAAAAAATTGTTTGTATGGTCCCTGCACTCCTAGACTATAATGTTGAGCTGCCTGTTACATTTGTATAATGTTTAAAATTAATATAAATCAGTTATTCACTAATGCTGGTTACCAGTCACCATATGTTATGCCTGAGTGAGCAGCTCTCCCCTTTCCTCTCATAAGACTTCATTGCCATCCAGCACTTCCTCATTCCTCATTCCATCACATGGGTACGGTGTCTCAGCAGGACCTATCCACACAGGTCTCCCATCCTGCTCTCTGCACAGAAAGAGATCTCCAGACACCCAGCTTAGTACAGGACCTTATCTGACATGATAGACTGAGGAATGAGGAAGTGTAGGATGGTACTTAAGCTTTCTGAGAGGGAGGGGGAGAGCTGCTCAATCAGGTATGGCATACTGACCCCTATAGGAGTGGTGATGGGTGAGCAGCATTAGTGAATGATCGATTTATAATAATTCTAAACATTGTACAAGTAAAAAAAACTCACACATTGTGAAGTAGACAGTCACAGTTAAATGTCTGGATTTCGGGAAATTTATACAATTATACCCTCCTGAGAAAAAACTACTGCAACAAAAATGCAAACACTCAGTAGAATCACAAGTGACAAGCAAGCACATTCGGTCTAACACTAAAAAAAATTACTTTTATTTGCAGTTTGGTCCATTTAGAATAAAGAAACAAATATATATATATATTTGTAATTCTAATGCAATAGAACAGATGTCAGCTGTACCATATCTCTGTTCAATCACACTGAGCAGGTTTTGGTGGCATCTGCCTTAGCCATCTCGTAATGTGGTTCTAAGACCGGCTTCACATTATGATTTTGAGGCATCCGAGTGTATCCGTGTTAAATCGGATACACTCGGATGAGATTTTGCTTCCCATGTATCCCTATGGGGCTCGGATTGTGCCTAAAGCGGATCCGTGCCCCATAGCAATACATGGGAGGCAACATCGGACTTTGACACGTATACACTCGGAAACTCCAAGATTGTGGTGTGAAGCCGGCCTTACCTCATCGGTTACATGTCCTATTTATTCCAAGACTACTTTCAACTTTTTCAGTGCTGATGTTATTCAACACTTAACTGTCTGGAGTATTTGTCCAATGTTTTAAGAGATTCTCTTCATTTTTCTATTGCTGAATTCGGGCTAAACCAAAATCACCAATTTCTCCTACATTCAAAATTCAATTCAACTTTGATTCATGTAATATATGATAATGTGCAAATGTTTTAAGCAGTTGTGTAAAAAATGCTGCAAAATAAAAATGCTTTAAAAATTAAAAGTGTAATAATGGGCCGCCATCTTGACACTTTTGAGGAGTTGGGGAGACAAGAACTCTTAAGAATTGTACGGAGATAATGAATAGTAATGTAAACCCCGTATATGAGCTGTTCATGAGACAGAGGAGCACCTTCAGTAACCATCTAATTCTACTAAGGTGTTAGAAGGAAAGATACAGGAAAACGTTTGTGCCGACTGCTATAAGAATATACTACTTAAGTGCTAAATCATCAAAGTAACCTGAGTATTATTGATGTTCTATTGATATATGATACTGACCTGTCATGAACATTCACCTATGAGTAACTTCCACTGTCAATTGTCCATTGTTATGTTGTAATTCATGTTTATGGTCTGCTGCTGTGATACTGCAATTTCTTTCGAGATCAATAAAGTGTGTCTTATCTTATTTTATCTTATTTTTATCAATTTTTATTAAATATTTATGTACGCTTGCATACCATTTTTGAAGGTACTCAACAGGGATGTTGTTCCAAACATCTAGTAGAACTAACCCCAAATCTTCTGAGGCTTTTGCAAATCTTCTCTCTCTTCATGTAATCTGTGTCAGAAATAATGATGTTATTATTAAGGTACCATGGGGACCAAATCATCTCTTCCAGAACTACTTGTATATTTGTTTTTAAACTATACTTCTTAATGATATTGACAATATGTTTGGGGTCATTGTCCTGCTGTAGAATTATTCAGCCTTGGAGAGACTGTTGATGAGTTTGGGATGCCATATAGATCACAGGACTATAACATGTATTTAAATGTGTATATTTTCCTGTGGTGCTGCATTAAAGACTATTACCTATCTGGCTGTTTTTTGAAAGCCTTAATCTCAGGTGCAGAGTTTTGGTGACCACTCTACTCCACTATAAAGAGTCTTGCCTTCTGATGCTGGTGGTAGGGTCTTG
Organism: Allobates femoralis; assembly: GCA_033576535.1. Lineage (NCBI taxonomy): Eukaryota > Metazoa > Chordata > Amphibia > Anura > Aromobatidae > Allobates > Allobates femoralis. The sequence continues at coordinate 144,963,055 of JARQOC010000008.1, read as the reverse complement.
CTATGCTGACTACTTTGAAGGGAGGCAGTCTCTGGAAGAAGCTGGAGTTGTGACGTTTGCAGCTGTAGTGTTCTGCTGAAATTGTGATGTTTTTGAATGTGTCTATTTCCCCATTGTCTGTCTTCCTTACCTTTTGTTGTATTACTGCAGTAGTGAGATTAGTGTCCTCACCGGCCTACAACTAACCAGGGCAAGTGAGGGCCTAGGCAAGTGATGGCGACATGGCGAAGGACACGTATAGGTACGTTAGGGAGCTTAGAGTGCAGACTCAGGTGAGTGTCAGGAGGTGACCCCTTTCTCTATTGCCAGGCCCTTCCATCTATACCACGGGTCTCAAACTCCAGGCCTCGAGGGCCGCACACAGTGCAGGTTTTCAGGATTTCCTTGAAATTTGACAGTTGGTCAGTTGAATACCAACTGTCAAATACTATGGAGATCCTGAAAACCTGGACTGTGTGCGGCCCTCAAGGCCTGGAGTTGGAGACCCCTGATCTATACCATCCACAGAATTGATAATATCTTTCTCCAGCACCACATTTTGAAAGTGTTGATTCTTCTCTCTTTTTTCTTTATCGTTGGTAGAATGTAGAGCAAAAAATGTTGCAAAAACAAAAAAATGTATGTTAGGGCCCTTTCACATCAGCGTTTTTTTAAATTCGCGGCAGATGCGGTGAAAAAACCCCATCTGCCGCGATTGCCACATAACCGCTGCACTTGCGGCGCGGTTGCGGTAATCCCCATAGAAAGTATAGGGGGACTTGCGGCAAGTGCGGTTTTTCACTTGCGGCAAGTGCGGCCGCGAAAAAAAACGCAGTCAGCCGCGTTTTTTTTTCGCGCCCGCACCTGCCGCAAGTGCAAAACCGCACTTGCCGCACCTGCCGCAAGTCCCCCTATACTTTCTGTGGGGATTACCGCAACCGCAAGTGCAGCGGTTATGCGGCAATCGCGGCAGATGCAGTTTTTTCACCGCATCTGCCGCGAATTTAAAAAAACGCTGATGTGAAAGGGCCCTAAGGTAGATATTTATGTATTACATTTCAAACATATAACAATAAGAATTAAACAGGAACATGCATAAATCAGATATATTTCTTCTTTCCCATCAACAAGTAAAGCTCAAATTTATTTGGAAATCCTCAAGAAAAATACATCAATATTTCAGACTGTCCTGATGTATTCCAGACATTATCACTTTATTTACAATATTGCACATTATGTATTGCATCCTCAAAAGTAGCGTAAGAGCATAACACATAAACTGTTATGAGATGTATAAATCCATTCCACATAAACTTATGTACAATGATCTAAGACAAACAAGTCTCTATTACTTCTGTGGGACATGCGCATGTACTGACTGCCCAGAAGCACTAATTTAGCGCAGTCACCGGATACCTTCACTTCAGAAGCTGAAGCAGTGAGCAAGTCTGTGGCACACTTTAGGTTTAGAGCAGTGTGAGAAGAAGCCACAGATAAGTGTTGTGTTATTGGTGGAGGGAAGAGATGTGTATTGATACATACCTGTAAAGAAAAGGATTGTCTGCTTGAAAAAAGGGAAATTCCCCCAAAATGTTGCTTGGATGTATTGGTGATTGAGTAAGCTAACCCAACGTAGGCAGAAGCAGACACACACATGGTTGACCTACAGAGCTTGAAGGCTCTCTCCACTCCCTGCTACAGATTCTGAAATGAAGGTAAATGAACGTGATTGTGCTAAGCTAGTGCTTCTGGGCAGTCGTCAGCTTATTGTAATATTATAACATCACTCAAAGACCTTCATAAAACCACACATGCTGTAGAAGGCCCCATGGTGATGTCATGACCATGTGACTATAACGGGCAGAGGTAAGCAGGCTTGACATAAAGGAAATACAGGCTCAAAGAGGACATGTCACCAACCACACATGGTGATCTAATTACAGCACTGAATACAGCATGTCTGCTGCATCCAGGCAAGGGGTCCCCCAGCCCTTGAGCCCCCCTGTACCCCGAGATAATACACTTTGATAACTTACATTGTGGAGCTAAATAGGAGGTGGCTTGTGGCTGGAGCCAAAGGGCAGTTTCACACCCCCTGCATGTTTCATCTGCCCACCACTGCCTCCCTGATGCCAATCATTGTCTCCCTCGCCTGCAGCATAACACAGAGCTTATTGCAGTGATGGCCGCTTTGCCCCACCCCCTGCGGTGATGTCACTGTTTATACCCGCCCTGCTCCATGGTTAACATGGAGCAGGGCGGGTATAAGCGGTGATGTCACTGCAGGAGGTGGGTCGGCCGGCCTCCTGCTCTGACATCACCGCCTTTCCCCGCCCTGCTCCATGTTAACCATGGAGCAAGGCGGGTATAAACAGTGACATCACCGCAGGGGGTGGGGCATCACTGCAATAAGCTCTGTGTTATGCTGCAGGCGAGGGAGACAATGATTGGCATCAGGGAGGCGGCGGTGGGCAGATGAAACATGCAGGGGGTGTGAAACTGCCCTCTGGCTCCAGCCACAAGCCAGCAGCGAGCAGCGATCTGATCGCTGGCGACATTGACGGCTGATAGCTGGTGAGCTGCCACACAGGCAGACTCACCAGCAATCATTTTACCAATGACATCGTGGAAATGCTTTAAATATAATTTCCACAATGTCTGCAGGCTGGTATCCATGGTAAACTATGGGTATCTAGGCAGCGCGCACTGCCTAGATACCCGATGTATACTTTAATTACCAGCCTTCTCCACTCTCCGGCTGGTATCCAAGGTACACAGCGGGATCTTCCTGGACAGCACAAAACTGAATGGCAAATTTCTGCCGTCCAGCCCCATCCGGCCCCATATGGATACTATGGGGTCATAATCGGATTCACGGCTGTCTGGTTCACACTGGACAGCCCCGAATTGCTAAAATCGTGGTGTGAAGCTGGCCTTATCCACAACCTATAAAAACAGCTAACAGGGGTTAAACTGTTGATTTTAGAGGGGCTTATAATTTGAAATGCATCTGGGAGGGTGGTGAGTGAAATACGCTGTTTTTAATGTCTGAGGACCTATTCTAAAGTTTTGTCATAAGTTTTGAATTTGCCAATGCATGGATTTTATGAAAAATATTTTTCTGACTTTGTTGGATGGTTTATTGTAGTTTATCTGATTGTTTGTCTATTTTTCACATCTTATCTGTGTTCACACTATGAACATGTCTGTTTTGTTTAGAGAAAATTCGTTGTTTGCTAGCTTGATGAAATGTACTTTTTTCTGTTCAAGAAACATCATTTCTGGGGTTCATTGTTTAAGTTTAATGGTTTAATTGATCCTGGAAAGGTGCAGGACACAAGTGACTGTGTTCAACCTCAGGACCTTACAACATTGCAGCAATTTCTATTAATTAGTGGTTTATCAATTTATTAAGGGTTTCTCTTAAGGTCATCAAACCTCTTACTGACCTCACATCTTAAAGAAGAGTGCTCTTATTGTATACCCATGTGTCTTAAATATGAACGAGATCTCTCAATAAAATCATTAACATCAAGAGGTAAATTATGCTAAGCCTCTATTCATAATCTAGCTATAGTGGGGCAAATGTATAGTCCAACAATTATGTTTCAGCAAATATTGGGGATAATGTTCTATTAAGGATCAACAGTGCCAGGCTGTTTTCTATGTTCTTTCTCCTTTTTTCTCTCTCTTCTTTTGATTAGGAATGGGCGAATCTACTCACTAGGACTTGTTACTCTGCAAGTAGTAAGGGACTCGCAGGATCCGGTACTCTGCGAGTTTCCCAGCGATTACTCGCACAGTAACGAGTCCAATGCAAATCAATGGCAATCCTAGTTTTGTCAGAGACTCTGACAAAACTAGGAATGCCATTGACTTGCATTGGATTTGTTACTGTGCAAGTAATCGCAGGGAAACTCGCACAGTAAGGAGTTCAGCTGTCTGCTCTGTGTCTGCTCTCAGCCTGCAGGCTGCAGCAGCTCCAGGGTCCTAGAGCCCGCCTGCTCTGAGATTGATCTCAGTCTGCTCATTCCCTGTGCATAGACATCTATATCTACGCACAGGGGATGTAGCAGAGAGGACATCGCGTTTTGGACTACGTCGGACGGAAGATGATTTTTTTAATTAAAGATGGAGTCCCTAATGGCTTTTTTTTTTTTATTTCTAATAAAAAATTTTCTCTGTGTTGTGTTTTTTTTAACCCTTTATTGGAGATTCTTAGTGGCCGGGTCAAACCTGGCCTGACATTAAGAATCCCGGGCTTAATACCAGTTTGTATAACAAAGCTGGTATTAACCCCTTTATTACCCAGCGTGCCACCGCCACCAGGGCCGCTGGAAGAGCGGGGTTCAGCGCCAGAGGATGGCGCTTCAATGAACGCGCCATCTTCTGGGGCGGCTGCGGGCTGCAATTTGCAGCGGGGGGTGCCCAGAAAGCTTGGGCCTCCCTGCGCTGCGGATTCCAGCCCCCAGCTGCTTAGCTGTGCCTGGCTAGACATAGAAATTGCGTGGAGCCCCACGCATTTTTTTTTTTATTATTTCATGAAATTCATGAAATAATAAAAAAAAGGGCTCCCATATATTCTTGTGTCTGGCCAGGTACAAATAGGCACCTGGGGGTTGGGGGCAGCCCGTCGCTACCTGCTGGATCCGGCTGGTTCCAGAAATACGGCGAAGCCCAAGTCAAATTTTTTTCTGACAAATCCATAAAACAATGTAAATAAAAGGGACTGCATCTTTATTAACCCCTGGACCATGGGCGAAATTTTTTTTATTAGAAATAAAAAAAAAGCCATTAGGGACTCCATCTTTAATTAAAAAAATCCTCTTCCGTCCGACATAGTCCAAAACGCGATGTCCTCTCTGCTACATCCCCTGTGTATAAATATAGATGTCTATGCACAGGGAATGAGCAGACTGAGAACAATCTCAGCTCTGCTACATCAGACAGCAGGCGGGCTCTAGGACCCTGGAGCTGCGGCAGCCTGCAGGACCCGAGGGCACAGAGCAGACAGCCAGACTCATTACTGTGCGAGTTTCCCTGCGATTACTTGCACAGTAACGAGTCCAATGCAAGTCAATGGCAATCCTAGTTTTGTCAGAGTCTCTGACAAAACTAGGATTGCCATTGATTTGCATTGGACTCGTTACTGTGCGAGTAAACGCTGGGAAACTCGCAGAGTAACGAGTCCTAGCAGATAGAGCCTGAAGCTTCCGAGACACATCTGCGATTTGTAAATCGCACATTACTCGCTATTACTCGCTTCCCCATTCATTAACATTGGACTCGCTAGACTCGCAACGAGTAGCGAGTCCCGGGCTCGGACTCGCTAGAGTCAAGCGATTCCGAGTAATTTAGGACTCGCCCATCACTACTTTTAATCTCAATTTCTTCTTCTCTTTGACCTCCTGCCTTATTGCTTACCTCACCACACACTTGTTTTCTACATCCGAAAATTAATGACATATGGTAATCAAGTGCCCTACCGACATTTGTGGTAGCCTCTTCACTGACTGTATAAAATTTGGATACCAATTTTACATGTGCAGTCGAAGTACATGTTGTAAATATGTATATACTTATTTTATTTTTGTTCTTTTTTTCTCCTAGGGAGTGTTGTAATCAAGGTTATAGTTCTTGTTGAGACACGTATTTAAACAAAAAAGTTGTCTTTTTTTCTCTGCACCAATAAAAGACTTGTTTTTGCATTCAAAATGGAGTATGTATTTGATTAGATGTTGGTGATTTTATCCTTAGATTTAAATGTTCAGAGTAACTATAGGCGAAAATTCTGTTTTGTCTATTACATGTTGTCTCCACCAAACACTTTTACGTGTGATTAGGGTTTAGAATATTTTATTTTAGAGTGGCTAAGACTCTATCTATGTGAACACTCTATGAAATATCGAAACTTGAGTATCATCCTTGATGATCTTTTAAATAATTTGCTATAGGTAAGAGATAGAACAATATTAAAGACTGTCACGCTTAGGAGGTGAGGAAATCAGGTAACTGGATGGTGTGATGGGCGAAGGGATTCAGGGGGCTAAACTGACCCTTACACTGGGAGTCCCTGGCTCACCCTGCTTTCAGAGGTAACTTTAAAGGTGATAAGGTCCAAGTCTCCACCCTATCTACTGAGCTCCTGATTAGTCCTAGGCTGAGGGCCCATGGATCCGGAATCACAGCTACTCCCAAGGCAAAAACATCAGCCCAGCAGTTAGCATCTACACAGCATAATGACCAAGAGTAAAATAACTCTATCAGCAGCGTCTGACAGAGGAAAGGAAAGGCAATTTAAAGGCCAAGGGTAGGGGATTCCAGGTGAGTCACACCCAAGTCTCACATCAACAGCAGCTGAGCACAAGGCCTTCACACTTGTACTTGTACTTCTTCATGTAGCTCCTGAAGAAAAGCAAAAACAAACACACACAGCAGCATGCAGCAAAGTCAGTGCAATCTAAGCGCGTGACAAAGACAAACCTAAGAAATTTTAATTTTGGTAATTAGCATTTGGTTTTTAAGGTGATCCAAGTGTAAAACTTGACATTCCACTTTTTGTTACAAAGGTCATTTTCCTAATATAATTCCTTGAATAAAATGTTGACATCTTTAAAATGTATTCAGATATTAGAGTGAATCATCTGTACAATATGTTTATGTATCAGCACACAAATAAGTAACGCACTGAAACGTTCTAAGGGCATCCAGGCTTGGTGTGATTCAGCAGCTAATCTCTTCCCAATAGGGGATGGAAGGTTACAGCTCTATTGGTCTTTACTGCCAAGCTAGTCCCTGGGAATGCAGCAGAAGGTGTTTCAGTAGTGTGCGGACCAATTACAGTGCCAACTGAAGAAGGACAGAGGAAGGTGACAAATACAATTAGATGCCATGGCATAACATTATTGTAATACGGTTAGCAAAGTGTCTTTTTCTAAAGTCTTTGCTGGCTGCATCCTAGCAGAAGAAAAATGACTCTGTATCTCAAAATATTAGTGTATCAAAATGATCTTTGCAACTCGTAGACTTTTTACGGCATCAATCTTTCACATTACCATATAATTTCTGCATTAAACCCCTGGGACATTTTCTACTTGTATCTGTCGATTAAATAAATCAAGAATTACTTTTTATCAGCAGGCTCCGTATCATCACTATTAACGCTCCACTCTTTCTTCTTACAATGTGCTTCCGCTGGTTCCTTTGAAGTGAAGTTGTTTAAGGAAATCCTGTTGAGTTAAATAGTTTCAGGAGATTATTTCTGTTGTTACAGCGGGAAATATCCTCTTGAAGAATACGTTCCCATGAATATGACAGTCATTTGTTCCCTACAAGTGTCTCTATATAAAATTGATTAGCAGAAAAGCTGTGATCCAATGTTTTTTGTGTCTGTTAACACACTTTATTAGACACTCCGGCATGTGACCAAAATATAGCACAAAGGCATGTTTTGGTAAGTGTTTATTAAATTATATTGGAGACATTTCATCATTTTGATAAACTAAGTGGTGCATTGTCATACATTCAATAGAGATGAGTTAATCCTTCTAAGCTAACTGAATTTGTGCCAAATTTTTAGAAATGTGCTGAAGCTGTCATATTTGAGCAATATACTATACTATTCGTTTCTTGCAATTTTTTATAAAATGGCTGCCACTAGTTTACATGCTGCAGAAGAATGCATCAGGCCGGAAGAATCACAAGAACTCTGGCATGGCCACGTGGGCCTAACTATAATGTCTTCCAGCTCTGGTATGTCACAGCAAATCTTAATGTCACAATCTCCACACTGTCCTTGTCTGCTATTGCGTGGAAGCTGACAGTCTGTTTTGGTTGTGCTTGGTCTGTGCTGCAATCATCTGTGTTCACTTGCTTTGATTAGTCCTCTATTTAATCATGCTAGCTCCTCCATCCAGTGTCAATTGTACACTTGCTGCTGCCTGTGTAGACTGATCCCTCTGTGCTCTGTGTCTGACCCAGCCTGACTTTATTCCCTTAGGTTTGCGTTCACACACTGCGTATTTGCTGTGTATTTTTACGCGAGTGCTGTTGCAGTTTTTGTAGCCAAAACCAGGAGTGCAACAATCAGAGGGAAAGTCTAATAGAAGCAAGTTCTTTACTTCTGTATTTAATCACCTACTGCTGGTTTTAATCGGCCACTCCTGTTTTTTGCTACAAAATGTGCAAGAGCACTCGCGTAAACATATGCAGCAAATACGCAATGTGTGAACGCACCATTATTTGGACTTTGACCATTTGCCTGTGACCTGACTTCTCTTTTGCCTGCTCCATGTCAACTTTCTTGTCTTTCTGGTTTTCCTGACTCCGGCTCATGAATTGGATTTAGTATCTGACTACACCTTGTTGTACTGCACCATTTCCTGGACCTGACCTCGGATTGTTTGACATCACTTTACTTATCCTGTAAGTAGTATCATATTATAATTACTATCTGTAATTGTAGTCCTTGTCTACACTAGTTATTATTATAGTGACTCGCATCACACATAATGGATTATTATAACCTGTATAAAAGCAGAATAAGGGAATGCAGCAGCCATTCTGAGGTAAATATATATAGTGAGAAGACATTACAGCTCACAGTTTAGTCACAGAGATGGGAGAGAAAGTCATGAAACACTGAAGAACCTGCATAGATACGGTGTGACTGCACAGAAGTTTGAAAGAATAGTGTGAGAGGAAAAAAGAATAAAACAGACTACAGTGATATGGAGAGGTGATCACTGTGCCTGTAAAGATTGGGTCAGAGAGGCAATATATTGTTGGCATAGTATACTGAAGCTCAATCATACATTTTTATTTTTTTGTATGAGTAAGGGTCCTTTCACATCAGCGTTTTTTGAAATTTGCGGCAGATGCGGTGAAAAAACCACATCTGCCGCAATTACCGCATACCGGCTCCACTTGCGGCGCAGTTGCAGTAAACGCCATGCAAAGTATAGGCGTACTTGCGGCAGGTGCGGCAAGTGCGGTTTTGCACTTGCGGCAGGTGCGGCCGCAAAAAAAACCGCAAGTACGCCTATACTTTGCATGGCGTTTACCGCAACCGCGCCGCAAGGGGAGCCGGTATGCGGTAATTGCGGCAGATGCGGTTTTTTCACCGCATCTGCCGCAAATTTCAAAAAACGCTGATGTGAAAGGGCCCTAAGCAAACCATCAACACTGCAGAGAAAAAAAATAATAATAATAATTCATTATTCATCTAAACAAATAGTGTGTAAGAAAGTGGAAGAACTCCAGCGCCACCTTTAAGTAGCTCCTCAAAGTCATAATCGCTTTCCAACAAGCTTTTTAATATGACTAGGGATTTGTGCCAGATCAGAACCCCAAACTACAGACGCTGCATTTCAGGGTAAGTGCCCCTCATCAGTGTAGTGTATGGGATATTCTGATCTGGCTACAGACCCAAGGTAAACCTGAAAGAGGGAACTCCACAAAGCCCTGTTTGATCTGTGCCTACGCTTTGTAATTCTTGTGAACGCACCAATTTACCAACATGGACATGTGAGCAACTAAATAATAACTTCTCAGGGTCCCCCTGAGTCTACACAGCAGGGATATGGCAAGCCTGCCTGGTCTATGTGCCCACAAAAATGTAATTTGAAAGGAGGACATGTCTTTAAAAAATGGTCCGGTATTTTGATAGGAAGCGTCTGAAGCAGGTATAGTACTCTGGGGAGTACATTCATCTTAAGAATCTCGCGCCTCCCAAACCAAGTTAATTCATTTTTGTATTTATTTTTCCTTCCCAGTTCAAGAGGATTAGGGGATGGGAGTAAAACAAAAACTGGAAAATGTTACTTTGTTTAACCTGTTTATAATATTTGTCATGATAATTAATACAAATGCTACAAAAAAGATCATCTATTATATATAATACATTATTTATTTGGTTACAATGTGTATTGCAGAAGGTATTTAATTGTATACTTTTTTATTTAGTCAGGGCAAATTTTGCATGTATGTACACAAAGACATATTAGGTGACCTTAACTGTAAAGAAAAAGCATATACAAAATGTGTAACAATATGATGTAATAAATACAATAGATAAATATAATAAGTAGTATAAAAATATAAAAATCTAGTGCCATTAAAAACAGGGTACTTAACAAATACCTTTTTGCAAAAAGGTATAAAGTCATTCTACCACAGGTCAAGATGACCCACTTAAGGACGGTACCTACTCTAACTAACCTGCTCATGTGTAATCTGACCTCAATGAAGTCAGGGTGCAGAGTGGCCCGGGTGCCAAAATGGAAACACCACAATGGGAGGCAATATAAGTACTCGGCTCAGTAAGAAGGGGGTGGGGCACTCCCTATCCTGTAATAAAATAAGCCTTGTTTTATTACACCCTGACTTCAGAGGACACATGAGCAGGTTAGTTAGAGGAGGTACCATCCCAAAGTGGGTCACCTTGATGTTGATGGGATGGCTTTATACCTTTTTGCAAAAACATATGTAATAACTAACCTGTTTTTAATGGCACTAGCTTTTTAAATTTGTATACTATTGATCATGTTTATTTATTTTATTTATTTATTTATTAACTGGGTATTTTTACATGTTTTATATAGCACTTTGTGAAAGTATTTAGTCCCCTTGAACTTTTCAGTCTTTTGCCACATTTCAGGCTTCAAACATAAAGATATAAATTCTAATTTTTTTGTGAAGGATTAACAAGTGGGACACAGTCGTGAAGTGGAACGAAATTTATTTCATATTTTAAACTTTTTAATCAAATAAAAAACTGAAAAGTGGGGCGTGCAATATTATTCTGCCCCCTTGAGTTAATACTTTGTAGCGCCACCTTTTGCTGGATTACAGCTGTAAGTCACTTGGGGTATGTCTCTATTAGTTTTGCACATCGAGAGACTGAAATTCTTGCCCATTCTTCCTTGCAGAACAGCTGGAGCTCAGTGAGGTTGGATGGAGAACGTTTGTGAACAGCAGTTTTCAGCTCTTTCTACAGATTCTCATTGGATTCAGGTCTGGACTGTGACTTGTCCATTCTAACAACTGGATACGGTTATTTTTGAACCATTCCATTGTAGATTTTGCTTTATGTTTGGGATCATTGTCTTGTTGGAAGATAAATCTCCTTCCCAGTCTCAGGTCTTTTGCAGACTCCAACAGGTTTTCTTCCAGAATGGTCCTGTATTTGGCTTCTTCCATCTTCCCATCAATTGTAACCATCTTCCCTGTCCCTGCTGAAGAAAAGCAGGCCCAAACCATGATGCTGCCACACCATGTTTGACAGTGGGGATGGTGTTTTGAGGGTGATGAGCTGTCTTGCTTTTACGCCAAACATATCGTTTTGCATCGTGGTCAAAAAGTTTGATTTTGGTTTCATTTGACCAGAGCACCTTATTCCACATGTTTGGTGTGTCTCCCAGGTGGCTTGTGGCAAACTTCAAACAAGACTTTTTATGGATATCTTTGAAAAATTGCTTTCTTCAGTTCATCCAGAGTGAACACAGGCCTTTTGTCTGCATCGCTGATCAGTCTTCTCCTTGTTCGAGATGAATGTTTAGACGGACGGCCGGTTTTTGGTAGATTTACAGTGGTCTGGTACTCCTTCCATTTCAATATGATCACTTGCACAGTGCTCCTTGAGATGCTTAAAACTTGGGAAATCTTTTTGTATCCAAATCCGGCTTTAAACTTCTCCACAACAGTATCTCGGACCTGCCTGGTGTGTTCCTTTACAAATACAAGAGGGGTGGGGGACAAGAGGCGCAATAGTGCCCTATCACTAGAGACACTTTAGGCTATGAAGGTGGTGCTATGGAACAACTCACCTGATTCAGTTGTGGCACCCACAACTGGTTTAAAGAGCATCAGTACTCCAGCTGCTGCAGGACCTCCACTGACCACTCACACATGGAGCTGTCCAGAAAATGTTGGGAAAGAAGAGGTGTACCACGGTCCGCGCTGCTGGGCCCAAAGAAAACTCACATGGAGTCGGGGTTTCACAAGCAAATCCTTTTTCTTTATTCCTTCACTCCAACGCGTTTCGGTGCCCCACCTGGCAACTTCCTCAGGGGATCCCTGAGGAAGGTGCCAGGTGGGCACTGAAACGCGTTGGAGAGAAGGAATAAAGAAAAAGGATTTACTTGTGAAACCCTGACTCCCATGTGAGTTTTTTTTTTGGACCCAGCAGCGCGGAACGTGGTACGCCTCTTCTTTCCCAACATTTTCTGGTGTGTTCCTTGGTCTTCATGATGCTCTCTTCACTTGAAACAGAACCTGAGACTTCACAGAGCAGGTGCATATATACGGAGACTTGATTACATGCAGGTGGATTCTATTTATCATTACCAGTCATTTAGGACAACATTGGATCATTCAGAGATCCTCACTGAACTTCTGTGTGAGTTTGCTGCACTGAAAGTAAAGGGGTCGAATAATATTGTACACCCCTCTTTTCAGTTTTTTATTTGTTAAAAAAGTTTAAAATATCCAATAAATTTGGTTCCACTTCATGATTGTGTCCCACTTGTTGTTGTTGATTCTTCACAAAAAAATTAGAATTTATATCTTTATGTTTGAAGCCTGAAATGTGGCAAAAGGTTGAAAAGTTCAAGGGGGCCAAATACTTTCACAAGGCACTGTATATAACAAATATAAGCTACCATGATGATTTTTTTTAACTAAAAGAGCATAAGCAATCCGGGCAGAAGATGGATGGAACGTGGACTATTTTGTTTCATTTACTTCTCCATATGCCTATTCGGCCTCAAACTGGGGAAAATATAGCATCTGGTTCAGTTTTGATTAAAACCTTTCTGGAAAGATAGGTGAATAAAATGCACAGTTCAAAAGCAAAAAATAAAAAGGGCCAATAGAACACAATGTTTTTCAACATTTACTGCAGATTCCTACCAGTTTTGTTTTCTATGGATTATGGCGCAAACTTATTAGCTTCTGTAAAACAGCGGGATGCAAGTTTGCAAATGGAGTGAGCTAGTCTTATTATTTTATTCATTTATGTATAAACAAAAAAAATGAACAAATTCTTTGCCTAGTTTTAGGTTTTTACTAGTTAAGCTCAGCTCTTTGCAGAAGTCATTAAAATGGTAACAGCAGCCACATTAAATTAGCATTTACACAACAATACAGAAAGGGATTAAAGGGAGACTGACAAATGCAAGTTCTCAGAAAAACATGTATCAAAGGATTTCAAGTTGCTGTGTGACAATGGGACTCAAGAAAATGCAAAATGACATTATTAGTATCAGTGTAGGAGGAAGTAGATTACTGAAGTCCCTTACTGGAGCTTGTTTGTCAAGTCTACCCTCTAACCATTTGAGCTTAAGGACCACTGTAATCTCATGCAGATGTCCTTGATAAAACTTCCAAAGAAGGATTACTTAAGAGCTTTGCTGCGCAGTATGAAGTTTTACCTTTGAAACACTATTCATGTGTCTCTAGTGTCTTAATAGAAGACAAGAATTTTAGAGGATCTTACAATGTCAAGAATCCAGCAAGAATGCATTAGCAATATTTCTTTTTCATTTCCATCCCTTTAGAAAGAAATCTTTTTGTTATTTTGATGGTATTTTCTACATAGGCTTAATCGTTGTTTTGGTGTAAATCCAGTACACAATTTATGTAAAGACTCCATTAACAATCGTCTTTTGCTCAACTGGGACATAAATAGATGCACTGTGTATGTAATTATATTTTAGAATGCCTTGAACGTTACAAGTTTTTGCTTTTTAGAGCTTTTAGCCCTTCAAACAGATAAAGCTCTTAAGACCTAGGTATAAGTACAATTAAAAGAAAGTCACATAGAATCCAGCTTACCTAAGGCTGGCTTCACACCACGGTTTTTTTGGATCCGGGGCTGTCCGGTGTGAACCGGACACTACCGGATCCGATTCCGGCCCCATAGTAACACTATGGGGCCAGAATACGTCGGATGAATGTATTTTGGCATCCGGTTTTTGGATGTCCGGGAGAATCCGGAAGGAATCAGATTTTTATCCTAGACACAAAATCGGAGCATGTACCATTTTTGCGTCCGGGGAGAAAAATCTCCCCAAATCGGATCTGGGGCAATCCAGCGCTCCCTAACATGGGAGCCTATGGGGCCGGATTGCCCCGGTCCGGGAGGATCCGGGAACCGGACACCTGCGGCTGCATGACACTGTTATTTCAGGACTGCGGCTCGCTCCCTGAGAGCCGCAGTCCTGAATCATCAGCAGTAGCAGCTGCGTCCGGCTGCACACTGGACCAGAGGGCATATCCCTGACAGCCCCAGATCGGATCTTGCCGTGGTGTGAAGCCAGCCTAAGCTTTCTCCTGACAATCCCCACAGAGCCTGGAACCAGGTCCTGTCTTGGCACAAGAAAATCCAGTAAATGGGAAGAAATGCTTCCAGCTCTTCTCTTCCACATGAAGAATTTTTTTATTTAAAGTTTTTTAGTGCAAAATATAGACAATGTGCTTCATTTGGGGGACAACGTCAACGCGTTTCATGGCAATGAATGAGGATTTTTCCATCTGAAATGTGTTGAAGTCACACAAATTATGCACATTTTCTATATTTTGCACTAAAAAGCTTTGAATAAAAAAATCCTTCACGTGGAAGAGCTGGAAGTATTTCTTTTCATTCATTCCAATTAGGGTACGGACACACTTGCTGTTTTTCTCACATTGCAGTCGGACCAATGTTACTCAATGTCCGAGGACACATTTACCAGTGTCTGGCGTCTTTTTCTCGTTTGAGAGATGGACAAGAAAGCAGTCGCAACATGCTGCGACAGTATGCGATTCACGACAGTATGCGATTCACGACAGTATGCGATTCACTCGTCAATGGAAGTCTATGGGTCCGACAAAATTCACCGACCACACACGGATCGCTCATGGACAATCCGAGTCGGATGCGATTTTTCACTGATACATTATCATTCTGTAGCTCAGACAACTGGAAACAAATGTTCCTGTAAATGATTATACAGTAAATAGCTGTTGAGAAAAAAAAAATGGATTGCACACGGACAGCATACAGAAGCCACGCTGACCAAAAATCGGACGACACTCGTACGACTCTCGGATACGTCAATCGGACCGTTTTTTTTTTACACACTAGTGTGTTTCCAGCCTTAAAATCAATCTTATATTCTAATCATGTACTATTATTTTCTTTTGTTCATTATCCACAAATATAAGCATTTTTTGTTTTAGTCTTTTTGCAACCCACAATGATTGATAATTTGTTTTATAGGCACACTGTATACATGAAGTTGTAGAAAGGAGTTATATTTGTCATCGCTAGAGAATACTGTCAAGTACTACTGCACATGAGGGAAAATGTTTTTCTGTGACATGTACGGAGTAAATTGCCAAATATAAAGTGACTTACCGTATATACTCGCGTATAAGCCGAGTTTTTCAGCCCAAAAATTGGGCTGAAAAGTCCCCCCCTCGGCTTATACGCGAGTCATACGGCCCCCCTCAAAGTTTAGCGCCCCCACCTCAGTTTCTGGGCCCCCCCGCATGCAGCGCTGCACATATACATTACGTGTCTAGCAGCTGTTACCCTCCGGTGGCAGATCGCGGCTCCCGGCTCCGGGCTCCATCTTCCTCTCTGTCTTCCTGGTTGTCATGTGACCGGCGCGATGACGTCATCGCGCCGGTCACAAAGCAGGAAGACAGCGAGGAAGATGGAGCCCGGAGCCGGGAGCCGCGATCTGCCACCGGAGGGTAACAGCTGCTAGACACGTAATGTATATGTGCAGCGCTGCATGCGGGGGGGCCCAGAAACTGAGGTGGGGGCGCCAAATTATGAGGGGGGCCCTGCTGGGGCCCTGTATACTACCACTGGGGCTATATACTACCACTGGGGCTATATACTACCACTGGGGCTATATACTACCACTGGGGCTGTATACTACCACTGGGGCTGTATATATACTACCACTGGGGCTGTATACTACTACTGGGGCTATATACTACCACTGGGGCTATATACTACCACTGGGGCTATATACTACCACTGGGGCTGTATACTACTACTGGGGCTATATACTACCATTGGGGCTATATACTACCACTGGGGCTGTATGTATACTACCACTGGGGCTATATACTACCACTGGGGCTATATACTACCACTGGGGCTGTATACTACTACTGGGGCTATATACTACCATTGGGGCTATATACTACCACTGGGGCTGTATGTATACTACCACTGGGGCTATATACTACCACTGGGGCTGTATACTACTACTGGGGCTATATACTACCACTGGGGCTATACACTACCACTGGGGCTGTATGTATACTACCACTGGGGCTATATACTACCACTGGGGCTGTATACTACCACTGGGGCTGTATACTACCACTGGGGCTGTATACTACCACTGGGGCTGTATATATACTACCACTGGGGCTATATACTACCATTGGGGCTGTATACTACTACTGGGGCTATATACTACCACTGGGGCTATATACTACCACTGGGGCTATATACTACCACTGGGGCTGTATATATACTACCACTGGGGCTATATACTACCACTGGGGCTGTATATACTACTGGGGCTGCGTGTATACTACCACTGGGGCTGCTGCTGTATACTACCACTGGGGCTATATACTACCACTGGGGCTGTATACTACCACTGGGGCTGTATATATACTACCACTGGGGCTATATACTACCACTGGGGCTGTATACTACTACTGGGGCTATATACTACCACTGGGGCTATATACTACCACTGGGGCTATATACTACCACTGGGGCTGTATATATACTACCACTGGGGCTATATACTACCACTGGGGCTGTATATACTACTGGGGCTGCGTGTATACTACCACTGGGGCTGCTGCTGTATACTACCACTGGGGCTGCTGCTGTATACTACCACTGGGGCTGCTGCTGTATACTACCACTGGGGCTGCTGTATATACCTCTGGGGCTGCTGTATACTACCACTGGGGCTGCTGCTGTATATACCACTGGGGCTGCTGCTGTAACACTGCTGGGGCCTGTATATACCACTGGGGAGGCTGCTGTATACCACACTGCTGGGGGCTGTATACCTGTGCTGGGGTCCACCCTCGGCTTATACACGAGTCAATAAATTTTCCCAGGTTTTGGGGGCAAAAGTAGGGGGGTCGGCTTATACACGGGTCGGCTTATACACGAGTATATACGGGTAAATTAAAAGTGCTGTGTATGTATTACTCAAAGGAAATCGGTATTTTATTTGTGATATGAGGAGGAAGTACTACTTCATAAAAAAAACAGTAGTATTGATAAAAAAAAGTAGTAGCAAAAAATTGGAAGTAGTACTAGCAATAAGGTTAAATCTAAAGGCGGAAACACATGATGAGTTTATGCGAGATACTTGCATGAGTCTCGCATTAATCACCCGGAATGGCCCCTGCATCTCTGAACGGGACAGTGTCAGCTCCATAGAAACATATGCATCTGACATGCTCCCATCCAGAGATCCAATAGCCAATACGGGTAAGTCATGCGGGACTCATGCGAGTATCTCGCATCAGTCTCCCATTGTGGGTTCCCACCCTAAAGGCAATAATGGAATGGGCTGTGCTGATGGTGGTGTGACAACATGGACTCTTTCAATGTATAACCCGGGTTAAGTTTCTTAATATTAGCCAATCTATAGAAACTTTTGCTGTTATCTCATGTGTTGCTGGGACATTGTTTCTGCCAGACTCTACAGAGTCCCTCTGACATATAGATAGCTATTTGCCATCCAATTGTAGGGATCCGTGTGGATCCGTGGCTGTCCGGGGGATCCGACTTAAACACGGATCCCTACGGACAGCCACAAATCGTGATGTGAAGGCAACCTAAGGACCAATCCGTGCACATCCATGCCTATAGGGATACATGGAGGCCAAATCGGATCAGTGGCTATCCGTTTTGCAACAGATAGCCACGGATGAACAAAAATCATGATGTGAAAACAGTCTAACAAATTTTTCTTAGGGTATTATTATTATTTATTATTATTATAGCACCAATTGTTCCATGGTGCTTTACATGTGGAAAGGGTATACATAGACAAGTACAATAATCATGAACAGTGTAAGGCACACACAGGTACAGAAGGAGAGAGGACCCTGCCCATAAGGGCTCACAGTCTACAAGTGTTGGGTGAGGATATAGTAGGTGAGGGTAGAGCTGGACGTGTGGTGGTTGGTGGACTGATGCTAAGTACAAGTTGGAAGCTTGTTGGAGGAGGTGGGTCTTCAGGTTGTTTTTGAAGGTTTCCAAGGTAGGCGAGGGTCTGTTGTGTTACAACAAAGAGTTTGAGAGTATGGGCGATGCATGGGAGGAATCTTTTATGCGATTGTGAGAAGAAAAGATAAGAGAGGACTAGAGTAGGATAGGAGATCTTGAGAAGATCACAGCTTGCATGTAGGTAAGTACTGGGTGACCATGTTACAGATTTACGAAAGAGACAGGTTGTGGATGGCTGGAGTCTCTGGGTAATGGGAAGCCAGTTAAGGACTTGGCAAAGAGGAGATGCTGGGGAATAGCTGGGAGACAGTTGGATTAGTTGAGCAGCAGAATTTAGGGTAGATTGGAGGGATGCAAGAGTGCTAAAGGGGAGACCAGAGAGTAGGAGGTTGCAGAAATCAAGGTGGGAGATGATGAGGGCTTCACAAATATTATTGCAGCTTTTTGGTCAAGGAATGTACGGATCCGGGAAATATTTTTGAGTTGAAGTCGGCAGGAAGTGGCAAGGGCTTGGATATGTGTTATGAAAGAGAGTGCGGGGTCAAGGATTACTCCAAGGCAGCGAGCATGCAGGCCTGAGGTGAGTGAGTAGCCATTGACTTTGATGGATAGGTCTGGTGGTGTGATAGAGTGAGATAGTGGAATGATGATGAATTCTGTCCTGTCCTTGTTCAGTTTTAGAAATCAAGCAGAAAAAAAAGATGA
Organism: Allobates femoralis; assembly: GCA_033576535.1. NCBI lineage: Eukaryota > Metazoa > Chordata > Amphibia > Anura > Aromobatidae > Allobates > Allobates femoralis. The sequence continues at coordinate 144,944,103 of JARQOC010000008.1, read as the reverse complement.
CATAGCGGACAGACTTTGTGGAGTTTTGTTTAGTAAGAAGGTGATATCAGGTTCAGAGAGGTTCATTTGAGTGTCATCAGCATAGACATGATACTGAAAGCTGTGGGACTCTATGAGCTGACTGAGGAAAAAAGGTGTAGATAAAGAAGAGTAGGGGTCCTAGAACTGAGCCTTGGGGAGCACTGAAAGACAAGGGGCAAGGTAAGGAGATAGTGTTGGAGAGTGAGACGCTGAATGTCCGGTGTGTTAGATATGAAGAGATCCAGGATAGAGCCAAGTCTGTGATATCAAGAGATGAGAGAATCCATAGCAAGAAGGAGTGGTCTACTGTGTCAAAGGCAGAAGACAGGTCCAAGAGGATGAGAATAGAGAAAAGTGTCATTTTCTCTTGGCGTTTAGTAGGTAATTGGTGACTTTAGTTAGGGCAGTTTTGGTTGAGTGATGCAGTTAGAAGCTAGATTGTAGTCAGTTGCAGAGGAAGCAAGATGAGAGGTGGGAGGACAGTTCAAGATGGACATGCTGTTCCAGCAATTTTGAGGCATAGGGAAAAAGTGATATGGGTTAATAGTTAGGCACAGAGGATGGCTCGAGGGAGGGGTTTCTAAGGATGGGTGTGATCGAGGCATGTTTAAAGGATAAAGGGAAGACACTGGTTGTTAGTGATAGATTGAATAGACGTGTTAGGGTTGGGATAAAGACTGTGGCAAGGTTGGGGATGAGGTGGGATGGTGCGGGTCATGTGTGCAGGTGGTGAGATGTGATCTTGACAGAAGAGAAGGGAGCTGATCTGTTATGATGGTCAAGCTGGTTTTGGAAGAAGTGGGCTGAACAGTTATGAAGATTTCTGGGGACTGCAGGCCAAAGCTTTCTCTGATGTTATCAATCTTCTGCTTGAAGAAAGAGGCAAGTCTTAGCAGAGATGAGAGGGGAAGGAAGAGGTGCTGAGGACAGAGGAGAAAATTGAAGGTGTTGAATAGCTGTTTAGGGTTGTGAGAAAGGGAGGATATTAGGCTACCTTCACATTAAGATATTTGAGGGAGCCGATGCTGTCCGATAATATCGGACAGCATCGGCTCCCTCTGATGCCTGGAATCGGATGCCAAAGAGGCATCCAATTTCGGCAAAAAATCACCCCCTCCGGGCTGATAAAAATAAAAAAAACTGTATGCTCACCTGTCCCCGAGGCCCCTGCCGTCTCCCGCAGGCTCCTGGTGTCCTCTCGGTGTCCTCGCAGTGTCTGCAGAGGTCTTCTTCTTCTTAACAGGACCTGCCGTGATGTTACAATCACGTGACTGCAGGTTAACATGGTGTAACCTGCGGTCACGTGATTGTGACATCATGGCAGGTCCTGTTATGAAGAAGACCTCTGCAGACACCGCGAGGACACCGGGAGGACACTGGGAGCCTACGGGAGACGGCGGGGGCCTCGGGACAGGTGAGCATACAGTTTTTTTATTTTTATCAGCCCGGAGGGGGCGATAAAGTACAGTACAGTAAAATCGGGTCCGAGGACACATCAGATGTTTCCTCGGACCCTGCTCCATAGGGCCCCATGTTAAATTGATCGGACCAAATCGGATGTGCAGTAAATAGCATCCGATTTGGTCCGATCCGAGTTTGTCCGATTTTATTTTCGGTACAAAAATCGGAGCATGCTCCGATTTTTGCACCAATAAAAAAATCGGACAGAATTGGATAGGACCAAATCGGATGCCATTTAGTGCACATCTGATTCAGTCCGATGCCCATAGGGCTGCATGGGGGCCAAAATCGTTCCGATGCTGTCCGATTTTTATCAGACAGCATTGGAACTGAAAAATCCGTAGTGTGAAACCAACCTTAGAGATCAGAAGTAGGTTTGTTTTGCTGAAGTGAGCATGGACAGTAAGGAGGGACTGCTTGGGTATGAAAAACATGCACATGTCCTGATTTTTATAAAAATGGAGTTGGGTCACCAAAGGCAATTTTACAATATGTACCATTTTGCCTAGGGCTGGCTCCATAACAGCACATAAATAATGATCCTACCAGCTACACATAAAGTACATTGATATTTCCAGTTACTTATGGTTTTCAATTATTTCTCTTACTAGTTACTACATCATTCATGATTTTTTTTTTTTCCTTTTAGAGGATTGTAAATTTGATATTGTTTTGTTATAGATGCACTTAAAATTGATTAACTTTGATGTTTATCAATGCGGTTATATATTATTTACATTGCATGAAAGAAATATGTCAATGGTCTTCCAAGCAATTTTACAAACATTCTTGCAAATTACAGCTATCAAACTTTGAATAAAAAATTCTAATTCATTCTTCAGTCAACAATATTTTACAGAAGAAGTCCATATACTATGATATTTAAATACCTCATAGATACATAGGAGAATATGACAGTCCTTTGGCACTTCCAATAAATGTTTGCCAATAATACTCTGCTATAATTTTCTATGTAAAAGCCAATTCAAATAAAGGCCATTTTCTTGGCTGAGTCATAAAATTTGAGTATTGTAGAAAGCTCTTTTTGTGGTCAGAGGTCTGACATCACAGACTTATATTATTTTTCTTAAATGTATATTTGACATTTCAGAAGACACATAGTAATTGGCTTTCCCATAACAAATTGCACTAAAGTGTGACACGAGTCACTCACATAACAAAAACAGATGTTGGACCCCAGAGTCCGGTTGCTACAATGGCATTGTCTCCCTCGAGAGGTGATGTCATGCTTGGAAGAAAAAGGGATATCCACATCAGGTAAGCCTACAGCATGCAACACTTTTCCTGTCTCCAGACCAGAAGGGGAAGCTCTGAAACCTGAGTTCAGGGGAGCTCCCCTATAAATTTTGGCCAGGGGAAAGGTTAGTCTGTTCAGTTCCTAGGAGGACTGTGAAGACGGCCTGTGGACTGGAGCAGTTCGAAGCTTGTCCCAGGTAGAGTCGAGAGTGAGGAACAGCAAGTTTGAGGGGCCCATAGGAGAGGATCTCAGAAAGAAGAGAAGCAGACCTGAGCAGTGGAGCTAGTTAACAGACTCACCCCAGCGCAGAGTGTGAGAAGCGGACACCGGTGTTCGAGGTTGTTAAAGTATTCCAGGCCCAGCAGCCAAAACTGGTGGATGTTGAAACTCCAAGTCTCTTGGCCAAAGCGAAATGCCAGGAGGCACAGGAGCAGTGAAGAGCTCAGGGACAGTAGCCAGAGGAGTGGTGCATGGGAAGGGCTCAAGTTGACTACCATACAGGTGAGAGACTTACAAGCAGGAAGAGAGGGTCGCAACTTAGCTACAGGCAGCCAGGACCAACAAAGAGTAGTGCAGCAGGGATGCCTCAGAATTGACTGGGTAAGGAGATCCCCAACTTGCTTCCAGGCCAGCCAGATTCTTAACATCTCCTGTGGATGATACCCTCGAATGTACCTGCTACTTCCAGTAAAGGTAAAGGAGACTATATACTGTGTGTCTATAGGTTCTTTTGCACCCTCAGTCCTTCACCCCAACGGCTTACCACTGCCATAGAGTTTTCCGGTTACCCTGAGGAACCGCCCCACCCATGGGGAGCGATATTACCATAGCTGCAATCCCATCATCGCTAGGGGTCTCGCACTGCAGCATCGACCCCAGTAGCCGAACACCACGGGTGGCGTCATGACCACTATCTCTGAACTTTTATCTGGTGTCCAGGGTCACGGAGCTGGGTCTCGACCACTGTGACTCCCCCAGAAGTAGCAAAGCCCGGTTCCGAGTAACCCACAGCCCTGGGGTGCATCAAAGACACAGAAAGTGCAGAGTACAAGAAAAAGTCTGAGATGACACGGTCACTACTTACTGGGATATCTGCAAAAGAGTGGTCAGACAATCTGAGGTCAGTTGTAGGATGTGGAGTGCAGTACAAAAGGGGAAACCAAAGATGTAGTCCAAAACACAGGCCGAGATCATGTAAACCAAGAAGGCAATCCAGTATCCAGGAAAAAGGCAAAAGCATAAACAAGTCACAGGCAAGGGGTCAGGAAATCAGGCAAACGGAAACTAAGGTCAGACAGGCTTAGATAGCAAAGCTAGAAAGCACCACGGCCCACACAGCACAGGCAAGTTTATGATTGACATTAAGCAGAGAAAACTGCACATTTAAATAGCAGACTAATCACTGCGGAGTAGAAATAACCATGATCCTAGCAACCCAGACCAAGCATGGAAAAAAACACAGGAAGACTGACAGCTCATACATTTCCAGAAACCAGACTCAGCAACATACAACAAAGACAAAACAGCAGTGTAGAGATCCTGACATAAAGCCAAAAATTCAAATGAGGATTTTCAGCATTACTGAGAGATCAGGTTACGGCTGCAGCCTATATAACTAGGGAGATGGGAGGGATAGCAGACTAATTAGAGGGTCACGGAGAAATATTTTTGTGTTTTTATTATGTATTTTAATTCCTCACCCCTGTGTTGGATACACTGACGAATCTATGAATACAATCCAAAAATATAAAACAAGCAAACAGACATGATTTCTGATAAAGTAAAGCATTAAATTGTAACTACTTAAATGAGAACAAATACACAATGTTATCAAAACAATCCAACTGAGCACAAAACAGTCTGAACATCTGGTGATCGTTACTGCATAGACAAAGCTCCAAAGCATACTAATTTTATGCTGATACTACTACATTAAAGGCAGGTATAGGCGAAGGTTACCAATTTTTCAATTATGGACATCCTCCATAGATACTACATGTTAGAGCACTAACAGTATAAACATTGTGAAGGTAAATATAGGACAAACTCCAAGACAACACCATTTTTTATTGATTATTGTTTTAAGTAGGATTTGTATTAGCAGTCTAAACCAATAAATAACAGATCATTACAATCATCTCGTCTGTTCCCTAATTCTATATTGGCAGCTCATCAAGCATAGTTGTGCTCTATTGATGCAGTGAGCGCTTCGATCAGAGAATGCCAATCAGTTAATCATGTCCACAGGGGTAGCCAAGTGCTAAGCATACAGAGGCAGTGAGGCATGTAGAGTCACTGATCGTGACGATCGTGACTGGGCCAGCTGTTTTTAACAAACCATGATTACAATTATTTGGATTGTTCATGGTGCAAATTGAAATTTGTGTCATGTGCAAAAGGATTTATTGACTTGTTAATGATGCTTTTGTAATAAATCAAACAATAATGGTTATAGTCTCTAGCCAAAATAATAATAATATATAATTATAGCAATAATTAATATTTATGATCGACATGAAACATTACCCTGAAGCTAAGGGGAATGCATGACCACTAGACTAGCCACTGATATGTGCAATGAAAATAAGGACTAAGGCCGGCTTCACACCATGATGTAATCGATCCGGGGCTGTCAGGGATGAACCTGACAGCCCCGGACCGGATCAGCACACAGAACCGGAGAACTAATATGCCCTCCGGTCCGGTGTGCAGCTGGACGCAGCTGCCGCTGCTGATAATTCAGAACCGCGGCTCGTGGGCAGCTAGCTGTGGTCCTTAAATTACATCAGCGTGCAGCCGCAGGTGTCCGGTTCCCGACCCTTCCTAAATCCTGCGCTCCCTAACATGGGAGCCTATGAGGCCGGATTGCCCCGGATCCAGGAGGATCCGGGAGAATCTGGGAGGATCCGGGAGAAGCCAATTTGGGGAGATTTTTCTCCCCGGACACAAAAACGTTGCAAGCAGATAGCTGCCATCAGGCTAAATCCAGCCCCATAGGACTTTTGGATGATAAGCCATTACATCTTCACATATTGAAGAGAATTAACAATCGCACACTCCTTGTTTCTTATGATGCAAATTGATTTTATTTCAAGAGCAACAGTTGCTCTTGAAAAAAATCACTTTGCATCATAAGAAACAAGGAGTGTGCGATTGTTAATTCTCTTCAGTACCAGACGTGGGTCCACCCAGACTTCTCAAATCAGCACCTCTGCTTACGAAACACGTCTCGGTGTGCAGGCCATCTACTTATCTACTTCTTCACATATTGAACTGGTGTAGAAGGCTAACGAGTCCTTATTCTAAAAAAGTTGAGTGGCCACACAGCCCTGGGCCTAAATCCACTTCAAAAACTTTCTACACATGTGCTCCCACCCCCTCCCCCCTTTTATTCTAAAAAAAGATAGAGGATGGACCAATGCGTGACATAAGGGAAAAAAGGCAAATTGATGACTATAGTGTGACTATTAGTGCTGATATCATTTAATGGATGGTGAGGTCATTGATGTCAAGTATACAAAGGATGTTCTCTTCATGGGGATCCTGAGGTAGAACCCAAGTAAAGGACAATAAATGGTGAAGAGCCGGGAAACAGCTGTTGGGAAGAGAACTGTTTGTGGATGGAAGGTGCCTGGGAAAAATGGAGTGGGAAGGGGAAGAAAAGTGAAAGGGGGATGTGTAGGTGAAGTTTGCGAATAAGGTTTAGGCTCAGGAGGGTCTGCAGTGACTGCAGTGTGGGATGTTGCACAGAGATTATGGTGTACAGCTATGATACTAGAACTGGATCCCTCTTTGAGCAATAGGGATTGGGACTGATGCCCAACATTAATATTCCACAAAGCACAGGAATGAGACATGGATTTCTGAAACAATTTTTTATGGCTGTCCATATAGAAATTATAGGGCAACTTATTTCTAGTAAAAACAGTGGTGACAGAATGACCATGTGAACATTGCTTAGCCACGTTTTGGTTGTGGGTGTTATATAACGTTTTTCAATTGAATAGCTTATATCAGCAAGTTCTGATTCAAACCATTCAAAGATTGTGACTTTTACTTTTTCAATTTTAATGGAAGTGCATCACTTTTATGTGAAGCTTCCAGCGCCATGCTGTTACATTTGTTTGTAAGAATTTTCATTTATCACATCAAGCAATCTGTCAGATATTCGTTTCATATATAAGCAGCAAGTTTTCCCTTTGTGCACCAGTAATTCACCACAAATAACTGGCCAAGCGTGTATAATATAGAGAGTGAGATTTCCTACGGAAAGAAAAGAAAGGACAGAACTATACAAGCATAGTATTGTCAGGCACAATATGTGAAGAGAAAACATCATGTGACTTCTCCATCCATACCCCACCTACCCGCCCTTGTCACATTACATTCATCAATTTGCTTCTGTCCCTTCCCTCACTCATCAGTGTGTCCTCGTTCCGCTCAGTCTCCTCTGCTAGCATTGACTTCCACATATTTTTTTAGACTTGGTATCCACAAGACCTGCCCCTTTAAATCTGTAAACCACACCCCAACAACAAACACCAAAAAACCAAAACGTCATCGCGCAGTACTTCATTCTACTACATGCACTTGAAAGTGCAAAGAAATTGCGGAGTAGGAGAGGAGGGTGCAGACAAACCAGCAGGTCTTCCAATTCTCAAATAAAAATCTCACAAACAATAAAAATAATTTTATCTCTTAAGTCATATTCATAATGAAACTGAAACCAGAATTATAATGAAAGGCTCTCCCAATGCACTAATAATTTTCACACCTTCCTCGAACAATTTCTTATATTTGAAAATTTACGTTTTCAATCACTAATAAAAACTACCACCATGGATAGATGCTTAAGTGGTTATTTACATCAGAATGTTAAATCCATATAGTTAAAATGTTTGTTATATCTGTGCTGCTGGCACATGAATGAGAGAGTTGACTCTTTGTGAGTGGAGATAGTTTTCCTAATTAGATGTATAATAATAATGATAATAAATCTTTATATAGCGCCAACATATTCCGCAGCACTTTACAATGTAGGGTTTGAAGTACAGAAAATATAATACAGTAAGAAATTACAGTAGAGAACAAATACAGTACAATAATTGGATACAAAACAATAGGCATAGAATCAATGTAAAAAAGAAAATACAATAAATAAAGCAAGAAATGAAGGTGACCCTGCTCAAAACAGCTTACAATCTACAACGGGATAGGAGTTGCACAAGGTACAGGGGCTTATTGCACTAATGGTCCAGTCATCTTGAGGAAATGAGGGATAGAAATAAGAACTTCTATTAGGGAGTATGATAGGCTGCCTTAAAAAGATGTGTTTATAGGGATCTTCTGAAGCCATGCAAGTTGTGGATAGTCCTGATTTCTTGGGGCAGGGCATTCCAGAGGATTGGTGCAGCTCGGGAGAAGTCTTGGAGCCGGGAGTGGGAGGATCGGATTAGTGCAGATGTTAGTCAAAGGTCATTTGAAGAACGTAGAGAAAGGGTGGGGTGATAGACGGAGATGAGGGAGGAGATGTAGGGTAGTGATGCTCTGTGAAGAGCTTTGTGGGTGAGAACAAGCAATTTGAATTTGATCCTGTAGTGTACAGGTAGCCAGTGCAATGACTGGCACAGAGCAGAGGCATCTGAGTAACGATTGACCAGATGGGTGATCCTGGCTGCTGCATTAAGGATGGACTGGAGAGGAGAAAGGCTAGTGAGGGGGAGGCCACTTAATAGAGAATTGCAGTAGACAAGGTGAGAATGGATTAGGGCCACTTTGAGGGTTTTCGTTGTTTTCATGGTGAGAAAGGGACGGACTCTGGAGATATTCTTCAGGTGTAAGCGACAGGAGCGGACGGGAGATTGTGTGTGGGAGGAGAAGGAGAGATTGGTGTCAAACATAACACCCAGACAGCAAGCCTGTTGCCTAGGCGTTATTGTGGTGCCGCAAACAGAGAGAGATGTCAGATTTAGGGAGGTTACTGGAGGGAGTGAGCAGAAGGAGTTCAGTTTTGGAAAGGTTTAGTTTCAAATAGAAAGCGGACATAATGTTGGAAACTGCAGCTACACAGTCATTGGTGTTCTTTAATACCGCAGGGGTAAGGTCAGGGGCTGAAGTGTATAATTGTGTGTCATCAGCATTAGTGATGAGCGAGTACTAAAATGCTCGGGTGCTCGAAGCTCGGGCCGAGCATCCCGAGATACTCGTGTACTCGGCCCGAGTACCGAGCCCAATGTTATCCTATGGGAGACCCGAGTATTTTTATGAAATGACTGCCGGCAGCATGTAGAAACCCTAAAAATGTCACAAAAGTCTCAGAAGAGTGCTTAAGCGACATGGCAACACCATGGGGAAGACCCCTGGAAGCATTTCTCACTCAAAAGTCACAGCTGTGAACAATCTTGTCCGAGTTTCACGCCAATTTTACAGAGTCACCAGAAAACCTTCCAAAATGACACCAAAATGAATATTTAGGGTGGAAATGTTAAGGGCACATACCCAATAGTGAGATACAGCTGTTGTATGTTACTTTTTGTGATTACATGAAAGATTTTACGTGAAAACATTGTGCGGCACTCCGATGACCCTGAGAAGAGACGTACATGAAGCCCTGTCTTGACATAATGTGCCCATTTTGAGGAACTGGGTCTATTGTAGTATTTTCCTTTGCCAGGGCAGTCCAAAATTGAGAGGTTCACCAATGCCCCTGGATAGAGACGTGCAGGAGGGCCTGTAAACCTGAAGTGGGTGTATTGTAGTATAGCCCTTTGGCAGGGAAGCCAAAAATTGGGAGGCTCCACAATGACCCATGCATACAGACATGCATGAGGGCCTGTAAACCTCAATTGGGTGTATTGTAGTATAGCCGTTTGGCAGGGAAGCCAAAAATTGGGAGGCTTCACATTGTCCCAGGATAGAGACATGCAGGAGGGCCTGTAAACCTGAAGTGGGTGTATTGTACTATAGCCCTTTGGCAGGGCAGCCAAAAATTGGGAGGCTCCACATTGTCCCAGGATAGAGATGTGCAGGAGGGCCTGTAAACCTGAAGTGGGTGTATTGTACTATAGCCCTTTGGCAGGGCAGCCAAAAATTGGGAGGATCCACAATGACCCATGCATACAGACATGCAGGCCTGTAAACCTGAAGTGCCCATTGTAAGGAAGTGGGTGTATTGTAGTATAGCCCTTTCACAGGGCAGCCAAAAATTGGGAGGCTCCACATTGTCCCGGGATAGAGACGTGCAGGAGGGCCTCAAAACATTTTTCCCATTGAAAAGGAGCGGGTATCCTGTCGTTGTAATGCAGAATGGGCGTAAAAATTTACCACTGGGGGTATACCTGAAACAACAGCCTAACTATTGTAACGGTCATCATGGTGGCACATGAGGAGAAGGAGGAGCAGTCCAGCGATTAGCCAAGGAAGAGGAAGACGACGTGGTGGATGATCCAGTAGCTGACCCAACCTGGCAGGAGGATATGCAGAGTGAGGACAGCAGTGCACAGGGGGAGGGAGGCGTAGCATCCCAACAGGCAGTACGAAGCAGGGTCGGGTCCGCAGGCAGAAGGCAGGCAACCGTTCCCCGGAACAACAACACGACACAAGGTGCCTGTGCAAATGTTAGGTCTTCCCGAGTCTGGCAGTTTTTTAAGTTGGCTCCAGATGACTCTAAAAAGGCCATTTGCAACACCTGCCATGCCAGCATCAGCAGGTGTACGAAAACTAGCAGCCTGACCACCACCAGCATGATCAGGAACATGTCAGCCAAGCACCCGACTTTGTGGGAAGTAGAACAGAGTCGAGGAGCTGTGCTTGCAGATGTCACTGCTACGTATTCGCGTGTTGTGGGTGCGAGCCAATCCCCTGTACATGCTGGCTGCGAACAAGCCTCCGGCCCTGCACCTGAAGTTGCCCACGCACAAATAACACCACCATCAAGCACGTCCTTGTCCCAGCGCAGCGTTCAATTATCCATTCAGCAAACCTTAGAACGCAGGCGCAAATACGCTGCCAACGCCCCACATGCCACAGTCCTGAATTCTCACATTTCGCGACTCATAGCGCTAGAAATGTTGCCTTTCCGGCTGGTGGAGATGGAAGCATTCCGCGACCTGATGGCGGCTGCTGTCCCACGTTACTCGGTCCCCAGCCCCCACTATTTCTCCAGATGTGCCGTCCCCGCATTGCATAACCACGTCTCCAACAGCATCACACGTGCCCTGAACAACGCTGTTTCAGCCAAAGTCCACCTAACCACAGACACGTGGACAAGTGCTTGTGGGCAAGGCCGCTACATCTCCTTGACAAAACACTGGGTTAATATTGTGGAGGCTGGGACCCAGTCTGAGCGAGGGACGGAAACCGTCCTTCCCACACCAAGGATAGTAGGCCCTACCTCTGTCAGGGTTTCACCGACACTCTACAGCTCCGGAATGTCATGCTCTTCAGCCTCCTCCTCCTCTTCCTGCGCATCCTCATCCACTGTACCCTCCACACCAGTCCCAAGCTGGAAGCACTGCAGCACTGCCTCTGCGAAGCGGCAACAGGCTGTGCTGAAGCTAGTCTGCATAGGTGACAAACCCCACAATGCAGAAGAGGTGTGGACAGCTCTGAAACAGCAGGCAGATCACTGGCTCACACCTCTGAACCTAAAGCCAGGAAAGGTCGTGTGTGACAATGGCCGGAACCTGGTGGCAGCTTTGAGGCGAGGCCAGCTGACGCATGTTCCATGTGCTCAACCTGGTGGTTCCAAGGTTTCTAAAGTCATACCCAGAGCTGTCTGAACTGCTGGTAAAAGTTCACCGTCTGTCTGCACATTTTTGCAAGTCACCTGCTGCTTCAGCCGGCCTTGCCGGCTTTCAGCGCCGTTTGCGTCTTCCGGCCCACAGACTGGTGTGTGATGTCCCCACGCATTGGAATTCAACTCTGCACATGTTGGTCAGGATATGTGAGCAGAAGAGGGCAGTTGTTGACTACCTGCATCACCTAAGCCGTCGGGAAATGGGTCAAACTCCACACATAACACCTGAGGAGTGGAGATGGATGTCGGACCTATGTACCGTCCTCCAAAACTTTGAGGACTCCACCAAGATGGTGAGCGGCGATGACGCCATTATTAGCGTCACCATACTACTACTCTGCCTTCTAAAACTGTCTCTGCTGAAAAACAAAGAGGATGCATTGCAGGCCGAGTGCGATGACTTGGAGCAAGAAACAGTAGTGGGTGTGGGTGAAAACACACAGCCCAGCCTCATCTCATCACAACGTGTAGTGGAGGACTATGACGAGGAGGAGGAGGATGAAGACATGGAGCAACTCTCTGGCCAAATTGAGGATATGACATGCACACCAGTCATACCCTCGATTCAGCGTGGCTGGCCAGAGGACAGGGGAGATGAGGAGGAGGAGGACAGCATGTTCAGTCATCGTGTTGGTCTGGATACTGAAGTGATGGCTGTTAAGAGTCTGGCGCACATGGCTGACTTTATGGTAAGCTGCCTGGCTCGTGACCCTCGCGTTCAGAACATCTTGGCCGACAATCAGTACTGGTTGGCAACACTGTTAGACCTACGCTACAAGGAGAACTTTTTGTCTCTCATTCCTGAGGCGGAGAGGTCAGCCAAAATGCAACAGTTCCAGAAGGCCATATACACGGAAGTAGGCAAATCATTCCCCTCACAAAACGCTAGCGGCATAGGTCAGGAATCGGTGGACAACCAAGGCGTACGGCCGAGAGGGGCACAAGTCCAATCCGCCAGAGGTAGGGGAACAGTCTTTACGATGTGGGACAGTTTTCTCAGCCCCTCACGTACCACAGCCCCTGAGGTGCGGGGTAGTGCCACAAGAAATGCTAAGTTTGGCCAGATGCTGAAGGAGTACCTTGCAGATCGAACAACTGTACTGCGAGATTCCTCTGTGCCTTACAATTATTGGGTCTCCAAGCTGGACATGTGGCATGAATTGGCTCTCTACGCCTTGGAAGTCCTGGCCTGCCCTGCCGCTAGCGTTTTGTCAGAGCGTGTTTTCAGTGCCGCAGGTGGAATCATTACTGATAAACGCACCCGCCTGTCAACTGAAAATGCTGACAGGCTGTCTATGATCAAGATGAACAAGGGTTGGATTGGGCCAGACTTCACCACACCACCAACAAATGACAACTGAATTTAAATTTTGTTATGGGAATTTGCCATGTACCTCCACTCACCCATGGGTACACACTTCTGGACTTCCGAGTGTCCAAGTGTGGGATCAGTAATGTCCGTGGACGTGTACTCGGCCTGGTGGTAGGAAGGAGGATCAGGTTGGGAAATGTGCGGTGCAGTATCACGGCTACTGACACTTGAGCGTGTGGAAGACAGGGTGTTTGTGTAGGTGCCAATCTGACTTGAAGCATTATCCGCTATCCAAGTAACAACCTGTTGACACTGGTCTTGGTTCAAGAGCGGTGTACTGCTGCGGGCCCCAAGAATTTGGGACAGGACGTGCGAGCGAGTAGATGTGCCCCTTTGTTGTTGCGAAATTAGTGCTTGCACACGACCTTGGCCTCTGCCTGCACCACCATCACGTTCACTTCCTTGTTTCTTGCCAACGCCCTTGCGCATTTTGCTTGCATACAGCGACAACAGTCTGGTGACTGTAATGATCACAGGAGAGTAGGATTTTAGTCCCTAACCTGTATCAAGGTAGTAAGTACAACAGTCTGGTGACTGTAATGGTCACAGGAGAGAAGGATTTTAGTCCCTAACCTGTATCAAGGTAGTAAGTACAACAGTCTGGTGACTGTAATGATCACAGGAGAGTAGGATTTTAGTCCCTAACCTGTATCAAGGTAGTAAGTACAACAGTCTGGTGACTGTAATGGTCACAGGAGAGAAGGATTTTAGTCCCTAACCTGTATCAAGGTAGTAAGTACAACAGTCTGGTGACTGTAATGGTCACAGGAGATTAGGATTTTAGTCCCTAACCTGTATCAAGGTAGTAAGTACAACAGTCTTGTGACTGTAATGGTCACAGAAGATTATGATTTTAGTCCCTAACCTGTATCAAGGTAGTAAGTACAATAGTCTGGTGACTGTTCAGATCACAGGAGATTAGGATTTTAGTCCCTAACCTGTATCAAGGTAGTATGGTGACTGTAATGGTCACAGGAGAGTAGGATTTTAGTCCCTAACCTGTATCAAGGTAGTAAGTACATCAGTCTGGTGACTGTGATGGTCACAGGAGATTAGGATTTTAGTCCCTAACCTGTATTAAGGTAGTAAGTACACCAGTCTAGTGACTGTAATGGTCACAGGAGAGTAGGATTTTAGTCCCTAACCTGTATTATGGTAGTAAGTACAACAGTCTGGTGACTGTAATGGTCACAGGAGAGTAGGATTTTAATCCCTAACCTGTATCAAGGTAGTAAGTACAACAGTCTGGTGACTGTAATGGTCACAGGAGATTAGGATTTTAGTCCCTAACCTGTATTAAGGTAGTAAGTACACCAGTCTGGTGACTGTAATGGTCACAGGAGATTAGGATTTTAGTCCCTAACCTGTATCAAGGTAGTAAGTACAACAGTCTGGTGACTGTTATGGTCACAGGAGAGAAGGATTTTAGTCCCTAACCTGTATCAAGCTAGTAAATACAACAGTCTGGTGACTGTTATGGTCACAGAAAAGCTTGGATTCCGATTTGTATGACCCTGCCTATATCCTCCTAGATTAGTCCTGAGAAGGACTGTTGTGGTCAGCAGCAGTTTGCAGCCCTGCTCCGGATCTACCTATGAGGGCCGCAAATCTGTCCCTAAGCAGCAGCAGACACTCTCCCTACACTCACTGTCTGGATGCCTGTGTGCAGAGCACAGCGCGGCCGGGTCTTATAAAGGCTCGGTCACGCTGTGCACGCCGGCCAATCACTGCAATGCCACAACTAACAGGGCTGTGGCATTGCAGTGGTCTGCCAGCCAATCCCTGCATGTGGGCTGGCTCTCAAAAGAGCGCCAACATGCAGGGATGAGGACCACGAGCACAGCACGAGTATCGCGAGATTACTCGGCGCTCGCCGAGTAGCCCGAGTACAGTGATACTCGTGCGAGTACCAAGCAGCGCAGAGCATACTCGCTCATCACTAATCAGCATAAAGATGGTACTGGAAGCCAAATCTGCTGATGGTGTGTCCAATCGGGGCTGTGTAGAGAGAGAAGAGAAGAGGACCGAGGACTGAGCCCTGAAGGACCCCAATAGTGAGAGGAAGAGAGGAGGAAGTGGAGCCAGCGAATGATACACTAAAAGAGCGGTCAGAAAGATAGGAGGAGAGCCATGAGAGAGCAGTGTCCTTTATGCAAATGGAATTCAGCATGGAGAGTAGAAGATGGTGGTCAACAGTGTAAAAAGCTGCAGAGAGGTCAAAGAGAATAAGCAGAGAGTGGTCACCATTACGTTTTGCCATCAGAAGGTCATTGGTCACTTTGATGAGGGCAGTTTCTGTAGAGTGTAGGGGGCGGAAACCAGACTGTAATGGATCTAGAAGAGAGTGAGCGGAGAGGTAACGGGTGAGGCGGGAGTAGATCAGGCGCTCCAGGAGTTTAGAGATGAAGGGGAGATTGGAGACTGGTCTGTAGTTATTTGTGCAGGATGGGTCGAGACAGGTTTTGTTTAATAATGGAGTAATGATCGAGTGTTTGAAGGAGGAGGGGAAGATGCCAGAAGAGAGGGAGAGATTGAAGATTTTCGTTAGATGAGTGATGACGACTGGAGAGAGGGACTGGAGTAGATGTGAGTGAATGGGGTCAGTAGTGCATGTGGTGGCTGGGTCAAATGTGGAGAGTGAACCAGAGGGGATGTGGGGAAGAAGGAGAGTGGCAGAGCTTGGAGGCTGGGAGCTGATTTCCTGGCTGATGTTGTCTATTTTCTCAATAAAGTAAGAAGCCAGGTCATCAGCACAAAGGTCAGTGATGGGGGCCTGCACTTTAGGACTGAGGAGAGAGTGAAAGGTGTCAAAGAGTTTTTTTGGATTGTTGGATAGTGAGGAGACCAGGGTGGTGAAGTAGGTCTGTTTGGCAAGGTGAAGGGCAGAGTTGTAAGCTTTGAGCATGAATTTATAATGGTAAAGTCACCTGGTGAGCGAGTTTTCCTCCATAGACGTTCAGCACTCCTAGAGCATCGCTGAAGGAATCGAGTTTGTAATGTGAGCCAGGGTTGTTTTGTTCTATGTTTGGAGGTTCTGAGGGTGAGGGGCGCTACTTTGTCAAGGTAGCTTCTGGGAGTGTCATTGTAGTGGTTTACTGTCTGATCTGGACAGGAGATTGAAGAGATTGGGGACAGTGATGAGATGAGGGAATCTGTGAGTGCATGAGGGTTAATGGCCTGTAGATTTTTGGATGTGTGATAGCTAGGATTGGGCCATGGTGGTCGAGGGTTAGTGAGTGAGAAGGAGAGAATGTTGTGGTTAGAGAGAAGAGGTGAGTTTTTTAAGGAGGAGGTAGAGCAGAGTCAGGTAAAGACCAGGTCAAGGGTGTTACCGTCTTTGTGCGTCTCAGAGGTTGAGAGCTGTGAGAGGCCAAGAGAGGTAGTTAGAGATAGGAGCTGGGATGCAGATGGGGAGATGGGGCCATTTATGGGAATGTTAAAGTCTCCCAGAATAAGGGTTGGTAATTCTGAGGACATGAAATGTGGCAGCCACCCGGAGAAATAGTCGAGGAAATGGGTGGGTGACCCTGGGGGTGCGGTATACCACTGCTACTTTGAGGGGGAGAGGAAGGAATAGCATAATGGTGTGGACCTCAAAAGAAGGGAATGAGAGTGATGGGGCTGGGGGAATGACCTGGAAAGTACATTGTGGGGACAGGAGGAGGGCAACACCACCACCATGTCTGTTCCCACGTCTAGGGGAATGAGAGAAATATAGGCTGCCATAAGAAATAGCAGCAGGGGAAGCAGTGTTTGAATCCTGGATCCAGGTTTCTGTGAGGGCCAGCAGGTTAAGAGAGTTGGTAAGGAAGTAATTGTGAATGAAGGGAAGTTTGTTGCATACAGATCATGGATTCCAGAGAGCGCAGTTAAAAGAGGGAGATGAAGGAGTGCAAGTGATGGTAATAAGGTTAGTGGGGGTTCTATGTGTGGTGGGAGTGGGGTTGTAGTTAGAGGGCAGACTAGGGTTGGGGGAGATATCACCTGACAGGAGCAGCAGCAAAAACAGGAAGAGCAGATAGTTTGTAGATTTAGGACTTGGTTTATTATGACAAATCTTAGAATATGATGGGCTGAGAATCCTCAGTAAACTGAAGATGGCATGGGAGCTGTACATAGGGTAGGGCAGGAGAGAGGGGCTGATGTGGATGAGTGGTGTTGGAGGGGGGATAGGATGATACAAGTTGGTGGTGATGACACATAGAAACACAAACAGTGAAGTTAAAGACATGGTTATGATTAGTAGAGAATAGAGTTATAGATATTGTTTGAGTGGCACTCTGTCATTACCTTCCAGTCTATCCCAGTCAATTCCGGTCAATTTCAGGTCTATTTCATATCTGGACACTTTATATCAGACACTTTGGCAGCAGACACGTCTCAAGCAGACTAGGAAAACGTCTTAATATGCTCAGAAACACTGACTTCAGGTGTGGAGAAAGGGGGAGGAAACTGCAGTCCATGAACCTATGACCAGGCGAGGCTGTACCAAATGGTCACTCACAGGCATATATGAACAAAGGATCATTAAACAGGCATTGGGGGGGCAGGGGAAAGGACAGTTACATTGATGCTTGAATTAGATATTTTCAGCAGACAAAATATATCAGAATAGCATTAAAGTTTGGTGCTGGGCCATACAGTCAAACATACCCCAGATATTTTCAGCAGACAAAATATATCAGAACAGCATTAAAGTTTGGTGCTGGGCCATACAGTCAAACATACCTGTAGAGAAACACAGAAACAACATGATGATTAGGTGATGGTCAGAGGAGTGCAGATGAATTATGATACAGGGCGGATGATGGAGCCCAGTTGCTTCATATCATTTCAGGTCTATTTCATATCTGGACACTTTACATCAGACACTTTGGCAGCAAGCAGATATATCATCAAAATGGCAATTTGGACTACCTTTCCAAAGCTGGAAAAAAAACTCCTCCAAATGTATTTTATAACAAGGGTCTAAGCCCATGCTTGTTCAATAGTCATCCCTTTGTTTGATTGTATTGATGTACATGTCATTCCGCAATCATTCTTGAAAACAGCTTACCGTGCTCACTAGAATGACGGAGGGCAATGCTGGTTCATTTTTGCATCCACTGATTGTCATGGCAAACATTTTAAGGCTGGAGTCTAGAGAAAAGTGAACTTTCCCCAAATATGTTCGCCAATCTTAAATTCAGCACAAACTTTGCAGATTTGGTTCGGGATCGGAAACACGAGCAATTTACAAAAAAAAAATTGGCTAACGTGGCTCTGTTCGTTAACTGATGGGATAAAAAAGCATTTCTGAACTTAACTGATACTTTTCTTCTTCCTTCTGACAGAGTAGGATAGTGAGTGGGACGTGTTTGATGAGAAGAGGGTGAAAGGTCAAAGTAGCATAGGACTCCATTTTTTTCCCCCGCCTCTTTCTGTGTCGATGAATCAGGGCGCACAGAACATCAACAAGTTGAAGACAAAAAGGTCTTCTATCATTGGCTGGCTTGTTTTATTGGCTGCCTAAGTCACATGTCCCTCAGGACATAAGAAGCGGTCATTTGCCATCGTTGCCATTTTCAAAGTGTTACTGATTAGGGACCATCTGTACTACACTAAAAGATAGCTAGCTACACAATCACTTTTTAGATAGAAGGGCGAGAATGTCCATCCGGGCATAGACTTTTTTTTTTCTGAGAATAAGTGTGATTACTAAATTTGTGTGCTATGCAGAAGCTTTGTTTTTTTGCATACAGCAAGCTATTGCCAAATCGTAGTATTTCCCCTAAAAGGCTGTGTTTGGCATCAAGGCAGTGATTGCTAAATCCTTCAGTTTCTGCTAAAAAGGCCTTTTTTTGCCTGTAACCTGGTTTTGTACTAGAAAGCAATTATTTTGCCTCAAAGAAGTGATTGCCAAATCCTTCAGTTCCCCCTAAAATGCATTTTTAGTACAAGCTGAAAGATTTAGCAATCACTGCTTTTAGGCAAAAAAAATGGCTTTTTAGCACAAACTGAATGATTTGGCATTCACTGGTTAGAGGCCAAACACAGCCTTTTAAGGGAAAACTGAAGGATTTTACTATCATTCGTGCCAATTGAGTGTGGTGGAGCATAACATTTATTGGAGAAGTTGCATGAATTAAGTGGGCCCCCTGCCCAATAGGCCTATATATGCCACTGACCCTCCTTACCATTTCTTCCGGTAGTACTCCATTAAGCTAATACTTGTGCCACCTGAGGGTGGAAAATCATATTTATTAGAGATGTTGCATGAGGTATGAGGTCAGTTATTAATTTCATAGTCAGGGCAAGTTAGACAGAGATTGCAGGGAACTATTTGGTGTGTATTCATGTGGAGAACTGACCAGGCTTGGTCTGAACAAGATTCTGGACACTGCATATGTTGTAAATAGTTTGTGGGATAGATTTAAAAAGGGCAATCAGGGATCCCGAATCACATTGTACATAGAGTGGGAGGTGGGTGTAAGATTATATCCCGAGGTGAACACGTGCCGCGGACGCAGTAAAATCTTGGGTAGGCCCTGTACTAAGTAAGGCTAGGGTCACACTGGCGTTGTGGATGCATTTTTTCCATGCGTTTTTGACACTTGTTTGTGACAAATGCATGCAAAAACACATCCAATGCAAAAAACGCATGTTGTAATTGCACAAACGCATTGCCAAAGTGCCATATATTTTTTCCATGCGTTTTTGGCTCCGCCCGAAAAAATGCATCATGCTGCGTCTTTTGGGGCCTTTTCAAAAACGCATGCCTTTTTTTGTATCATGGGGCCATATGGGCAATGCATGTGTCAATGCATGTGTCCAAATGACTCATGTAAAAACTCATGCGTTAACGAAGGGCACATATGTGCCACTTGCGTTAATGCATGCGGTTTTTAGGAGCCTCCTAGAACTCCAAACCAGTCAGAATCCACCTAAAAACCACCCAAAAATAACGCATGCGTTACCGCATGCATTTTTTGTTAAGACAATCCTAAGTGTGACCCTAGCCTAAGGGTGGGGTGGAATAGTCCTGTGGTATTCGTGTCCTTTCCTGCAAAATTGGCACGTGAGTTCCTTAGGGTTACATAAGTTGTAATTTGAGTTGGTGCTGTTGTGGCTTATACCTCTGTAGAAAAAGTTCTCTGTTAACTAATTGGTATTCATAATGAAAGTTAATTTACCACTATATTGGAGTCAGAGTCATTCATAGCAGTGCCGTATTCTTCGTACACGACTGGCTGGCCCCCCGGCCATTAAATATGTACCATCACTGGGCTCCATATCCAGGATGGGGCAATGTGTACCACCACTGGGGGCTATATCCAGGATGGGGGCTATGTACCATCACTGGGGGTCATATCCAGGATGGGGGGCTATGTACCATTAATGGGGGCTATGTACTGTCATAGGTGACCATATCTAGCATGGGGGGCTCGTGTACCAGAATGGAGGGATATATATACCAGGATGGGGGCCATGTTTCTGGATGAGGGAAATGTATACTGAGTATAAGTCGGACACTGGCTTTATAAGACAGACTGCATTTAACATTAAAAAAGTTTTTTTTTTCTTTTTTTCTTTACCAAATTTGAGGTGCGCTTTATAATCTGATGTGTCTTATAAAGCAAAAAATACGGTACATTTTTTTTTGAGGGGGAGGAGATAAAGCCAGGTGAAATTGCCTTTGCATAGCAATGGGCCTATGCAAGGGAGGTTTCAACCACCTTGCAACTCCCCCACTTGGGGGTCTTACCCCCAGACTCCTGCTTCTATTCTAAACAACTTTATGACCACATAGATTTAAGAAATAATGGTTATTTCCTTATTTCATGAAAACTGAGAATACGCCCACCTTAGATCCCATACATGAAGCCACTCTGGACCAAAGTATTGCTAGTCATACCCAAAATATCAGTGTAGTCATACCCTCTACATGTTAGCTCATGCCTATCAATTTTGTGCACTCGGTCACGCCCATTGTGTTTGTGCTTCTTCTCCCACTGTGCGCAAGCAATGACACCCACTCTCAGCTCTGCCACCTGTTATAGCCATGTTTTTGTGGCTGCTTAAACTGCAAGTATGCCTATTTTTTGTATATGCCTTGCCAGTCTAGTGTCTGTTCTGCGCTGCTCTTCTTTGTATTTCTTTTATCCTCCCTTTATGTAATTTTACCCTTAATAAACATGATTTTTTTTAAATCATTTGTTTCCCTACACATGCTGTTAGTAGGATGTTGTTCTAGTTTTTGGGCCTTTGGGTTCATATATAGTTTTTGCCCCTGATTTTCAAACATAAGTTTATGATGCAATCTTTAGCTGTGCCTGTATTAGAGCCAATTTATTTTGTACAATGGATCTCTAATTATAACATAATAAGTATGGCCAGGGTCACATTAGCGGTTGGACCCTGGCCTGCCGGATTCCGGTTTCAACTTAGCAATTTTTCCATCACCGCATAGCGTTTCCGCTATGCGGTGCTGGAAAACGCTGCCCTTAGTTACCCGGTGTTTACCTGCACGACCTGTCACACAGGCAGCGGCTCGGAGTGCGCTTTACAGCGCCGCACAGGAAACCGTGTCTGCAACGGTTTCCTGTGCGGCGCTGTAAAGCGCACTCCGAGCCGCTGCCTGTGTGACAGGTCGTGCAGGTAAACACCGGGTAACTAAGGGCAGCGTTTTCCAGCACCGCATAGCGGAAACGCTATGCGGTGATGGAAAAATTGCTAAGTTGAAACCGGAATCCGGCAGGCCAGGGTCCAACCGCAAATGTGACCCTGGCCTATGTTGGTCATTAGATTAATCAAATGTATCCTTTTTCTTGGGAAAAAGGACAATTTGATGGCAACAACAGATCCGACAGCCCCAACTCCGTCAGTCATTACAGACACTGCTCCTTTAACCAGTCCCACACCAGCAGCAGGCATGTTGGTCACTGCCATCTTTGTCAGCTCCAAGCTTCTACTTCCTAACCAAGAAGACCCCCAAAAGTGGCCCCGCCAGCACCTCTGGTCATGGTGTATAGTCCTCCTGTGACTTTCCAGATGACACCTTCCAGTAGGTTGGGGTGGTCCTCCAGAGAATCTGCAGGTTCCTCTGAAGAGGGTGTATCAAATCAGAAGCTGACCCCTTCATGGCTGCTGATGGCGGAGTTTCTGGTCCCTTATATGAGCACTGGAGGAGCCACTCTCGGAGGTGTAGCTTGAGTAAGAAGTAGAAGCTCGGAGCTGACAAAGATGGTGACCAGCATGCTTGCTGCTGGTATGGGATTGGTGGATGGTGGTGCAGTTACTCTCTGAAAGGGTTAGCCAGAAGCAGCTTGGAACCATGGGCCCCGTAATACTTAGCTGGGTAAATTGACGCCAGCTGCAGTGAAAAATGCTGACCTATCAAAGGGATGGTCGGGGATAGAGCTGCACCAACCCTTACTGTAGAAAGCTTGGAGGTTACCCTGTAATTCTGTAGGTGGGCTGATCAGTGGAAAGATGGAAGATTTAAGAGAATGGATAATGAATGTTGGAGGACGAATAAGCATGTGCCCGGTCTTGTGTACTGTGGACTTTGCTATCAGTAAATTAAAACAAGTAGGAAAATGTGCTGGACTACTTCTTCGTGACTTTGCATAAGAATCTGCAGTGGAAACAAAGGTGTACTGGAACAACAAAACAAAATAAGTGAACATCCACAAACCCTATCTGTAACATGTTAGGGCTAAAGTGCCTTCGACCAACATGACTACTACTGAGCTGTTCACTGCCCTGGCGGTCCCCAAGTGGGCAAGTTCTCTTACCTTATCGCGTTACACAAGCATGATTTGCATTGATTTCGACTTATGAACTATAACTTCCATACTGTCCCCCTTATCAGCTTTTACCACCACACTGTCCTTTAATATGTACTATGTCCTCCACACTTTCTCCTTTATAAACTATAACCACCACCACACTGCCCCCTTATGATTTACAAATGCATACCTTCATCCCTCATAAACTATAACTGCTATACCTTCCTCTTTTATGACCTTCAACCTCCACACCTTCCTCACTTATAAACCACAATTGCCATGCCTTCCACCCTTATGAAACAAAATCCCTAAACCTTCTTCCCTTGTGAACCGTAACCAACACAATATCCGCACTTCATGCTGCCTGTTATCTATATTTTGCTCTTACAATGTCCCACCATGCCTCCACCTCCCTATATTGTGCCTCCTCACACTCTTTTACCTCCTCCACATACTATCCCCCAAATATTGCACCCTCACACTATCCATCGCCCAATCCCCCATACCTTTGGCTTTTCTATGGAATGCTTAATTTCCCCACTTTTTCACCACCTCTGTGGCACAGCTGTGTTTTCAGTTGCGTGATGAGGTGAACTCATCATGCTGCTGCATGTTGCCTCTACATCTGCAGGGCCAATTCTTATACCTTCAATTGTAGCAATGTCTGAACAATTGTTGCAGTGAACCAGGAGCAAGCTGTCAGTATTACATCCGATTTGGACAACTGGCTGAAATGCACTCTTTGGAGGCGGCAGCATCCCACCCCTTGAAAGAAACCTACTTGAGGTGAGATGCTCATCTCACCTCATGATAAAAGTGGCCCTGGAATTTTATAACAAACAATAATTGAATTAGTTCTGATTGCCATTTTATATAATGTTGTAAATTCAGTAATTCTCTAGTTTTAAAAATGATGGAGACATTTATGGCATGTTGTAATTTTTACAATAAGACATTGCACAACCTTACAGATTGTTGATAATTTGAAGCCTGGGGAGCTAGGATTGCCTGTTGCGAATGGGATGCTAACAATCAGGCAATATGTTATCATTAGCTAGTGACATAAGTTGAAGATTAGTAATAACTTCCATGTCTCTACAGTTATATTTGAAAGAAAGAAAAAGTTTGATGAAACAGTTTATCAACTATTACAATTAATCTCAGTATTTACAGTAATTGTTATTTATGTAATAAGAGACTTCATTACATCCTGTCTAATGATTATTGAAAAAGCATTGCATAGTTCAATTCTGACTTTAATATGATTACAGGATGTTTATTTGGATTTTCACTTTTCTTCTTTACTTTTTAACCAACATTTCAACGGCAAAGGAAAGGAATTAACACAAAAAATATAAAGTTGTGGTGATAGTTAGATCATATTTCTGAAAACATTAGTAGATCCTTTTGCATTGAATAACAATTCAATTTATGCCTATTTACGTTAGCAGATAATCGCTCAAAGTTGAGTGCAATACATAATTATTCAGTGTAGATAGGTCAAGACTAGGGATGAGCGAGGATGATCGCAAATATTCGGTACTCAGCGAGTAATGCGGTACTCGAAACATTGCGAGTGTTTCACTACTCGCCTGGCAATATTCGGATCTCCCGCCCAGCATTAGCCAATCACAGTACTATGACTGGCTGGCCACCCAGCATCATACATGAGTGATAGTATATGACTCATAGGTTCTATATAAGCCCTTCTGCCTCCATTTTCTGCACATTGCATGCAGAACACAGCTAGTGAAGGGAGAATGTGAGCAGCTGCTAGGGAGAGTTGTGCTTGTGTAAATCATACAGAAATCCTCTGTAATACCCAAAAGCTCTTGTGAAAGCTACCAGTATTGTAGTACTAGGTGACTACAGGCAGGAGCGTTACAGTACCACATAGTACAATCAGCAATATTTCAGCTCTTCTCAGAGCTGAAACTATGAGGTCAGGGCATAATGACAGTTTTCCAAGCTATTTTTGGGGTCACATATACCCCTGCAGGCCAATTTTTTTACCATTGCATTGCTGTGTTCACACCGAATAGCACGCACAGTACTGCACAAGTGACACGCAGCCAGCACCGCTGTCTTGTGTGGTGACTCCAAGGATGTGTCTGGTCCATATCCTTTCATTGCCTCTGGCCTCTCACAGCACGAAATTGAAGAGGAACGTGAGTAGGTATTGTCAATTCATGGCCAAATATTTGAAAATCCACAGCCAGAAGAAAGCCACTTTCATCCACGTGATATACTGGGTGAAGAGGTGGAGGCTGCTGGTGATGACACACGATTGCCATCTGGCCAGCCGACAATATCAACACAGAAGGAGGATGACATGGAAGACGAGGTGGTCGATGATGAGACCACCGATCCGATCTGGACCGCTGGCACCCCTAGCCAGCACAGCAGCACAGAGGAAGAAGTTAGGTAGGTAGCACCAACAATTGTACCAAGGGCTACTGGTTTGAGCAGAATGCGAAGTGTGTCAACTGTTGCCAAGAGCAATCCCTCTGTTCCCCAAGTCAAGGCAAGGGTGTGTTCAGCCGCTGTTTGGAAATTTTTTTCAGATAGTCCTTCTGAACCAAATGTCATCTGTGGCATCTGCTATATGAAGCTGAGCAGAGGCCGGGGCAAAGACAATCAAAGCACCACCAGAATGCGGAAACACATGACAGCCAAGCACCCTAGTCGGTGGGCGGAACAACAGGGTACCATATCGGTGTCTGCGGGACAAACCACTGCCATGTCGCCTGTGATCCCAATCTGCTGGGCAGGAAGCAGGTGATCATACCTCTTCCTCACAAGCTGTGGTTGCACAGACGCAGGACACAACAAGCTCATCTACTTGTTTGTCCCAGACAAGCGTCCAGTTGTCCGTGCCCCAGATATATGAAAGGAGGCGTAAATACCAAGCCACATACCCACAAGCACAAATACTGAAAGCGCACATTGCCAAGTTGCTAGTCGTGGAGATGTTGTTGTTTAAGCTTGTGGGGACAAAGTCTTTCCGTGATCTGTTGGCTGTGGCTGCCCCACAATACTCGGTTCCCAGCCGGCACTATTTTCCCTGGTGTGCTGTCCTCGTGTTACACCAGCACATCTTAAACAATCTAAAGCGTGCTCTCACCAATGCCGTAACCGGGAAGGTCCACCTGACACGTGGACAAGTACTTGTGGACACTGACGATACATCTCTGTCACGGCACACTGGCTCAACCTGGTGGAGGGTGGGACAAAGTCTCAAACTGGACCATCACATATCCTAACCCATGCCATGAATAGCGGGCCCAACCTCAATCAGGGTTTCCATCTCATCATATACCTCCTGTCTCCCCTCTTCCTCTCCTCTTCCTCCGCCTCAGCATTCTATGCTGAATTACCCTCCACATCACTCCCAAGTTGGGAACTGTGCAGCAGTGCATTGGCAAAGTGGCAACATGCTCTGTTGAAGCTCATCTGCTTAGGTGAAACACCACACACTGCATCAGAGCTGTGGCAAGGAATAAAACAACAGGCCAATCAATGGCTCTCCCCATTGCAACTCCAACCCGGTGTTATTGTCTGTGATAATGGGCGTAACCTGGTGGCAGCTTTAAAGCTTGGGAAGCTGGTACACATGCCATGCATATCTCACGTTCTGAACCTAGTGGTGCAGAAATTTATAAAAACATACCCTGATTTGCCGTACCTACTTGAGAAGGTGCGCCATATTTGCGCCCATTTCCGCCATTCCTCAACCGCTGTTGCCAGTCATACAGCGCTTCAAAACCAATTTAATCTGCCAAACCACCTACTCATTTGCGACCTGCTAACACGGTGGAACTCAACATATCATATGTTGGCAAGGATAAGTGAGCAGCAGAGGGCACTTGCTGAATACCAGCTTAAACATGCCCGCCAGACTGAGACTTGGCCAAGACAAATAACAACTGTTGACTGGGTGTGGATTGCTGACATTTGTGAGGTGCCTGATAACTTTGAGTACTGCACCAAGCTTGTGAGCGGTGATCAGGCTTTTATTAGAATAACCATCCCTATGCTCTGTCTGCTGAAAGAATCACTGCATAATCTAAAAATTGAATCTTTGAGTGCCCAGCAGCTTGGTATGGAGCAAGATTTCACAATGGGTGATCCTACACAGCCCATCCAATCTCATCAGGCAAGATTGGGAGATGAAGATGATGAGGAAGATGAGGAGGGAGAGGACTTCTTTTTCAGTGGTACTGAGGGGACCCCTCATGTTACACAGGGGACTCCCAACCCCAGCTTCATATCTTTCCAGCATGGATGGGCTGGAGAGGAGGAGGTGGAGGAGGAGCAGAGTCAGTGTGAGGTGAGCATGGGTATTGTTCTTCCTTCTGGGATCACAGAGCATTTGCCTCTTTGAAGCTTGGCACACATGGCACACTTCAAATCTAACCTGTGCCAAGACCCTCGCGTGATCCACATTTTCAACAGCAACCTATACTGGTTGGCCATCTTTCTAGACCCACGGTACAAGGACAAATTTTCTTCACTACTATTGCAGTCTCCAGGGGTTTTGACAAAAGGAATCCTTCAAGAGAGCTGTTGTTGATCATTTGAGGGCAACATCACCCTCAGACACCGCTGCTAGCAGAGGTACCAGCTCAGTGCAACAGCATGCACTAACTGAGACAAGGTCAGCAGGTCTAAAAGAGGTGGTGGTAAAATGTCAACAAACTGGGCCATCTTCAATAAACCAGCTCATCATCAAGGGCTAGGTGGACCGGTAACAATGTCAAGGAGGGAGAGTGCATATGAAAGACAAAAGAAATACAGGGGGCGCACTAGTGCATTATCAATGTTACCAGCGGGGGATAATAATATGCGTGTTCACTAACCTATTATTGTTGTGCAAGCCACGCACAACAATGGTGTAGATTTTGGAAGCGGTTGGGGTCTCCTTTCTCCTGTTTGCGGTGGTGTGGAGAACAAGTTGAATCAGCTCCGTCCCGGGAGTCTCGGTGTCCCCGCTCGCTTCCTTCTGTGACCCCGCCTGCTAGCACCCCGTGTGACCGGGCGAACTGACGCAGGCAGGTCCTGTGTTTATCTCCTGGTAAAGGAATTAGCTAGGTCTGCAGGTCCTCAAGTGTCAATGAGCTGCTCCAGCCGTGTTCTCTATGCGAGATGATAAATGTAGATTCAAAAGCACGGTCTCGTGTAGGGCGCTCTAATTAAGGCCAGGGACTCTGCTTGTGGAAAGTCCTTTTATTGGAAATCCTCCATCCGCCACGACATGTTTCGACGGTGTAGTACCGTCTTTCTCAAGTGGAAGCATTCCACTTGAGAAAGACGGTACTACACCGTCGAAACATGTCGTGGCGGATGGAGGATTTCCAATAAAAGGACTTTCCACAAGCAGAGTCCCTGGCCTTAATTAGAGCGCCCTACACGAGACCGTGCTTTTGAATCTACAAGGAGGGAGAAGTTGCACAAGAAGGTCAACGACTATCTAAGTGACCATACCTGCGTCCTTCCTGACGCTTTTTTTCTGTTTAATTACTGGATATCCAAGCTGCATAGCTGGCCAGACCTCTCCTTATATGCCTTGGAGGTGCTCGCCTGCCCTGCTGCTAGTATGATGTCAAAGCGTGTTTTCAGTGCCGCTGGGGCAATTATCACAGATGCAAGCACACGGCTGACTACAGAGAATGCAGGGAGGATGTACCTTAGTGACATAGGACACATGACAGACAGTATAAAAGGACGAGTGGAAACATCTAGAAGGCAGTTGTTGGGTGGCTGGAAAGAGCTGCTGGAGTCTGTGAGGGCCAGAGAGTCTGTCAGAGAAGGACAAGAGCTATAACAAGACATCCTGGGGACTGGAACCAGTGGGAGCTCATCCCAAGACCTGGGAGAGACAAGACCGGACAGAGTAACAGCAGAAAGAGAAAGTGCTCACGGAGACAGGAGGGGTCCAATGGGCCCGGATAGTAAGCAGTCAACCTAGGGGCACCTGCATCCACATTGACTGAAATGGTGTGGAGGGACCAGGCTGCAGTGTAAGGGTATCCAAACCCAGACTAGTGGAGAATGACCAGGCTCAGCTAGCAACCCAGAGGCTGCGGTATATCCAAGTGCTGCAGCCGAAACCGCATACACCCGCCGAAAAGGTGGCCATGTAGGGGCCAAGTGACTGAGTGAGAGAAGTCGCCCTACAAAGGCCTGCAGTCACTGGCTCAGGGCTCTATGTTTGAGGGACAGGGCAGGAAGGGCAAAGCAAGCGCAGAAAGAGACAACGGTGAGAGGATAGTGGAAAGGGGTACCGGTTAAGTAGCACTGAGCTACCCGGGAGTTATCTGGATCCCCTCCTCCAAGAACTCAGCGCTCAGCAGGCTGTTACATGGTGACAACTGTTATAACCCGGGACAACAAAGTGAGTCAAGACCTTGAGACTGTGTTTGTGAAATTTATCGTGGCGCCATCAGTCCTGCACTGTAACATCAATACTAACTCACGCAAAGAAACATCTGCTGCCCTGAGGTTAACTCTGCCCATGGAGAATTTACCAACCTAGCTGCATTGCCATCAACTCCAGAGGAATTGTATAGCAGTGACGGCCATCATTAGCCACAACTCGCAGGTGGCATCAGGATTACAATTGTCATCTGCAGGTCTCAAGTCCAGTAATCCCCTAAAACAACAAAAGAACTTTGTCCTCCCCTTTTGAAATGACTATTCCAGGGTCACTGACTGGGCAACGCTACAGTGACACATCCCCAACAATATCGAGTACTACACGACCCACATGGGGCCCATCATTAACAAAATTGTTTAAAGGTTAAACTTAGCTCTTCCTTAGATATAATGCATCTTGACTTGCGTTATACAGTCCTACTCAATCCTTATGCTTGGTTAATCTTTTATCCTCAGGGAAGGAACCTATCACTATGAAAGTGTTGTCAATCTACAGCATATATATTATAGACTTTTGTGATTTAATGTAACAGTGTGTCTCACCCCCGTCTGTGTTCATGGACTCTAATGTAATCAAACTAGTGATGGGCGAATCCTAAATTACTCGGAATCGCTTGACTCTAGCGAGTCTGAGCCCGGGACTCGCTACTCGTTGCGAGTCTAGCGAGTCCAATGTTAATGAATGGGGAAGCGAGTAATAGCGAGTAGTGTGCAATTTACAAATCACAGATGTGTCTCGGAAGCTTCAGCCTGAAGCAATCCTAGTTTTGCCATTGATTTGCATTGGACTCGTTTACTTTGCAAGTAATCGCTGGGAAACTCGCACAGATAAGAGTCCTGTCTGCTCTGTGTGCTGGCTGCCGCAGCTCCAGGGTCCTAGAGCCTGCCTGCTGCCTGATGTAGCAGAGCTGAGATTGTTCTCAGTCTGCTCATTCCCTGTGCATAGACATCTATATCTATGTAAAGGGATGAGCAGAGAGGACATCGCGTATTGGACTGCGTCGGACGGAAGAGGATTTTTTTAATTAAAGATGGAGTCCCTAATGGTTTTTTTTTAATTTCTAATAGAAAGTTTTCTCTGTGTTGTGTTTTTTTTAAAACAATTTAATAGAAATTCATGGCGGTCATGTCTAATATTGGCGTGACCGCCATAAATTTCGGGCTTAGGGCCAGCTGATAATACAAAGCTGTCCCTAACCTCTTTATTACCCAGCGTGCCACCGCCACCAGGGCCGCTGGAAGAGCGGGGTTCAGCGCCAGAGGATGGCACTTCAATGAACGCGCCATCTTCTGGGGTGGCTGCGGGCTGCAATTTGCAGCGGGGGGTGCCCAGAAAGCTTGGGTATCCCTGCGCTGCGGATTCCAGCCCCCAGCTGCTTAGCTGTACCTGGCTAGACATAGAAATTGCGCTGAGCCCCACGCATTTTTTTAAAATTATTTCATGAAATTCATGAAATAATAAAAAAAAAGGGCTCCCCTATATTCTTGTGTCTAGCCAGGTACAAATAGGCACCTGGGGGTTGGGGGCAGCCCGTCGCTGCCTGCTGGATCTGGCTGGTTCCAGAAATACGGCGAAACCCATGTCATTTTTTTTCTGAAAAATCAATAAAACAATCCTAAAAAAGGGACTGCATCTTTATTAACCCCTCGCCCATGGTCCAGGGGTTAATAAAGATGCAGTCCCTTTTATTTACATTGTTTTATGGATTTGTCAGAAAAAAATTTCACGTGGGCTTCGCCGTATTTCTGGAACCAGCCGGATTCAGCAGGCAGCGACGGGCTGCCCCCAACCCCCAGGTGCCTATTTGTACCTGGCCGGACACAAGAATATAGGGGAGCCATTTTTTTTATTATTTCATGAATTTCATGAAATAATAAAAAAAAAATGCGTGGGGCTCCGCGCAATTTCTATGTCTAGCCAGGTACAGCTAAGCAGCTGGGGGTTGGAATCCGCAGCGCAGGGATGCCCAAGCTTTCTGGGCACCCCCCGCTGCAAATTGCAGCCCGCAGCCGCCCCAGAAGATGGCGCGTTCATTGAAGCGCCATCCTCTGGCGTTGAACCCCGCTCTTCCAGCGGCCCTGGGGGCGGTGGCACGCTGGGTAATAAAGGGGTTAATACCAGCTTTGTTATACAAGCTGGTATTAAGCCCGAGATTCTTAATGTCAGGCCACGTTTGACCCAGCCACTAAGAATCTCCTATAAAGGGTTAAAAAAACACAACACAGAAAATTTTTTATTTGAAATAAAAAAAAAGCCACTAGGGACTCCATCTTTAATTAAAAAAATCCTCTTCTGTCCGATGCAGTCCAAAATGCGATGTCCTCTCTGCTACATCCCCTGTGCATAGATATAGATGTCTATGCACAGGGAATGAGCAGACTGAGAACAATCTCAGCACTGCTACATCATCTCTGTGAGCAGGCGGGCTCTAGGACCCTGGAGCTGCGGCAGCCTGCACAGAGAAGACAGCTGGACTCGGCTCGCAAAGTAACAGCAGTTACTTTGCGAGTTTCCCTGCTATCACTGGCACAGTAGCCGAGTCTAATGCAAGACAATGGCAATCCTAGTTTTGTCAGCGTTTGCCATTGATTTGCATTGGACTCGTGCGAGTAAACGCTGGGAAACTCGCAGAGTACCGAGTCCTGCGAGTCCCTTACTACTCGCCGAGTAACGAGTCCTAGCGAGTAGATTCGCCCATCCCTAAATCAAGCCTATGTTAACATTTCTTTTTTTGCATCTAGTGGAAGATTCTGCCTTTGTTCTTCTCTGCAGGGGGCTCATCCAATACGCAATACAAACAGAATGGAGCCTGGAGCTTCTAGAAACTTCTCTAAGTAGCCAAATTTTCAAAAAGGGGTGTGAGCCCTTCCCCTGTCCAGGGGCTGAACAAAGAAGAGAGAGAACAATAGACACTTGCCTAAGCAGTTAGTTGGTGCTGTGACTTCTGAAGGACTAGGATCTGAGGCTGTGCAAGATCCTGGTGCATGTCTGTGGTATGATAGATGCTGCCACATGGAATTGTGTCATGTCCCTCACCTGCTGGATCTAGTGAACTCATCCAATGACTATTTTTTGCCTTTTCTCTGGTGTCTGATGGTCTCGTACGTGTTTCTGCTACTTTGGACTTATTACAGACCCTCCAAAATTACTTGCATGTGTGCTGCTCCATTTTCCCTGCCCCAATAAGGTTCTTTGGATTGATCATCGGCCTGCTGTCCCTTCCCACTCTGTCACACACCCCATCACATTTAACTTGTAATTTACACCAATAAAACTAATCCTGCCTTTAGAGTCAAGTAGGTGATTTTATTAAGTAATTATCAGTAGAGATGAGTGAATCTTTTGAAATTTGAATTCGCTGAGTTCGCTTAATATTCTCCAAAAATTAGCATTGAATAAATTTGTGGGAATGCCAATTCTGGAAAGCTTGAAACTGCTCGTAAAATACACATGTAGATAAAGAGAGAGAAAATCAAATCACGTCCTATGGCCAGGTGTTAGCTATATATAATGATGTAACTAAAGTCTAATGAGCCCTTACGCAAAATTTTGAACTTGGCCCCTCCTTCACTATGTAGTAATGTCCCCATTCTTGTATATAAGTCCCCAATCCAAGGCGCTTTACAGCTATATATGTCCTCCATCCCAGTCTACTTCCAAGTGCAAACTGTATGTCCTCCATCCTGGTATACATGTCCCTGATCCTGGGTCCCTTCCCGGTATATATGCCCCTATCCTTTGCTCCTTCTTAGCATATATGTCCGTTATTCTGGTAAATATGTCCTCCATCCTGGGTCCCTTTCAAGTATATATGTCCTTCAGCCTAGTACATTCAATATATCTCCGATCCTGGGCCCCTCATTGGTATATATGTCCCATATCTTGGTATATCTATCTGTTTAAAAAAACAATAATTCTACATAATCACCTTCCCCAGTCAGGTCTCTGCACTGCAATACACACTGTTGGCGAATCAAAGGCCGTAAGCTGACATCAGCGTGCTTACTATGGTGACTCATAATGTCATTGCAATGCAACACCAATGCCAAGCATGGCAACGTCAGATGCTGGCCTTTGATTGATCAGCAGTGTGCATTGCAGTGCAGAAACATGATGTGTCTCTGCACCTCAATACACTTTAGCTGAATATGTGTCCTTGGCTGAATTAGGAGTTGGGTCGGCCGAGTTGGGTTGCACCCTGTGCGACTATGATCATTACATCCATCAAATATATCATACATTTTGGAAAAGCACTGCATTGAGCAGGCACAACTTCGACACCTGCTCTATTTATAGACAGATATATAGATAGTGCACAGTCACTGTACGAATACTGTCAGTGCTATACTGTACTTTTCCCCCAGGCTAAAATATGACAGCTAGCACCTGCTGACAATCATACTCAATAGTGAATAAATTAAGAAGTTTGGGATTTTTGTTTCCATTTTATCATCATTTGAATTTCATTAACATGCCTTTCCATCCTGTGATTTCCATAATTGCATGATGTTTCCTTCTTGGTGTTGCATTTTCAATGTTAAGGAGTGTAGATATAGTGAAGCTGTGATAGCACTTTACCTTTCAAGCATGGAAGGGCAATTCTTGCAGAACACAGTAGTGTTTGCTGCCCATTGCATTTCTAGATAACATATGGAAATCAGTGGGTTAATGTAATAACATGTTTGAAAAAAAACAACCTTCTTTTTGTAGGCCTTGACTGCCTACAGCACAAACATGTCGTGACTCATTGGGAAGATTTTGAGGCAATTCAGTGGTATATGATTTACACCCACAGAATGCTATTATAATTTCCATACTGAGAAACATATTTACTCAAACAGGCATTGCAGACACTGTGTTATGCCAGGCAAAATTATATGCTTCTCAAATTGTCATAGAAACATAATTTTCAATAAATAAAATAAAAAAGTATATCTAGAATCATCAATGTTTTTTATCATTGCATACGGTAATTAAATCATGCTTTAGAATATGCTCATATGGGAAGGAATGGGTGTGGATTTCTCTTGAAAAATATGGGTTTATTATAGGCACCTCTTATGTCGGTATATAGGATTTTGACAAATGTATTTAATTTTTCTCCAATACTGGAGTTTAGGATGTGATATTAATGTTTAATTCTTCAGTTGGCTCCATCAGCTGATTTCACAAGCATGTTATGTGATTTCAACTTTTTTTTTTAAAAAGGTAAAATTCACACGGCTGTGATTTATCAAAAGCTCACAAAACTTTGGGGCAACTCGAAGAGCAGAAAGCACGCTGATAACAGGTGTAGGTTAACAGAACCTCAGATGAGTAGCAGCAGGAAGATCTCAAAGGGTTTGCAGGAGTAAGCAGAGAAACCTGAGAAGGAGCACAAGGAGCAGGAAACCAGGTAGAAGACTCAAGCAGGGAACTAGAGGCCGGCCGAACTGGAATTTGTAAAGGCAGGTAAATGGAGAGGATTGAATCAAAGGCAAATCACATAGAATCCAGATCACCTAAGCTTTCTCCTGACTATCTCTGCAGATCACAGAACCAGGTCCTGCCTTGATCCAGGAAAATAAAATAAATGGAAAGAAATGCTTCCAGTTTTTACACACGATGGACATTTTTAGAGCAAATCATAGATAAAGTGAATGATTTGCATGACAATGTCAACGTGTTTCAGATATAAACATCCTTATTCATGAGATTCATGAATTATGATGTTTACATCCGAAACACATTGACATTGTCATGCAAATCATTCACTTTATCTATGATTTGCACTAAAGAACTCTAAATAAAAAAATCCATCACATGGAAGACCTGGAAGCATATGTTTCCATTTACTGAATCAAAGGATACCATCTTACAAGAGGGCAAGAATGCCCAAAAGTTACTCAGTATATCCAGAGTCCTGACAAATAGTGTAAGAAGCTAATATCTGTGCCAAAACAGCGGGGCTATACTGTAAAATGGGGTGAGCTGTGTTTGGCAGCAAGAGTAAGGTTTGTGTGGAGGTACAGAACACTTTTCAAGTATACAGGACTCTTCGACTCGTGCAACCCTTAAGCCACCTGTATCTGGTGAGTTTTTTACATCATATTTATAAGCCAAAACCAGCAGTGGGTGATAAATACAGAAGTGGTGACGTGTTTCTATTATACTTTTCCTCTGATTGTTCCACTCCAGGGTTTGGTTTACAAACACTAGTGTAAAATACTGACCAAATACTGAACATGTGAACATGACTTTCATGTATCAGGTGCTTTCACTCCATCGCGCCTCTGAGTCTGGCCAAAAACAAAGTTTTCCTATTTTGTGTTAAAATTTACTGTTGGATAACATAACCAAATGTTTTTTTCTTATGTAAAAAAGTTTTACTTAGACTAAACATATAGTAATAAACTTGCTAAAAATATATATATATTAGATTATACATATTATTTCTGTTAGAGGGGTTTTCTAATCAAGCATTATATATATTTTTCTTCCCCTGCAAACCCCAGATCGCAGTCATCTGCTGACCCCCGGGAGCCACCGCCTCCTTCCTTGACCACTTCAGCACTTGCCTTCTTCACTTCCTTTCCACCGACATCCCCACCATCATCATGGGTGACTTCAACATCCCCATCGACACCCTCCGGACTCCTATCACTGACCACGTCCTGTGGCCTCTCCAAATGGTCCTCCTCAGCCACTCACAAAGACGGCCACATACTTGACCTAATCCTCTCTCGGCTCTGTTCCCTCACCAACCTCTCAAACTCACCCCTCTTCCAATCTGACCACAACCTGTTGACTTTCTGCTCCCTCTTTCCCCATACCTCCCCTTCCCCCCTCTCCGGAAACTCAGTCACCCACGCAGAAACCTTAAACTTATTGATTTCAACTCTCTTCCTCACTGCCTCCTCCCTCTCACAGACCTCGCCTCCTTACCCGACGTTAACACTGCTAGCACCCTCTATAACTCCACACTAACTGCGGCTCTCAACCAGGCCAACCCCCTCACACACCAAAACCCGCACACACAGACAACCCTGGCTCACCTCTCTCACAATAGAACTACGTCGAGCGTCCAGGGTAGCTGAACGGAGATGGAAGAAATCCCAATCCACGGCCCACCTCACCGTGTACAAACAAGCTCTCTCCAACTTCAAAGACGCACTCACCACCACAAAGCAAACCTATTTCTCCTCTCTAATCAACACACTGTCCTGAAACCCCAAGCAACTATTCAAAACCTTCAACTCCCTACTCCGTTCCCCGGCACCTCCTTCTTCCCCCCTCATCTCCGCCGATGACTTTGCCACCTTCTTCAAACAAAAGATTGATAAAATTAGAGAAAGCTTTGGCCCAACGTCCCCCTGACCCACCCCCATCACCGCCCAACCCTCTTTGACCAAAGGAAGCTACTCCAACGTGACTGAAGCCCAGCTCTCCTCCCTCCTGTCATGATCTCACCTCACCACCTGCGCCCTCGACCCACTCCCCTCCCACCTCATCCCAAACCTCACCGCAGTCCTCATTCCTTCTATAACCCACCTCTTCAGCCTATCACTCACTACCGGCGTCTTTCCCTCATCCTTCAAACACGCCTTGATCTCACCCATCCTCAAAAAACTCTCCCTCGACCCATCATCTGTTGCTAACTATCACTCATATCTCTTCTCCCCTTTGCATCCAAACTACTTGAACAACACGTTCATTCTGAACTGTTGTCCCACCTCTCCTCCTGCTCCCTCTTTGACCGCATACAATCTGGTTTCTGACCTCATTACTCCACCGAAACAGCCCTAACTAAAGTCACCAACAACCTACTGACCACGAAGAGTAAACACCACTACTCTGTCCTCCTCCTCCTCGACCTATCTGCCACCTTTGACACGGTTGACCTCTCCCTCCTACTTCAAATCCTAGAATCCCTTGGCATCACTGACCTCGCCCTCTCCTGGATCTCCTCATACCTTACGGACCGCACCTTCAGAGTCACCCACTCCTTCACCTCTTCCTCGTCCTGCCCCTCTCTGTCGGCGTCCGACAGGGATCGATTCTGGGACCGCTACTCTTCTCCATCTACGCCCTCGGCCTTGGTCAACTCATTGAGTCCCATGGCCTCCAGTACCATCTCACCCAGATCTACCTCTCTGGGCCTGATATCACCTCCCTTCTGTCTAAAATCCCCCAATGCCTGTCCGCCATCTCATCTTTCTTCTCTGCTTGCTTCCTCAAGCTGAACATGGACAAAACAGAGTTCATCATCTTCCCCCCCAGCCGCCCTCCCCCTCTACCAGACCTGTCAATCCTAGTCAATGACTGCTCCCTCTCCCCAGTCCCCCACGCCAAGTGCCTCGGGGTCACTCTTGACTCCTCCCTCTCCTTCAAGTCCCACATCCAAGCCCTCGCCACCTCCTGCTGACTCCAGCTCAAGAACATTACTCGGATCCGCTCGTTCCTCAATCATGACACTGCCAAAACTCTCGGCCACGCCCTCATCATCTCCCACCTTGACTACTGAAACCTACTGCTCACCGATCTCCCTGCTTCCTCCCTCACACCCCTCTGCTCTATCCTAACCCTGACTTACAATGCCATCAACAACCTGTCCCCCCCTTACATCTCCGACATGGTCTCCCGAAACCTACCTGCACGCAACCTGTGCTCCTCACAAGAACTCCTCCTCTCCTACCCCCTTATCTGTCCACAACCACATACAAGACATCTCCCGCACCTCCGCCATACTCTGGAACTCTCTCCCCCAGCATGTCAGACACTCGTCTACCCTTAAGAGTTTCAAAAAGAACCTGAAAACTCATCTAATGCAGCAAGCCTACAACCTATGAGGAGACCCAGCGCTGCACCACCGCACACTTAGCGCTTCCCCTCCTACTGTCTCCTCTCCCAAACCTGTAGACTGTGATACCTCGTGGACAGGGTTCTCTCCCGTCGTGTTCCAGCAAGCCTTGATTGTTCGTATGTGCTGTACCTGTCCTTGCCACCCCCACTTCTTATGTAAAGTGCCATGGAACCAATGGCGCTAGATAAATAAGTAATAATAATAAATAATAATATACATAAATTACTTGTACACGAAAACACATAAAATTGATAGGAACATCCTAGCAAAATTAGATAACTGTACAGGTGCAGATTTCAGTAAGTGCAGTAGCGTTAGCATACATACAGATACAACCTCTGGCAAAAATTTTGGAATCACCTGGCTCAGAGGATGTTCATTCAGTTGTTTAATTTTGTAGAAAAAAAAAACAGATCAAACACATAGCACAAAACTAAAGTCATTTCAAGTAGCAACTTTATGGCTTTAAGAAACACTAAAAGAAATCTTGAAAAAAAATGTGCTCACCAGTAACGGTTACTTTTGTAGGCCAAGGGGGCGGAAAAATTATGGAATCACTCAATTCTGAGGAAAAAATTATAGAATCATGACAAACAAACAAACAAATAAAACAAACCTCAAATACAGTGAGTGACAAACAGTACTCATTATCAATCTGGCTCCAACTTTCTCTGATTACTGTTGCCAGATCAGCTTTGCAGATTGGAGCCTTGTCATGGACCATTTTCTTCAACTTCCACCAAAGATTTTCAATTGGTTTGAGATCCAGACTATTTGCAGGCCATGAAATTGACCTTATGTGTCTTCTTTCAAGTAATGTTTTCACAGTTTTTGCTCTATGGCAGGATGCATTATCATCTTGATAAATGATTTCATCATCTCCAAACATCCTTTCAATTGATGGGATAAGAAAAGTGTCCAAAATATCAATGTAAACTTGGGCATTTATTGAAGATGTAATGACAGCCATCTCCCCAGTGCCTTTACCTGATATGCAGCCCCATATCATCAATGAATGTGGAAATTTGCATTTTCTCTTCATGCAGTCATCTTTATAAATCTCATTGGAACGACACCAAATAAAAGTTCCAGCATCATCACTTTACCCAATACAGATTCGCGACTCATCACGGAATATGACTTTCATCCAGTCATCCACAGTCCACAATTGCTTTTCCTTAGCCCATTGTAACATTTTTTTTCTGTTTAGGTGTTAATGATGGCTTTTGTTAACTTTTCTGTATGTAAATCTAATTTCATTTAGGCGGTTTCTTACAGTTCGGTCACAGACATTGACTCCAGTTTCCTCCTATTTGTTCCTCATTTGTTTTGTTGTGCATTTCCTGTTTTGGAGACATATTGCTTTAAGTTTCTGGTCTTGATGCTTTGATGTCTTCCTTTGTCTACCAGTATGTTTTGCTTTAACAACCTTCCCATGTTGTTTGTATTTGTACCAGATTTTAGACACAGCTGATTGTGAACAACCAACATCTATTGCAACATTGCGTATTGATTTACCCTCTTTTAAGAGTTTGATCATCCTCTCCTTTGTTTCAATTGACATTTCTCGTGTTGGAGCCATGATTCATGTCAGTCCACTTGGTGCAACAGCTCTCCAAGGTGATTTAGATGCAAACTAACGAGCAGATCTTATTTGATGCAGGTGTTAGTTTTGGGAATGAAAATTTACAGGGTGCTTCTATTATTTTTACTTTAGATTTGAGTGATTCTATAATTTTTCCCCCTGCTTGGTCTACAAAAGTAACCGTTCCTGGCTAGCACTTATTTTTTTCAAGATTTCTTTAGTGTTTCTTCAAGGCAGAGAGTTGCCATGTGAAATGACTTTAGTTTTGTGCCATGTCTGTGATCTGCTTTTTTTCTACAAAATTAAACAAATGAATGGACATCCTCCGAGCCAGGTGATGCCATAATTTTTGTTATGGGTTGTACAACAAAACCCTGAGTTGAATATGTGATTTTTGAACTGAATTACATTTATACAGGATGTGTATTGAGGTAATTAGCATGTATTTTAACCACATTGTGTGTGTCCTGTGGTTAGGCAACGTTCACATGTCGCGTATTTGCTGTGTGTTCATGCAATTGCCCGTTTTTGCCTGCTTTTACGCAAAAAAAGCACAACTGCATTCACACGCAGTGCTCTTTCGGCTGTGCTTTTCCCGAGTCCATCTCATACTGTGGCTTATGGGAAAAGCGCACCAAAAAAGGCACAAAGAATTGGCATGGTCATTCTTTTTGCGGACGCATTTTGCAGTAAAAGTGCATCCGCAAAGACGCAAAAATATGCAGCGTCTGAATGCATTTCTGCAAAAGCCATTGCTTTTGCTGGAATGCGTTTCCAGTGATGCTTTTCACTGCATTTACGCAAGCACTCAAAAGCGCTGCATAAATGCAGAAATGCGCAGCATGTGAACAAAGCCTTAAAGTGACCTCTTTTAGTTGGAAGTTACATAGGCTTCCAGGGTGTATGCCTACAAATGTAACCACTTTCCTGGAGCAATAACAGGTGAATGGTGTGGGCTACACGTCAAAGGTTTTCTGCATTATACAACCTGCGCATTCCTAAAGCAGCAGTGATAAGAGCTCCTTATTTTGTAATCAATTACATGCCACTATAACATAAACATTTAAGTGAGCCAATTGTAGTGGGAAATCCATTTGTGAACCCATTCACTCCCATGTCTCAATGGGTTAATATTGCAGAAAGTTTTGTAGTATAATGGCCTGCAGAGCACTGGGAAAAGGGAAATGATCAGGACAGTATGTGGTTAACAAACCTTTATTACCTGTCACGCTTGGACTAAGGGGATGTCCAGCAACCATGCGTGACAGCGGCGCACGGACCAATGATGTCCGGTGCGCAACAACAAATAACAACAGACAGGGAAACACCAAAGGGATAAATACAATGGAGGGCCCTGCTCATAGGGAAAGGGGGAGAGGTGACCTTCTGAACTCACCTGCGGCTGTGCCCTGATCATTCTATTGTTCCTATACGAGTTCTTTCACCTCGTCGCCGAGTAGAAACCTAAGCCCTATGCTGGCCCTGATGTTAACCCTCACTAGGGAAGGCCAGTGGGAGCATTAGTCCCATCCACTATAATAAAGAGACATGAGGGAAGGAGGTAGACAGACAAAGAACAACAGGAAAGCAACTTCACGTCTGCTGACACTTCACCAGACAGCAGACTACTTGACAGTAAGAGGTTCTTCACAGAGCTCCTTTCACCTCACGAGCTTGGCCAGGAATGAAGTTCAATCTCCAGCAGCAAAGCATGCTGGAACCCTGTGATCCTATAAAGGCAGAGGCAATCACAGAGTGGCTACACCTGGACAAGGCCCAGCTAGCTTGCTGGCCACAGAGAGTAACATTAACTCCTTCAGTGCAAAAGGAAAATGACGTGTTTAATATGAAGTCTCAATTCAGACATGAGACTTAGGTCCAAAGCAGTTACAAGTCTCCAGGGAAAGAGATACTATTGTGACATCATCCTTCACTACTGCACAACGTGTTTTGACACACAAAGGACCTGTGATGACGTGTGTCCAGCGGGCATCCGGAAACGCTGTTAGAAGCAGCGCAGCCACAAGCGGTGACACCAGGAGATACCATCCGCCCATTAGCCGTCTTCCTCAAGCTTTAACTGGGGTTGTGCATGGGTGTACAGCCCCATTAGGTGAGTGGCCCCTTGACACTAATATTAACCCGACTGGACCACCAGGTATTGCTCATATTGCACTCCTTGTATTTTTTGTTTTTCAATGGGCTAATATAGCAGTGGTATAATATAGCAGGGTTAATATAGCAGAGGTAGAGGTACAGTTTTTTCAATGAAAGCGCCGGGCTCCACTGAGAGCAGGCGCGCATATTATAGCTATTGCTATAGTATGTACGTTGTACGAGTTCCTGAAGCGTTATACAGTAAGATCTATGGGCAGTGCTGCCCATAGATCTACTGTAAATGGCTTCAGAACCTCGGACAGCGCACATACTATAGCAATAGCTATAGTATGCGCGCTGCTCTCAGAGGAGCCCGGCGCTTTCATTGATAAAACTCTACACCAGCTGACAGGAGCCGGCTGCTGTACATAACTGATTCAAGCATTATATGCCCACCTGAGTGGGTGGAAGGTCTCTAGGGGGAGTGGCCACCCCCTAGAGACATTATAGAAACATGAATCAAATTAAAAGTTTACACATGCACAGAACACTTTGCTCATCCCTGTGGCAGCAGGGATGAGCAAACTATCCGGTATCCGGATTGCTCAGGATTAAACATCCTGATCAATCCGGTTACCGGATTGCGGCTTCAGCAATTCGGTTCCTGGAATGCTGCTTGTCGGAAGACAATTGCGTTCACCGCATCCGGATCTGGATGCGGTGAACGCAATCCTATATTTAAGTGTGACCCTAGCCTTAAATGTGTCAAGTTAGTATATAGTCCAGGTTGGCAAATGTCCTGTCATACCTGTATGTTTGTTTGACCAGGGTCCGGTCACCATGTGAGGAGAGGTGTGTGAGAATTATCGCCGACTGTATATAAATGCGGTCTCAGTGATGGAGGAGCGGTGTTAGCAGCACAACATCTGGCTTCCAGTATTTGGAACACATAGAAGCGGCA
The DNA here is from genome assembly GCA_033576535.1 of Allobates femoralis. Taxonomy (NCBI): domain Eukaryota; kingdom Metazoa; phylum Chordata; class Amphibia; order Anura; family Aromobatidae; genus Allobates; species Allobates femoralis. The sequence goes on along the minus strand of JARQOC010000008.1, from coordinate 144,901,503 downwards.
GTGGTGAGCCACGAGTTGAGCATGCACAGTAAGGCCAGGAGGTTGGGTTGTGGCGGCTCATGCGCAGTAGGGTGCTTTTGATAAGAGATGGATAACACTTTGCTGAAGGTGTCAGGACGTGCCAAACTATGGGAATGGAGTGAAGGAAAGGTGCATTCTGTTCTAACGGTTCTGTGGAGGACAATAAAAAAAAGCATGAGAACAGAGGCACAAATAACACATAAAAATCATATACATATTGTAACCACTGGATGCTGAATATGTATGGGAACATAGCGGACTTTTAATCAGTGCTGAATCACAGGAGTATATTCATACTGAGCAGTCATACATCATTCCCTAGACATGATAAGCTAAGTAACATTAAAGTATGAAGTCACAAGATTTTCATAATCATAGCCAAAATACTTATGTACAGGGTCATACAAAAACATCACATTCACTATTAAGACTCAATGACTCCAGGGTTTGTAGGGTGTGGATCCAGCAATCCTCTCTCTGGTGTAATTTTAGTACTCTATTGCTCCCTCTTCTAACTGCCGGTATATGATCTATAATTTGGAAGTGTAGTTGTAAAATACTGGGTCCAAATTAAATAAAATGGTAAGGGATCGGGAGCATTGTCTGTTTACACCTGATAGTTGATTTGTGTTTGGATATGTAGATCACAGACACGCTAGGTAGACTCCCCAATGAATCCGACACCGCATGGGCACTTTATTAAGTATATCACATAGGATGTATCACACATAAAGTAGTACGGGATGTGGTATGACATTCCAGATCCAGGATGGGAGAAGTGAGTGCCCTTAATGACATGTGAACACTGGAGGCAGTGGAGATATAGAAAGGTACCTTTACGTACCGATATAAGCGTAAGCGTGGATTGGTGTGGGGGTATCCAAGAATATGTTTGAGAATAGCATTATAGCTAAGGAAATATGAAAAAAATGAGACAATAAGCCTATTAATATAGTTCTATTTTTGAAAACCAGCCAAGGTAAAGCAGATAGATGGGGACTGGTAATATCAGGCTGGGAAAGTCCATGCTTATTTGGCCCTTCCCGGCCTAAATATACCAACCCCAAGCCATCACTGAATTGGCATATCACATTAGATGCATCAATTCTAGTGCTTTGCCCAGCTATTCCCGATTGCCCGTGTGTGGTAATATTTTCTGGGGTTAATGTCAGCTGTGTAGTGTCAGCTGGCATCAAGGCCAGGGGTTAGTAGTGGAGAGGTGTCTATTCAGACACTCCCATTACTAACCTATAAAGTAAAAATAAAAAACATATGCAAAAGAACAATTTACTTGAATAAAAATTCCCACATACTATCCCTTGTTCACTAATTCATTATCAACATTGCTAGGTACATTATCTACATTAAACCTACATTGCTATGTACATATCCGAAAAGTGAAAAATGGCAACAGCATTATAGCATGTCAGGTTGAAAAATTGCATATCTAGTAAGACACATGGAAAAAGCAAAATATAGAGATTTTTTAAGTAAATTCATTCCTTTATTTCTCAAAAATGATGTAACCAGAAAGTCAGGTAAATGTGAATATGCACAGATTTAAAAATTAAGTAGTAAAACAATTGTGCCAACTAAAAAATTCTGCAGCATGGATTGCAGCCAGTGAACTCACCACCGTATGACATCTTCATGATGTCTTCCTCATCTGGCACCCGTGAGCCGGAAGATTGTCTCCTGATGTGCTAATTTTCAGAGATGTGCCTGCAGCACAACCTAATCAGGCGAGTAATATTGCTGATTCTTTTCTTCGTATTACCCACTGGTATTATACAGGAGTACTCTCTCATATCTATTTAACAAAAAAAAGTGTAACTCACATACTTTGTCAGATAGTTACATTTACATTTCTGCATTGTTGGAAATTTTTTTCCTTTAAAAAAAAAAAAATCACCCCTTTTTCTAAATGGGTTATACAAGTATTGCAGGAACTCAACACAGTGATGTATCACTTGTCTCAAGTAAGAAAACACATTTTCTTTGACTAGCACTGATTTTAGGGAGTTAGCCTAGGGTCGCATTTGCGGTACCAAATGCCGATCCTGGTGCGGTTTTGAGCTGTAAAAATGCTCAAAACCGGATCATGATCCACAGCCCATAGGAGCCCATTATAAAACTGGATTGCACTACATGCAATCCCTTGACCGCTTCCAGATTTGCAGCCTGCAGTAAAAATCATGCAGGCTGCAGTTTTCGGAGCGGTTTCCTATGGGAGCCCATCCGGCTACCGCAAGGCACATGTGAATGCCTGAGGTAGCCGGATTCTTTGTTCATCAATGCTGCCGCAGGGATGCACAAATGGTTAATGTTAATAATAGATGTGGGCACCATTGTTCCAGTAGCCCATTAATTATTAGATTCTTCTGGTTCCTCAACATCTAACGTGGACCTTGTTAATCCAGGTAACGTCTCAGATAGTGTGACTCTTTTTGCTTTTGATAGTCTCATGTTTATTGAGGTAAGCATTCTAGTGTTAGGAGTCTTGCCCATAAAAAGACTGGATGGGTCAGTAATAGCGATGGGTGAACACTGCTAGTACATGCTCGCCAATTTGAAATCTGGACTGAATTTGGAAATGTTCGTTCCACCCCTCGAACTCAAAGGTTTTGCTGAAAGGTCGTAAATTCGGGTTATGTATGGTTATTGTTTGGATATGTGTCTAGCTTTTCTAGGACAGAAGCATCAATGCAAACCCACTAATGCTTCTGTTCTACGTTATGCTACACACACATACACACAGTCAGACACACACAGATCATCTTACCTGTCTCCTGCTACTTGCTTTCTTCCGGGTCCGCTCTCCCGCACTTCATCTCACTCACTTCCGGTCCCATCCATTAACCTTTCTGCATATTCACTTCACTGATCGGGAACAGTCAATCACAGATGCTCATGCTCTGTGAGAGCATCTGTGACTGGCTGTTGCAATTAGACTGCATTTTCACTATGTGGTTGCTGTCTGTGCTGGTTTGCCATACACATTAGGCAGCTGAATGTGGCAGTTTGTATCTGTCTGCTTTATCTGTTGCTAAAGCTGAAAAATACAGTGGAGACCCATGCATTTTTTTAATTATTTTTTTTATTTTACACTTTGGCCTTGTTCACACATACAAATCCATTTTTTAAGCCCTTAGAAAAACAGATCCGTTTTTCTAAGGGTGCCAGTAGTGTCCCCTGAGGTCCTGAAAGTTTTGTGCAAATTTTGGGACTTACCGTATATACTCGTGTATAAGCCGAGTTTTTCAGCCCAAAATTTGGGCTGAAAAGTCTCCCCCTCGGCTTATACACGAGTCAATACGGGGGGGGCTGTGTCCAGGGCTGTGGAGGCTGGAGGAGGCGGGGGGAGGCTGCTGTATGAGCGGCCCCGTCACGTGGGGCCGCTCATTAAATATGCACTGCTTCCCCCTGTCAATCAGCGGCAGGGGGAACCAGTGCATATAGCCCCCAAATGCTGGCACTCGCCCCCCCCTTGTAAGGGCCCCCCCCGGGATGGTTATATTACCATTCCGGACTTCTGATCCGCGCCGCTCCTCGGTGCTTCATCCTCGCTGCTTCATCCTCGCTGCTCCGTCCGTCTTCTACATCCAGATCTCCGGCCGTCGCAGGCATATGACGTCATCGCGCGGCCGGGGATCCCGGATGTAGAAGACGGACGGAGCAGCGAGGATGAAGCAGCGAGGATGAAGCACCGAGGAGCGGCACGGATCAGAAGTCCGGAATGGTAAGAGAAGCGGGGGGCCCTTGCAAGGGGGGGCGAGTGCCAGCATTTGGGGGCTGCTGGGGACCCCCAGGGGGCTGCTGGGGACCCCCAGGGGGCCGCTGTGTACTCCCAGGGGGCTGCTGGGGACCCCCAGGGGGCTGCTGTGTACCCCCTGGGGGCTGCTGGGGACCCCCTGGGGGCTGCTGTGTACCCCCTGGGGGCTGCTGGGTACCCCCTGGGGGCTGCTGGGTACCCCCAGGGGGCTGCTGTGTACCCCCTGGGGGCTGCTGGGGACCCCCAGGGGGCTGCTGGGGACCCCCTGGGGGCTGCTGGGTACCCCCTGGGGGCTGCTGGGGACCCCCTGGGGGCTGCTGTGTACCCCCTGGGGGCTGCTGGGGACCCCCAGGGGGCTGCTGTGTACCCCCTGGGGGCTGCTGGGGACCCCCAGGGGGCTGCTGTGTACCCCCTTGGGGCTGCTGTGTACCCCCTGGGGGCTGCTGGGGACCCCCAGGGGGCTGCTGTGTACCCCCTGGGGGCTGCTGTGTACCCCCTGGGGGCTGCTGGGGACCCCCAGGGGGCTGCTGTGTACCCCCTGGGGGCTGCTGTGTACCCCCAGGGGGCTGCTGGGTACCTCCTGGGGGCTGCTATATGTACCCCTGGGGGCCTGCTGTATACCACTGGGGCTGCTGTGTACTACCACTGGGGCTGCTGTGTACTACCACTGGGGCTGCTGTATACTACCACTGGGGCTGCTGTATACTACCACTGGGGCTGCTGTATACTACCACTGGGGCTGCTGTTTACTACCACTGGGGCTGCTGTATACTACCACTGGGGCTGCTGTATACTACCACTGGGGCTGCTGTATACTACCACTGGGGCTGCTGTATACTACCACTGGGGCTGCTGTATACTACCACTGGGGCTGCTGTATACTACCACTGGGGCTGCTGTATGCTACCACTGGGCTGCTGTATACTACCACTGGGGCTGCTGTATACTACCACTGGGGCTGCTGTTTACTACCACTGGGGCTGCTGTATACTACCACTGGGGCTGCTGTATACTACCACTGGGGCTGCTGTATACTACCACTGGGGCTGCTGTATACTACCACTGGGGCTGCTGTATACTACCACTGTGGCTGCTGTATACTACCACTGTGGCTGCTGTTTACTACCACTGGGGCTGCTGTATACTACCACTGGGGCTGCTGTATACTACCACTGGGGCTGCTGTATACTACCACTGGGGCTGCTGTATACTACCACTGGGGAGGCCTGTATACCACTGGGGGGGCCTGTATACCACACTGCTGGGGGCTGAGTCAATAGGTTTTTCCAGATTTTTGGGGCAAAAGTAGGGGGGTCGGCTTATACACGGGTCGGCTTATACACGAGTATATACGGTAGTTATTTTTTCATGAAAAACGCATATGTGTTAACGCATGCTTTAACGCAGGTGCCTATATCTGCCATGCGTTAACGCATGCGTTTCCCATAGGGCCCCATGTTAAAAAAACGCATGCGTTTTTTGAAAGAACCCCAAAAACCCAGCTAGCAGCGTTTTTGGGCTGCTGCATAAAAACGTATGCATTTTTTAATAAAACGCACACACGTGTTAACGCATATGCGTTTTTGGACTTAGAAAAAAAAATGTCCAAAATGTTCCCAAAATCGTATTTAAGGCAAAAACGGATGGTATAAACCAGGCGTTTATGACATCAGGTTGGTTGCCATACACTAATGTGTTTGACAACAAAGCTCAGACACCATCCAGATTGTGAAAATGCAGTCTAATTGCAGCAGCCAATCACAAACACTCTCACAGAGCATAAGCTTTGAGTGTTGTGGAGTTGTGTTGCCCCACCGGGTAGACCGCCACCAGAGGTACTGCACTCCTGCGGGAAGTAGTGCTTCTGCTCTCCAGTTGCTGGGGTGGTGCAGTTGAGCCCAAGCACACACACACAACCATAGGCTCCTGGTACAGTGGGTGGACCCTGAGGGAGGACCCAGGTTCAAAAGGGGGACAGGAATGTGTAGTTAGTTAGTAGTAGTAGTAGAAGTTGGAGAGTAGAGACCATAGAGAAAGGAGTGGATTGGGAGTCGAGAGTGAAGCGGCAGTGCAGTGCTGACTCCTGTGGGCTGGAGCATGACTACGCTCGTCTACAGGAGGGAAAGACCGACAGGTGGGAGAAGACGAGAGCCCTTGGGGTGTGGGTAGTCGTCGATCCCCGTGCGCCCGAATCTGATGAAACGGAGGGGCTGGTGGACAGGTACCCGGCCCTGAACACGGTGCGGAAGCTGTATGCCCAAACCGTTGAACTGGAGGCCCCAATCTTCTAATGGGAGCTGTGGCCGAACACCCGACACAACTTGAGGAAGGTGGCTGAACTAGGGAGTAGTGCCCAGGAGGGGACACAACAGCTCCGGGTACTTGAGCGCTGTGCTGTGTAAGGGCTAAGAGCCAGGGGGCAGAGTGGTGTCACGCTCGCCCCAAAAGAGAACAACCCTTTATAGCACTGGGAGAGAGAGAAAGACCACTAGAGACAGGAATACCTAGAGAGGAATAAAAGGGCACCGACCTTGGATTGACTGCACTAACCAGGTTCTAGAGATAACGCTGAACTGGAGGTTTGCAAAGGACGTACCCAGCGGCCATGCTGAAAGAACTGAGTAAAAGTAACAGAACTCCAGCTGTGGTGTGTGAGACTTTTATTAGCGGCGACTACCGGCCGCAGAGGTCATATGAGACATTGGGGTACTGACGACCCAGTGAACATCTGCCAAGGTATGAACTGACTCTTCCCGCTGCCCTGGGGACTGCACTCCACCTGCGGGGAGCGGAACTATCAAAGCTGCCGGTCACCTTCCCCAGTGGTTCTGAAGCAGTGATGGCCTAACCCTGGCCGCATATCTTAGGTGGCATCACGAATACCCCTATTTGCTTTCCCTGTCATCTTCCCCCGTTTATTAACAATGATACCGCCAGGGTCACGGGAACAGGTCTCTGCCCCCGTCTGTCCCCGTGAAAAGAACCGAAAGAGATGAAGAGAACAACGAGTATCCGCCCAGTTCCTGAGTTTTCCCTGGCCCTGGAGTGGGCATGTCAGAGTCAGTGAAGTAAATATGCAGAAAGTTTAATTTGAAATGATTGAAAGTGAGTGAAAGGAAGAGCGGGAGAGCAGACCTGGAAGCAAGCAAGCAGCGGGAGACAGGTAAGATGATCTGTGTGTGTCTGTCTGTGTTTGGCAGCCTCTGGACACTTTTAAAGTTGTTTTCTATGTGTTTAATGTTGCCTGCAATTTATTGCAATTGTGTTCAGGGTGTTCGGCGAATTGTTTGTCGAACAATTCGGCGAGCACCACGCGTTCGGTGAATGCAGTCGATTTTGAAACCTGAGGTGTTCGTTCACCTCTAGTCAGTTATAGCAAAAATTTTAATCCACTAGGGTAGAGTGGGTAGTTAATAGCGTATTATGCACTGTGAGATAGCGTCTACTTAGCATGTTGGGGAATACTCACTCACTGCGCAATATTCAGAAACACAGCAACAGTTCTTATAAAAGATAGTCCATTACGGTTCATTAACAAACATAAACCGTTACTCCGGCTATGTAGCCGATAACCATGACCACAGTTCACACAAAGAAGTGTACATAGCAGGTAGTCATTCACTTCAGCCGATTCATACGCAAACAATTACAAACTGAACAGTACTGGTATACAAAGTTCTGGAACAAAAACTGTCCTTGGACCCGGCTGTTTATCTACTAAATCTTTTTCCCCCAGATTTGAATAAATCTAAAAGTAGACTTCTAATGCATCATCTTACCTTCAGTCTCTGACTGGTATGCGCAAACAAACTAATGGAACTATTAACTCCCTACTTCATAATTCAATGGATACATTTATTCAAACTTGGCAGATGTGGGACCTTACTGTTGATTTGATACAGCTATATTATGTAGAGAGAAAAAATGTAGAGGAAAATCAATGGTGCCGTTTCGGAATCACCTTCGTCAGGCAGTCCTAGCGGCTGTAGGGGTTGGCGGCACCATTGATTTTGAAGCACACAGCACTGATGTGAATTTTGGTATGTATTATTCTTATATGGCTGTATAATGGCCTGGGCTTATAGGTGTCTGTATGGCAAGGGTCACACCATAGCAACCCATTATTTACCTTGCCAGCGGCCGCACACAGAGTTGCTGGGCGCCGACTTTTGAGCAGTGCCCATGAAAACACTGTGTGCAGCGTTTTCATGGGAGCTGAGGAAAAGCAGCCTCGCAGCAGCTCTGTGAGCCGCCACTGGCAAGGTAAATAATGGGTTGCTATGGGGCAACATAACGTTTATGCTGTGCGCTTCAGCAGAAAATTTCTAAGTTTTCAGCGCAGGGGGAGATTAATGGTGGTGTGACCCTAGCCTATGTATATGCATGGTTATGTGTATACACCTTTGTAAATATACTGTGGGTGAACTTTTGCTCACATGGATGTAATCTCTATAAGGTCTGTACATGTGGGTTTATTGTACAAGCTATGTATATATTGTAATGCATTGTGGACCCATGTACTCACTATATAACTTGTGACATATGTGCTTCCTGGTGTACGCTCACCACTGCTGCTTGTAACCATTTGTCTCTCCTACATCTGGTAATTAAATACGCACTTTTTTCATATCAGTGGACGTTTGATCGTGTTTTATTCATATCTATGCATGCCTTAGGCGCGATCTGTCCTGTCCATGGGGGATTGTTTTTTATGTTCTAATTGTGGTTTAACATTGAACAATCCCAAATAAGGTTTTCTAAGAACTCACATTATGTATACTCTCTGCACCACACCCATATACACAAATTGTCACTTCACTGATGAAGTAGATGAAGTCTAGTTCCACTTATTGCAGGTAACAATACTAAAAGTCATAATTGACTCTTTCTCCATAAGGAGAACAGCTTTACCTTCAGATCTTGTCTTAGTTTTTCATACAGCTAGATCAGAATCCCATACATTGCACAGATGAGGGTCAATCACCCCAAAATAGAATGTTTGCAGATTGGGGCTCTGATTTGGCACAAATACTAAGTCATATTAAAATTTTGTTATAAAGTCAATTATGACTTTTAGGATTGCTACCTTGAATAGGTGGCATATTTTGCAGAGGAGCATTGCGGCTATAAGTCTCCTCACGTCAGCAGGTAGATTGATCTCCATAAGGAGAATAGCTATTCCCCTAGACCCATATACACAGCACTGCTGCATGCACAGCGCTTTTGCACATACACAGCTCCACTATTTACCGAAAAAGCTCTGCTATGTATGCATAAAGCTTTGCTCACACACACAGCTATACTATCCACACACATACAGTTATCCTACATCCACACAGCCTTGCCACATTCACACACACAGATAGCTCTTGTACAACCACAAACACACACACACACACAGCGCTACAACATCCACACACAGCTTTGCTACAACCACATACACAGCCCTGCTACATCCACACACAGCTCTGGTACAACCACATAAACAATCCTGCTACATGAACATATACAGCTCTGGTACAACCACACACTTAGCCCTGCTATATCCACACACAGCTCTGGTACAACCACTTACACAGCCCTACTACATCCACACACAGCTCTGGTGCAACCACATAAACAACCCTGCTACATGAACACATACAGCTCTGGTACAACCACACACAGCGCTACTGAGGCGGTAAACAGGGTAGGGGGTACTCGGGTACTGGGGCTGATGGCGACTTCGATGGGGAATCACGGCTGGTCTGTTCCCGGTCCCGTGCCCTGGACCCTCAATGGCAGAAAATGGTGGGGGATAAGGGGATTGGTAATGTGACGCCACCTGTAGTTCCTGGTAACGGGTAAATGAGCGCTGCAGCCAGCCGCTGAGGTGAGTGCAGCCGAGTGTGGTACAGCTCCTCACAGGTGGAGCTTTACCTCAGGGCAGCCGGGATGGATGAGGGTAGTTGAAGTCGCGTCTCTACAGTCAATGCGGTGAATAGCGGCGGTTAAGCAGGCACACACACACAGTGATATTTGTTTCGGTACCTTTTACTGGTGACAGGGTAACAAGTACAGTCCAGAGAAGTAGCCAGGTCCCTGGTGCAATTTGGGACTTCCACCTTAGAAAGTTGTGAGGCCTCCTCTGTCTCTGTGCTCTGTGGTTTGGGGTAAGTCGTGCCTGTAAATGAACTCACCGCTCCTTTTCCCTCTCTGGGCTTTACTCTAAACTGCGGGGTCCCTATTCCTCCTATTGCCCCTGGTCCTGTACTTGGTCAGTTTTAAGTGTCTCTTACTGTGCTTTTCTTCCTTCCGGGCTTTTGCTGTTACAATAGATGCCGACAGCGCCGGACTCCGGTGTCCAGGTGTACTACAAGGAAACCTTGACTGGTCCCCCTTCCTTGATTCTCCTACTCTCCACTGGCCTCCAATTCTTTCCCAAGGGTGCAGCACAGCTGGGTATGTGTTCCCTGGTTCTGGGCCAGGATCCCTCCCAGCGACCAGCTCCTCACTCCAGCTTTCTCCACCGACTCTCTGGAACTTACTCCTGGGACTGACTGACTCCTCCCCTGATGCCTGGATCTTTTAAAGGGGAACTGGCTTAAGGCAGCCAGTAGAGCTCCCCCTTCAGGTCTGGGGTGGAAGGTGTTGTGTGCTGTGTGCACCAAATTGTAAATCCCTCCTTGCACCGGTGGATCCTGTGGCAATCCCCTGCAGGGGTGCCACACTACAACATCCACGCACAGCTCTGGTACAACCACATACACAACCCTGCTACGTGAACACATACAGCTCTGGTACAACCACACACAGCGCTGCAACATCCACACACAGCTCTGGTACAACCACACACACAGCTCTGCTACAACCACACACACAGCCCTGCTACATCCACACACAGTTCTGCTACAACCACACACACAGCCCTGCTACACACATAGCTTTGGTACACACATAGCTTTGGTACCACCACACAAAAATCTGCTACGTCAACGTCCATACAAAAACCCACACAAAATACAATAAACACTGTGTTACTAAATGTTTGTTTAATAAAATAGCAATTAACAGACAGATCCTTGGTATATGTGCACTGCTGGGAGGCACACAAACTGGAAGGTTTTAGAATGTGTTTATGCCGCATTGATGCTGGGGGTTAAAGAAATCAAAGTCTTCCTTCGTTCCTGTCATGCACTAGTTTGTGGATTTACTAAATTGTTTACAAGCCAATTTCTAATCAAATAACTGAAAAGTGGCTCTAATCGAGCTTCTCCAGAATACCGAAGTAATTTCCTTTTCCCTTTCCGTTAACTTGATAATTAAAAGATGAAGAAAGGTTGTAAAGAGAACAACAATGAAAGCCACAGAAGTTTAGGGATGTTTCAGCATTGTAATCCTCGCGTCTGATCCAGGAAACTCAGCCATTGAGTTAATTTGTTTTGAAATGCAAATATATTACTGAGTTACTTAGTGCTGCCAGATAATTTATTAATTTAGTTATTTCAACAAAGTATTCAGGAAAATTAACATGTAAATTATTTTCTCTTCCTGATAAAAGAAATGTCTGCTGTAACAAGACGGTGATCCCAAGCAGAATGAAGTACATGATAAGTATATAGGCATGCCAAGAAATATTGTTTTCCAGCTTAGAAACTTTTTCTTTTACTTAATGCTGTATTGCTAATGAGATCATAAATATCTACTTAACATTGGAACAGAAAGTGCGTTCTTTTAGCCAGCCCCCACATTTTAGCTTTGCTTAATCCATTATACAATGCTGTAAGTAAGTAACATTCAATTCCTTTTTCAAAAGTTGTAGTTTAAGGGGCAAACACTTTTATATACCACTAAACATGAGTAACAATGAAAGCAAAAAATACCCAGAAAAATATAGAAGAGTATCCAAAAATATGATGTACAGTGGCTTGAAAAAGTAGTCATACCCATGAACTTTTCCAGTTCCCCATAGTTATTACTTTGTAGGACCACCTTTTGCTGCAATTACTGCTGCAAGCCTTTTGGAGGATGTCTCTACCAGCATTGCACATTTAGAGGCTGATATTTTGTGCCAATTCTTCTTTGTAAAATAGCTCTAGATCAGTGAGATTGAGCAATTTTCAAGTCCTGTCACAAATTCTCAATCGGGTTTAGGTATTGACTTTAAATGGGCCATTCACACACAAGAATATGCTTTGGTCTAAACCATCCATTGTAGCTTTGTCTGAATGTTTATGATCATTGTCCTGCTGGAAGAGGAACCTACACACTAGTCTAAAATCTTTTGCATCCTCAAAAGTGTTTCTGCCAGGATTGCCCTATATTTAGCTCAATCTATCTTCCCATTAACTCTTTTCAGCTTCCCTGTCCTTGTGGGCACATACTATTTGTAAGAATAGGTTCCAGCTCACCCGACTGCTCTCTGCTCATCCACCTGGGGCTCAGACACAGGCTTTGCCTTGGCCTTGCATCAATGTTAATATAAAAAATGTAATCCGGCTCAACAGGAATGTATTTTTTTTCTTTCATTTTTCAATAAAGATGATACATACAAAAAAAATTCTGTGGTTGACTTGACCCAGTCGACGTATTTCGACTGCATTAAGCAGTCTTACTCATGAGTCATGAGTAAGACATCTTTATTGAAAAAGAAAAGAAAAAGAAAAATCCATTCCTGTTGAGCTGGATTCCAATTTTTTCGATTAACATACTATTTGTACTATTTCCCAGAAAAAAGTATTAGGGGATTCAATCCAACAGTCTCTTGGCTAGAGATAAGCAAAATTCAAACATTTTGAGATATGATTTGAGGTTCCCAATAATAAATTGATTTGCCTGGCACCATTTCCCACATTACTGAAGCAATAGAAATATAATCCAATAAGGGGGCAAAAAAATAAATAGTAAGAATCAGAGAACCAAATCCTTTAGGATTTACCAAAAGGTAGAGAAAACCCACAGAATACAATGATATACTTCAGTAATACAAAATTCAAAAAGTAATAAAAAGATTCAGATGATAGTACACAAAGATATGTGAAAACAGAGCAAAGCATAATGCTCACATGTAAAAATATACACAATTAACTGCATTTACATATGGAATACTAAACACAAGTTGCCTTTTTTAGAAAAGTTCATTTTACTTGGTGTTAATACTGCGTGATAATATTTTCAGCAATGCCCAGGCTGAAGATAGCCATTGTAGATGGCACTCTGCTGCCGAATAGTCTTGGGGGGTCACAGAGGCTACTCCTGCAGGGGCATTCTCCGTCACCACAAGCCTTCTAGTACACTCCATTATGGCCACTGCTAGAGAAGATGATGCAGTAGTTAGGGAATGCTACACCCACTAGGAGAGGCAGGAGAACTTTTTGAACTCCTATATGCCCTGTGGGTTTGGGTGCAGCTGCATGGCTAAACAAGACAGGCCTCCTCATACCACTTCTCAAATTCGGTGGTGGTGGCAACCAGACACATCAACCGCGAACCATCCCTTGCTGCCCCGAACCTTCATGAAGGTAACCACCTCCCCAACAAAGATGGTGCACAGTCTTTTGGAACGATAGTCGCACAGCATGGTGGACATGTTAATGTAGCCCTGATGCCCAGTACCTTGTTCCACTAGGAAGCCAAACCCCTTATCCTACAAGAATGCCACCACCTTGCCTTGGGTACATCAATTATTGAAGTGATTGGCCTCTGGGGTATGCAACCAATCCTTGGTGATGGCATCTGCAAACCGAATCTCCTCAATAAAGGACACAGGACAGTGTGGTTAATGTTGTACCGGATAGTTGCTTAGAGGGAGTATGGGTCCATGCATGGCATTCTCCCAGTCATAATCTTTTGGCCGGGGTGATACACATGGCTGGGAAACTGGGTTTTCTGCCTCTTCCACCTCAGCATCCTCCTTGGCCTCCTCCTCAGGCTCCACATCACACTCCAGGTCCTGGTGATTGGTGATCCAGCAGCTGGGGTACCAGCTGCAAGTGGAGTACAGTCAGGCGTGCTGCAAAGTCCTCTGTAGTGTGACATGTGGTGCTCCTGGATGGCATGAGGAATGAGTCACCTCCTGACTTTGAGTTCAGGTCCTTCTCTGGTACCAGAATCCCGCATTGTATCCATACCTTACAGCACAGGAAGCACTGTGGGTAGTACAGTCAGGGCCGCCAATAGGGCCTTACAGGCCATTCAGCTGTAAGGGGCCCGGCTATGAGTGAAGGGGGCATGGCCATACAAACAGCAGGGGGGGGCCCGGGTGCCCTGGCTGTGGGCGGGGCCATTTAGAGCAAGGAGGCCCGCCCCCTTTGGGTAGCACAGTAGTTTGTACACTGAGTGTCATCGTCGTCATCAGGGGCGGCGGGGCCAGGCTGAGATGAGAACAGATCAGTGTGACTGACTGTGCTCTCTGCTCTGCCTCTGCTCTTTGCCAGAGCGGCGCGGCGAGTGCAGGCGCAGCAATGCATTGAGCACAGGCTACTGCAGTGCACAGTCATCAGTCTCATACATACAGGCTGGCTGGCTGCAGCTGCAGCTGTGCAGCTGCACAGCCTGAGCCTGTACACACACACAACAGCAGCGCCAGCCGCCTGCTCAGACACAAAGTGCAGGGGCCCGCCCACTCTCCCTCTTATGAGTGAGAGGCACAGTCACACAGTGGCATAGTATTGTATTGTGTGGGGGCCCGGCCCCGGACTGCCCATCCCGGTCCACCCAAGTCCTCAGGCCTCACTCACTGGCACTTCACAGAGGGCCACACAGACCCACCCACTACAGCCAGGGCCCGGCCCCCCACCCCTGCCCGCCCAGGACAAAGAGTGAAAGAGAGGCTTGGATCACAGCATTACCGGAACTCACATGGCCTGCAGGAGAGGTTAGGGGGCTGGCCCTGATGATCTCACCTCTTCAGCAGCTGCGTCACAGCCACTGACTGGGCAGGATGCAAAACTCCACTGAAGTCACGGAGCTGCTGCTGCTGGTGGTGAGTATACTCCTCTGTCTCTCTATCTCTCTGACTCTCTGTCTGTCTCTTGCTCTTTGACTGTCTTATCTGTCTTTCTGACTGTGTGTCTCTCTCTCTGACTGTCTTTCTCACTGACTGACTGTCTCTTTCTCTCTCTGACTGTCTCTCTCTGACTGATGGTGTCTGTCTCTCTCTCTGACTGACTGTCTCTGAATGTCTCTTTCTCTGACTGACTGTCTCTCTCTGAATGTCTCTCTGACTGATGTGTCTGTCTTTCTCTCTGACTGCATGTCTCTCTCTGACTGGATGTCTCTCTATCTGACTGGCTGTCTCTGTCTGGCTGTCTCTCTCTCTGACTGATGGTTGGTGTCTGTCTCTCTGACTAATGGTGTCTATGTCTCTCTCTCTGACTGTGTCTGTCTCTCTGACTGACTGTGTGTCTCTCTCTCTGACTGACTGTGTGTCTCTCTCTCTGACGGACTGTGTGTCTCTCTCTCTGACGGACTGTCTCTCTGACTGACGGTGTCTGTCTCTCTCTCTGACTGACTGTGTCTGTCTTACTGACTGTGTCTGTCTCTCTCTCTGACTGTCTCTCTCTATGACTGACTGTCTCTCTCTGACTGACGATGTGTCTCTCTCTGACTGTGTCTGTCTCTCTGACTGATGGTGTCTGTCTCTCTCTGACTGATGGTGTGTCTCTCTCTGACTGACTGTGTCTCTCTAACTGAGTGTGTGTCTCTCTCTCTCTCTGACTGTGTCTCTCTGACTGTCTCTCTCTCTGTGTCTCTCTGACTGTCTCTCTGTCTGTGTGTCTCTCTCTGACTGACGGTGTCTGTCTCTCTCTGACTGACGGTGTCTGTCTCTCTCTGACGGTGTCTGTCTCTCTCTCTGACTGACAGTGTCTGTCTCTCTCTCTGACTGACGGTGTCTGTCTCTCTCTCTGACTGACGGTGTCTGTCTCTCTCTCTGACTGACTGTCTCTCTCTATGACTGACTGTCTCTCTCTTACTGACTGTGTCTCTGTCTCTCTCTGACTGACGATGTGTCTCTCTCTGACTGGCTGTCTCTCTGACTGATGGTGTCTGTCTCTCTCTGACTGATGGTGTCTGTTTCTCTCTCTGACTGACTGTGTCTCTCTAACTGTGTGTCTCTCTCTGACTGTATCTCTCTGACTGTCTGTCTCTCTCTGTGTCTCTCTGACTGTCTCTCTGTCTATGTGTCTCTCTCTGACTGACGGTGTCTGTCTCTCTCTGACGGTGTCTGTCTCTCTCTGATGGTGTCTGTCTCTCTCTCTTACTGACTGTGTCTCTCTAACTGAGTGTGTGTCTCTCTCTCTCTGACTGTGTCTCTCTGACTGTCTGTCTCTCTCTGACTGTCTCTCTGTCTACGTGTCTCTCTCTGACTGACGGTGTCTGTCTCTCTCTGACGGTGTCTGTCTCTCTCTCTGACTGACGGTGTCTGTCTCTCTCTCTGACTGACGGTGTCTGTCTCTCTCTCTGACTGTGTGTCTCTCTCTGACTGACTTTGTCTCTCTCTAACTGAGTGTGTGTGTCTCTCTCTCTGACTGTGTCTCTGACTGTCTCTCTCTCTCTCTGTGTCTCTTTGACTGTCTCTCGGTCTGTGTGTCTCTCTCTGACTGACGGTGTCTGTCTTTCTCTCTAACGGTGTCTGTCTCTCTCTCTCTGACAGTGTCTGTCTCTCTCTCTCTCTTTGACTGTGTCTCTCTCTGTCTCTGTCTTTAAAGATACATGAACTAGGAGCCCTAGGTTGCAAGGAACTCTCAAATGAAATTATCTTACAGACCTGTTTATTATTACTATTATTATTATGATTTTCCACTACGCGTTTCAACAACAGCCTGTTGTCTTCATCAGGTGGGGAATAAACACGTAGTGGAAAATCATAATAATAATAGTAATAATAAACAGGTCTGTAAGATAATTCCCTGTGAGAGCTCCTTGCTACCTAGTGCTCCTAATATGACCACTCAGTTTATGTATCTTTAATTTCATTGTTCTCATCCCTGGAATTGTAGCCGGAGCGGATTGGAGCTATCAGAGAGCTCTCAACAGCCTTTAAGGAATTTGCATGATGAAGTTCCGTTGACGCGGACGTCAGGTGATCGGGATCTCGCACATGACCACACCAAGAAGGAAGACGCCTAGGAGCGGTCTCGCAGCAGCCCATGGTCCTCTACCGCCATGCGAATACCGATGTTGAGCGAGGGTGCACAACCGGAATAGGTGAGAGGCAAACCCCACACCTTATAAAAGTTTCCACCACTAGACCACCAGATCCTTTTCAAGTTGCGCCCCTCTATTTTTTTTTTTGTCTGTCTCTGTCTGTCTGTGTTTGTTTCTGTGTCTCTGTGTGTCTCTGTGTGTCTCTGTGTGTGTCTGTGTCTGTGTGTCTCTGTCTCTGTGTGTGTCTGTGTCTGTGTGTCTCTGTGTCTGTCTGTGTCTGTGTCTGTCTATGTCTCTGTGTCTCTGTGTCTCTGTGTCTCTGTGTCTCTGTGTCTGTGTCTCTGTGTCTCTGTGTCTCTGTGTCTCTGTGTCTCTGTGTCTCTGTGTCTGTCTCTCTGTCTGTCTCACTCTCTGTCTCTCTCTCTCTCTGTGTCTCTGTCTCTCTCTCTCTGTGTCTCTGTCTCTCTCTCTCTGTGTCTCTGTCTCTCTCTCTCTGTGTCTCTTTCTGTGTCTCTAAACAGCACTATGTATACAGGTCCACACAGGATGCTGTATTTGTGTATCTATATGCTGTATGTATATAGTGTGGACCTGTATATACAGTAGAGTGCTGTCTGTGTATATAAGATGTACAGCCGGCAGTTTCTGCATACGGCCAGCAGTCTCTGTGTATACGTCCTGCAGCAGTCACTAATGTGCATACAACCGGCAGCAGTTTCTAATGTGCATATGTCTCCCAGCAGTCTCCAATGTGCACAGGTCCTGCAGCCGTCTCCATGATGTACACGGGCAGCAACAGTCTCTATTGCGTATTCTCTCTTGTGTGTATAACCCGCAGCCGTCTGCATTGTCTATACGGCCCGCCGCCATCTCCATTGTCTATATGAACTACAGCCATCTCTATTGTGTATTCTCTATTGTATATACAGCTATTGTGTATTCAGCCCACAGCAGTCTCAAGTGTATGTGTGTAATATATAATAGAGAGAGAGTGTGTAAAAAAAAAAAGGAAAAACAGCACAAAAATATAGAAAAAAGTGGACTTCATTGCCCAATGGCATAGCCACGCATTGGGCAATGAAGTCCACTTTTTTCAATTTTTTTTTGTGCTGTTTTTCCTTTTACCCGATTGTAAGGAACCATCTAGATTGCTGGTTGGGAAAATTTGCATATAAATGGAGGTAATTTTTGGTGCGGTTCCAATTTTTCACTACAAATATAATATATGTTTGGGTGGAGGCGGAGCATAAGTGGAGGCGGAACATGGGTGGTGGCTGGGCGGAGTCTCAGGGGGCCCCAAAATTTTGGCAGTAAGGGGCCCCGAAATTCCTAGTGGCAGCCCTGAGTACAGTGGTGCTCCAGGTTACATATGTGTCCATGTTGTCCTCCAGTAGATGCTGCTCCAGGTCTGCTACTGATGCACCCTCTGCCACTGGAGTGGGGATGTATATGGAAACACAGGGGTCAGAAGGTGCTCTACTTTGCTAGCCCAGCCACCTTTAGAAAGACTGAATGGTCCAGAACTCATCACAACTGAACCCCCAAACTCCTTAACCATGGGGGGAACACTACTCAGACAAAACAGGGTGATGGAACCATAATATTAACACTTATTGGATCCCCAACACTCAAAGACTTATAAAACATATTCAAGAAAAACATAAATTGTAACAGACAACAGAGTTTCACCCTTTTGCTGGTTCACCGAGGATTTGAATGTTCATGCCTTTGGGCTTCCAGGGCCACTTACTCCAATCTAGCAGCACCCTGCTTTCAGTGGGCACCCACCTAGAAAGGAATAGCGACAAGCTTAAGAAGCTGACCGAGCATAGCAATGTCTGTAGCCAGGTGACTGAATTATCCCAACCTGGGTCTCTTCCTTACATAGTCTCTTGTATTTCAGTCGAATCCTAAAATCCTAGACTGAAGTCCATATAATATTATAATCCATAGGCTAGGTTTATGGCCTTTCTAACCCGGTCCGCACACCCTAGATTGAAGCCATCTAACATGTTAACTCCTGGTTAATGAATAGGCTCCTTCATATACCCCAAGCACTCATTTCAGGACATTGTGGACTCAGAACAGGTGGAATGAGACTGTGTTCTCATTGGTTGTACTTCAAGCCGCATACATAATATCCCTATGAGACATGAGTCTCTGACAGAGGAGATGAGATAATTACATAATTACATTAGCAATACACAACCTTTGGACACTGCCAGAAACAATCTTATCATAAGTTAACAAACAAAATACCAACATATCTGGCTAATTTAAGAAACAACTCATGCCATACATTGAAAGAGTCCATGTCATCAATGGAACGGTGACTCAGTGGTTAGCAGTGCAGCCTTGCAGTGCTGGAGTCCTGGGTTCAAATTCCACAAAGGACAATATATGCAAGGAGTTAATAGTGCTATATAAATATTATTATATTATTTTTTTATGTTGTCACATCATAGATTTCCTCCTCCAGGGCAGGCATGTCTTGCTTGGGATACATTGCCAAAATGTGTAACTCTGGCACACGGTATCAGGTGAATCACTGTGTGGCTGGTATGGGCTGCATTGATAAAATAACACTAAGATGCTGAACTCCACAGTGACATCTGTTTGTATTTTTTCCTGGGAGACCACCTCTTCTACTTCCAGGACTGAGTCAAACACAATTAATCACTAGGAAATTACTGTTTTCACAACCATGTTGCCTACCTCCACTCATTAACCCTTGCATGCAGTGGGCTGCAGAATTAATGTCACTCACACATATAATAAACCATATGACAAGGTAACAAGTTACAACTGATTTGGGTGTGTACCAGGTACAGTGATTATTGAAGACTGACATATTTGTAGGAGACATGATGACAACAAATAACTTTATTCAGGTCACCAATTCACCAATCATCTGGAATGCTGATGAATAAGGCTGGTGGGCAATGAACTGCAGCAATGCAAGGACAACTTCAAAATGAATTATACATATAATAACACAGTCGTCCACTTGCGAAAAATCTGTCTGGGTATGTGTGAGACTTATAAGTACAGAAATCAGGGTATACGTGCATAACAGTGCAGTACATAGCATCATTATTTACGTATATTAATTTTTTCACTGTGTGTTTCACATTTGTTTGGTTTTCTAATGGCCATTTTTACGACTTTTTATTAATATTTTTAATAAAATTGGATTTTATTGCTCTATAAGGTCTTTGTTCTAATATGTAAAGCAAAATGTAGGAGGAAATCCACAGAAACATGAGGGGAACATGCTTAACTCTTTGCAGATGCTGTCCTTGGTGGGATTTGTGTCCAGGACCTCAGCATCCCAAAGTTACAGTGCTAACCGCTGATTTACCATGTTGCCAATAACTTACTTTTAAGAGGAAGAAAGAACTGAACATGTAGAAATCTAACAGGATATATGGCTCGTTTCCCTGCAAAACATTAGATCCAGAGATAATCCTGATTTGACTGTCTTATTATGTTAAACTTCTCAGTTGCATGTAATATACACTCGAAAATGTAACAGAACAGTATTTTATTTTAAAGTGTAACCGCCATTTAAATTTTATTAATAATAATGTTGAGCAAGTGATTTTAATAAACTTTCTAATATACTTCATTAGAAAATTCAGGTTGAAAGCCATTCATAATTCTTCCACAAGGTGTCCCTACTACACTGTGTGTGAAGCAGACACATGCTCATTATTATTCAGATTTGTCTTCAGTGAATACAGACATGTAACCATATGAGGGAAAGGGGGCATGGCCTACACTGCTGACTGCACACATGAGGAAACAATGTATCAGATAACAGCACAGAGCTGAGCAATGTCAGGATGTAAACTCCACTTTCCTTGGCACAATCTTCGCTGTTCTGTCATCTGGCTCCACACAGCTCAGATTTCTGTTAACCACTTCTCTGCTGTCACACTGCTCAGTATCAGCCTGATTCAGATAATGTGGAAATCACACACACAGTGCTGCCAGATGCTGGCCACGCCCACACAGCCATAAAATGCAGCTTATAAAAAAGAGCACAGAAAAATGGGAGAAAATACAGTAAGTCCTATGGCACAAAAAAAGCATTATCTTAGCTGCTATGTGACCCATCATTAACAACCAGTGCGCTATTGTTTTTTTTTTTCCAATTAAAATTTTTATTGAATTTGAAAGTTGCAGTTTACATACATTTCATTTAAACATTGTAAAAGGTTGCAACATTTCATTATTAATTGTTATCAATTTAATATAAATATATATATTTTTTTTTTTTTCAAAAAGAGGGAATGTATGGGTGTATGGTTAGGTAGAAGAAAGGAGATTAGGGAAGGTGAAATTGTAATGTAGCTGAAGAGAACAGGGAGTTCAAAGAATGTAAGGGAGAGCAGAATATGTAGTACTGTTGCAGTATATACAATTACAGATTTCTCAATTTAAATCATTCAATAACTATATAAAGTACAATTTAGTAAAATTACCAGTATTTTATGTTGTAACTGTAATTATATTTGCATTCAAGGATGATGTTTTGTATTTTTTGCATCCCTTTATAAACTACATATATTTATACAAATACTTGAAAACTAACTTAGGCTAGGGCCACCCTTGGCATGCGTTTTTTTAAGGTGCTTTTTGGCAGCATGCGTTTTTCCATGCGTTTTTGCTGTTAGGTGTGGGGCTGCTGGGGCACTCTTAAAAAACGCATGCGGAAACGCATGGTACCATTCAAAAACGCATGCGGATCCCATAGGGCCCCATGTTAAACAAATGCATGCGTTTTTGAAAAAGCACCAAAAAATACTGCATGCTGCGTTTTTTGGTGCTTTTCCAAAAAATCATGCGTCCTGCAGTATTTTTTGGTGCTGAACCAAAAACACACCCAAAAACGCACCCAAAAATGCATGGAACATTCAGACATGCGTTTTTGCTATTGTGGCACGCGTTTTTAACATGGGGGTCTATGGATGCGTTTTTCCATGCACTGCACTGGTAGATGCACTGCAAACTTAGAAATTTGCAGGCTGAGAGCATAGCGTTACCAAAAGGTAACGATATGTGCCACCTATCTATTGATCCCTATGGCAACCTAATGTTTACCACAGCAATCGGCTCCACACTAATCTCAAGGATATACGCTTTTGGAGAGCGCATAGGAAAATGCTGCAAACAGCAGCTTATCCTGGGATTCTCTGTGGAGCTGGTAAACATCGGGCTGCCATAGGGATCAATATTCAGGCATCGCATAGCGTTACCTTTTGGTAACGCCATGCTCTCAGCCTGCAAATTTCTAAGTTTGCAGCGCATCCGCCAGGCTAGGGGCCTAATGCTAAAACCTTGCACATATGGGTGAAATAAAGTTGTCTTTAATCACTACAATCCTTTTGGGGGAGGCATTCTTAGGCTGGGGTCACACTTGACATGAGTTTTTTTTAGTGACTTCAAAAAACGCATGCGTTTTTCCATGCGTTTTTTCATGTCAGCATGAGTTTTTTAAGGTGTGTGATGGCACCCTGCGTTTTTGCATGCGTTTTTAAATCCGCACCAAAAAATAGTGCATGCACTATTTTTTGGTGCGTTTTTAAAAACGCATGCATTTTTTACAAAACGCATGCGTTTTTTTAACATGGGCCCCTATGAAAAACGCATGCAAAAATGCAGGGTACATTAGTACCATTTAGTGCCATTCAAAAACGCATGCGTTTTCCATAGGAGCATATGTTAAAAAAACGCATGTTTTTTTTTAACATGGGCTCCTATAGAAAAAGCATGCGTTTTTGAATGGCACTAAATGGTACTAATGTACCATGCATTTTTGCATGCGTTTTTGATGTCAGCTAATCACATAATAGCAAAAACGCACACAAAAACGCATGGTACTGTCACACATGTGTTTTTGCTATTTAGACATGCGTTTTTGCTATTAGGGCATGCGTTTTTTAACATGGGGCCCTATGGGTGCGTTTTTACATGTTTTATTAAAAACTCAGGTCTCCAAAAACTCATGGAAAAAACGCAAGTGTGACCCCAGCCTTATTCTTCCTTCCAGTAAATATGATTCCTTAAAAGTTGCTCCTGTTGGCTAAATACTTTTGTTTTGAAATTGTTGCTATTTTTCTTCATATAAAACAGTTTAATAAGTCCAAAACTGTATTTATGAAATCTTGTTGTGATTCATTCATATGGGGCGTCATAGTTAGCTTTAGCCTGTCGCATGATTGATTAAAAATAAGTAGAATGCCTATATCTAAATGTGATAATGATCCAGAACAAAATGGGTTTTGCGAACGCTTCAGCTGGTATTTGAGTTAAGATGTTAACTGAAAAGAAGAAAGAGCACCGGCTATGGTAATGTGACTGCTTGTAGTACGGCCTTCTGATGTGTTTTCTAACACTGCTGTTTCTGTTGATGCTACACAGCGACGATCCATCCAGCTAAGGTCACACGCACTTTGCAAAAACTCATTCACTGTTGTATGCTGCTGTGCTACTGTTTCTGCTTTCAAAGGACAAATAGTTATGTAAGCCAACAGCCGGAGTGTGAAAAAATGGAGAGTCGCCAAAACAGTACATATCGATCAAATCAATACCTTCTTCACAATGTGAGCTATCATAGCCTTGCTTGTATGCCTGTGTATGATACCTCATTATGGAGCCCTGATTACACAGTAGGTATGAGAACCTGACGTATTAACATAAAAGAATGAATGATGCCAGAAAAAGGCTATTCAAGTATTGTACATGATCCAAAGGCCATACTAGTGCATCTCAATGAATTAGAATATCATCAAAAAGTTAATTTATTTCAGTAATTCAATACAAAAAGTTAAACGCATATATTACATAGTCATTACAAACAGAGGGATCTATTTCAAGTTTTTTTCTGTTAATGCTGATGATTATGACTTACAGCCAATAAAAACCCAAAGGTCATTATCTCAGAAAATGAAAGTAGGGAGGATGAAGGGTTAAAGAGGACCTGTCAACGCCCTGCTGCATGGCAATCTAAATGCAGCACTGAAGGCAGCATGTCTACGGCATTCAGGGAAGGGGTCCCTCATGTGTCTTTGTGATGTGAACCCTGAGATATAGCCTTAGGCAAACTCACTGTTAAAAGTCAGGAGGGCATTCCCTGGTGCAGGAGTCAGCTTGATTCATGGGGGCCATTCCCTCCCCCTGTCTCTCTGGGCTGCTTCTGCTGTGCTGGCTCTGCCCTCCTCCTCTCTATCACTCATCCTGCCGCACACAGCATGCACATCATTTGTCCTGACGTCAGCTCCAGATTCCTGCCCTGCTGTCTGAACAAAGCATAAACAGTACAGCAGGAGGCAGCACAGAGAGGCAGAGGGTGAGGGAATGGCCCCCATGAATCAAGCTAACTCCTGCACCAGGGAATGCCCTCATGACTTTTAACAGTGAGTTTGCCTAAGCCTATATCTCAGGGTGCACAGTACATAGACACGTGGGGGACCCCTTCCTGAATGCAGCAAACATGCTGCATTCAGTGCTGCATTTAGAATGACATGCAGCAGGGGGGGACAGGTCCTCTTTAAAAACCGCTCTGCCATATTCCACAAGACATCAAAGGGTGAATATAATATTAATTTATTAGTTAACGTGTTTCAGGGCTTCTTGACACTCGCTGAAACATGGCAATATTACATAGATTTCTGATGATATTCTAATTTATTGAGATGCGCTAGTAAATACATTCAAGCAGCCACATATTTGGCCTTATATAGTTGGTTCAGCACACTTAAAGGGAACCAACCACCCCAAATGACCCCCCCGGACTGTTAATATGTGTCCCTACACCCAGCACACACATTTGGGGCAATGTGCCTGTGAGCCTCCTCTCCCCCCTCCCCTCTCACTTTCTAAGAGCCTGGCCGCATCATGAAAGGGGCGGGGCTAAATCGCGGCGAGCCCCGCCCCTTTCATGACGCGGCCAGGCTCTTAGAAAGTGAGAGGGGAGGGGGAGAGGGGAGGGGAGGAGGAATCTGACAAGCACGAACACTGCACGTGGACAAAGCTAGGTAACACCCATTCGGCTCGAGTTATTAAAGTTCATATTGCTATATCTTAGCTTCTACTAAACAGTTTTTTTAGCAAAAACGATTGCCCCAAATGTGTGTGCTGGGTGTAGGGACACATATTAACACATATTAACAGGCAAGGGGGGTCATTTGGGGTGGTTGGTTCCCTTTAACATTGTATGGTGTTCTTGGTGCCAGAAGCACAAGCTGGACACAATGTATGGGCACTAGGCATGTTTGTAATTCTCCAGAAAAAAAGCGTGGCAAGGATGTGACAAAATAGTCACTTTAGCCGTAGATGAATTCCCTGAGAGGTTGCAGTTTCTACAATGGGACCGCTTTAGTTTTTTTCTTCTGTCCTGTCACCCGCAAGTCGGTCTGCAAATGTCACCCGCAAACTGTTCTGGCAAAACCTGTGCTTAAAAAAAGATAGCAATCATTCCTTCTCAGCCCAACCGTGTGGCCAAATAGTGGTTTCTGATAAAACCTAGGTCATCACCGCTTTCAGAAGAATTTGTGTAACAAACTTCATTGTCTGTTTTCTCCTACTACACATTGTCAAAAATAACAAATCGGCGGTAAAATAACATTTAAGCAGAACAAATTGAACTATTTTTTCGCATCCATGTTTTAAAAAGTTTTGTTAAGGGCCCTTTCACATCAGCGTTTATTTGAAATCGCGGCAGATGCGGTGAAAAAAACGCATCTGCCGCGATTGCCGCATAACCGCTGCACTTGCGGCGCGGTTGCGGTAATCCCCATAGAAAGTATAGGGGGACTTGCGGCAGGTGCGGCAAGTGCGGTCTTGCACTTGCGGCAGGTGCGGCAGCGAAAAAAACCGCGTTCAGCCGCATCTGCCGCGATTTCAAATAAACGCTGATGTGAAAGGGCCCTAAGTACTTATGGGCTGAAAATACTCAACACACCCCTACACGTATGCCTTAATGGGTCTAGTTTTCAACCTGAAGCTAATTTTGGAGTTCTCTGATGTATTGGAACCTCAGGGGCAAATGAAATATGGTTCCCACAAAGGGCATCAATATTCACTGTGAGGAGGGGATTATCTGTCAGTCCTTGTGGCATCCCAAGGGCTGACCTCTTTCCCCCAACAATCATTTGTTCACTCCTGATTAACCCAATAGGGGGGAAATGTGTAGAGTGGAGGGTGGAGTGGAGCCGAACTTTATGAACTTTGCAGGTCCTGGCAAATTCAAACAACTTGCAAATCACTTTGTGCAAAAAGAAAAAAAAATGTCCACTGCCTTCTCACAAATTGTAGAAAATTACATCAGTCACAGAAGGCTGACATGACCTCAGTGGGAACTGAGCAGGCTTCCCCTATACTTTACAGCTGTCACATCACAGGGTATAGCATAACCAATAGGGAGGCTCTATTATCTAATATATAAAGCTGAATGTGCGTATGTGTGTGTATGTCCGGGATTGGCATCTACACCGTCGCAACTACAGCCACAAAATCTTGCACAGTCACACGTCTGGACCCCGACAGCATCATAGGCTATGTTGTGAGGCGAAATTTTAACCCCGCGTGTTCCAATTCATCAAACAATTTTGGCCCTATCTACATAATGGAGAGAAAATGACAGTTACCAGTTGACAGTTGTGAATGAGAGGGGCTTAATGACAGCACCTAAGACTAACAGCATATACCAGCATATAGTCACTAAGGTGGGGCCCAAACATGGGATATTCACCACGCACTGGGACATGTATACACACCACATGCACACAAAGAGTAACAGCTAAGGTGGAGCCCCAACATTGGATACCCACAACGCTCCCGAACACAAACACACAACCACAAAGAGAAACACACACACACAGAGACACACACAACACAGACACCCCCCCACAGGGACACACACACATACACACCCTATAGGGACACATGCACTCACCCCACAGGGACACACACACCACAGGGACATACACACATACACACCCCACAGGGACACAGAGACACACACACACACACCCCACAGGAACACACAGACTCCATAGGGATGGACACACACCACAGAGACACCCCTCCCCCCACAAGGACACACACCACAGGGACACCCCTCCCCCCCAAAAAGACACACACCACAGGGACCCCCCCACAGGGACACACACACACACCGCAGGGACACACACACCACACAGACAGACACAGATGTGCACAAATCGCCTCACACAACTTGCCTCATACATCTGGAAACGTTAATTTCCAAAAATAAACATCTGATTAAAAACAGCCAATGTGCAACACATGTGCCATATAAGGAATTAAGGCAGATGTCAGTCACATGAGCTGTCTATTATGTGTATGTGTGAGGTAACATATACTGCCCGGCCGGGGGGAGGGTTTACTGTTGGCTGGACATTTATTAGGCTGCCTATAGCAACCAAGCTTCTATTTTCCTACAGGTCATTAATATGACATATTCAAATTCTATTTTGTTATAGCTAACAGCAGTTATTTATTAACCCGGGCGTAGCCGGGTACTACAGCTAGTAGTCCTTATAAAAGCCTAAGCAGGGAACGCAGCAGCCATTTTAAGGTGATTTTAGGATTGTGAGAGTTTGCCAGAGGTCACAGCTCCTGAATAGAGATAGAAAGAGAAAGTGCAAATCTTTAGACAAATATTTCAGACAGCAGTATGTTGATTTACTGCAGCAGTAAAAGCTATCAGATTAGTAGTCTGTGAATACAATTCAATTGATAGAGTGAGAGACAGATAGAAGTGGTAGAAGCAGCAGTAACATATTCGATTAGATTAATCAGTGATATGGTGTCTAAAGCTGCCATCTCTCCCACTGCATTTGAATTCCAATTACCACAGTTTTTTTAAATCAGTATTAGATGGTGTTCTTGCTTTACACAAGTGACTGTTCTAACATGTTGGCAAATGTTTAGAATCCATCTTTAAAGGGGTTAGCAATTGTTTTTTTTAAAAACTAAAGTAAATCCATCAAGCAAGTGCACACGTTGTACTCTGGCTTTCCTAGTCAAATTTTACATCCTCAACACTAATTCTGAAACCTAGAGCAAGTTGCTGGCTTTTTCACCTGTACCTACCTAGCATTTTTTATATATTATTTTTCATATTTTTCTTTTAATTTTGCTGAAAAGGAAAATCAAATTTTTATTTTTAAATGTGGACACTAAGCACTTATACTGTGTATCTGTGTTTTTGCACATCAGCTTTGCTTCTCCAGTTTGACAATTGGACATTTCGAGCCTCTACTGTAGCCTGCTGTCACAGTTCAGTTTCTGCATGTGTGCTAACTTCCCAAGCATTTCCTATTATATCCTTTTTGGCAAAAATGTAGCAATTAGGGTTGAAAATATTGTTATAATTAGTTTT
This sequence comes from Allobates femoralis, assembly GCA_033576535.1. Classification (NCBI taxonomy): domain Eukaryota; kingdom Metazoa; phylum Chordata; class Amphibia; order Anura; family Aromobatidae; genus Allobates; species Allobates femoralis. Next base: position 144,873,169 of record JARQOC010000008.1, on the reverse strand, counting down.
AGTAATGTAAAAATGTGGCAAATGCAATAGATGTGGAAGTGTAAAAGAAAAAAAATATATAGTGTAAGGCTGGTTTCACACTGACATTTGGGTGCGTCGCGTCGGCATGCGAACAACTTTTTATGCCTAAGGATCCGCCCTGCATTCCTATATTTAACATGGAGACACAGGGTGCATGCCAAGGCATCTGTTGGTGTGCAATTACGTCCCGTCACTACTTTTTCTGCTGAATGCATCATATTGTGTTTCTGGGGACCATGAGGCTGTATGAAATAAATGCATGCATCCTGATGCGCTGAAATTATACATGGATTGTGATGATGCTGGATCGTCGTCTGGATGCATGTGGGTGTAGATAGATGCGCCAACACTCAAAAAGTCTTTTACCGGGCACCGGAGCCCGCATCTGTGGGACACTCTAGGACCACAGAAAATCCGGAGTCCCGTGGAGTCTATACTTCTTCCGGGCACCCAAGCAGACCAAAAGAGGGAACCAGGCACCGCTGAAGGAGCAAGCGGCCAGCCAGCAGAGGGTTACCCGACGGCGGCAAGGGTGAGAGAAAGAGTGGAGGTCGGGTTGATTTCAAGTCACCGGGCTTCATACTAAACTGGAAAGCAGGAAAGGAACAGACGGGGTGAGAGCAAGAAGGCACACACTAAGGGTTCCACCATACCACCTGGGATCTATGAGAAAGAGGGTTTTTGCTAGGGGCACCACAACAAATTAGTGCTCTGGGATCTGCTCCTACATGTCAGAGAGCGAATATGCTATTTGAAAGAACAGACAACATGTATAAGGAATGGAGCGATCGCCCGATTCAAAAAGATCAGAAAAGTGTTTTTATTTTTGATTCCAAACTACAAAAGCACACACAAAAACAAATTAAAAACAATTAAAAAAGGCAAGTAGCCCTACTCATCAAGGTGGTCCCTGCAGATGGAAAACGCCAGCCAAGAAGTAAATTACAATCTACGGTAACAGTCAAATGCCAATATCAATTATTGCAAACCAAAAACAATAATCCTTAGAATATTCGATTCCTGGTTTTGTAAAGAACACAAATGCAAAAAACAAAAAACATCCAACCCCTTATTTATAACCACAATATTGCAAACAACTGAACACAAAAAAAGCAAAAAAAACTTATAATATACTGTTGTCCCCACCTCTAATAAGGTCCCTATGGAAAGGGGAGGGGGAGTCAGTTAGGACAAATGGTCAGTCAAAAGCTGTCAAGAGAAGAGGAGTAAGGAAATGAGAATGGATGAAAATAAGCACCAGGCATAATTAAGCCTATCATAGATTAAGAGCCTGCAGAGAGAAAAGTTGCAGATCAATTTAGAGAAGAAAACTGGAACTGATCAGCTACCATCATACCTAGATTGCTGGCTGGCTGACAAGCAGGGATACACACCGCGGCCCCACGCGTATCGTACACCAGAAAGGTGACTTCCTCAGGGGGTGTGGTAACTGATCAGTCTATTGCCTCTCGGCTGGTAAATATATACAATAGAGTTTTTACCACAACCAGTCCTGTGGTAGGTATGGTCCGTTAACAAATAAAGAAGAAAAGTTCAAAGTTCAAGAATATGTAAGAAGTTCATACAGATAGTCTCTGTAGGTACTGGGCTTTTAATGTTGCAAAACAAGTATAAACACGTATGGGTGTCTCTGGTTTAAGTGCAGTAGGCTCCCAAGCCCTCGGGTCACCGCATAAGAGGCCACGTTCTTACTCTCCATGGCTGCCACCTAACACCATGCTACTCTCACCCTTTTTGTACATTTACACCTTACCAGGTTCTATTAAAATTTATAACAACATATTTACATTTCATATTTACTTCACATTTTAATCTTTGTACCTTGCTGGTATCTGACCCTGTGTACTACGCTCTGATCTGTGTAATGCTGGTGTACTGGGTGTACTTAGCCTAATGGTGTGGATGGACATGTACCTACTTGGAGTGTCTGGTACTATTGCGGATGGAGATCTGACAGTAGGACTGGCAAGTTCACTGGGACCAGGAATTGGTTCTTCCTCCACAGGCTCGACTTCCAGTTCATCATGTCTTGAGACGTCTGGTGGTACGGGTTCTGGTGTTGGTTCAACCATTGGAGGGAAAACAATCATGGGGACTACAACTGCTCTGTAGTAATTTGGCCATGTTTTGGGGAAATCTCCTCCTAAGACGGTATGGAATACTTCTTCTTTAACAGGTTGGACCTGAACGGGTATGGTTACTTTTGGTGTCTTCAGGGCTTCAGGACACGGTTTGAGATGGTCTCTTGACACAACTGCTGACGTTCTTCCTTCGTCCTTGCTGATTAGACACACTTTGGCATTGTCTAAATTTGATGGTAAGACTGGGTTTCCCACTGATTATCCAATTTGTTGGTGCGTCTCTTTCTTTTGAGAACTTGCTCACCAGGTTGCAATGGGGTTGCTAGAGCATGATGGTTAAAGGTTATCTCTTGTCTTTCTCTAGCTTGCTGGAGAGTTTACTCTACGCACTCTTGTACTTGGCGATACTGCTGTTGACGTAGGGAATCCCAATTGGATTCTTCAACTTCTGCATCTGGCTTCAGAATTCCCATATCTAAATCAATTGGCAGCTTACCGGGCCTTGCTCGCATAAGGTAGGCTGGGGTGCAATTTGTAGAACTCACCGGGACATGGTTGTTCAAGTCTACCAAGTCGGGTAATTTCTCTGGCCATTGATTTCTCTCTGACTCTGGTAAGGTTTTCAACAGGACAATCACAATATGGTTCATCTTTTCGCATAAGCCATTGGTTTGAGGATGATAGGCTGTCGTGCGTATCTTCTTACAGCCATACATGTTGCAGAATTCGTGGAAAATCTCTGACTTGAAGGCTGGACCTTGATCTGCCAGGACTTGTTCCGGGTAGCCATGCGGTCTACAGAACTGTGTCTGAAATGCTTTTGCAGCTGTCTTCACTGTCAGGTTCTTGACGGGTACCACCACTAAGAAGCAGGAGTAATGGTCCACCATGGTTAAGGCATAGACATAGCCTGAACGGCTTGGTGACAACTTGACGTAGTCTAATGCAATTAACTCAAGTGGTTGCTTGGTTACTATGGACTGGAGTGGGGCTCGCTGTTGATCTTTTCTTCTGAGGTTGCATGGGCCACATTTTCTACACCAATCTTCAATTGATTTTCTCATGCAAACCCAGTAGAATCTCTCTCTTAAGAGCACTTCTAACTTTTTCCATCCAAAATGACTTGCAGCATTGTGGTAGGTGTCTAAGATCATTTTGATGTCTCTCTTGGGTACGATAATCTGCCAGACCAACTCATGTGTTTTAGGGTTAGTGTGCCTTCTGCAGAGCTTCCCTTGATATAGGAACAACTTGCTTTTCTCTTTCCAGAGTTGTTGGATCTCAGCTTGAGCATTCTGATTAGGGTACGCACCTTGTTATGTAAGCAGTTCTTTCGCTAGCTTCACAGCTGGATCACTATCCTGAGGGTCAGCCCACCGCTGCTCGGTGCCACTGCATCTCCTTATTGCGACATCCTGTGCCCCCTTAGTTAAGGTCGACCCTCCTGTCTTCCGCTTCCGTCCGGATGTTTACTAAAGGTTCCGCTGTGCAACAGGGATTCTCTTCCCCTCCGGATGACGTCAGAACACTTCGCAGAGTGCCGCCTACAATGACATGCCCCCTTTTCTTCCCGCACGTAGGCGCGCTTTGTAATGGCGGCAATTCAAAAATACAGTCCTTGTGGCGAAGTACAAATTCTGTTTGCCGCACGCTCTGTAATGACTGCAGTTTCAAAACAGTCACAAATCACAGCACACAATGCCTGGAAACGGGCACGGTAAATCCTGTTTGTAGACGCCAAGTTGTGGAGCCACTGGGACGGGGTACTCGGTACCGGACCGGGGTATCACGGGGAATCACAGCAGTGCTGGTCCGGACCATGTCCCGAGCCCACAAGTAATGGGGGTTATTTACAAGGTAGAAAGTTGTGACGCCACCCGTGGTGTGTGGTCAGGGTGGCCAGCGCTGCTGCAGAACCTCCAGGGATGATGTTTGGCAGCCGGTGATGTAACGGCTCTCCATGGGCAGAGCCTTGTTCCCCGGGGGAAGTGGTGATAATAGTCTATTGATGATGCAGAGTAGGGGTAGTGGTAGAGATGATAGCAGTTTGTGAGGGAAAGTAGGACTTGAGCGCAAAGATTACACAGGCTCACAGTTTTGTAGTTTTCCAAGTCTTTACTGTAGGTGTTATTCAGCAGAATACTGTCCACGGAGTCTGTATCAGGGCCGGGTTGCTCCCACCCTGACCGGGTCCTTGGCTTCCCACTCCTGCGCTGTGTGTGTGGCCCTGCTGCCAGCCCTGTCTCCTCTCACGGGTACCCACTTGCTAGGCAACTTGAGTCTTATCTTTGTGTTTCTGACCCTGTTGTGTTGCTTTGCTGTGGTACAGTTAAGATATATAACCTCCACTAGTCCGGTGTTTACTGTGCTGCTTGTGTCAGGCACAATTTCGGATCCGGTATCCGGTCTTTGCGTTACTTTTGCCTGCATCTCTGATCAGTCTTCTCCTTGTTCGAGATGAAAGTTTAGAGGGACGGCCGGGTCTTGGTAGATTTGCAGTGGTCTGATACTCCTTCCATTTCAATATGATCACTTGCACAATGCTCCTTGAGATGTTTAAAACTTGGGAAATCTTTTTGTATCCAAATCTGGCTTTAAACTTTGCCACAACAGTATCTCGGACCTGCCTGGTGTGTTCCTTGGTCTTCATGATGCTCTCTGCACTTGAAACAGAACCCTAAGGGGCACGTCACACGCTTCAATTTTGAGAACGATATCGCTTGAGCGATCTCCGTTTTTGATCGCTTAAGCGATATCGTCTGTGCGTCGCTGCGTGCAATCAAGAGATTTTACAATGTAAAATCGCTTGATTGTTTGATCGCAGATTTGTGAATATGTTCACAAATCTTTTTCGTTGGTCGGCAGGTGGACACAGAGCATCGCTGCGTGTGACATCGGCAGACAACCGAAAAGCCAGCTCCCAGCGCCTCTCACAAGCGCTGGGAGCTGGTATCCAAGGTAAACTGCGGGTATCTAGGCAGCTCGCGCTGCCTAGATACCCGATGTGTACCTTAGTTACCAGTCTCCTCCGCTCACCGGCTGGTATCTAAGGTACACAGCGGGAGCAAGACATCCTGGACACGATATTTAAATCGTTTCCACGATGTCTCTGGTCCATCGATCGCTGGTGAGTCTGTCTGTGTGACAGCTCACCAGCGATCTGAACGATATTGTTAGCGATCACGCGTGCACGTGATTGCTAACAATATCGTTCACAAAATTGAAGCGTGTGACGTGGCCCTTAGACTATCACAGAGCAGATGCATATATACGGAGACTTGATTACATGCAGGTGGATTCTATTCATCATTACCAGTCGTTTAGGACAACATTGGATCATTCAGAGATCCTCACTGAACTTCTGGAGTGAGTTTGCTGCACTGAAAGTAAAAGGGGCCAAATAATATTGCTGGCCCCACTTTTCAGTTTTTATTTGTTAAAAAAGTTTAAAATATGCAATAAATTTGGCTCCACTTCACGATTGTGTCCCACTTGTTGATTCTTCACAAAAAAAGTAGAATTTATATCTTTATGTTTGAAGCCTGAAATGTGGCAAAAGCTTGAAAAGTTCAAGGGGCTGAAATACTTTCACAAGGCACTGTATGTACCCATGATTAGGCTGGGCACCGTAGTTGTAATCAGGCTTAGTTGGATAGGGGCCCATTTGAATGTTTTGCCCCCACCTTGAACTAAACCTCCAGCTATACCTGAAGGACATTATAATAAATACTCACTCAGCTCACTGAGTATCGTTGTGTAAAATGGCGCTAATCATTTCTATTTTTGCCGATTGTCACAAATTGAATCGCAGATTGTTTGAATTTACAAGGAACAATTTACATTTGATCTACTCATCTCTTCTGCTATATTATAATTTCTGTAGATGATATAATTGCTAATACAGACCACTGTAAACAGGGAAAACCAAAGACCTCCAGGGGAAATACAAGTGCAGGTCGATCGCACGGCCTGCACCTAGGAGGGCCCCAACGTCCCTTGCCTAGAAAGACTATGTGTTAACCTCAATCCGTTCGATATCGCACTCAGGTGGACACGCATTAGTGCAGTTTCTCCCGCATCGCATCGGAGTTTACACTCGCATATCGGTACAGTCCTGCATGTCTACGCCCCAACCAGGATCGCACACTACAGGGAGTGAAGGGATTCAATCGCAGTATTGTCGTTACACAGTTTGATCCGCACCATCTCCTTCATTCTGACGTATGGACGTTCACACCAACACCAGGACATCTCGTCAACGATTGACAGTGACTTTTCATGAAATTGACTACATACGCAAGTGTAACCCCATTAACTACTAAAGATGTGCAATAATTGGGGGCCCTGTTGGAACTTTCGACCGGGGCCCCGAGGCCTGAAGTTACGCCACTGGACCTGCCATTTGGAGAAGACCTATCCCAGAGTCATCATGATTTGGCTTTTGCTAAAATTACTCAAATCTTTACGCTTGACCCTTTATTATCAGCTTCAATAACTGATTGCTTGACTTTGCCCAGGACTACCACCAAAACATACATTCATTTGTGCTGTTGTGGTTGTTATTTTAGAAGCACAGAAGCGAAAATAGGGCAATATGTTACTACTGTAGGATTTCCCTACTGAAGTACTGCAGATGTACTGTCTCTCATTAGGTATCGCTGTGGGCATACTGCCATGTCTGTTTGCTGACTTCATCCAGCTACAGCTAAAGGCCAAATAATCATAATCATTTTGAGTTCATTGAACAATATATGTCCCCAAGGAATACTATTCAAATTGAATCAGTCATAGCAACAATGATTTTATGATTACATAATAAAGGGAATACTCAATTTGGAAACGACATGATTAGGATGAGCTGTCCTCTGCAAGCATGTTGGTTTGGTCAGAACAATAAGTACATGAGTCATATATTAGTAAAGTGCAGGCATTTCTTAATTGACTTCTGAACAGCTTTATAAACATGTCTGTCATACACGTCTGTGATTAATTTACATTGCCACTGCTCTACAGAAGACTGTTGACAAAGAGCAAATTTCCATGCAAATAAAATGACATTTTCAGCCAATCACTTACAACATATTTCCATTTTTTGCTGCAGGTTCCCTTTAAAATTCAGTAGAACTCACATACTAGCAGGCATTTATATACAGGTGCACCTCAATGAATTAGAATATCATCAAAAAGTTAATTGTTTTCAGTAAGTCAATGCATAAAGTGAAACACATCTATTATATAGAGTCATTACAAACTGAGTGATCTATTTCAAGTGTTTATTTCTGTAAATATTGATGATTATGGTTACAGCCAATGAAAACCCAAAGGTCATTATCTAAGAAAATTAAAGTAGGGAGGATGAAGGGTTAAAAACCGCGCTGTCATAGTCCATGAGACATCAAAGGGTGAATATAATATTGATTTACTAGTCAACGCGTTTCAGGGCGTTGAAGCGCCATGAAAACATGGCAATATTACATTGATCTGTTCTGAGGAAGGGGCCATGGAGCCCTGAAATGCGTTGACTAATAAATCAATATTATATTCACCCTTTAATATCTTGTGGAAAATGAAAGTGCGTTTTTAACCCTTCATCCTCCCTACTCTATACACAGCACGCTGGGGACTGCGTCAGCCGTGATATTCTGTTATAGTGGTTGTGACTCTCACAACCACACAAGATGAAGCCTCTGATACCTATTGTCACTGGTGTGTCAGGAGGCACAGATAAGACTGTAGATGTTACTCGCAACGGTCCCAGCGTATGGCCAAACAGTCCACATTCTAAAGAAAAAATGTCTCTGTCACTTTAAAGGTACTTTACATGGCACAACGTTGAAACGATGTCGGCAACGATCTCGGGTGCGTGCGGTCGTTGCCGACATCATTGATGAGATGTCACAGTATAGCTATCTTGGAAAGCTCAGCAACGATGTTATGAGCAGGGATCGTTCGCAAACCCCACAAAGATCCCTGCTCACTGCTGTGAATAGGACAAAGTTGTCCGTGACATCATTATTGCTGTGTCACACAGTACGATGCAGCTGATTGGTTGAGTAGAACTTGTCAGGTTTTTGAACATGTTCATAAACCTGTCAACTCCAACTTGACTAATTATCGTAGTTGAATTGTTCGTTATACGCAACGACGCACTAACGATGTTGTTTCAACATCGTTGAACACCTCAGTTTTGAACGATGTTGAGCACGATGTTGACCGTGTAACAGGGCCTTAAGAGGTATTTCCCTTTAGTTAAAGCTGGAGGTCACTAGGACCCAGCTTATTCCTTACCTTGGAGCTGCCTATATATTTCCCTTGACTCCCACATGCACTGCTGGTGATAGCCTCAGATGTTCCTGATTGATTCTTGGATCAAAGCAGTGTTTCTTGGAACATGCTGGTTTGCTGCTTGGATCTGGTAAAGCTAAGTGTATCTCTTCCCCAGTTTGTATGTTTCCCTTGTGTTTTTTCTAGTTGCTAGCCGGGTTGACTAGTGTTTACCCGCTCTGAACCATGTGTAGTGGTAGTGGTAGTCCAGGGACAGTCAGGGAATCCTGGCTGCGACAGTTGCGGAAACTGGATAGGGACGTTAGGGGAGCCAGGTGTCAGCACTAGTTGTTCTAGGAGTCACCATTCCCCCTTTTTGCCCTTAGCATCAGGGACTCCTTTCCCACCCCTCCTCCCTGTTGTCGTCCAGTGCTGGGTATCTTTCTACACCCAGCGTGACATTATCACCAGCCACACCTTAAAGGGATCCTGTCACCCCCAAAACACCTTTAAACCTATTAAAACCTGTCCCTAGAGCATATTAACACTTTCCCTACACTCCTTTTAGCTCCTATATGCACATAATCAAAGCGCCGGGAATGACGCGGATCGCGTCATACAGCCCCACGCTGAAGCCCGGCTGACACAAGCCACAGCGGGGAGGCGCGCAGGGAGGCGGCAATTTGAATCTCTCATGAAGATCACGCCTATGGAGGCGTCATAGTATGAAGAGGGGCAGCCTGAATGAGTGACTATGAATAGCATAGTCACTCATTATCATCACTAATGAGGTACTTATAAAACGTTTTTATACACTTTGATTATGTGCATATAGGAGCTAAAAGGAGTGTAGGGAAAGTGTAATATGCTCCAGGGACAGGTTTTAATAGGTTTAAAGGTGTTTTGGGGGTGACAGGATCCCTTTAATTAAATGAAAACGGTGAAACTGATTTTTTTTTTCTTTCCTCCTTTTCTATTCATGCATCTTGTGTCTGCTCTGGCCCAGCAGCTCCAGACTCTGTCTCTGGAGGTTGCAGACATCCGGTCGTCTTTGCAGGGCCAGCAGCTGCAGAATGTTGTGGTGGGGATCTCAGCAGGTGGGCAGGTCAGACCTGAACCTAAGATTGCCCTCCCAGATAGGTTTGCAGGAGACAGAGACAAATTTACAGTATTTAAAGCAGCCTGTATACTATACTATGCTCCGGCCCTATTCCTCTGGAGATGAGCAGCAGTGTGTGGGAATTATTGTGTCGCTGTCGCAGGGGGATCCCCAATACTGGGCTTTCTCATTGCCACATGACTCTGATTGTCTCCAGTCTGTAGAGGTTTTTTTTGATGCTCTTGGGCTCATCTATGATGATCCTGACCGTGTTTCTTTGGCCGAATCCAAATTGCGTCACCTACAAAAGGGAAATCAGTCAGCAGAAACTTACTGTTCTGAGTTTCGTAGGTGGGCTACGGACACTAAGTGGAATGATCAGAAGTCATTTTTGCCAGGGACTCTCAGCAAGGTTGAAGGGTGCTCTGGCGGTTTATGAGACCCCGGAATCTCTGGAGGCTGCTAAGTCTTTGACTATACATATGGATAGATGCCTTCAGGATAGAGAGGGTAAACCACTTTCTCCTATGAACCTTTCTCGAGGTAGTACCCTATTGCCAGGTGGGCAATCAGAGGGTGATTTGCTTTTCTTGAGTGTGGATGAACCCATGCAACTAGTGAGGAACCCACTTAGTGCATTATGGGCTTGATCACGTGATCGGCCCGGCTTCAATAAGCGCATTGCACATGCGCGGAGCAGGGCCGATCATGTGATCAAATCCATAATGCACTGGGGCCGATCACGTGACCGGCCCCAAAATGCACCGCGCCGGATGTGACGTCCGGCCGGTGTATAGAATGACACAGAGGGCAGGAGATTCCAAATACTGGGGGCATAGAGGACAAAGAATAATGCCGCCCAGCGGGGCGTGCACTACACCACGGAGGAGTGGTGAATGGAGCGTGGCCACGCCTTCCCAGTCCCCCAAACTTGAGAACTGCAGTAAGTTTAAACTAATTTTTGAGATGTTTCATATGGCCACTTTAGATGAGAAAGGGATAGATAGGGAGCAGCTAGGAAGGTGTAGGGACAGCTAGTGATAGTGTAGGGACTTAGAATCAGGTGACAGGTTCCCTTTAAATTAGCCTATTGAACTCCAGCCCCCTCCCCTCCACTCCATTCTCAGCTGAATCAAATTGTATTATTATAAATGTACTATTCTCACGTCTGCCACAATGTGTTGCCATGTGCCTCACATAAGTGCACAGAAATTAATTTGACTGAATTCGACTGGAATTTGCTGGCAGTGGAAGGTACTAGATTTCTGTTCGTTATATCTTTCTAATGAATTCGCAACCTATTTCAACCCCTCTCATATAATATCTGCAATTGATGTATACTCTATGTGTCGTCTGTTGCACCATAATCAACACTCACCAGTTTGATTGTGTATGGAATTTAGTTGGGCCAGGAGTCAGGTAACCCACACTCTTTCACTCTCCCTTTACATGATGTCCTTTATTTCCATATCTATTTTCCTATGTGCTTTTGCCAGTCACTTTCACTGCCCCATCGCCCCTCCATCACACTTCATCGACATCAGACCCTCTCTCCTCCCCTATACTATCTTCAGCTCCCATACTCTCTTCACCATACTGAATAATCTCAGACCATCATATTCCAAAGTATTTGATCAGAAACAAAGTCCTAAATCGAAAAACTATTTGCTCTTTCTCTTCTTACTACTGCTCCTGTCAGGTGATATCCCTCCCAATCCTGGACCACCCTCTACCTACTTTAACTCCTCCCCAACATCACATAAAAACTCTACTAACCTTATCAACATTACTTTCACATCTTCATCTCTCTCTTTTAGCTGTGCTCTCTTGAATCCACAGTCTGTATGCAACAAGCTTTCTTTCATCCACAACTACTTTCTCACTAACTCTCTTAACCTGCAGGCCCTCACAGAAATCTGGATCCAGGATTCAGACACTGCTTCCCCTGCCGCTATTTCTCATGGCGGCCTATATTTCTCCCATTCGCCGAGACCTGGGAACAGACATGGTGGTGGAGTCGGCTTACTCCTGTCCCCACAATTTACTTTCCAGGTCATCCCCCCAGCCCCATCACCCTCTTTCCCTTCTTTTGAGGTCCACACTATTAGACTCTTCCACCCCCTCCCTCTCAGAGTAGTGGTAGTATACCGCCCACTCGGGTCACCCACCCAGTTCCTCAACCATTTTTCCGCGTGGCTGACACACTTCATGTCCTCAGAATTACCAACCCTTATTCTGGGAGACTTTAACATCCCCATAAAAAGCTCCAGCTCCCCATCTGCATCCCAGCTCCTATCTCTAACCACCTCTCTTTGCCTCTCAAGGCTCTCAACCTCAGAGACACACACATGGTAACACTCTTGACCTGATCTTTCCCTGGCTCTGTTCAACCTCCTCCTTGGATAATTCACCTCTTCCTTTCTCTGATCACAACATTCTCTCGTTCACGCTCACAAATCCTCACCCACCCCTGTGCACCCCTACCTATCACACATTCAGAAATCTACAGGCCATTAACCATCATACACTCACAGACTTTCTACATTCTTCACTGTCCACGATCTCTTATTTCTTCTGTCCCATTCTGGTTGTGAATCACTACAATGACTCTCTCAGAAGCACCCTAGACCAAGTAGCACCCCTCACCCTCAGAACCTCCAAACATAGAGTAAAACAGCCCTGGCTTACATCACAAACTCGATTCCTCTAGTGATGCTCTAGGAGTGCTGAACATCTATGGAGGGAAACTCTCACACCAGAAAACTTAATTCACTATAAATTTATGCTGAGAACTTACTACTCTGCCCTTCACCTCACCAAACAGACCTACTTCACCAGCCTGATCTCCTCGCTATCCAACAATCCAAAAAAACTCTTTGACACCTTTCATTCTCTCCTCAATCCTAAAGTGCAGACCCCGATCAGTGACCTCTGTGCTGATGATCTGGCACCTTACTTCACTAAGAAAAAAGAAAACACCCATAAGGAAATGGTGGCGACCCTGCAGACCGGTCGCCACAGAGTGGAACAGCAGCTGGGACTGGTAAGTGGTCACTCTGCACAAACACCCAACACAACCCCCGATTCCTAGTTACTTCATGTCAGGCAAGGGATAGTGGGAGGGACCAGGTGGAGGGTGGAAATGAGGAAAAGCCTGGGAAAGGAATGGAGGAACTGGAATAAAAACCAAGGAACATTAAGTTCATAGAGCTCAAGTAGAGAGTTCAGGTTCAGGTTCCTGGCGAGCTGTAATGGGAGAAGGAACAGAACTCCTAAGTCCATACGCCCAACAAGCCTAGCAGACTGTAACATCAGAGAGTAAGAACCCTGACCCGGTGGCCTGTGCTACCAGATGGCTAGTCCGGGTCCCAGGCTGAGTACCAAGGGAAGCAAGACGGGGTCCACTGTGTACCCAGGCCAACAGAGACACCGAGGGACCGGGCTAAAGCCAGGGTGCTGGCCCTGTTGAAGTGGCCGGGAGCTGTATGCCCGAACCACAGATTAACCGGTGGGGTGAAGGTAATCTATGCCTGGAACCCACCCTCCGGTGCAGTGAAGGAAAATCAATCAAACGAGGGATAAGGGGACAGACTGAGTGCCCCCAGGAACAATCCACGATAGCTGGCCCTTAACTAGCACTCGTAAAAGTAGAACAAGGCCCAGAAAGGTACCAAAGAGAGGGAGTGCTGTTAAAGAACCGTCCCAGCTGCTAGTTTGTGACCAGCGCAGCTTGAGAACTTGTGGTACAGTGTGAACTATTTGTACCATGTGACAAGTGGAGCTTCAGTAAAGACCCGGTAAAAGTTCACAACTGTGTGACTTTTACTTGTGTACCTGAGACGGAGCTGAGTAATACAGAGTCTTGGCAGCTGGAGGTTGCCCGAGAACATTAACTGTACTTTTCCTTTTCCTTCTTGCACCATCTTCACAGCAGCCCTGGGAACAGCCCTACCCGTGGAGGGCGCATCACGCTGGCTGCAACCTACATCATCCCCAGGAGACCCGACTGCAGAGGTGGCTACATTTGGCCACAAACCACGGGTGGCATCACGTACATTTTCTAACCAAACTCTATTTTCCCCTTCCCCTCTTTTTATTGCCGTGCCAGGGACCACGGAGCTGGGTCTTGTCACCGTGACACCCCGCTGCCCTGGACGATGACATGGGCCTGGTTCTGAGTACCCTTTCCCGGGACGCGACAATATCAACTCTCAACCTAAAAGCGCTGTTACTCCCATTCCTCCTCACACCTGCTCTTTCTCACTCTCCACATTTGACACAGTCACAAAAGAAGAAGTTTCCAGGCTCCTTTCTTCCTCTTGTCCCACTACATGCACCACTGACCCCATCCCCTCACACATACTCCAATCTCTCTCTCCAGTAGTCACCGCTCACCTAGCTAAAATCTTCAATCTCTCCCTCTCTTGTGGCTTCTTCCCCTCCTTCTTCAAACATTCTATCATTACTCCATTATTAAAGAAAACATCTCTTAACCCATCCTACACAAATAACTACAGACCAATCTCCAACCTCCCTTTCATCTCTAAACTCTTGGAGCACCTGGTCTACTCCTGCCTTACCCCTTACCTCTCCACTTCCTCTCTTTTAGACCCATTACAGTCTGGTTTCTGCCCCCTACATTCTACAGAAACTGCCATCAAAGTGACCAATGACCTTCTGACGGCAAAACGTAATGGTGAACACTCTCTGCTTATTCTTCTTGATCTCTGCAGCTTTTGATACTGTTGACCACCATCTCCTACTCTCTATGCTGCACTCCATCGGCATAAAGGACACCGCTCTCTCCTGGTTCTCTTCCTATCTTTCCAACTGCTCTTTCAGTGTATCATTTGCTGACTCCACTTCTTCTCCCCTTACTATCACTATTGGGGTCCCTGAGGTCTCAGTCCTTGGTCCTCTTCTCTCTCTACACAGCCCTTATTGGACAGACTATGAGTAAATTTGGCTTTCAGTACCACCTTTATGCTGATGATACACAACTATACACTTCATCCTCTGGCCTTATCCTCGCTGTATTACAGAACGCCAATGACTGTCTAACTGCATTCTCCAATATAATGTCCACTCTATACCTGAAACTCAACCCTTCCAAAACTGAACTTCTTATGATCCCTCCCTCCACTAATCTCCCTAAATCTGACATCTCCCTCTCAGTGTGCAGCACCATGATAACATGTAGGCAGCAGGCTTGATGTCTGGGTGTTATGCTGATCTTTCACTCACCTCCTATATACAATCTCTCACACGCTCTTGTAGCTTGCGACTGAAGAACATCTCTAGAATTCGCCCCTTCCTCACCATGGAAACAACTAAAACCATCACAGTGGTCCTGATCCACTCTCACATTGATTATTGCAACTCTGTATTACGGTAACTGGCCTCCCCCTTACTAAGCTTTCCCCTCTCCAGTCCATCATTAATGCAGCAGACTGGGTCACTTATCTGGCTAACCATCACTTGGATGCTTCTGCTCTGTGCCAGTCATTGCACTGGCTGCCTATACACTATAGGATCAAATTCAAATTGCTTTGTTTTCACTCAAAAAGCTCTTCGTGCATGGTGCAGCACCTCCCTACCTCTCTACCCTCATCTCTATCTATCACCCCACTTGTTGTCTTTGCTCTGGGAGTGACTTTAGACTAACATCTGCACTAGTCCGAACCTCCAATTCCTGGCTCTAAGACTTTTCCCGAGCTCACCAACTCTCTGGAATGCTGCACCCCAAGAAATTAGGACTACCCACAATTTACTTAACTTCAGGCGCTCACTAAAAACACATCTTTTTAGGGCAGCCTATCATTGTCCCTAATCAGTGTCATTCAGACTTACGTCCAAAGAAGTAGTGCATAACCTAACTGTTTAACTCCATCAAACCCAAAAGCTCTACACAGACTGGCTGGTGGCCACTTACTCCACTCTCATCTATTCCACACTTCCTAAAAACGGCTAGACCACGATTTTAAATAAGCCTCAGTACTTTGTGTCACCCCCACCTTATTGTAGATTGTAAGCCCCTGTGAGCAGCGTCGTCATTATTTTTTGCTTTTAAATTATTGTGTCTTCCAAAACTGTTTTTTTACGTCTGTTTGTTTGTATATGAATCTGATTTGTGAAGCGCTGCGGAATATGTTGGCGCTATATAAATAAAGATTATTATTATTATAAAGTTGGATCGAAAACGGCCGAATTCAAAATGGCCCCATCTGGAAAAGTTTTCCCCTTCCCATATACTAATGTGCCACAAACAGGAAGTTGATATCACCAACCGTTCCTATTTTATTTAGGTGTATCAATACAAAGGGCCCACCCTATAAATGGCCCACCCTGTACACATGTTCATTATTAGTCAGATCTGTCTTCACACTGAATACGGCCATAAAATGGAGGGGGCATTGCCTACATAGTGCGAGCTCCTGGTTACCGCTGATGAGGAAGCAATGTATCAGATTACCTCAGCCTACATCACAGGGCTGAGCTCCATCAGGTTCAGTGTAAGAGCCTCTCACAAGCCCTGTCATCTGGCTCTTTCTATGCTCAGTCACAATCTCTGTTAAGTCTTCTCTGCTCCACATCACACTGCTGACTCTTATGTGGTGTTTGTTACACACAGCTCAAGGGATCCTTCTCTGCTGCCACTTTACACTAACATTGTGTGTTAGTGTGCAGTGTGATTAGAAAGACCCCCTGTCTATGCAATGGCCGCAAGGGCCGAGGATAACTCAGTAGCTGGATCGGCTGATTCTTTGGGAGGTAACGGTGGCTGTGGCCCACCTCTGTGGCCCTGACCATGCAGTGAAGGGGGGTATTTACAGGGGGTTTACAAGTCTTTTAATGACGCCACCTGTGGTATTCAGCCAGGGATGTCCGACGCTGCTGATTTGGACCTCTGGGCAGATTATGCGGCAGCCTGGATGATATCGCTCCCCACAGGTGGAGCAGGGCCCCAGGGACGGTATGGTAGTCTATTGGGTTGATGGTAACAGTCGTTGGAGTAAAAAAAACTCACCAAAATTTAGCCAGGTCAAATATCTATTGTACCTAGCAGGAATCTGCCAGCTCCACTGAAAGGCAACACAGGTGTCTGAATACCAGTGCTCAATCCCCTGTAACCCAAGCATAGCAGGAGATTGAGCACCGGTATTCAGACACCTGTGTTGCTTTCCAGTGGAGCTGGCAGCCTCCTGCTAGGTGCAATGGATATTTGACCTGGCTAAATTTTGGTGAGTTTTTTTGAAGTTTTATGTACTATTTCGGTAACAATCATTGGAGTGCAGGATGAAGGGCACGGGAAATAATTGGGGGACACAGAAGGGTATAGTTTCTGTTACCTTTACTTGGCAGATGGTGGTGCAGTCTGGGGCACTGGTTACCAGGTTTTAGAAAGGGACCAGTCAGCCTGGACGCATTGGGGATCCATCTAGCCAGGTGGGTTTGGAGGCCTTCCTACTGCGCTTTCCCTTTTGGGTCCCTGCTGCTTGTAGCTATGCTGCGGCCCTCTTCTAGCATGTTTGTTTATATCCCGTATTGCTGACAGTACAAGCCTTCTATGGGCACCGCCTTGCTGATGGCAGCTCCGGACTCTCTATATGCTGTGGTGCCGCCGGGTCTTCAGCGCGGCCAGGAGACTTGCCGCCTCCTTCTTTCCAGATTCGTTTGCCAGGATGTACAGTGCCCACGCAACCAAGGACTCTGTCGTCCTCTCTTGCGTCTCTTTTGGATGAGCTCACACACAGCTCCGCTCCCAAGAGTACTCTCCTACATGTCCTCTCCTCTCTTTTTCCTCAGACGTTCTCTCCAGCCACTCCTCCATGCCGGACACAGAAAAGCTTCCCTCAAGTCTGGTTCTAGAGCTCCCCCTTCAGGCCCGGCATCAGGATTTGTGTGTGAATGCTTGTGGATAACTAGTGTGGGGACCTCCTCCTGCCTCCAGGCATGACATCACCCCTGGTGAAGGAGGCAATGTCACTGTGGCAACTGGACCACTGGGGTGCCACATCTGTGTATCTCCATTATCATTGGAACAGCTCCACACCTCAGCCTGCTTTCAGGAACGGTGACTGAACAGAGCAGATGCGGACATGAGTGCAATGCACTATGGGAGGTGAAGACTATGTGAAAATACATTCACAGGGCTGGCAGATGCTAGCCACGCCAACATAATGGTAGCAGATGCTGGCCATGCCCACACACTGCTGGCAGACACTGGCCACACCCATACAGTGCTGGCAGACACTGGCCATGCCCAAACAGTGCTAGCAGATGCTGGCCATGCCCACACAGTTCTGACAGACACTGGTCATGCCCACATAGTGCTGGCAGATGTTGGCTACGCCCACACAGCCATAAAATTCCTTTTTTTAAAAGGGCCTATTTGACAAAAATAGCATTATTTAGCAGTGATGTGACCCATCGTTAACAACTAGTGCAGTATTGTTTTCATTCTTTTCAATGAAATAACATTTACACTTTCAATTTTGAATTGCTTGATTACTTATACAATACAATAAAATACTGTATTGCTACAGTTAATTGTGAAACTGAAGCTTTCTTATGAAGCCAAGTCTGTGAGCAGAAACATAGCTGAGATGAAGGACCCTAGTACCAAGATACTACCACTAATACCCTGTGATCATATCACGGGGGAATTGATGGGCAACAAAAGAGTTGCCCCCCACTACCAAGCATTTAAATGCTGCTGGCACGATTAAGAGTGGCATTTAATGGATTACTCTGCTTTAACAATTACACTCAGATGCTAGCTGTATTACACGGATGGCACCCATATTGTAAGAATAGTTCTCAGCTCCTAAGCCTCCTTCATACATGCAGCACACACAGGTGGTGGATCTTGCCATTAGGTTAACGTTTGTATTGATTTGTAGATGCCATTTATTTGTATATGCATTTTTAAAGTATTGTTGAATGCATTTTGTGGAGTTTATAAGATACATATATACGGTATATGCAAACTTCAATTTGTACATGATGGGTTGGGTCAAAATGGTTTATAATTTATGTTTGGGGTCTTTTAAAAATTGAAATAAATGGATCCATAATCCAGGAAAAGAGGATTGATCTGTGATGATCATGAAACAAATTGGGAATAAGAGGAGAAATGGAGTATGTGCAGTAGTTATAGAAAAAAAGATGACTAAGGCTGCCTTCAGACTTGCAGATGCCTCCGCAGCGTTTTGCAGAGGCATCTGCAAGCATCTGCATGCAGACCGCGGCCCCTATGTTTATAATGGAGCGCACGGCGGTCTGCAGATGCTTGCAGACCGCCGTGCGCTCTCATTGCCCGCCATTAGTGATCTGTCACACACTCTCACACTCACACTCTCACACAATCACACACTCTCGCCCGCACCAGGGACGCAACATTTCGCGTCCCTGGTGCGGGCGAGAGTGTGTGATTTGTGCGCAGGCGTCCGCCTGCGCACAGATCACTAATGGTGGGCAATGAGAGCGCACGGCGGTCTGCAAGCATCTGCAGACCGCCGTGCGCTCCATTATAAACATAGGGGCCGCGGTCTGCATGCAGATGCTTGTAGATGCCTCTGCAAAACGCTGCGGAGGCATCTGCAAGTCTGAAGGCAGCCTAAGAGCGTGTTGTGCTCGAAACGTCGCCACACCATGTGCCCAATGCTGGATTAAAGATCTTGACTATATCGATTTGGAGTGCTGCGATCTTTTGTTGAAAAACTGTATGTATCGTAGGAGCCCGAAAAGGGGGTTTCCATGATCGCTCTGCAACCACTAAAACTAGCTAAAATTGTGCTGCTTCAATTTTTGTTAGATAGATAGATAGATAGATAGATAGATAGATAGATAGATAGATTGATTTATATGGAGAAAGATAAATAGATATTTTAAATGTAAGTAGCTAAGGGTGCTTTCACATCTGCGTTTTTCGTAATTCGCGGCAGATGCGGTGAAAAAACCGCATCTGCCGCGTTTGCCGCATAACGGTTCCACTTGCGGCACGGTTGCGGTTTTTTCCATAGGAAGTATAGGGGACTTGCGGCAGATGCGGCAAGTGCGGTATTGCACTTGCGGCAGGTGCGGCAGAGAAAAAAACCGCAGTAAGCCGCGGTTTTTTTTCTCTGCCGCACCTGCCGCAAGTGCAATACCGCACTTGCCGCATCTGCCGCAAGTCCCCCTATACTTCCTATGGAAAAAACCGCAACCGTGCCGCAAGTGGAACCGTTATGCGGCAAACGCGGCAGATGCGGTTTTTTCACCGCATCTGCCGCGAATTACGAAAAACGCTGATGTGAAAGGGCCCTAAGACTGTTAAAACTTCAGCACTTTGTTTTATTTCCAAACTTTCGGGAAGATGTTCAAGCTCTTAAGTCTTGGTTGACGTTGTCTTGGCATCTTGAACTCCTCTTTTCCAAACAAGTCTGTAATTTAGAGGTAGAGAACCATCACTAGGGCACATAAGTCAAAAATCATTTCCATTAAAGACTTGGCAGCTTTTGGCAGCTTGGGTAGTCATCCAAGCACCATCATGTTGTCTGCTTCCAGCTTATGAAAGAAAGTATAATTGACACCTCAATAGCAAATTCAAGCTTGAATGAAGCATCTGTGGAGGCAATAGAGAGAAACTGCACTTTAACTAGAAAATCACAAACACCTGCAAGTACTGGATAACTTTTACATACTTCATTTTATAAAGTTATTTAAACCACAGTTCTTGAAGCCAAGATAAAACCCTACAGATTGCAAGAAGCTCGGGAATATTGAGTTTTATTTCAATAAATTTGCTTATTACCAGAAGATTTTGTAAACAAAAACTAGAAAATTAACTCTTTAGAATATTGGATGCTTTTTTGTGATTTGACTTTTGCTAACTGAAAGTAAAATGAATGTATTTTCTACATCTAACAGTAAATTGGAGGCCACCTCTATCCGTTCGAGACATATGGCATACTGATACATCATATGCCTGAAAACCAAGGCCCTCATCATACAAAGGACCTGCCTGCTGTGATACACAGCCATCCTGTGATAGTTGTGGCCGCCACATGCTCTGAACGCTATTGTGTAACCATTTAGATGCTGCTGTCAAATCAGAACTAAGACAAATGCACACATGACCCAACTCCCATCAATTATCCTGTGGTAGGATTACAGGCAGGGGCGTAACTACAACAGGTGCAGGGGTTGCGATCGCACCCGGGCCCTGCAGCCTAGGGGGGCCCCAAAAGTCCCTTTGGCCCATAGAAAAAGACTAATACTATTAAAGATTTGCAATAATTGGGGGCCCCGTTGGAGCTTTCGCATCGGGGCCCCAGGGTCTGAAGTTACGCTACTGATTACAGGGGTCTGATGGGTCTGATGGTTTATCATGGCAGCACAGGGCCTGCTGAAGACCCCCATAGCTGCCATCTTTGTCAAAGTGTCAAGCCCAGTCTGGAGCAAGATTTCATATAAAAAAGTCATTTTATTTATATTCTGCAATACAACTTTACCTTATTACAGTATGAGGGACAAACAATCACACAAATGCAGGTCAAGTCCACCAAGGGACTGGAAAATAAAAATGAGAAGAGAAAACATAAAACAAAAAACAACAACTAAAAAAAAAAAAATATATATATATATGCACTCACGCACACTGGCGATCAAAATTAGGGAACAACGCACATTTTCCTTACTGTTAGGGTCATTGTGTTGTCCCATCTGAGAATATCCTACCATGAGTAAATTAGCAGTATTTTAACCTTATTTCATAAATTGAATATATTCTAAAGCACAGAATAAAAATCTAAATGGGATAAAGTAAAAATAATAAAAGAACACTGATCAAGAACACTTTTAGATACCTGGAAATTATTGGTGTTAATCTACCATTTTGTGCTGATTTCCATAAATATCTGACAAACTCGATTTAGCTGGCAGACTTACTTTCCAGTTTTCACTCAGTTTGCAAACATGGTGTGCTTTTCCCAAGTGACTGAAACCCTCCACCAGAAGGTTGTCCAAGTAAATGCAAAGGGGTCACCTTATCAGCCATACTAAGACAAGATGGTCATTGCAAAACTGTGATTTCTAGAGTATTGCATCTTTACAATATCACAAGCTCTTTCAAGTCCCCCAAGAAGGCTAGTCGCACTTGAAAGACAGATGCAAGAGAGGACAGGATAATGGTGAAAATCTCCATGTGTAATCATTTTAACACTGCAGCGGGAATAGCTTATCAGTTCAGCTCTGAAAAGGGTAAGGATCTGTCTCGTCTTACAGTGTCACAACGTTTCAGAGCATTTGGACTGAAAGCCCACTCTGCAATGACCAAACTTATCATCAGCAGAAAGAATCAAAAGGCTAGACTCACTTTGGGTGAGGAGCATTTTGTGTGGACAGAAGAAAAGTGGTTCACAATTAATTTTAGTGATGAGAGCAACTTTAATTTATTTGGATCGGATCAGAAACATTATGTTCGTCAAATAAACTGGGGCAAGGCTTAACCTAAACTGTGTAAAGAAGTCAGTGAAAGGTGAAACGTGTTATGATTTTAGGAATATTTTCTGCTGCGGGGGTTGGATCTCTCGTACAGCTGCATGTACAGAGTGAATGCAAGTGTGTATCAGAACCTTCTTCAACAACACGTGGATGCTTACTGGAGTTCAGCACTCAATCAGCCAGCAGGCCTCATGCAGGACAATGCCCCCTATCACACAGCAAAATGGCTAGAGCAGTTCTTGAAACAGAAAACATTGAAACAATGAAATGGCCACCCAAAGTCCTGATCTAAACCCAATAGAAAACCTCTGGAAAATTATTGGTGACAAAGTTATGGTCAAAAAAACCCACAACAGTCACAGAATTGTAGAAGAGACTGGAAGAAGAGTGGACCAAAATCACCCCAGAGCAATGTGAGACACTAGTGATGTCCTATGGCCGCAGATGTGTTGAAGTCATTCAAAGCAAAGGCCTGTACAAAGCAAAGGCCTGTACAAAGCAAAAGCCTGTACACTTCCTACTGATTGGTGACTGTTGTAATATTTACAAAATTCATCATATTTTGATTGGATAAAAGGTTTTACATTTAGAAACTTTGGATATTTAGTTCTTATTAAGCAGTCCATGCTAAAAGAAACCATAAATGTAGGACAATATGGACAGATAAAGAAACATTATTTTCCTTCTAACAGCTTTATAAAGCATTCTGTCTCTGTCAAGCTAATAAACAAGCAGGTGGGAAAGCATTTGGTGATACTATTCTCTATTGTATGTATCAATTAAACTATACGGCTAGCTCAGTAAGTCTGTTTACAATGCACTGTACATCCAATATGTTCACATAAGAAACCAATAACCACAGAATGTTCCTTTATCACTAACAACTGCATTGATCTGACATTGTCTTCATAATTTGATGCTATTTTGACTGTTGGACTCTACATGTCCTAAATTCAGATGACATTAATAATGTATATCCTAGCATGAACTCACATTCTTTTGTTCGTCAGACAAATTGGGATTAGATTTGGAAGGAAACATACTCACAAGAAGTTAGTTTCTTTAAGATTTTTTTTCATGATATCGTAAAGGAACAGTAGCTGAACAATCATTCTCTATAGTTAAAGAGGCACCATTGTGACCTAAACCAAATGCCTGAACGTGCATTGTAGCATGTAGGATCAAGTGATTTACACATCTGTAATGAACATAACATTTCCCGCAATTTGTTTCCTACTTGTGCATTGACAACAGATTGGAATGATTCTTTACAAACAAAGCATATTCAAGAAATATGTAATGTAAAAAGATACTATAAACCTGCAGATTGGGGTAAATCTGCAGGTTAATGCAATGCTAAACTGGTGTTTAGTCAGTGTGCAGTTACAGTCACCACTCACTATGCACTGAGCGGTAACTGAAAGCTACCGGGAGGAATAAACGTCCGTGGAAAGATCTGTGGTGATGTAACAACCATGTGACCATAATGGACAGAGATAAGCAGGCCTCAAATCAAAGACCCTTTGGGATTAGCTGCACCCCTTACAATCAAATGGTCATGACATCACCACAGACAGGCCCTTCCACATCATATGTATTTCTGCACTTAGTGATGTGAATATATTACCATGCAATGACTGCATGACTGAAGTTGATTGATGTGATTGTAGCCAGATGAAGTATCCACCCCAATGACTATTTTGTGAAGTTATGTGGAGCACTAAAGGCTAGAGGACTCAGCAAGTGGGCCAGGAGTTAGGATCATGGTGGCAGTGACCAGTGGTGTGGCCCTGGCTCACATTGAGAATGGAGAGTAAAAATGGAGAAACACAAATAATAAGAAATAAATAGTTTGTGATGTCAGTTGGGATATTTCGGTCTATTCGTGGCCAGCAATACTGGGCCTTCCTGGGAGGTAGGTGGAGTGGCAGTGAAGTTGTTAAACCTTTCCCAGCTAGGACTTGCTCCCAGGGCATGATGAGGGTGGTAGTAGTGAGTGCAGCAGAGAAAAGAGACACAAAGAGTCAATCTTGTTGCTTTTACCTTTTACAGCAGATGTTCAAGACAGTCCAGAATATAAAGGCACCACCAAGTACATGGTCCGGCCAGTCTGGGTTGAATTATTCAATAAGGATATGATCTGGCTCGACCACTCGTAGGTGCCCATGGGGAATAATACTTATGGAGAAAATTGAAAATAACCCTGGCACACTTTCAAGAAAAAGACTGGAGTAGTGATTCTTTTTCAGGTAATTTTCAGGGCATTGATAGGTGAAGACATTCAAATGTTTCGGCTCAACATGAGCATTTTTCAATGAACAATTCTGTACAATAAGAGACATATAGAAAACCAAAATGAAAATCAAATATCATAGAGAATAAACACATATATGTAGCGCAGAATTCGCTGCTGGTGTAATTGCGCCTTTCGGGTACACTTCCTTCCTTTTGCCCTCGCGCATGCGCAATACGTGCAAGCGGACACTTTTCTCCACCACCAATATGGCGCCGGCTCCCGTGCATGCGCGGTGAGCCGATGACGCATTTCCGGCAACTGCTGATCCCCGCCTCTCCCGGAAGCACAGACCAGCTCAAATAGGAGCCGTCTCATGCACATGCGCATGCACAAATTCTCATCTGGGCCAAGAGGTTTTGAAAATCCACCTAACGGCATAGGATCAGTGGTAGTGCAGCATTTTTTGTTGTGTACTGTAAATTCATTCCAAAAGAGCTTTGTAATTTCACATTTTTATTATTCTTTATTATTCCTATATCACTATGTGATATCATTGTGTTATACAAGTCTAATTATAGTAAGAGTAATACGAACAATAATGTCATTGAATATTTAAACATTTTCTTTCATATTTTGTATACTTGTGAAGATTAATATTTTATTCAGCACATATTTTACAATTATGGCTGCTGATTATAGAATTTGGAACACGTAGAATAATTACAGTAGTATACATTTTGTAAGGGCCTTTTCATATTGTTTAGTAACTCATAATACTTAGATTACAAAATAAAAACTATTACATTCCACTTAAATTATGAAATAAAATTAAAAAAACACAATAGCAATAGTATTAATTTATCAACAAATGAGAAAGTGTATTTAAATTACTTACTATGTAGACCACAGATAATATAGAACAGTATTATCTAATGTGTATCTACCAAATTTAGGCAGCTCTAATACTAAAATATGCTAATGTCCATTAATGATACGCTGAATTATCACACATTTATTCAGCAAATCGCCCTATGCTGACACTAGAATTTAACCAATATCATTACAGAAATCTTTAACAGAGACTACAGGGATTTACCTGGCAAATGATAGACTTTATGCCTTTCGGTTAAATAATACATATGTTACATTATATTATGACTTCCATTTTCAGACCCTTAGAAACAGTCATGTTAAATTACATTTCGCAGACTATTTTCAATACATTATATTGTGCTGGAGGCTGAAAGAACATATTCTGCATAAAGGGTATTTGTCTATTAACTATCTATTATACACTACTAGTCAAAACTTTGGACACAACTGCTCCCAATTCTTATTGGGATGTGCACATTGTTGATTCAGACTTAGACAGTAAGAACAAACAATAAGAACCCATATGGAAACAAAAAGTAAAGAAAAATTTGTGAAACAAACAAGAATATACTGTATGATAAATTAGGGGTCTCAAATAGAGATGAGCGAACCCTAACGGTAAAGTTTGCGGTTAGTATTGAATATCTAGTGTCCAGTGCTTAACCCCGAAACAGACTTATAACTGTACGTCCGTGTTACTGTTCGGATTCACCACTGAAATAAAGCTTGTTGAAACGCTGTTTGTCTTCCATGTTTCCCAGAAGACAGCAGGGCTAGGGGGCAGCAAAAGGAAGGAAAATGGGGATTAATACAGTTCAATCATACATACCTTGCTTCCCTGTAAGATAACACCACTGTCAGTCTGTTTTTGGGCCTACTCATTAAGCCTTATGAATATTCACTGCTTTCCGCCAACCTCGGGACCGCATCTGTTATTGGTTGCAGTCAGACTGTTTCACAGGCAACCCAAACTCTGGTGCGGAAACTGTGATTGGCTGCAGTCAGTCTGCTGTCTGTGTAGTGTAAAAATAAACGCCAGCCCAAAGAGGGAGCTCAAAAACCCGATCTTAAGGGGAGGTCCCCTCCTTTAAATTCTGGTCTGTGGGCGGGGCTAGGCAGTTCAGTTAATAGGAGGACTGTGAAGAAGTCCCGTGGACTGGAGCAGAGTAAGGCTCGTCCCGGGACGTAGACTAGCCAGCATGAGGGACCCATAGGAGAGGGTCTCAGGAAGTGGAGAAGTAGGTTTGTGGAGTGAAGCCAGTGCCGGTTTGCCCCAGTATCTAGCACAGGAATGGACATCGGAGTCCAAGGTGAGGGATTCTAGGCCCAGCAGCCAACACCGGGGACGAGAGATTCCAAGTCGCTCGCCCACCACAAAGGCCCAGGATTCACAGCAGCATCAGAAAGCTCAGGGAGAAGTAGCCAGTGGAGAGTAACCCAAGAAGGGCTTAAACCGTCTGTCATATGGGCAGAGACAGTACACGGGAGAGGAGAAGGTCGCAGCACAGCTACAGGCAACCAGGACCCACCAAGAGCAGCAGTAGGGAGGCTTCAGAACTCGCCAGGTGTGGAGGACCCAACTTGCTCCCAGGCCCTGGACCCCTAACACCTCTTGTGGACAGTACCCTGCATAAACCTGCTACTATTTCATTAAAGGTAATGGAGACCGCACCTCCCGTGTCTGTCAGTTATTCTGCTATGTCCTGCACCCCAATGGCCTACTACCTCCATAGATTATAACAGTTGCCCTGGGGACCCAATCCTTCCATGAGGAGCTACACCATCACAGCCGCAAATTCCATCATCCCCAGAGGTCCTGGACCCAGCAGTGGACCCTAGCAGCTGCTTTCCATGGCTGGCATCACAATAAACTCTTTTTATTTTATTTTATTTTTACTCCTTTTCAATTTCCCTTTTTCTCACCACCCAATAGGGGACCACGGACCATGTCAGGCCACCGTGACAGCATCCCACAGCCCCGACGAAGTCAAGAGGGCCCGGTTCTGTGTATCCTATGGCCCCCGCTGGGGCGAGTCATATGCATCATTACATGCTATGCCATGGTTTGTCACTGCTGCCACAGTTGCTGTAAAATGTCCAGATTGGAATTCCACTCTGTTGGCACATCTCATATCAAATGGTTAACCGATTGTCCAAAAAAAACCTCTGAAGTGCAGCAGCTCATCCAGGCCGGGATTGTGGCGTAGGAATTGCTGGACAACCTGGCTGAGGGTGTGAGTTATGCAAGGCATATGTGTAAGTTTGTATAACCTAAAATTTCCCAAAACATCCACCAACCCTGCATCAGGAGGCAGAGGAATTGGGCATAAATGATCCAGACAACATAATTAGAAATGCTTCAAAAAATTTTTATTAAGATAATTTTACAAATGTGTAACAAACACCCTCGGTGATAAACAAGCAACTGGCTGTGGGGACCACAACAGAGAAACATATAGAGACTATGCGACCCTAATAGGCTACACTCTTAAATAGTTAGAGATCACTTCTGACTATTGGGGTATACATACAACTATGCTTGTCACTAAGATTGAGGTTACAATGCATATAACAAGCAGGTTATGAACCAAATTGTGCTATCTCAGTTCGGGTTCAAATGTTAACCACCCAGTGTTCCCCGAAGCCGTTGTGTATGGAAGAAATGCATCGCGTCGAGGGTGTAGGCTTCGGGCCTGTGGGCACTCTTTTCCCTATCCTTACTGGTCCTAACCTCTCTGAACATGTCTCAAGGTATGTGTAATTGAGTATGTATTTGAGTACCTATTTGGTATAGTGAGACCTCATGTTTAGGGTGGTGGTTCTTACCACTTGACACTACACTATAGTTATTTAGTAGGATGGGCTTAATTTATGACATCTATTACCTAGACTATATATGGGGAATACTGGGTGGTTAAGATTTGAACCCGAACTGAGATAGCACAATTTGGTTCATAACCTGCTTGTTATATGCCTTGTAACCTCAATCTTAGTGACAGGCATAGTTGTATGTATACCACAATAGTCAGAGATGATGTCTAACTATTTAAGAGTGTAGCCTAATAGGGTCACATAGTCTCTATTTGTTCCTCTGTTGTGGTCCCCACAGCCTGTTGCTTGTTTATCACCGAGGGTGTTTTGTTACACATTTGTAAAATTATCTTAATAACATTTTTTGAAGCATTTCTAATTATGTTGTCTGGATCATTTATGCCCAATTCCTCTGCCTCCTGATGCAGGGTTGGCAGATATTTTGGGAAATTTTAGGTTATATATTTTATGATCCAGAAGGATGTTTAAGTCCAATTTGTAGGTTGCAAATGTGTGTATATGTGTAGGTTTGCCCTGGCATAGGGCCGTCAAAAGATTTACACCATTTTTACCACGGCTTTCCCTTGCTCTAAGTTAAGTGGAGACAGCCATTGCTGCAACTTGTCCTGCATAGCTGTCCACAATTCTTCTGCTCTGTGACTCACATCTCCAAGGCATTTTAACTTAAACACTGCCTGATAGCCGAGAGCCCTGGCAGTGCAGGATAGAAGTGGGGTAGATTCTGCCTGAACTCTTGCAACATTAAGGGAGGTATCAATGGCAGTGGTGTGCTTGGTGTCTGAAATTGGTCAATATCAGCAGGCGTGTTCATTTCAATAACAGTTGAGGGGCTGTCACTCACTCTGACAGTAGCGGGTAAACAAGTGGAGGTCCTGTGGTCGGACACCTGCCTGAAAATACTTGCCACAGTGATGGAGGAGGAGGCAGCAGCAGATGCGGTTGATGGCGGATGGTGCTCGGTGAGGCCCACTAGGCATAATTTTAGTGCAGTTATTTTCCCAGAGTAACACATGGTGCTGGACCATGTTGCATTTCATGTATGTAGTAGTTAAATTGTTGGGTTTTATTGCCTCTACTTGTTTATTACAAAGTTTAAAAAAAAAGTAAGTTGGGTCATCTCTTGAAGCGTCAAAAAAGGCCTAGGCTAGGCAACCCTTGCCACTGCACAGCTGCTGTACAGAGCCTGAGCTGCAGCTGAAAATGTATAGCTACTCAGATGTGTGACTAGTCTGGGTTGACTCCAAGTGGGATTTTGAACCTCCACATCATCCTCTCTGTTGTTCCACTCCTTGCCATGAGAGTCACTCTCCTCCTCGTCATGCCCTGAATGCACAGTACAGTGTGGGTGCTCCTCAGGTATCATCATCATATCATCATCACCTCCACCCCGGAGGTTAACATCTAGTGACAAAGATCTGGATTTTGCTGGATCCATACTTCATCTATCCCTAGATCCCAATCCAAAGGATTTTTGGCATCAGTGAAGATGCTTTCCTCCTCTGGAGTATATGAATCTTTGGAGCGGACCTCTAATGCCCTTTGGATTGAACGTGTATATATCTCTGCAGAATCGCCCATCTGTGTTTCCCAACAATCAGTTGTGCGGTTGGAGAGTTGTGACACGGGGTGACACATGGGTAATTGATTCCCGTAATGGTTAATTGTAGACATTTGAACCTTTTTTAGTGTCTTCTTAGATCTCACATTATATTCTCTCATTTGTCATTTGTAACCTCCTATAAAATATGCCACGCACAGTTATCTCTATTGTATATAGATGAGGTTATTTATTACAATTAGAGAAAACAGAGATAGGTGATCTCCTATGAAATAATCCCCAGCAAATATAAGAAACCAAGCTGTTTGTTTTTGCTGGCACACATTAAATGGAGGCCAAACTTATGAATATTTATAAGCTCAGAAAGACATTTTCTACCCACGTGTAACCTCTTTATAGCCATTGAATCAATTTAAAGTTATGAGAATCTTGACCTTAGAGGCTTAAGTTTCAGACAGGCATGCTGATAGGTAGTAATACAAATAAGTACTCTGAAGTAAATAGCACGGCAATGTTCTCAGGGTCCACTGGGATACACAATGAAAGTAATAGTGCATTTATAGGTAAAAATGATGCCAAGAATTCTTGTTTGCCAAAACGCACTAATGAATTGTACTGTAGAACCAAGCTCGAAGTGCATTATGTGAAGTAGATTCTATAGAGCTGACTCAGATATTGGGCCTTCCCTATACATCAGCACCAAGACGGTACATGTACTGCTAATGTTAGGAAAGGGTTAAAACCATTGGCAGTTGGTTTACTGTATGGGCATCCTACATCCTCCAGATGCCCCAATGAAGACAGAAAACCAAACAGAAGAGTATGGCAGCAGCTGGCACACAGTATCAGGTATGTTATAATGCAGTATGTTCGATACTTCTTTCCATCAAATGCAGAGATGAAGTCACAACGCTATAGGTTAAGAAGCAAACAAGGAATCTTTAGACCTCATAAGTATTGGGCACACTACTTCAATTCAATATAGAAACAAATAGCACGAAGTGCACAGTAACACACATAATGGGTCAGAACAGAGAAGATGTCCACAATAATAGCAATTCATAGAAAATGTATTAAATATAAAGGACTACAACAACTCTACTTTCAAAACGATAGAATTTGACACAGGATCTTTAAGAATAAGGCTAGAAAGGAAAGTACAAGACAAACTCATGTGCTGGCAAGTAGCAATATACAATAGGACAAGGACAGAGCCGTGTCACAAATGATGGAACCAATGCTGACACAGCTCTTATTACATAGTGACTAGAGATGAGCGAGTACTAAAATGCTCGGGTGCTCGATGCTCTGGCCGAGCATGCCAAGATACTCGTGTACTCGGCCAGAGCACCGAGCCCAATGTAAGTCAATTAGTGACAGGCTCCGCCCACAGACTTCCGGCTATAAAAGAAGTGTTTCTGGGAAAGGGCGGGAGGGGGGGCTTTTTAAAATCGCCGCAGCATACAACACCTTGCTGTGGCCCCCAGAGGGATCCTAACAATCAATCTGCTCTCTGTGAGGTGCCAGCTCACTGTGTTCTCTGAAGGGAGCTGTGTATTTGTGTAAGAGCGATAATTATTAGTGAAGAGTCCGAGCATCTCAGCGGTACTCGGTGCTCGCCAAGCATGCCAAGTACCGGGATACTCGTGCAAGTAACAAGTAGCGCCGAGCATACTCGCTCATCACTAATAGTGACATTTGAAGGACTGGAAACTGGCCATGTACAAAAAAGTCACACTGCAATATAGATACACACATATAGATCTACTGTAATAGATAGAATATAGTGTGGCTAAATGCTAACCTACAATGATCTACAGGGCTAGTCAGAGGTACTAGTGCATCTCAATGAATTAGAGTATTATAAAAAATCAATATCATATTACCATGTTTCAGGGCATTTCTGGGAGCACTGAAACATGTTGACTATTAAATCAATATTATATTCACCCTTTGATGTCTCGGCAGTGCAGTTTTTAATCCTTCATCCTCCCTACTTTAATTTTCTGAGCTAATGACCTTTGGGTTTTCATTGGCTGTAAGCCATAATCATCAACATTTACAGAAATGAACACTTGAAATAGATCACTCTGTGTGTAATGACTCTATATAATACATGTGTTTCACTTTTTGTATTGAATTACTGAAATAAATTAACTTTTTGATGATATTCTAATTCATTAAGAAGCACTAGTATATGGACCACACACCAAGTGACATTAACACCATCTGGGGACTAGGTTTGAGAAGGTCTTACCCATAGTAATAAGTAAATGCTGCCAGCATTTAGTATGCGTCAGGAACAAACCCCAAGAAATGATGGGAGTGCTGGTGTGTCACGGTCCGCGCTACTGTGGTATGGATAAACTCACCAAAGAGCCAAAAGTATTTTCATCCTTTATTCCTCCTCTCTCCTACGCGTTTCAGCGCCACACCCGGCGCCTTCCTCAGGGACATTCCGCCGGGTGTGGCGCTGAAACGCGTAGGAGAGAGGAGGAATAAAGGATGAAAATACTTTTGGCTCTTTGGTGAGTTTATCCATACCACAGCAGCGCGGACCGTGACACACCAGCACTCCCATCATTTCTTGGATTCAAACCACTATCCAGTGGTCGGTGGAGGTCCTGCAGCAGCTGGAACATAGATTCCAAAAACGCCTTCAAACCAGTTGTGGGGTTCACAACTGGACCAGGTGAGCAGCTTCATAGTACCACCATCATACAAAAGTGTCACTAGTGATAGAGCACTATTGCGCCTCTTGTCCCCCTCCCTATTTTCTCTTTACAGGAACAAACCCCGACATGTGTTTCTGTAGGCCTCCTCAGGGGGCAGTGGTAGTGTGTGAAGTTAGTTGAGGTGTGAAGTTGAGTTGGGTGAACGGAGGTCTCTCTCTCCTGTGGAGTGTAAGCTCTTATGGTCAGCAGCAGTGCTTTTTTTGCGCCGGTACATGACGGTACGGCGTACCGGAAAATCTGAAGAGCGCACCTATCATGATGTCTGACTGAGGGCCACTGCCACCTACACCTGAGTGTGTAGGTAACGGTTTCCTCAGCGCTGGCAGTAATCATGGGGCAGGGGTGCAGGGCGGATCTCGCCCTCAGTGTCTACCGATTGCCGACACTGCAGATCAGCTCGACGGGGACTCAAGTGATGGCATCATCACTGAGCGGCTCGTCGCTTTGCTGAGTCCTGCAGTGCAGAGCGGCCGACAAACAAGCTGGGGACACTGGTGCTAGAGGCTGGAGCTGCTTAGAAGAGAGAAGACATTACATTACAACAGTAAAAAAAATAAAAAAAAATGTAAATATAAACAAGAAGAGTGACCTGGGAGATAATATGAGGGGTTGGGAGCCCTATGGGAAGGCTGTATAAGTGGGAGCCTTATGTGGGGGCTGTATATGAGATGTGCTCTCATCTCATATACAGCCCTGCCCCTATAGGCTCACATATCATATACAGCAACCCCATAGGGCTCCTATATCATATATAGATCCCTAAAGGGCTCCCATTATTGGAGCCATATGGGGGGCTGTATATGATATGGGAGCCCTATGGGGGCTGTATATGATATGGGGACTATATGGGGTATTGGGGGGCTGTATATGAGATGGGACTCAAATATCATATACAGCCCCCCATAAGGCTCCCATATCATATACAGCCCACCCCATAGGGCTCCCGTATCATATACAACCCCCATAGGGATCCCATGATGGGAGCCCTATGAGGGGGCTATATATGACACAGGAGCCCTATGAGGGGGCTGAATATGATTTGGGTGCCCTATGGCGGGGTTATATATGATATATGGGAGCCCTATAAGGAGGCTGTATATGATATGGGAGCCCTATGGGGGGCTGTATATGAGATGTGAGCCCTATGGGACATAATAGATAATAATAATAATGAGAAATTAATCAGAAATGCGTACCAGCAAATATTGTTTTACAAAAAATAAAAATGGTCAGCAGGATTCTCTTTCTGTATCTCTCTCTAGCACCCTTCCCAAGTTTATTACAAGTTTTCTAAATTGAATGGAACCTTTGTGGAAAATTGCCAAAGGCGGCAAATCTGAATTTCAAACGATCTGCTCAATTCTAATCATAACACGGTCTGCAAAAAAAAAGATAATTATAATTGATTGAAGTTGGTGAAGTCATTCATTGGATAGAATAGTGACCACCAAAGAACATTGTTTATTTTTATTTTCAGAACTGGGACGAATCCAATTGCACAGGTAAACTTTTCCCTTTAAATATTTAAAAGTTTCCTGAAAATGTCATCTTTATGAATATTTTTGAACATATTGGCTTGATGTTCATTTCCTATGCATTTATGTATTAGAAAACAGGTAGTTGTTTGGAAAAATTCCAAACCCCATCATACGTGTGATGTATCTAGCACTTTTTTTTTTTTTACCTTTAATATGTTTGCTTAAAAATAGATAAACAACACTGCAATTCACAATGGGAGTAAAATTCACTAGAGGAAGAGCACAGATGGAGAGAAAATGAATTAAGGAGATTAGGGAGTAAGCAGAGTTTGCAGAAATCAGCCAGAATGTGCAAGATAACAGACTGTGACATGACTAAATGAATACAGCTGAATACAGCCCTCATGCCACCACTTCTAGCACATTTTCTTCCAATAGGCAATGCGGGCCGTTAATATAGGAAGATGTAAAAATTCCTTGGCTTAAGGAGGTATAGGTGTTTAGGAGTCTATGGGTTTTTGACAGCTGTGCTGTAAATCCAGGCTTTCAATGTTTTATAATTGGGATTTTATGACTGATGTACGAATAGAGATCAAGTGAATAACTTGGCATCAACAGTATTGATACGTCTAGAAGGCCTAATTGCTACGTGCGACTTTATGGATGGTGCAAACAGTACCAAAATTGAAATAGCTGCATATAATCAACTATAAAAGTATATAGAGTTGAAAGATGCGATAAATAGGAGGAAAATATGTGTTGCACAAATACAGGTAATTGTCTACTCTAGCATGCTTTGCTTGTATTCATGTTTTATTTAATGAGAACTGGTCAAGAATCTTATAATGTAATGTAAACTATGGCTTTAATGGTGCTACAATGCAGATTAAATTGATTCCTTTGATACCTCTGGAAAAAATTAAGAGACCACTGCAAATGTTCAGTTTCTCTGATTTTTCTCTATAGGTAGTATAATAATGGAAAGAAAACAAGTTCTTATTAATTTAGAAACAACAATGTTCATGTTTTAACTCAGCAAGAATTCAGAAATCAATATTTGGTGGAATAACCATCAATTTAAACACAGCTTTCATGCGTCTTGGCATGCTTTCCACCAGTCTGTCACACTGCTTTTGGGTGACCCTACGCCACTCCTGGGCACAAAAATGTAAGCAGCTCTTCATTGTTTGATGTCTTGTGACTGTCTCAAGTCATGTAAAGCTAGAAAAAAGCCTTTCATCAATGAGAAGCAAATGAAGAGCCAGGCTGAAGTTTGCCAAAGACAATAAGGAGTGGACCATAGAGGAATAGAGTAAGGTAATCTTCTCTGATGAGTCCTTTTTTTTCAGCCTTGCCCAACAACTGGTCGTCTAATGGTTAGACAGAGGCCTGGAGAGGTGTAAAAGCCACAGTGTCTTGCATCCACTGTGAAATTTGATGGAGGATCAGTAGGTTAATCTTTGCGAAGGACTTATAAATCAAGCCACATACAAGGTTATCCTTGAAAAACACTTGCTTCCTTTGTTCAGGCAATGTTCCCCCAACTCTGAGGACTGGTTTTTCCAGCAGGACAATGTTCCATGTCACACAGCTAAGCCAATCATTGTGTGGATGAAGGAGCACCACATCAAGACCCTGTCATGGCAAGCCCAATCTTCAGACCTGAACCCCATTGAAAACCTCTGGAATGATCAAGAGGAAGATGTATAGTCACAAGCCATCAAACAAAGAAGAACTGCTTACATTTTTGTGCCAGGAGTGGCATAGTATGATGTCATGGGGCCATGTCATTTAAGGACTTGCGCAGTGCTATTATTTGCTAGGTAGACTGAGGGCTTCTGCGCATGTGCACTGCACATTATGAAGCCTGCGATACAGCTCGCAAGGAATAGCATTGCGAAGGTCTGGAAATTATGTGGCCCTGCGGTGTCATACCCGGAAGAAAATTGAATTCAGAAAATGGGACTGTGCATTTGGGTAGACTAGTATCACGCCCACCTGGGTGTTATACACCTGCAGTGAGGGGGAGTTGGAGCGGACCAGAAAGCCCAGTCAGACTACATCCAGGCGTCTAGATGTAAGTATAGAAAGGAATTTACACAATGATTACAGGACAAATTTAGCACAGACAGGGATGGTTAGGGATGTGCTAGGGAATGCTGCAGGGAATGGTAGTGATAGGCTCACAGTCAAACCAACCTGACAGGTTCCCTTTAATTTTAATAAGCTCTTTGCTAGAACGTCCAGCAGTCAGTCCTCGTCTTGTATGATTATTTTTTCTATCCACATCAGTGATGATAGTGTACTTCCTATTATTGACATTGCCTTCTATTGTGACTATCATTCTGTCTTTCATTTTTGTCTATTTTTGCAGACAGACTGGTTTGACTCAGCCTCCTGACCACTCCTTTGTATCCAGTATCCTTGGCTAGTGATCATGAACCGTCCCTATTACCATTTTAATTCTCTTTTGGTGAGTATAAAAATTTTTATAATATTTTCTTTAATTTGAATACCTGATGGAGCGGATCTATTCTATATTTTGTTAATATCAGCTAGATACTCCGGTGTTCATCCGGTATTGTATTTTAAGCTCCACATATAAATTCACTCACTGTGAGCTCGATTCTCATCTGCATGTAACTGCTGATTTGGAATGGACTTTACATTGGACAGTTCCAAGAAATACAACACAACTTACTTCTTCCCTGTCTTATCATTTATTGGAGAGTTTGCATTCCTTCAAGTCTGAATTGATCCCAGTGCAGTAGTTACCCATTTACTCCTATCTCTAGACTTTGGGATTAGAGGACTGACCCCTTAATTGCAGCATCTCCTTAAGCAAAACTTTAAGATTGATGCAACAATACTAATTACCTATTATTAAACTCTATTATTTACCAGTTTTACTCTACCATTAGTGATCAGCAATTACATTCATTGGGAAAACGTAGCAGTACCAATTGGCCATTCCGACATATAGCTGTCCATATAATATATGAATTCAGTTAGACAGGGTACCCCCTACCATGATGCCCATATGCTTTAACATTGAAATGGTAGACACCAACGGGAAAACAAGTTCTGATTTATGTTTTTATAATACAAAAGAGTGATTTATTTGCACAAAACTGCTCCAAAGAAAGTTTGTTTTACCAGTAGAAAACTCCTAATGGAACATCCATCTATGCACGATGTAATTAATTCTGGATTGCAGTTGGGGACGTGACTATTTGTCAGGCATTTATCTTTCTTTTCACTATCAATCTGATTTTACTAGTAAAGATTGAATGTTCACAAAAATGGCATCTTCAAAAGACTGGCTTCAAATCTGAGTAAAATGCATTCCAAAAATACACTGTACTGTCCAACCTAGAAGATACTGAGTGATTATCTCAGCTGAAAACGTCAGGTCGTAATGCTCTTTTCTATGTAAATATCAAATGAGTCAATACAATTTAATGTAACTTTGCATTTGCTTAACTTTTAGCCTGCGCCTTGCTGAAGATGCATT
The DNA here is from genome assembly GCA_033576535.1 of Allobates femoralis. NCBI lineage: Eukaryota > Metazoa > Chordata > Amphibia > Anura > Aromobatidae > Allobates > Allobates femoralis. The sequence continues at coordinate 144,835,971 of JARQOC010000008.1, read as the reverse complement.
GAACCATGACATTCTGTTGTACAAAGTTGGATTCACAGTTGCTTGCCTTGAATGCATATGAGTTATCAAGCACAGCTGTCTACTGCACTAAGAAGATACGCCGGCAGTTCCGATAGACTTAAACTTCCTGCTTCACTTCATATTGTACTGCCTTGCTGGCTCAATTAATTTCTCCTTTCCTTCAAAAAGGTTATAGCAGATGCTCATTCCATGTGTTACATCAACATGGCTTCAATGGGTCAATTATGATAATATGGCACAGAACTAATAACCAGCACAGTATTATGTCCCATTTGTAGTACATTTTCCTCAGTGCAGCTTCCTTAAGTCTGAAAGGTGACAAGATATTGCAGACCACTATTTCTTAGTTAGGCTGGCTTCACACCACGGCACAATCTGATTTGGAGCTGTCAGGGATGAACCTGACAGCCCCGGACAAGATCAACACACAGAACCGGAGGGCTAATATGCATCCTAACGCAGCTGCCGCTGCTGATAATTCAGGACCGCGGCTCATGGGGAGCTAGCCACGGTCCTGAAATTACATCAGTGTGCAGCTGCAGGTGTCCGGTTCCCGAATCCTCTTGGATCGGGGCTGTCCGACCCCATAGGCTCCCATGCTCCGGAGCGCCGGATTGCCCGGATCCGGAAGGATGCGGGAGAATCCGGGAGGATTCAATTTGGGGAGATTTTTCTCCCCGGACACAAAAATGGTGCATGCTCCAATTTTGTGTCCGGGAGAAAAATCTGGCCCCATAGGATACTATGGGGCCAAAATGCGGTCCAGGGCTGTCCGTTTTACACCGGACAGCCCCAGAACGGATTGTGCCGTGGTGTAAAGCCAGTCTTAAACGGGTTAAATGCACTCTGAAACACACCGTATAAGTATTCCTGAATTTGTGTTATAGATACTCTCCATTGAACATTAGATATCAATTTTTTTAATTCTGTGAATGACTATGTTCCTTAAATTTTAGATGAAAACTGTCCCGTGTTGACTACTTTGCAGTCTACGTGTAATGCTGCTGTAATTTAAATCAGCCTCAATTTTCTTTGGTTCTTCCGGGATTAAAGCGAGAAGCTGCTGTTGCCTATGTGTTTAACTCTGCCGATGCAGGTGTGGGTGTGTGTCAGATTATTGGTTCACCACTCCCTCAGCCTTTATGTAGTTCCACTTCCTTTCACTCTGTGTTGCTGCTAAAGTTTAGTCTCTACAAGGACCCCCTGTAGTGATGATGTCTTTGCTAGCGCTTGCTGCTTCTTTCTCTGTAGGAGTTGCTATGTTTTCCCAGTCTGTGGGTGGAGGTAGAGGCTCTTAGACTAGGGCTTATCAGTAACATAGGTCAAGGGTGATGACCCAGACCTCTTCATCTTTAGAGGTACCTCTGGGAGCAGGGTTTCCAGAGACTCCATTCTAAGGGTCAGACAAGCTCCCCTGAACGCCTTTAGCCCATCTTACTATCCTGCTTCCAGATTCCCCTAATGCTATTCCATCTTTCGTGGCAAAAACTTAAAAGGGTTGGGTTTATATTTTTTTCTACAAAGATAGTGAATAACTTTATTTGATCCATGTTGGTCTGACCATTGGGATGTCCACTTGTCCAGAGAATGGGGTCTTTACAGAGCCATATCTAAATTAAGCAGAGGTTAAGTATGTGTACCATGCCCCATTCACATTTAGCTACCTCCAACAGTCCCATAGAGAATGAAATGAGTAAAGATGTACATACTCCTACTTTACTTCATTCTGATGGGGCTCTACAAAAGACCTATTCTTGATATTACTTGGTATCATTGGTAGGACCTCAAGTGATCAATATTATAGCCAGAAAATAACTACTAAACTTGTTGAAACTCTTTTAATAAATACAGGGGTTGGACAAAATAATGGAAACACCAAACATTTTGGCATCATAATCTTCGAACATAATATAAACATGCAAACCGTGACATATGTTAATGTTTTGTAGTTGATTATTTGTGTTAAGTGATATGTGTATGTAAATTAACTGTTTGTTTTGCTGAATTGTAAGTACATTAATGAGAACCTGATACCAATGGCAGACCTTTCAGATTTTCAAAAAGGCCAAATTGTTGGTGCTCGTATGGCAGGCGCTAGTGTAACAGAAAGTGCCCGAATGCTTGGCGTGTCAAGAGTTACTGTCTCCAAAGTAATGACTGTTTGAAAGAGAAGGAAAAACGTCCGCAGCAAAGCACAGGTCCGGCCGAAAGTCGAAGTTGACTGAGAGAGACCGTCGGACTCTAAAGCGAATTGTGAGAAAGGATCGCAAGACCACGGCTCCGAAAATCACTGCTGAGCTCAATGAACACCTACAGAGCCCAGTTTCCATGAAAACTGTTCGTTGGGAGCTGCACAAATCTGGATTCCACAGAAGAGCTGGAATTAGAAAACCGCTGCTCTCAATGACAAATGTTTCCAAGCGTTTAGAGCGGTGTAGAAACCTCCAGAATTGGTCCCTCCAGCAGTGGAAACATGTGATATTCTCAGACCAATCATCGTTTACCCCATTTTCCGACCTCCGGCCGAGTGTGCATTTGGAGACAGCCCAAAGAAGCCTTCCATCCAGACTGCCTTCTCCAACCGTAAAACATGGCGGAGGTTCTGTGATGATCTGGGGTGCTATTTTGTGGAGATCCGCCGGGCCAATAATATCACCTTGTATGAATCCATACCTCGGAGAACTGAGGCTGTAATCTCCGCAAAAGGTGGACCTACACCATATTAAACCAACTTTTGTTGATTTTTCCAGGTGTTTCCATTATTTTGTCCAACCCCTGTATATAATATAGCTAAAAGTAGAGATGAGCAAGTGTACTCAGTCGTACTACTCGCTACTCACACGGATAATATGGAATTTGCAATACTCGGTACTCTGCAAGTGTTTTGGATTTTACTTGTGACGTTCAAGTGAGCGGCCTAACATGTTTCCTGACTGATTTTCTGCCAATAAACATGCTAAGATTGCTTGCCAATCATAGTAATGCAATATTCATTTTTTATTGTCAGGCACAGCATAACCAAAGAAAAAAAAGATGCTCTAACTGAATAGCAATGAGGTCTGTGGGGCTGTAAAAAGGCAGAGTTTTCTGATAAAGTGCTCAAACTGCATGGGTACAGAATGCAGACATAATGTAGACTATTAATTCAACCAGGAAAAGAGGATTCAATTGCATATATTTTTTATTTAATTATGAATGGACTTACAGCAGGATAAACACACACAGGACACATAACATTGCACAGCCCCGGAGTCTCACATAATCATTTAGGTCGTATACTTTGTAGCCAGCACATAAATTATTGCACAACCCAGGAGTCTCAGAAGTAAAACCGCCTATCACATAAAGTGACAGCCCTAATCATGGGTATACAAGTGTATAGCGGTTCAATAGACCAAGGAAAAGGTGCAAAGTGAAAGTGCAAATGCAATCATTACCTGCCTAAAGATGAGACCGGGACCGCTGTGGGATGGAACCCCAACAGCCGTTTCGCAGGCTAAACTGCCTGCTTCTTCGGGGGGGAGTGTAATGAGCCGTGCCTGCGGGTCTCATTATATACGCATACCACACCAGGCATCATTACAGTGGAGCCGAGGCGGTAGGCGGAGCTACAACCCGACATCCTGGCCGCGTCCTCACCTCACATCCTGCTGACGTGTATGTGTAAACATGCAGCAGGGGAGCGTGGCGTTGCCAGGGAGATCAGGGAGCTTCCGCAAACATCCCCATGCCGCCGCATATATGGGACGCGTCACCATAGCAGCGGCGGGAAGGCAGAGGCTTATCACTGTAAGAGGCTGGATCTGCTAGGATCGGTATTATCTACAGACCCAGGGCACTGCCATGGGGGCGGCCTGTGCCCCCTCTTACGCCAACCTCTTCCTTGGCCTTTGGGAGAGGGATCTGTTTGGCGGCGAGGGGGAGGGGGTGGGGGCCGTGTCCCATGTGCAGTGCTGGATCAGATATATCGAAAATTTACTTTTCTTTTGGACCAGCACGGTGGAGCAATTGGAGGCATTCATGGGGGAGTTGAACGCCAATGATATCAACATCAGATTGACATACACATATAGTCAGTCGACTGTTGACTTCCTGGACATCAGACTGAGCGTTGATGAGAATGGCTCACTACAATCTGATCTCTTTAGGAAAGCAACGGCGGTTAACTCCCTCCTGCATGCCTCCTCTTCCCACGACCGAGCAACAATCAGGGCTATCCCTGTCGGTCAGTTCCTAAGGACGAAGAGGATCTGCTCAACAGAAGCTTCCTTTGAGGAGCGGGCTGGAGAACTTAGGATTAGATTCGAGGAGAGAGGGTATAGCAAAAGATCTATCAAGGCTGGTTATAATAGGGCCAAAAGTGTCTCTCGCGCACAGCTGCTGGCCCACAGTGGGTCTGGAGGGTCAGGTAAGGGCAAAGAGGAGGGAGTGGTTAGATTCATTTCTACTTACAATCAGGACTGGAGAAGGATGAGGTCCATTTTGTCTAAACACTGGGCGGTACTTTGCTCTGATAGTGTCCTTAGACACTGCCTACCGGATTACCCTCCCATGACACCCCGGCGTTGTAGGAATTTACGTGATCTATTGGTTCACAGCCATTACGTCCCTAAAGTGCCATTTTTATTTGGATCAAGAGGGCCACGACAGGGATACTTCCCATGCGGTCGATGTGCGGCGTGTGCCAATATATTGCGAGGACATACGTTTGAATCAGCTGACAACACTAAAAGATATATGATCAGGGACTACATATCATGTAGCACCACATATGTGGTCTATTACGCTAAATGTAGTTGTCCTCGCATATATGTTGGACTCACATCCCGAGAGCTCCGTGTAAGAGTTAGGGAACACTGCCGTGATATATGTGATGCAGCGAAGGTAGGGGCTGAGGATGTGGCTTGTCTTAAAACCTTACCACGGCACTTTAGGGAACATCATCACTGTGACCCACGTTTCCTCTCTTTTCTGGGGATTGATGTCATCCATGGGGGGATCAGGGGGGGAGACTTAAGGAAGCGACTGGCCCAGTGCGAGACCAAGTGGATTATCACACTTGGCTCTCTGGCACCGGTGGGTCTCAATGAGACAGTGAGTTTCTCACCATTCCTCTGACGATATAAAAGATGATGTGACTTTGATTTTAACTTTTGTTCTCTTTTATATATCTTTATAGATCTGTGTGTTTTCACCCTTATCTGCCTCTCTGGATGGATGATCTTGTGCCATTGGTCGACGCTACCACCATGTGCTATAATGTATCATGGACCTGTCTTCGTCTGTGGACTTATCCATTAAATATGACTATATGTGGAAGGGGATTGGAATTAGTAGGGTGGGATATAATTGTATGACACACCAGCCTACCCTTGTTTCCTGTCTTCTCCCCTTTCTCTGTTTCTAATATGGAAGGTTATGCCCACAGGCTGTAGCAGATCCAGTCTCTTACAGTGATAAGCCTCTGCCTTCCCGCCGCTGCTATGGTGACGCGTCCCATATATGCGGCGGCATGGGGATGTTTGCGGAAGCTCCCTGATCTCCCTGGCAACGCCACGCTCCCCTGCTGCGTGTTTACACATACACGTCAGCAGGATGTGAGGTGAGGACGCGGCCAGGATGTCGGGTTGTAGCTCCGCCTACCGCCTCGGCTCCACTGTAATGATGCCTGGTGTGGTATGCGTATATAATGAGACCCGCAGGCACGGCTCATTACACTCCCCCCGAAGAAGCAGGCAGTTTAGCCTGCGAAACGGCTGTTGGGGATCCATCCCACAGCGGTCCCGGTCTCATCTTTAGGCAGGTAATGATTTTATTTGCACTTTCACTTTGCACCTTTTCCTTGGTCTATTGAACCGCTATACACTTGTATACCCATGATTAGGGCTGTCACTTTATGTGATAGGCGGTTTTACCTCTGAGACTCCTGGGTTGTGCAATAATTTATGTGCTGGCTACAAAGTGTACGACCTAAATGATTATGTGAGACTCCGGGGCTGTGCAATGTTATGTGTCCTGTGTGTGTTTATCCTGCTGTAAGTCCATTCATAATTAAATAAAAAATATATGCAATTGAATCCTCTTTTCCTGGTTGAATTAATGACATATACGAGGATGCTTTGTTTCCCCATGGTTATTATGGGTGCAGACAGTTACTGTTAAGTGATGGATTTCCTTATAATAATGTAGACTATGTCTGTATACTGTTCTACTGTTCTGCCATACAGCTGTCTGCTCTGAGTGACAGGAACTAGTGAAGATAGAAAGATAGATAGATAGATAGATAGATAGATAGATAGATAGATAGATAGATAGATAGATAGATAGATAGACGTCATGATAGACGTCATGATCACGTGATTGATTGGCTACTTTGAAGTTATATATATATACAGTCATATGAAAAAGTTTGGGCACCCCTCTTAATCTTACTCATTTTTTTTTTGTTTAAAATTGTTTATTTACAACAGCTATTTCAGTGTGATATGTAATAACTGATGGACACAGTAATATTTCAGGATTGAAATGAGGTTTATTGCACTAACCAAAAATGTGAAATATGCATTATTTCAAAATTTGACAGGTGCAAAAGTATGGGCACCCTGCTGATTTTCATGATTTGAATACTTCTAACTACTTTTTACTGACTTACTGAAGCACTAAATTGGTTTGGTAACCACATTGAGCTTTGTACTTCATAGTACAAAGTATCCAATCATGAGAAAAGGTGTATCCAATCATGAGAAAAGCTATTTCAGGTGTCCACTTGCAAGTTGTTTCCTAGTTGCATCTTCTCTGTGGAGTGGCATCATGGGCACCTCAAAACAGCTCTCAAAAGATCTGAAAAAAAAGATTGTTCAACATAGGGAAGGATACACATTGTTCAGGGGAAGGATACAAAAAGTTGTCTCAGAGATTTAACCTGTCAGTTTCCACTGTGAGGAACATAGTAAGGAAATGGAAGACCACAGAGACAGTTCTTGTAAAGGCCAGAAGTGGCAGGCCAACAAAAATATCAGAAAGGCAGAGAAGAAGAATGGTGAGAACAGTCAAGAACAATCCACAGACCACCTCCAAAGACCTGCAGCATCATCTTGCTGCAGATGGTGTCACTGTGCATCGGTCAACAATACAGCGCACACTGCACAAAGAGAAGCTGTATGGGAGAGTGATGCGAAAGAAGCCTTTTCTGCATGCACCCCACAAACAGAGTCGCCAGTTTCATTGTGGAAGAAGGTCCTGTGGACAGATGAAACAAAGATTGAGTTGTTTGGTCATACAACAAGGCGTTATGTATGGCGCCACAAAAACACAGCATTCCAAGACAAACACTTTCTACCCAATGACGGCAACGGGAATCTTGTTAAAGTTGAGGGTCACATGGATTCCACTCAGTATCAGCAGATTCTTGAGAATAATGTTCATGAATCAGTGTCAAAGTTGAAGTTACGCCGGGGATGGATCTTTCAGCAAGACAATGATCCAAAACACCGCTCCAAATCTACTCAGGCATTCATGCAGAGGAACAATTACAATGTTCTGGAATGGCCATCCCAGTCCCCAGACCTGAATATCATTGAACATCTGTGGGATGTTTTGAAGCGGGCTGTCCATGCTCGGCGACCATCAAACTTAACTGAACTGGAATTGTTTTGTAAAGAGGAATGGTCAAAAATACCTTCATCCAGGATCCAGGAACTCATTAACAGCTACAGGAAGCGACTAGAGGCTGTTATTTTTGCAAAAGGTGGATCTACTAAATATTAATGTCACTTTTCTGTTGAGGTGCCCATACTTTTGCACCTGTCAATTTTTGAAATAATGCATATTTCACATTTTCGGTTAGTACAATAAACCTCATTTCAATCCTGAAATATTACTGTGCCCATCAGTTATATCACACTGAAATAGCTGTTGCAAAAACCCAATTTTAAACAAACAAACAAAAAAAAAATATATATATAAAAGCTGTAATGTTGCTGTAACGCCATGCATTCCCTGATGAAGGAGCATAGCAGGCTCTGAAATGTGTTGGATTAATCTAATGATACTTGATAAACTGAAGATTCGGGCTTCATGGTTTGTGTAGCAGCACGGACCTACAACACACCGTCCCTATTGAATCCTAGAATTTGCTACCACATTGCAAATGGAAGTGTGTCTCTCGCAGCAGCAATGTGATTTATACTGGTTGTGTGTCACACAACCTGTAAAGGTGAGCAGTTTCATTGAGCGGCTTCATAGCACCCCCTTATATTCATGATTACACTTACTATTTTAAGGAAGGAAGAGCAAATAGGGTGTTATATTTATATATTTTTATATTTATATTTGCTGTCCTGCATATCCTTCTGTTCTGATCCTCACTAATTCATCAAGACCCGATACTCTAAACCATTGCATTCAGTCAGTGCTTTTCACTCAGACCTATGACCTATGTCCATACAATGTTTTTGCACACTTTTATTGCATTATTTTGGGTTCAGATTTTCTTTCTCTTTATGGCATTTGCTTTGCAGGTTAACTAATTTTATAGTTTCATAGATGAGACTTTTATATATGTGGCAATAGTGAACATGTATATGTTTACTAGATGGTACCCCGATTCTAACGCATCGGGTATTCTAGAATATGTGGGTGTGCGGCGGTGCGGGTGTACAGCAGTGTGGGGGTACAGCGGTGCGGTTGTGCGAATGTGCAGCAGTGGCCCCCTCAGTTCTCACTCGCTCCAGGCTTCTGTCCAGCCGCCTCTCACCCTAGCATGTCTTCTTCTTCCTCCAGCATAGATTTCAACAATTCCAAGGCCTCAGGGAGTGGAGTAACAGGGGGCATCACAGTAGGCGTGTCCAAGTGCATAGCCCTGATGTGGTGAGCGTGCCCTTGTTCACGGCCATTACGACGTCACCTTTGGTAGCTCCACCCCCACCTCCCGCTGCCTTTGAATTTCTGGAGTCTATGCCACGAAAAGAAGAAGAAGAATGGCGGGGTGAGCAGCGGGCAGATGGAGCATGGAGCAGCGGCTGGGAGGGAGCGTGGAGTGAGTGATCAGTGGGCTGGAGACCGAGCAGAGGGGGGCTGAGAGACCAGGTGCACTGTGCCTGTTTCGCTGTAATGGAAATCCCGCGTTGCTGATTGGTCGCGCCCAGCCAGCCGCGAACAATCAGCGACGCGGGTTTTGTGTTAGAGACAGTGTGACGTGAGTGCAAGGTGAATGCAGGGTTAAGTGTGAGGTGAGTGTAAGGTGAGTGTAGGGCTAAATGTGACGTGAGTGTAAAGTGAGTGTGATGTGAGTGTAGGGCTAAATGTGACGTGAGTGCAGGACAGAGTGTGATATGAGTGCAGGGCAGAGTGTGACGTGAGTGCAGGGCAGAGTGTGATGTGAGTGCAGTGCAGAGTGTAACATGAGTGCAGGGCAGAGTGTGACGTGAGTGCAGGTCAGAGTGTGATGTGAGTGCAGGGCAGAGTGTGACGTGAGTGCAGGGCAGAGTGTGACATGAGTGCAGGACAGAGTGTGACGTGAGTGCAGGGTGAGTGTGAGTGGTGAGTGAGTGTGAGTGGTGGGTGAGTGTGAGTGCAGGGTAAGTGTAGGGTTAGTGGGTGTAAGTGGTCTGCAGTACCTGGCTCCTGGTGCTATGTGCGTTTAGCTTAAGGACCTCTGGTGATGTCACAGCCATGTGATCTTGCTCCGGCCATGATTGTGACATCATCAGAGGTCCTGTAAGTATAGAGCCCCCGTCACACATAACGACGCACCAGTGATACCGATAACGATACGACCTGGCCAGGATCGCTTGTCCGTCGTTTGCACATTGCTGTTCATTTCAAATAGCGGGATGGGAAAGCCAACAGGCTTCCGGGCCCGCTCATGAACATTACTGCTTCCCCCTCTTGATTGGCTAAAGTCAGTGGACCCATAGAAGCTCAAGAGAGCAAAACATTTGTTGTCCTTGATAAACAAGCCTGCATCCTGTAGTCCGCCCGCAGCTTGCCACATGTCACTTTTGCTTTGTTTGAAATAAGGATGTCAAGTCCACCTGCAAGGAGTGCATCTTTTCCTTCTATGTGCTGTACTTCATGAACTGGAAACAAGGATTGTGATTATGTTCAAAATAATTTATTTGGTAAATGAACACAATCACAATTCTCAGTTCCATTACTCCCACAGAAAAGCTACAAGAATTTCTGCAATGTCCTGTCATGGAGAGACCGGAAACTGACTGATTTTTGGCTTCCGCTGTGAGTGGGTGACATCACAGTCAGGTTCACCTCAGGTCAGCTACAGTGAGCTGTGACCTGAGTGAACCTGACTTAGACGACACCCCCACTAAATAAATAAAGTAATAAAGATGGAAACAAAGATTATGGTTGTTTTCTTTTTTAAATTATATTATTTTTCAGGGTGTGTTATATTATTTACTTAGAGATTCCTAATGGCCAAGTCTAACATTAGCCTGACAACATGAACCTTGGGCTTGGTGCCAGATGGCAATACATAGCTGGCATTAACGCCTTTATTACCCAGTTTGCCACTGGCAACTGCAAGAGTCGGGTACAGTGATAGAAAATGGCGTTTCAATGAATCGCCATTCTGTGGGGTGTCTGCGGGCTGCATTTTGGTGTAAGGCCCAAAACGCTTGAGCCTCTACATGCTGAGGATACCAGCACCCCAGCTGCCTAGTTGTACCTGTTTGGCAACCAAAAGAACAGATAAGCCTCACGTTAATTTTTGTTAATTATTTCAAGAATTACCGTATATACTCGTGTATAAGCCGACCCGTGTATAAGCCGACCCCCCTACTTTTGCCCCAAAAATCTGGAAAAACCTATTGACTCGTGTATAAGCCGAGGGTGGACCCCAGCACAGTTATACAGCCCCCAGCAGTGTGGTATACAGGCCCCCCAGTGGTAGTATACAGCAGCCCCAGTGGTAGTATACAGATTCCCCAGCAGCCCCAGTGGTAGTATACAGATTCCCCAGCAGCCCCAGTGGTAGTATACAGGAGCCCCAGCAGCCCCAGTGGTAGTATACAGATTCCCCAGCAGCCCCAGTGGTAGTATACAGGAGCCCCAGCAGCCCCAGTGGTAGTATACAGCAGCCCCAGTGGTAGTATACAGGAGCCCCAGTGGTAGTATACAGGAGCCCCAGCAGCCCCAGTGGTAGTATACAGGAGCCCCAGCAGCCCCAGTGGTAGTATACAGGAGCCCCAGCAGCCCCAGTGGTAGTATACAGCAGCCCCAGTGGTAGTATACAGGAGCCCCAGCAGCCCCAGTGGTAGTATACAGGAGCCCCAGCAGCCCCAGTGGTAGTATACAGCAGCCCCAGTGGTATACAGCAGGCCCCCAGGGGTACATATAGCAGCCCCCAGGGGGTACCCAGCAGCCCCCTGGGGGTACCAACAGCCCCCTGGGGGTACCAACAGCCCCCAGGGGGGACCAACAGCCCCCAGGGGGTACCCAGCAGCCCCCTGGGGGTACCAACAGCCCCCAGGGGGTACCAACAGCCCCCTGGGGGTACCCAGCAGCCCCCAGGGGGTACCCAGCAGCCCCCTGGGGGTACCAACAGCCCCCAAAAGCTGGCACTGTCCCCCTTGTAAGGCCTCCCCCCCGCTACTTATACATTACCCTCCCGGTGTTCTGATCGGCGCCGCTCCTCGGTGCTGCGTCGCCGTCTTCATCCTCCCGCGCTGGCTGCATCCAGGATCTCCGGCGGTCGCGCGATGACGTCATATCGCTGCGACCGCCGGAGAACCCGGATGGATGCAGCGAGCGCGGACGGGAGGATGAAGACGGCGACGCAGCACCGAGGAGCGGCGCCGATCAGAACACCGGGAGGGTAATGTATAAGCAGCGGGGGGGGGGGCCTTACAAGGGGGGACAGTGCCAGCTTTTGGGGGGGCCATATGCACTGCTTCCCCCTGCGCTGATTGACAGGGGGAAGCAGTGCATATATAATGAGCGGCCCCACGTGACGGGGCCGCTCATACAGCAGCCCCCCCCCGCCTCCTCCAGCCTCCACAGCCCCCACCACACAGCCCCCACCACACGGGTCTACCGTATAGACCCGTGTATAAGCCGAGGGGGGGACTTTTCAGCCCAAATTTTGGGCTGAAAAACTCGGCTTATACACGAGTATATACGGTAATTCAAATAAAGGGAGTCCCCTGTATTTTGATTCACAGCCAGGTAACACTGGGAAGCTGGGGCTTGGAGGCAGCCCATACCTGCCTGCTGTACCTGTGCTGGTGACCAAAAACACAGCAGAGCCCCATCAGAGCAAAGTAATGGACATAAGCTAATTTTGTCTGAATTTTTAGCAAAAAAGTGTAGAAGTGGTGGCCACGCATTTTGCAGACCCTGTGCAATAATAAAAGTTTGCTCTCCAAACAAAAAAATTAATAATAATAATTAAAGAAATTCAGTGCCTTGTGAAAGTATTTGCCCCCCTTGAACTTTTCAACCTTTTGCCACATTTCAGGCTTCAAACTTAAAAATATAAATGCTAATTTTTTTATGAAGAATCAACAACAAGTGGGACACAATCACGAAGTGGAACAAAATTTATTGGATATTGTAAACTTTTTTAACAAATAAAACACTGAAAACTGGGGCGTGCAATATTATTCGTCCCCTTTTCTTTCAGTGCAGCAAACTCACTCCAGAAGTTCAGTGAGGATCTCTGATTGATCCAATGTTATCCTAAATGACTAGTAACGAAAAATAGAATCCACCTGTGTGCAATCAAGTCTCCGTATAAATGCACCTGCTCTGTGATAGTCTCAGGGTTCTGTTTCAGGTGCAGAGAGCATCATGAAGACCAAGGAACACACCAGGCAGGTCCAAGATACTGTTGTGGCGAAGTTTAAAGCCGGATTTGGATACAAAAAGATTTCTCAAGTTTTAAACATCTCAAGGAGTACCGTGCAAGTGATCATGTTGAAATGGATGCAGTATCAGACCACTGCAAATCTACCAAGACGTCCCTCTAAACTTTCATCTCGAACAAGGAGAAGACTGATCAGAGATGCAGCCAAAAGGCCTATGATCACTCTGGATGAACTGCAGAGATCTACAGCTGAGGTGGGAGAGTCTGTCCATAGGACAACAATCAGTCGTATACTGCACAAATCTGGCCTTTATGGAAGAATGGCAAGAAGAAAGCCATTTCTCAAAGATATCCATAAAAGGTGTTGTCTGAAGTTTGCCAAAAGCCACCTGAGAGACACCAAACATGTGGAATAAGGGGCTCTGGTCAGATGAAACCAAAATCAAACTTTTTGGCCACAATGCAAAATTATATGTTTGGCGTAATAGCAACACAGCTCATCACCCTCAAAACACCATCCCCACTGTCAAACATGGTGGTGGCAGCATCATGGTTTGGGCTTTTCTTCAGCAGGGACAGGGAAGATGGTTAAAATTGATGGGAAGATGGAAGGAGCCAAATAAAGGACCATTCTGGAAAAAAAACAGTTGTAGTCTGCCAAAGACCTGAGACAGAGTCGGAGATTTACCTTCCAACAAGACAATGATCCCAAACATAAAGCAAAATCTACAATGGAATGGTTCAAAAATAAACATATCCAGGTGTTAGAATGGACAAGTCACAGTCCAGACCTGAATCCAATCGAGAATCTGCGGAAAGAGCTTAAAACTGCTGTTCACAAACGCTCTTCATCCAACCTCACTGAGCTCGAGCTGTTTTGCAGGGAAGAATGGGCAAGAATTTTAGTCTCTGAATGTGCAAGATTGATAGAGACATACCCCAAGCGACTTGCAGCTGTAATCACAGCAAAAGGTGACGCTACACAGTATTAACTCAAGAGGGCCGAATATTATTGCATGCCCCACTTTTCAGTTTTTGATTTGTTAAAAAAGTTTAAAATATCAAAAAAATTTGGTTCCATTTCACGATTGTGTCCCACTTGTTGATTCTTCACAAAAAAATAGAATTTATATCTTTATGTTTGAAGCCTGAAATGTGGCAAAAGGCTGAAAAGTTCAAGGCGCCTAAATACTTTCACAAGGCACTGTAAATATTCAAAAAAATAAAAAAAAATATATAAAGCATTGTAAGGTTCCTGGTATTAACACCTGCTGCCACATCTACCACCGTTTCAAAAATTCACATGCTGCAGGTGTGAAAACACCTGAAAACTATGGGAAGCTTTAAAAAATTATTTTAAAAGTGCAAAAAAGTCTACAGCTTAACACATGTTGCAAAAAAGACTATAAAAACGTCTAAAAATACTCTGCTATATAGGTAAAAGTAAAAAGCAAGTGCAAAACAGAGTACTTAGTTGATGTTTTTTTGTGAAAAATGTGCAGAGGCTGTTCCACCAATGCCAAGGTGACCCTTATCTTATCGGTCCCAAAACTAACGTATTTAAAACCTGATCTAATGTAAACGTACTTCTCAGATGCAGGATGCAGCAGGGCCAGAGTCCAATATGGGCACAGGGCAGAAATGGCACATTTGTGTCTGACTCAGTAAGGAAGGGGTGGGGCACTTCCCATCTTGCATAACAAGAGACTAATTGCATACTTACAGCTGAGCCAGAGCACAATGTGAACAGGTCTGTAGAACCGTGTTCACACCACCAAGAATCTATAGCACAAAAAAGACAGTATAAAATTTTTTTTTACAAGTTTCCATACACTAAGATTACTATGCTTTTAATCAATTTGGGACAGCCCATATGATGATCTCATGTGTTTGGAAGCTTCTGATAGGTTTATTGGCAACATCAGAGTTAATTAGAAACACACTTGTAGATATATTTTAACACACACCTCAAACATACTGCTTATTTGTGTAGCATCATGGAAAAAGAAATCAGCCTGGCAGCCGGATTCATCCTTGGCAGCAATTTCCAGATACCTGAAGGTGCCTCATTCATCTGTACAAGCAATTAAATGCAAGTACAAAAACAGATAGAAATGTTCAGTCATCATACCACTCAGGAAGGAGATATGTTCTGTGTCCCAGAGATAAACGTACTTTGGTCCACCATGTACATATCAACCCGAGAACAAAAGCAAAAGACATTGTGAAGATGATTGTGTAAACTAGTGAGACTGTGCACTATCCACAGAGAAACGACTACTGTATCAACATGGACTGAAAGGCTACTCTGCGAGTAGGAAGATTTTACTCCAAAAGAAACATTAAAAAGCCAGATTAATTTTTGCAAATGTACACAGAAACAAAGACCTACATTTTTGTAGTCATATCATGTCCTGTGGTCTGATGAACCTAAAATTGAACTGTTTGGCCATAATGACCATTATTATGTTTGGAGTAAAAAGGGAGAAGCTTGGAAACGTAAGAGCAGCATCCAAACTGTGAAACACGGAGGTGGCCACATAATGTTGTTGGTTTGTTGAAGGAGGGACTGGTGCACTTCACAATATAGATGGTATCATGAGGAAAGAAGATTATTTGGCAATACTGAAGCAACATCTCAAGACTTCAGCCAGTAAGTTGAAGCTTGGGCTGAAATGGGTTTTTCAAATTGACAATGACCCAAAGCATACTACCAAACTGGTTACAGAGTGGCTTAAGGATAACAAAGTCAATGTTTTAGAGTGGCCATTACAAAGCACTAATTTCAATCCTATTGAGAATTTATTGGCAAAGCTGAAAATGGAGGTGCGGGCAAGGCAATGTACAAATATGGCTCAGTTACACCAGTTCTGTCAGGAGGAATGGGCCCAAATTCCTACCAACTATTGTGAGAAGCTTGTGGAAGGATATGCAAAATGTTTCACCCAAGTCATAATGTTTAAGGGCAAAAGTACCAAACACTAATGAAATGTATGTAAACTTGTGACTTTGCAGAAAGTAATAAAAATGCCTTAAAACATTTTCTCTCTCATTATTCTGGAATTTGGCAAACATTAATAATTATGGTAATCCCAACAGGTGTAAAACGGGAAAGGTTTATTCTGATTTCATGTGAGATAGATAAACATGCATGTGTCTTTTTATAGTGTATGTAAACTTCTGGTTTCAACTGTATAGACGAGTGTCTTTAACAAAGTGCTTTAAAGGGAACCAACCACCCCAAATGACCCCCCCGGACTAATAATATCGTTCCCTACTTGCAGCACATACATGTGCTGCAATGTTTTTTGCTAAAAAAACTGCTTTTTAAAACTTAAGATAATGCTTTAGAAACTTTATACCGAAGGGACGGGTGGGCGTTACTTACATGTGGCTAAAGCCGAGATTCTGCTGCCACTCATCCTCGTCTGCTCGTCACAGCAGTAACGGCCAGCCCTTTTTGCAGCGTCCCAGGCTGGTGCACGGGATGTCATGCTCGTGCACACGTCATCAGCTACAGCCGGGAAGCGAGCGCGCGCTCTGACTTCCTGCGCTCGGCTCAGCATTTGTGCTGCAAGTAGGGAACGATATTATTAGTCCGGGGGGTCATTTGGGGTGGTTGGTTCCCTTTAAGTAGTGATTGGTGTCATTCATCGCATAGGAATGCATCAAGGAAAAATATAACTAAATACAGGTAAGTCAAATTCATGGCACCAACCAGAATAGAAGGGAATCAGGGTGCTCAGCCAGCCAAATGCGCATTGCTCACAACTTGCTTCATCAGCCCCTTAGAACCTCCAAAATCCATTCAGCATCTTAGAAATATGAAGTCTTTTAGACTTTTGGACTTCCAAGGTTATATTATTGCCTAAAGAATTACTCTGTAATTGCTATGAAACCATCACCAGGGGAATGTCTGCAATCTATTCCAATACAAAAGTATCTCTATGTCTTCAATAATCCACCTGAAACAATTTCCTAAGTGTCTCTTCTGGTGGCCTATCTCTATAAAGCAGAACATTCTGATTAAAAATACACTTGGTGAGCAATTCTGGAATTTATTCTAAAAGCATCTCATGAGGAAGAGCCACAGGAAGCCAATACAAAGCTGTGCACATTCAGCAATATTATCATTTTGCCTACGGAAATACATTTTTAAATAACCAATAAGTTTATTATATTTTTTTTTTCATTTATTATGCAACTTTTAAGTAAAGTTTAGCTTTAAAAAACATGGTTTTTACCAATCCTTTATATAACAAGAATTTTACATTTTAATAGTTATACAAAACTATATTTTAGCAAATATGCAATAGAAAAGATGACCCACTATTACGTTAATTGAATGTAGACTACACATACCTGGCTCCAACAGCAATATTTTAATCATTTGTGTAATCCGTTTTCAGGCTCGTGCATACGACTGTATTTTTGGTTTGAGTACTATCTGTTAAGAGTAACAATGCTATTCAATGGGGCAGGGCAGATGAAGAATTTTTCTTTCACTGACCAATTTGATGTGATAATATAATCGCATCGTACATTATTTATCAATCTATGGATCCGTGAAATAATCAGACCACACTCAAATGACATCATTTTCACAGGCTGACAGAATGATGTACATGCAGAACCTTTTTTTCTCTCTTTACATCTGAGAAAAATAGATGTAAGGGTGCATCCTCACGATCAGGATACGCAGCGTTTTGGACGCAGCGTCATTGTGCTGCGTCCAAAACGCTGCGTCGTACAGTAGTAGCATAGTGGGTAGGAGTTCAAGAAATCCCATCCTCACTGTACGTAACGCGCCCGCAGCGTGTTTGGACCTGCGGTGCGGGTTGCCGGGAGTCCGCTCCTCCGCAGCATGTTTATTTCATGCTGCAGAGTCGGAAGCAGCTCCCATCGCGGGACTGCAGGGAGAAGCCGCCCCGCACTCGCTGCACACAGTGAGTACAGGGCGGCTGCGGTCTCCCTGCGGCCACCCTCAGGTCCAGAGGAGCTACGTCCAACATGCAGCTCCTCCGGACCGTGTGCACGCACCCTAACTCTCATCTAAGTCTGATCAGAGTAATTGCATAATTTTTCCTGGATGTGGATAAAATGGTCATGTGTAATTACACTTCTACAAATACTCCTTACAGAACTGATGCAGTAAAAGGGAATCTGTCATGTCAAAATATGCTATTAACTAGAAGATATGGGTACATCTGCAGGCTAATAGCATTCTAAAACTGCCCAGCTGATGCACTGAATGCCCGGCTACTGAGAGGAAATGCTCTTTATGCCTCCCTGCAGCCTCCAGCTTTCAGTCATATAGACGCAGCTGGAGAGGTTTCGGTCACTACCTAGTACATAAACTTGCCCTGTCCTGACCAAAAACCGTCTTAGTGCAAACTGATGAAAGTGTTTACTCGTTTATTAAACAAGCTTAGGAAATAAGTGTTGCCAAGGATGCTTATTTTCAGGTATTGTGTAAAATTGGTGACGTTTTCAAAAATGTATATTCATCTTACTTGATTTAATACTGCAACTTACATTTATGTTAATTACAGTAATACTATAGTAGTATATGTTATAGCCATTTTGTGATTAAACAGATTTGTGACAGATATACCACCTGAATGTATGCTACCCTGCATGGAGGCGCAATCAAGTAAAGATATCGTAGCTAGACACAGTTAGCATGGGAGATTAAATTTAGTTCACGACATCTATTCTTTAGGTCACTTTCAATAGTAGACAAGGATTATTCCCTGTGTCCTAAAGAACTAAGGTGCACTTAGTTGCTGATTAGATTGTTGGATCACGGCTCCCTGAGGGAATATAAGAAAAATGTTGTCCCACCACGCTCAGACACATGAAAACAATAAGAAAATTATATGTTGCATAAATATAATTATCTAGCAAGTGGCTATGAGTAAGCTCAAGGTACACCATCCAGTGGTTAGCAAAAACCACACAGTAGCAAAGAAGAAAATCCAGCCTGAGCTGTAGTTACTATTGTTTGTCCCTTGAGGAGTTGATAATCCCAACTGCATAAGAGCACACCACATTTAGAGGGTTGAAGTGCCCCAGAAGAATGGAGCAGAGAGGCATATTCCTGTGTGTCTGTCAAAATAGAAAAGTGATTATTCTCCAATCAAAGGTGAGCAGTAGACACACTGATGCCTGGGTATGTCTCGGTATGAAGGAGAGTTCCATTCCAGGTACGGTAAGGGGACTATTACCTGTGGATAAGAGACTGTAGTGGAGTAACTGTGAAGGATATAATACAATTGTGTTCAATTATTGCGATAAGCTTTAGCAGGACATTGCTGTTATATAGAGACTAGATGTGGGCCGATGCTATCACATCGGGAGGGCGGTGACATCACGATTGGGGCAGCTCTGTGGCACTGGTGGCGGCGGATGTCTCCACCTATGTGTCACTCTTCTCCACTGTGTTCTCTCTCAATGTATGTAAATAAATGCATTTTTAGTTAAAAACCTGTTTCTGTGTTTTTTTAATAATAAGGTGTTTAATTTCCTGGTAAAAAAATGTGTAGGGCTTTGCTGTATTTGCTATTACCAGCGCAGGTAAACCAAGCACCTACTGACTGCCAACCCCCGCTGCCTGGTGTTACCTTCACTGGCAATGAAAAATACAGGGAAGCCCTATTTTTTTTAGTTACCGTATTTTTCGCATTATAAGACGCACTTTTGTTCCCTCAAATTTTGGGGGAAACTGGGGGGTGCGTCTTGTAATCCGAATATACATATAATATATATTTTACTGTTGGTATGATGTTCCTTTTCTGAAATGCTGTGTTACTTCTGTAACAGATGTAAAAACTCACCAAAAATTGGCCATGTCAAATACCCATTGCACCTAGCAGGAGGCTGCCAGCTCCACTGAGAGGCAACACAAGTGTCTAAATACCGGTGCGCAATCTCCTGCAATCCAAGCAATGGGGGCGGTTGTGGCACCTGCGACCAGCCATGCTATCAGGGAGCTGATTGGTGGTATATAAAGATACAAGGTTACCATTGGGCATCAGTCACACTGCTGTATATGATGCATAGTGTCAGTCTGCAGCCTATTGGTGACGCCCATGCTATTAGATCAGGCGGGCTGCTCTGCACCACATACCTGCATCACAAATGACAGGCACCCCCAGAGGGCTCAGCCTCAAACAGCAAGCGATAAAAAGGTGCAATAAACACTAAAAAGGAAGATGTGAGGTGTTAGTGGATATTTTGGCCGAAATACGTAAGCTCGTAACCCGCGTCAAGGGCCCTCACGCTTACAAGTCCCAGCCATATTCTTGTTTATTTCACAAAAGATCACCGAATAGGACATAAAAATTAAGAAAGATCTCACCATAAATTGGCCATGTCAAATACCCATTGCACCTAGCAGGAGGCTGCCAGCTCCACTGAGAGGCAACACAAGTGTCTAAATACCAGTGCAAAAAAGAAGAGAAAGGGGAGCGCACTAAGGCGGTAAAACGAGGGACACCAGCACAATAACTATAGTGGTCCACTCACCTGATGAGGTTATGATGTGTCACAACCAACATAAAGAGCCTGGCCGCTGCAGATCCCGTAGAAGAAACAGCGTTGCAATGGAGAAAAAGATCGGGATTTATCTGTGCTTGACCACAAGGAGTATTTAATGGCTCCTAGTGTGCTGGACTGTAAGTTTCATGCCCTTAAGAAGTGGCCAGGAGGCCATGAAACGCGTCGGCAATTTGTGTGTTCTGTGTGTGAATAAAGTGTGTCTTTCCAATCCTGGATCTCCTTGTGGTCAAGCGCGGATAAATCCCGATCTTTTTCTCCTTTGCAACGCTAAATACCAGTGCGCAATCTCCTACAACCCAAGCAATGGGGGCAGTTGTGACACCTGCGACCAGCCATGCTATCAAGAAGGTGATTGGAGGTATATGAAGACAGAAGGTTACCATTGGGCTTCAGTCACACTGGTTTATATGATGCATAGTGTTAGTCTGCAGCCTATTGGTCATGCCCATGCTGTTAGATCAAGCGGGCTGCTCTGCACCACATACCTGCATCACAAATGACAGACACCCCCAGAGGGCTCAACCTCGAACCGCAAGAGATAAAAAGGGGAAAGAAACACTAAAGATGAAAATGTGAGGTGTTAGTGGATATTTTGGCCAAAATACGTAAGCTCGTAACCTGCGTCAAGGGCCCTCACGCTTACGAGTCCTAACCATATGTTTCCCAGCCATATGCTTGTTTATTTCACAAAAGATCACCTAATAGGACATAAAAATTCGGAAAAAAAATCACCAAAAATTGGCGAGCTTATGTATTTTGGCCAAAATATCCACTAACACCTCACATCTTCATCTTTAGTGTTTATTGCACTTTTTTATCTCTTGCAGTTTGAGGCTGAGCCCTCTAGGGGGTGTCTGTCATTTGTGATGCAGGTATGTGGTGCAGAGCAGCCCGCCTGATCTAATAGCATGGGCATGACCAATAGGCTGCAGACTGACACTATGCATCATATACACCAGTGTGACTGACGCCCAACGGTAACCTTGTGTCTTTATATACCACCAATCACCTCCTTGATTGCATGGCTAGTCACAGGTGCCACAACCGCCCCCATTGCTTGGATTGCAGGAGATTGCGCACCGGTATTTAGACACTTGTGTATCCTGTCAGTGGAGCTGGCAGCCTCCTGCTAGGTGCAATGGGTATTTGACATGGCCAATTTTTGGTGATTTTTTTCTGAATTTTTATGTCCTATTCGGTGATCTTTTGCTTCTATACCAGATGTAGCCGACCATACACCTTACAAAAATTTCAACTTTTTTCTCATCAGTCCTAAGAGTATTCTTCCAAAAGTCTTTGGGAACATCAAGATGTTTTCTGGCAAAATCGAGATGAGCTTTTATGTTTCTTTTGCTCAGCAGTAGATTTCATCTTGAATCTTTGCCATACAGGCCATTTTTGCCCAGACTTCTGGTTAAGTCATGAATACTAACCATACCTGAGATAAGTGAGGCCTGCAGAACTTTGGATGCTGATGTAGGATCTTTTGTGACCTCTTGGATGAGTTATGGCTGTACTCTTGGGGTAATTTTAGTCAGCTGGCTACTCCTGAGAAGGTTCACCAATGTTCCATGTTTTGGCTTTTGTGGATGTTGTAGAGCTGGTTCTGTTTATCGGTTATTGTTGTCGGTTATGACTACGATCACCGATATCCAGAATCTTCCCTTCCTTACCACTTTCTGTTCCTATGCTGATTAACTATATATATATGTATATACCGACTACTTAATGAAAACAAGTCTGTTCTAATAAATGAATATTTATTAAACACACCCCAAAAAGTCTACAACAATAATATATATATTTCTAGATAGCACGATAACTAAGACACAATCAATTACTGTTACAATGATGTAAAACCCCCAGAGTTACTAATACCCACGTTGCCAAAATATACATGCACACTATATTAGTGATCTATCTATCCCTATAGAGAGAGATATAGAGAGAAATATACAGAGGGAGAGAGAGAGATATATAAATATAGGGAGAGAGAGAGAGAGATATAATACTTAGAGAGAGAGAAAGTGATAGAGTTATAGGATGATACTTATGCCAGAAGGTGCTGTCTTATTCCATCGTGCGTCCAGGTAGAAGAGAGAGAGGGTCTTGAATTCACCCCCTTTTATAGTCACATTCCCACCCACATGCAACCTACAACTCCGCCCTTCTCAGGTATGTTTTGTGGCAACTATTTCCAATCACCTCCTGTAATATGCAGTAATAATTCCCTGCCTGCGGATGGCGTACTTGTATCAGGGAAGAAAGTCTTGTGTTAAATAAGTTTTAACACTCTTTGATATATCCTGGAGCCAATCTGAAGAAACAATGGTTTATCAGTCAAACATCACCAGTATTGTCTTAGCAATATACATCTCCATTGGTCGGAGACGGAATGTCTGCCTGAGTACTCCAAACTCACAAAGGTTGTATACATATGTAAATGACATTGGATTTAGCAAACAGCTTCTGCATTCTAATTAGGAGGCTGTAGGGCCAGAAACCATTTAATATGTATGCAACCTTTACTACTAAAACCAAAAAGACCTCACACAGAAGAACAATGCTGTACATGGTTGAAATATTCAGATCATTAAATCCAATATGGAGTTCAGTGATTCATAATAATTATGCCATCACTTCCCCCTCAACATTCCCCCTTTTGTCGGAAAATACGACAATAAAATGAGTGGGAAGTGTGGAATATATTTGCCTACTCAATCCTATCACCAATAACCGTTCAGGATGAAATGAAGTAAAATTTTGCACTTAGGTATCTAGACATCACCCATCGCCATCACCTCTCCCCTGCCGTTCGCCGTAATCCAGTGTCTCCATCCATAGATTACACCATAGTCATCTTTGTGGATCTTCTTGGTCTCTTTGGTTCAGGAATAAAGTTCTCTATTTGTCAGTACACTTCTGATCTTGTCATTGCCAATCTCGAGAAACACGTCTATCCCCAAGTAGTCTTCTTCCAAGCTTGACTGCTTAGACTCTGGAGTTGCTGCACCTTCGTCTCTTGATCGGCCCACAGAGTTTTCCTGTGTTCGCCCCTCTCCCTACCAGATTTTTTTATTTTTTTTTTTTTTTCAAGTCTGGTGTGTAGGTGCCGGGGATCAGACTCTGTAGCTGGGCCTCACCAGGTGGTTTCTTGGAGCACCTCCTTCTTGGGATTAGATAAAGGGGATCTGGTGATTCTTCTTAGCTGAGGCACGACTTTCAACAGAGACTTCTCCTGCAAGCTTGATTGAAGCATCTATCGTTAATGTGGTTCTTCCATGGATAGATAGTTGAATCTCTACTAGGCAGGTCAGAGTTTATTGGGTAGGGGATGATATCAGCATACCTAAGTTGACTGTGAGAAGAACGCAGTCCAACCGACCTTCAATCCATCCCTTATGAACGTTTACCGACTCAAGGGTTGAAGTAGCAAATATCTTAGACAATGATGGGGCCTGTCCCTACAGACATTACTCTTTCCTCATTCATACAAAAAAAACAAACAAACCTATATCTCAATGTAAAAATTAAACAGTATATAATGATACCATATTTCCCTCCCCCATCCCTTAACCATGAATCAAAGTAAAAGCCAAACAAAATATACAATGTTATGAGGTTTCAGGGTTGAGTTGACGTAATGTCCTAAACACTCTTATCAAATATAATATCAAGGTTTCAGGACTTTTAGTGCTAAGTCCTGGACCTTCTTCGGCGGTTAAATTCATGAAGTTCTGCCTGGTTCTCTTGTATCTGGTGGGCAAGTCTCTTTACTCTCCTGTAAACTAGGCACAGTCCAATGTACATAACAAGAACAAGAACCAGAAGAACAATCACAGGGTGGATAATGAAATTAAAGAATGATGTAGCTGTCGGACTATAGCCAAATAAACTTTCCCACCAGGACACCTTAGAGTCGGCGTCTAAGGCATTGGTAATCCTCGTTATCTTGGTCTTGTCATGCTCAAGCTGAATTGTGGCTTGATTCTCAGCCTCATGAAGATTTCGGAGTATGTCGTCTTCTTTGCTGAAATCTAACAAGAGACGCTTGAGCTCACGACCAAAACCAAGAGGAATCTTTTGCAGTCTCACAGGAGTGTCAGGGCGAATGTCGAGTCTCTTCTCCGGTGTTATCGGGGTCCTCCCCTGCTGATCTGCGACATCTAAACCTAAAACAGGACTAAGGGTACAATATGCTCCTGGGAGGAGTATGCCTCTTTTGGTGCAATTAGTGCCATATAAAGAATACGTTACATTTTTCCCTTGGTACCAACACCAATACCCTTGACCCAAATATTTCAGACGAGAGGAGGGTATTGTGTTAGTCTTCATCTCACATGACCCCTCAGAGTCCCAACACTGGTGCCTAAGCACCCTATCTTGACTCCCTTGACAGAGGATAGCATCCTCTTTCCTCCAACATCCCTCTGTATCAAACAGATAAGGATGGCCTCGCTCATAGGTTAGGATGTCTGAGGTGAGCTGTGGATGAAGCACCGTCTGATTGCTAACAACAATTCCTATATTCATGGCACTGTACCCCTTCTTGATATTACCAGATACAGGTGCCAAAGAAGATGCCGTGCAGGTGAGATTATGACACCCATGCCATTGAACCAGCCACCAGTTTGTATGGTTGGCTGCAAACGGGGAGATTAGGGAACTTACTCTTTGTCTGAGGTTGAATGGGAAGTGGCCCTTGTATAGAGAGGACACTATATGCTTTAGGTTGTCAGAGAGTTCACTCTGGACCTGCGTACATGCTAGGGAAAACTGAACTCTGTCTTGCACTTCTACAAGACCTGCAACTAACCTTCTAAACTTCTCTCGTAGAGCTGAAGATAGAGAGGTAGTGGCATCAATGTGCGAATGTTGCAAACCCTCTAAGACATGGTTTACATCAAGCTGAGTTCTGAACCCTTCCCCAGCATGTCGCGCAATGTCCCCGAGCTTACCTCTCAGGACTTCCATATCCATAGTGTTCAGGGCACCTACTCCCAATGCACCTCCACTAATTCCCATTTCTATCAAGTCTCTCCTACTCCTGAATTTCCTGTGTCGGGGATCATCTTTTCTCACTTCTTGCCCCGCCTCTACCCATCCTCTCATCATGTCAATTTGGTTCCTCACAAACTCCTCACATCTGTGATCCCAGTGATCTACTCTGAAGTCATCTACAGAAATTCGCCATGTATATAGGACGAATTTAGTTCCTGTGATGATCTTCCATGGGGATGACAGTTGAGGAGCTATGGGATCTGCCAATTGGTGGGTAGAAACATTGCAAGAATCCAGGTGCGGTTTGACTGGTTGGAGACCTTCAGCCTCATATGGGACCCTTACCACGGTCACACATACTTGTCCTCTACCACTGAACTGGTACCACTGATCGCTATCTCCTGCCTGTAACGCTACGTTTCCTATTGGTTTGGATTTGGACAGATAGACCCACTGTGTAAATGACCAGCACCCTTCGTCCACCGCCTCACAAAAAGGCCACTTAAATGGACCGTCTATATTGATGTCAAAGTTAATGTCCCTGCCTCTGGGGTCTTTCCAGTCAGAAGACACGTATTTGCTTCGGTATTCCTCAGTCATAGGGGCGCCATCCATCCATACATCCACAATTGGGGTGTCCACCCCATTGCATACTAAGTCCCATCTCCAGGGATTAGTATCCAATTTTACCGTCTGTGTATCCGGTTCCCAGTGGGCATAGGTGATGAAATAGTATCCCGTCACCTCCGATACACAGACTTCTCTCATGATCGTAATCATGAAAGACCGTATGGATGGCGACCCCTCTACTCGAGTATACCTCAAATCCTTGGCATCGGTCCGTACCTTTAAAACTGTTGCTCGGTATAAGCCCTCCAGTTTCACTGGACCACTCTGATCGTTCCATAATGCCTGGCCAGAGTTACTGCAGTTTAACTTTAACATCAATACACTAGTCTGTAAGTAATCTGTGGACACATGTCCTTGGGCATATTTGGATTCCCTGGTGATGGTCATCTGGGAATCCCTCAACATACAATATGCCTTAAGGGTGCCTTTTACAAGTACGGGTCTATCAAAGTACGTCCTTACCCTCAACCCATCTTGACTATCCTTCCTAGTGAAGGTAGCCTGTAAGATATACCACCCACTATACTCTGCTCCAGTGACATCTTCAGGACTCAGAATGCCTTCTTTTAGTTTGGTTTGTCTCACTGCAATCTGGAATGCAGGGATCTGCTCAGTTCCTGGTTCCTGAAGGACACCAGACACTGCTGCAAACTTGGCCAGTTCGTCGGCCTTGTTATTTCCTATGGTCAAAGGCTGTTCTCCTCTTTGATGTGCTGGGACTTTTATAATGGCTGCCTCCGCTGGATGTGCCATGCCCCAATCCCACAATTCCTTTAGGACTGTAACGTGGGCCAGAGGTTTATTCTGGCTGTCCACAAACCCTCGTTTTTTCCACGTGTTCAGGTGCAGGGTGAGAGATCGAACTACATATGAACTGTCACTATATATAGTTCGATTCCCTGGAGGTTGAAGGAGGAGAGCCTCCTTGACAGCCTCCAGTTCAGCCCGTTGTGCTGACATTTGACCAGGCAGCCAGACAAGACTCTGGGTGCCTGTGGTCTCATCCAGCACTGCAAATCCGGACACACACGTGCCGTCCAGACAGAAACGAGAGCCGTCAACAAAGATGACCCTGTCTTCTGGATGTGTGTCGGTCCTGACTATTTGTGATGTACTGGAGAGTGATTGTTGACCACAGTCATGTTCAGTCCCTGTCATGTTTAACAACTGGGACAGAACATACTTTGCCTTGTGGTCCACTTTCAGATTCCAGCCACTGAGATCCATGATCCATTTCCCGAATCTCTGTTGGGAGACTCCAGGGAGTGTATCTCTGAGTAAAAGAACCAAAGGAGAATGTGGTGTCTGTACAGTCAGAGATCTGAAACCTACAATATGCTCAGTGGTTTTAACGGCATAGTGTATGGCAGCCAGTTGTTTGGCACATTCGTCGAACCCTCGTTCGACCGGCGAGAGTAGTCGGGAAAAGTATCCCAGTGGTCTACTGTCATGTCCTATCTGCTGTAGAAGGACAACAGAGATAGACTCCTTCCCAGCATGTGCCTGGATGGCCATTTCTCCATCTGGGTTGGGGGTGGCCAACACAGGTGCAGAGGAGAGGTCTCTTTTCAGAGTTGAAAAGGCCTCATCCTGTGCTTCTGACCAGCCCTGGAGTGAGGGTTCTTGTCCTCTGAGGAGTTCATAAAGGGGTTTCGCTTTGGCAGCAAAATCCTCTATGAATTCCCTCATGAAGTTTGCCACTCCCAGGAACTTCCGTAAGTCCTGTAAAGTGCCAGGCTGAGGTAACTTGACCCTAGCGTCCACTCGGGCTGCCACAATTCCTTTGGCTCCAAAATAGACCTGCACCCCAAGGAAAGTCACCTCTGTTCTGGCCAAATTTGCCTTGTGAGGACTCAGTTTGAGTCCAGACTGTTTGTTCCCCACTGTGAAAGCAAATTTGTACCTACAGTTTTCTGTGAGTTCAATAGAGAAGAACCCATTGGCGACATCAATGGTCGAGAATATGCGGCTTTTGCCACTTATCTTCGCCATTATGTCAGGAGTTTGTGCAACTACGGGGGCAGACATCCGAGTGTACTTATTAAGGACACGTAGGTCTATGGTGAGACGCCACGCATCAGTGTCCTTTTTCTTCACAGGCCATAGAGGGTTGTTGCACTTTGAATTCCCCTCTATGACCACACCCTTGGTCTCCAATTCCAGGACAGTGTTGACTATCGACTGTGTCGCTTCCGGTGGAAAGCGATATTGATGTTGAGGGGGTGGGTCTGGCCCCTGTATGTCCACCTGTACACCAATCAATCTGCCACAGTCATTTTTACCCTGGGCCCACAGATCAGGATGTTCGTACACAATGGGTTCAAGGTCTGTATTATGAGAGACCTCTGGCCATTTGTGTTCGAGCATATCAGCAGAATTCTCCATTGCTGGCAAAGGTGGTCCCAGACACTGGCGTTGTATGACACACACCTTGGATTGTCTGGGTCCCTTCCACACAATGCAGTTTGCCAAATCCAGGATCCATCCATTTTGGGTCATTACATCAGTTCCAATGATGTTGTCAGAACCAGGGTAATACCACATTGGGATCTTGAGGGTTAAGTGTTTGGCAATCTGGACAATCACTTCCTCAATTCTGTGGGCCTTCACCCCCCCTTGTTGGTGATCAAATCCGATCACCACACACTGAGGGCTGTTTGGATGCAAATCATGTTTGATATTTGTAATGGAGATTTCCGCACCAGTATCAAGCATAATTTGTGTGTCCTGATCTTTAATTCTGGCTTTTATGTGGGGCCTCCCTGAAGAATCCAGTATGACAGGACATACTGGAGCCAGCTCTTTAGGGATCCCTAATTGTCAATCGATGTTGACAAGATTTCCAGTAGGCACCTGAGAGGTACATACTGCAATTTGGAGATCCTCAACCGTAGTTCTAGTTGTGGAATCAGTAGATTCCACAACCCCTGAACTATCAACTGGGGCATTTACAGTGGCAACACATTTTGGTGTCTGCTCTTGTAAATATCCCCGAGACCCCTCAGCCTGTTCCCCCACTGTTCTGGCATAATTAGGTTTCATCTTGAAACCATTATTATTGCCAGATTTTTCAGGGCTGTTTCGGCTCCGTACCCACTGAGTACAATTTTTCTTCATGTGCCCAAATTGCAAACATTGAAAGCATTGAATGCTCCCTGTCCTCTCAAATGGTGGGGCCGAGGGGCGAACAGCTGACTTCTTTCTAGCATGGCGCACACGTTCATCTTGTGATCTAACATGTACAGGCACATGCTCCCTAACCTTAACCGACTTTTTATTGTGCAGTAGATCTTGTCTACACTGCTCAATAATCATGGCCGCATCAGTGAGCGATGGTTCTCTCGCTGCACTCAACCTAATTGCAGTATCAAGGTATGGGAATTTTTCCACAAACATGCGGATCATGCCTTGTGGAATACCGATACCTTGATCCATAGTGACCTTCCTGTACATAGCTTCAAACCGACTACACAGCGATAAAGGTTCATCGTGTATAGTTGGTCTGAATTTCATCAGGATTTCTGGAGTCACGTCCCCGTGGCCCGTTGCCAGTGTCATTAGTAAGGAAAGGCGTTCTTCCTTATCATGAAACTGTCCATTACTGGGTTCCGTGCTCCCCATTGCCTCATACCTCTGATTGAGGTGTGTAGGCAACCACAACTTGAATAGCTCCATTCGAAGTTGTGGAGCCACAGAATATTTATTGCAGTGACCTTCAAAGATATCACATGCAGTAAACGCATCTAGACTGGGATCAAATTTTGGGATCTCCTTGCAGATCCGTAACAGAAATTTTATCCTTTCCATACTGTTACGGTTAGGATAAAATTCATCTGACCTTACTGAACGATTTGGCGGATTGGAAGTGGTGTGATCCCTTTCCCACCTACCTCCATATCCCCAACTCTCGTCCTGACCCTGGAAGCGGTCGCTACGTGTATACTCCCTTGGTGTTTGAGTGAAATGTAGCGACCGTTCCACCTGTCCCCTGGACTCTATAGCTCCGGATCTCTGATCCATGGGAGACGTGGGCCCTGTTGCCGCGGTCTCCCCATCCTGTGCAGTACCCCAAACACAAACCTGTTTCGTGGGCAAAGGCACCATGCTATTTGTACCAGGCCGTGACAGATTAGAGATGACCTGTTGCAAATTCACAATCGTTTGCGACTTTGCAGCCAGATCCTCTCTAAGTGTGCTCACTAGTGCATCCATGGATGCAACTCTACTCTTGAACTGATTTATCTCAGTATACAGACTGAGGAGCTCTCTATCCATGTCAGAATAATAGGCTTCTTTGTCTGATATCCTAGATTCTAACACACAGATTTCCCGGCCCCTGTCGGCTGTACACTGGGCCCTTTCTTCTAGCTCAGTTTCTAGAGTGTGTATACGTTTTATGCTTTCCACACAACAATGGCAGTGTAGGTTATCTGATGTGGAAACTTTGTCTGCCTTTCTTGTGCTAGCAAGTGTTTCCACATGCTCTGGCCTGCAAATGCTGTCCTCAAAAGTATACACTAATTTTGCCAGCATTTGGAGGCGTTTCTTTGTTTTGTGGAAAACACTTTTACTAATACAAACTCTATCATGTGCGTATGCCTGGTCCAGTAAAGTTGACCAGAGCATCTCTGTGGACTTATATGCGGTGGGCAGTATTGGGTTAAATGTGCTATTTCTACACAGGTGTTTAAGGGTGGAGAAGTTCATACTCACCTGTTCAGAGGCCATGTTGCTTGGTGTCGTCTGTTCCTTCGTCCCTCTTGTGCTGCTTGGAAAAAGGTCCTTTACTCCGGAACGCCTTCTTTCCCGACCAGCTGTGCTCCTCAGATGAACCAAACGTTGATGGTGTTTGAACGAAGTGACGTGATGATCTGCCTCGACGATAGACGTGTATCGTGTAAAGGAATCAGAAAAATCATTAAAATCAGAAAAAAGGTTCTCTGATGAGGACTGTGTCCTGTGTCTTACTAAGACTGAAAACTGTGTCACCGTCTGAGCTATCAGGGCACTGAACGTACAGAATAACGGATCACTTCACCGTGCCTCCTGTTATCTGTGTCCACGTTCCTCTGGCCTGATCCGCTCCAGATGATGACCACAGGTTTTCAGTACAAAAGACACTAGAACAACCTCAAACAGTGGGCCTAGGCTCGCCAATTTGTTGTAGAACTGGTTCTGTTTATCGGTTATTGTTGTCGGTTATGACTACGATCACCGATATCCAGAATCTTCCCTTCCTTACCACTTTCTGTTCCTATGCTGATTAACTATATATATATGTATATACCGACTACTTAATGAAAACAAGTCTGTTCTAATAAATGAATATTTATTAAACACACCCCAAAAAGTCTACAACAATAATATATATATTTCTAGATAGCACGATAACTAAGACACAATCAATTACTGTTACAATGATGTAAAACCCCCAGAGTTACTAATACCCACGTTGCCAAAATATACATGCACACTATATTAGTGATCTATCTATCCCTATAGAGAGAGATATAGAGAGAAATATACAGAGGGAGAGAGAGAGATATATAAATATAGGGAGAGAGAGAGAGAGATATAATACTTAGAGAGAGAGAAAGTGATAGAGTTATAGGATGATACTTATGCCAGAAGGTGCTGTCTTATTCCATCGTGCGTCCAGGTAGAAGAGAGAGAGGGTCTTGAATTCACCCCCTTTTATAGTCACATTCCCACCCACATGCAACCTACAACTCCGCCCTTCTCAGGTATGTTTTGTGGCAACTATTTCCAATCACCTCCTGTAATATGCAGTAATAATTCCCTGCCTGCGGATGGCGTACTTGTATCAGGGAAGAAAGTCTTGTGTTAAATAAGTTTTAACACTCTTTGATATATCCTGGAGCCAATCTGAAGAAACAATGGTTTATCAGTCAAACATCACCAGTATTGTCTTAGCAATATACATCTCCATTGGTTGGAGACGGAATGTCTGCCTGAGTACTCCAAACTCACAAAGGTTGTATACATATGTAAATGACATTGGATTTAGCAAACAGCTTCTGCATTCTAATTAGGAGGCTGTAGGGCCAGAAACCATTTAATATGTATGCAACCTTTACTACTAAAACCAAAAAGACCTCACACAGAAGAACAATGCTGTACATGGTTGAAATATTCAGATCATTAAATCCAATATGGAGTTCAGTGATTCATAATAATTATGCCATCACTTCCCCCTCAACAGTGGATAATGGCTTTCTCTGTGGTTTAGTGCAGTACCAAAGCTTTAGAAATGGCTTTATAACCATTTTCAGACTGATAGATCTCAGTTTGTTTCTCATTTGTTTCTAAATTTCTTAGATCGCGGAATGATGTCTAGCTCTAGCTCATGCTTCTAGCTTAAGTTTGAGGATCTTTTGGTCCACTTCACTTTGTCAGGCTGGTCCTATTTAAGTGATTTCTTTATTAAGAACAGGTGTGGCAGTAATGAGGCCTGTGTGTGGCTAGGGAACTTGAATTCAACTTCACAAAGTTGTGATAAACCACAGGAGGGGCAATCACTTTTTCTCACAGGGCCCTAAAGTTTTGGATTTAAGTTTCCCTTAATAATAAAGACCTTAATATATCAACTGAATGTTGTGTTACCCTTGTCATATATCATTTAATCATTTAAGTGTGACAAAAATGCAAAAGTATAAGAAATCCGGAAGGGGGAAACCACTTTTTCACATCACTGTATGTCCATAACTATGGAGTGATATCCATTCATCTTTAATGATGTAGTTCCAGCCATTCATTTTTCAAAGCCTCAATAATCTTTAACAATCTGAATAGTAATGGTTTTCTCAGAATTTCCATGTTGCAAAGTTCTGGTAATATCCAATTTTATCTTGCACAGTTAGACAAACTTGGGTAAAGGGGTTAATGTTTCACTTATGCTGCCAACTGCACATGTGTGAAGAGAATGAATGCTCTAGCTCTTGAACTATGGCAGCTTTTTACGCTCAATGCAGCGTGGCACATCTGAATGTCTTGCTGTGAGTTAAGTATTGTTTTTGAGTCTCCAGTTAATCTCTTTGGAGCATAATTCCCCGCTGTCTGCCTATTGTGAACCCAAGTGTGGAAAGAGAGATTGCTGCAGCGGCTGTGATATATGCAGCTTATACAAACAGAAAATTATGGAGTTAACAGAAGCACATCCTTTTATAAAAGAATATATTTGTTTTGTATCCCATGTTAATGAATAGTCTGCCTGCAGTCTATCTTCCAAACCGCTGCTTTACTGCATCTGCTTCGGGGAAGAAATCACCTGGCCGGCTTCTTCTTCTGATGGATGTTCCAATGTTTTCACAGGACAAATATTTCAAAGTTATCTTTGCTGCTCAAACTGTCACTTTTATCCTGATAAATCTCACACCCGGCCCAATTCATTTTTTTTCTCAAAAAGGATCAAATTGTTGGAGAGGGCATTTTATTGCTCCTTTGCAGATTATCGGTACAATGGAGCATGTGATCCAGCTAAAATATACAGTATATCTTTTTTATCTTTTCAAACCTTTAAATCAAGAGGATGAAAATCACTTTATATTCTATAGCTCTATTGGTAAACAATGAAAGTTAAGGTAAGATCATATGTTTATTGTTGCACTACGGCTCAGTGGTTAGCACTGCAGCCTTGCAGTGCTGGGGTCCTGGGTTCAATACCCACCAAGGGACAACATCTGCAAGGAGTTTGTATGTTCTCCCCATGTTTGCATGGGTGTCCTCCCACATTTCAAAGACATACTAATAGGCTATTTAGATTGTGAGACCCAATGAGGACAGTGTTTCAAATATCTGTAAAGTGCTATGGAATTGATAGCGCTATATAAATGAATAAATATTATTATTGTTGCAAGACCAGTTTTCTTTTTAAAATTACATAGCGCAAAAAGAGAACATTATTGTAGAACTGTAAGAACAGTCTGTAACGCTGGTCTGTTTGTCCTTTGTTTCCGCAGCATTACTATGCATGTTAGTGCTCTTATCCTATGCTCCTTCCCCCTAACCTTAATGGGATACTGTGGTCTGCTACTTTTAAGGATGCTGCTCAGTTCCCTGCTCCACCTAATAGCCGTATGTGTGTTCTCAAGACTTTGTTGAGCTACATGACCATCCGCATGTGCGATCCCTGGCAGCTCTGTTATAGAAACTATCTACGGGTTGCTGGTAAATGACTTCCCACACATGACCAGGCTTGCAGCCACTGCCAGGGGCCCTAGGCCTCAGTTCCTGTGCTGGCTATGCTGGGTTCCTGTTTGTGCATAGGGTGAGCATGGCCACACCTACCCCACTTTTATTAGTGGTAGTGTGCGTCTTGAATTGCTGTTCCCAACCCTTTGCTGAGCGGCATCTGCAGAGCTTTGCATTAGGTTTGTGAATCTAACCGTGTGTTGGTTCAGCTTGCTGCTCCTGTCATTTTGTAATTCCAGCTCCAGTTCTGCCTGCAATCAATCCAGTGATAGCTGATTTCTCTCTGTCTTTGTCCCTGGACTCATCCTATCTGTGTGTATACTGGTACCAGTGCCCATGCCTTGAATGTGGAATTATGCAATGTAATATTCCTGAAGTCCTTCTGCACCTTGAACCTAAAGACTGTGAGTGTCCTGTATCCTGTGTCTTGTGATTAAACATCTGTTCATCTTTTAAAGTTGGAGTTTAGTGTTCCTGCTAAGCGTGTACTATGCTGTGCTCATGCTACCGTGCTGTGCTTGCAATGTCCAGCTGTGATCAACTCCTTCAGTGTTTGTGCTACTCAGCTTTAGTCCATGCTTGTTGTGCTTGCACTGTTCTACTGTGCTCACACTACTTAGGTCCAGTCCGCTCCTGTATTGCCCATGTCATTCAGCTCTGGTTTGCTCCTGTGGTGCTTGCGCCTTCTTTCTTGAGTAGTTTCCAACCATTGTCTGATGTCCAGAGTCTGATGACTGCTGCCTGGTGCCTGGAGCTGTGTCTGAAGTTCAAAGCCTGATGACCAATGTCCCTTGTCCAGTTGTCCTGTCCGTGTTCCGATGTCTTCCGCCTGGAGCCGTGTTCAATGTCTGGTGTCCATATGTCCTTCCTTTGTCCTTATGTTCCCTGCCTGGAGCCGTTTCTGACGTCTGGAGTTCAGATATCCTGCCTTTGGTCTCCCTGTTCCTCCTGTGTCCCAATGTCTGGCCTGTTCCCTGGGGTCCATTCTGTGATGACGTCTGACTGAAGTCAGTGTCTGATGTTCTCTTGCTTTGCCAGTGTTATTGCCTGAGGTCGTACTGATAAGCCCATGCCAGATGACCTTGGACTGCATCAACCTGTGTTGACCTCCTGCCATGCCATAGCCTGACATCTGCCAATCTGAGATGTTCTCCGGTCCTGATGTTTGGAATTGGGAGCCTGGTCTTATCTGTAATGCTTGTATCTTCAAAGATCCAAAGGATGGTGCTTCAACGATCTGCACTGCTGTCAAAGAATAAGAACCACACAGGGTCTGAATGCAATGATGGTTTATTCCAATGCATTTTATTGCTGTCCCAGCACCTTTATCAGGGGTACCACTGATGAAGGAGCTGGGACACCACCGAAACCCATCTTAATAAACCATTGCATTTAGACCCTGTGTGATCCTCATTCTTTGACAGTAGCGTAGATTGTAGATGTGCCATCCTTTGGATTTTTGCTTGTATGCCACTTTGCACGTGGAAGTGTTGATCCAGTGCATATGTGGCACCCTAGCACCTTGTTGGGCACCACAGAAATCCTTAGGGCATGAATGGAGTTAACAGCAAAGCAATACTCACAAACACCACAACACCTTAGTACACCTGGTTTCACCCCGAGCCTCTAGGGGGAGCTCCACTGGTCACATTGAGCCAGTTCCCCCTATAAATAGGGTCTTGGAGGGAGAAACTTCAGAGTGTGTGCAGTCGCTACAAGAGCTGCCAGCCTGTGTGAAACCTCCATCCTATGAGGGACACACCAGGCCCAACCAGCCAGCTAGCAAGTGAGGAGACCCTTGCAATTGGGGTCAGAGGAAGAAGGAGAACACCTCTCAAGGAAAACAGAGTTATTCTGACTCTTTCCTTACTAAACGGTTACTGGAACCGAAGCTGTGAGAGCTATTCAGCCACCACAGAGAACCAGCACGTCTAACAGGAGGTTTTGCCACCTGTTCCACCTGATGCACCTACCCACGAGAGCCCAGGTAAGAGTACTGATCCTGCTCAAACCCTTTTACAGTGCCCTCAGTGCTGCTAACCAGGTGAAGCAAGTTCCATTGAACACACTGCCCGGTCTGGCTGGATTCCACATCCACCCGACCTTAATGAAAGAGATAGAGAAAGGAAGCCTACTACAACTGCTTGCTGTGAATCTCCAGGATTGCTAATTTCACTAACCCGGTCTGGCGTACCTGAAAACCACCAGTAAAAGGTACTTAAAAGACTTCAGTGTGTCTGTGTCTGACTCCTGGGCCTAACAGCAGTGCTACCGCAGCTGCCTCACAGCATCTTGTGCAGCTCCGGGACTCCCGCTCATCCTGTGGGGAGCGTTCCATCTTGCTGCCTAACATCCCCCGGAGGCCCAGCAGCGTCGGTACCGTTACCGAACACCCGCAGGTGGCGTCACGAAGACATTTAACCCCTACTGTTCCGCCATTCCCCCAATTAATCTGGACCACCGGGCCTCACAGCTGCAGGTGCGGTTCCGTGACAAGAAGAGAGACAACGCCTGCGACGTGAACACCCCGGCTACGGTGAGTCAGAATTTGGCGTCACGAACAGGATACGAGCAGGCCCGTTATCACGGGTATTGTGTGCTATTTATTGACTGTAAATATCGAACTGTAAATTTGGTCCGCCATTGCTGCGCGAAAAGGCGGGAAAAGAAGGGGCGTGACTGTGCAAAGGGCGCGAAGATTGGCCCTGCCCCCACGCTCTGACGACTTCCCCTGTACGCAGCAGGAATCGGAAATTCCCGTGGTGCCTTACTCCTCACCGCGAGGCCGACACTTCCGTTTGAAACCGAGGGAAAGGCTAAGGGGGAACGACCATGAGTAACTCGGCTCCCAACAACGCGGTACCCCCGCTAAACCAAGCGGCACCTCAACACATACCTCTTGATGGACAGCAACAAGCCGGCGGTATGCTACCGCAACCCGCTCCGATTATGCCGTTATCTCTGCCTTACGTTCCGAGTGCGAACTGGTTACCTAAGTACAGCGGTGTACCCAGCACCTTGGAGACCTTCCAGAGGAAGATATGCCAGACGCTGGACATGTACGCTATGACCGATAAGCAGAGAGCTTCAGTTGTTATGGGACAGTTAACGGGCGCAGCCGAGCTGCAGAGCCGCAGCTAGCCTGTAGAAACTCAGGAATCTGTGGAGCAGATATTCGCTAAGTTAACCCGGGTTTTTGAATGCCATACCGAAGCTGAATTAAGACTGTCGTTCTATCGTTGTAACCAAGGGGCACAAGAAAGTGTTCTAGATTATTCACTGCGATTGCAAGAAGCGTTCAGACTGTTAAAACAAGTTGATCCTGATGGTGTCAGAGATGAAAACAAAGCGTTGATTGGACAATTTATTGTGGGCCTTAGACTATCTGACGATAGAAAGCAAGCAAGCTGGTGGTCCATACAAAATCCTGGTGCAGAGTTTGATACCTTGAGAGACTTAACAGTTTGGGGACAACGGCTCGCCGTAGTACTCGATCCCGCTTCACAGCAGCAGCAGTATACTGACACCCCTTCTGTGCTGGCAGCAGCATCTCCAGTCCCTGCGGTTCAGTCTAGCGCACAGACTACAACACCTGACCGGTTTGAACAACTGTGTGCTAATGTCGAGCAGCTGATGAAAGACGTGGCCAAGCTACAAGCTGAGAGAAGACTCAAGACAGATGCAAGGTCCTCGGACAAGATTCTACTCGCCGACAGCCCTGACGACGTCCCGTGGATGAGGAGAAAGACACATCCGCCGCGAGGAAAACCTGCAGACCGCCGCAGTCCTGACAGATGCCGCACCAGTCAGCAGAACGACTTAGGAGGACATACTCAACAGTCCTGTCCTTTAAACGGACAACCCCTGGGCGAGAAGGGCCAACCCCAGGAGTAGACTGTCCAGGCCCAACGTCCAGGTGGAAACACAAGTATGTAGGAGACTGTCCATATCTACCAATCGTCATCGATGGCATCGCTATATCCGCCTTGATAGACACTGGATCCCAGGTGACATCCATCCCGAGTATCCTTTACAAGCGGTTCTGGCCAAATGTTAAGCTGGAACCCCCAAACCCCGATCTGAACCTTGAAGCCACTAACGGTATGCCGGTTACAATTGAGGGACAATGGGAAGCTACAGTAAGGGTGGGGAGGGTGCAGCTGAAGAACCAGGGAATCTTAGTAGTGCAGGATAAACCAAACAACAACGATCCCTACGTAATACTAGGTACTAATGTTATGGTTAAATGCATCGATGAAGTGCTGTTCTTACTCCAACAGAGTGTTGAAGCTGGTAGACCCAGAGAGAGGAGAGCCATTCAAAAGCAGATCCGAGCTCTGGTTTATCAACAACAGGTAATATTGTCTAATAGTGAAATTGGCAGAGTACGGGTCACAGATCCCATTCCAATTGTGGTACCACCCAGAAGTGAAATGATGATCTGGTGTCGAGCAGCCATAGGCCTCAGAGGGCAGGACTACCAAGCTGTAGTAGAACCTGTAATGTCTGATAGTAGTCCTACGCTCTTGACAGCCAGAGGGTTGGTCGACGTGAGAAAAGGGAGAGTCCCCATACGCATATTAAATTATGGTGATGACGAAGTCAGACTGCCAAGATATGCAACTGTCGCAAAATTGTACCAGGTAAAAGATGATGCTGTAATTGATGTAAAATCCTCTGCTCAAACAGTAACTGATGAACCCCCTCACTCCAAAGATCAGTTAGAGAAATGGTGTCAAGAACTCAGTGTAGGAACTGACAATACACCTTCTCACCAGAAAAATGGAGTATATCGGGTAGTTCGGGAGTATGAGCAAGTGTTCAGCAAACACCCACTTGACTTTGGGATGATTAAAGGGGTACAACACCATATCCCCACAAGCAACCATGCACCTATCAAAGAAAGGTACAGGCCTATACCACCCACACACTACCAAAAAGCAAAAGAAATGCTTCAGGACATGAAAAATGCAGGAGTCATTAGGGATAGCTGTAGTCCCTGGGCAGCACCACTAGTCCTGGTTAAAAAGAAAGATGGTAGTATGAGGATGTGCGTAGACTACAGACAAATCAAAAAAGTCACACACAAGGATGCATACCCGTTACCCCGCATAGAGGAGTCACTAGCTGCACTCAAATCTGCCAACTACTTCTTCGCATTAGATCTTACTAGTGGGTACTGGCAGGTTGCCATTGCAGAGGAGGATCGTGAGAAAACAGCCTTCACGACTCCCATGGGACTATGCGAGTTCAACAGTATGCCATTCGGGTTGTGCAATGCCCCAGGAACATTTCAGAGACTGATGGAGTGTTGTTTGGGCCACAAGAACTTTGAGACTGTCCTGTTATACCTTGATGATGTCATTGTATACTCTCAGACCTATGAAGATCACCTCCAGCACCTGACTGAAGTGTTCGAGTCACTGTCCAAGTACGGGATGAAACTGAAACCGTCCAAGTGCCACCTGCTGAAACCCAAGGTCCAATACCTAGGACACGTGGTAAGCGCCGAAGGCCTAGCACTGGACCCGGATAAAGTCACCGTCATCAAGGACTGGCAAGCACCAACTTCTCACAAAGAGGTACGGCAATTCCTAGGACTGGTCAGGTACTACCGACGATTCATCAAAGGCTATACCAAGATAGCAGCACCTATGCAAGATCTCTTAATAGGTCAATCCAAAAACGGCAAAATCAGGGGACCCCCGTTCCACTGGGGCCCAGAACAGGAATAATCCTTCCAGAAGCTCAAAGACGCTCTCACTGGAGAAGAAATCCTGACCTACCCTGATTACAATCTCCCGTTTTTGTTGTACACTGATGCAAGTAATGAAGGTTTAAGAGCAGTCCTAGCTCAACGCCAGCAGGGCTAGGAAAAGGTGATCGCCTACGCCAGCAGAAAGCTCCGTCCCACAGAAAGGAACCCGGAGAACTACAGCTCTTTCAAGCTAGAGTTCTTGGCCCTGGTTTGGGCAATCACAGAGCGTTTCAAGCATTACCTGGCTTCCGCCCCGTTCACAGCTTTCACAGACAACAATCCTCTAACACACTTAGAGACTGCAAAGTTGGGAGCCCTAGAACAGCGTTGGGTAGCAAGACTCTCAAACTATGATTTTACTGTAAAGTACCGGGCAGGTCACAAAAATGTCAATGCCAATGCCCTGTCCAGAATGCCTTTCCTTCCTGAAGAGGGAGAAGACATAGATGACCTGGAAGAGATTGAACAACCTGCTTTCCACCGTTCGGGTACAGCAACATGTCATCAGAGAAACCAGAAACGTGTAGAGAGGACCGTGAACCCTTTACCTCACCATGACTGGAAGGAGGTTCAAGCCAACGATCCACATGTCAGCCTGGTAAGGGACCTGATCACTCAAGAACACGCCAACATGGACCCTGATGCCTCACCAAATGCTAAACTCCTATGGAAAGAGAAAGGAAGGTTGTTTGTCTACCAAGGTAAACTATGCAGAAGATACCTCAATCCAAGAACCCATGAACTAATCTGTCAGATTGTAGTTCCCAAGACTGAAGTCCAAATGATCCTTGAAGCATACCATGATGATGCTGGACACTTTGGATGGAAGAAGCTGGAGAGACTCCTGAAGGATCGGTTCTACTGGGTCGGTATGCGAGGCTCAATTGACAAGTGGTGTAAAAACTGTGGACCATGTCACCTTCGAAGGAAAGACCATCTAACTCAGAAAGCTCCGTTGCAGTCAATTGTTACCACCAAACCTCTTGAAATAGTTGCTCTCGACCACGTGAAGCTTACCCCAAGTCGAACCGGGTACACTTACGCTCTCACCATTGTTGACCACTATTCAAGGTTCCTGGTAGTAGTTCCAGTTAAGGACTTAACTGCAGAGGTAGCAGCCAAAGCGTTCCAGAGTTACTTCTGTCGCCCCCATGGGTATCCAGACCAAGTCTTGACTGACCAAGGGCCAGCCTTCGAATCAGCTCTATTTCAAGAATTCTTAGGGCTATATGGGTGTAAGAAGATCCGCACAACACCTTATCATCCTCAGACGAACGGTTTATGTGAGAAGATGAACCACATAGTCATTGACATGCTCAAGACCTTACCAGTTGTTGAGAGAAATCAATGGCCTGAGAAACTTCCAGATCTCGTGGACATCTACAACCACATACCTGTCAGTCCGACAAACTATACACCTGCTTACTTGATGAGAGCAAGACCAGGTAAACTGCCTATTGATTTACAGATGGGAACCATCGAACCCACAGAAGATTCTTCTGATGAAGATTGGGTCAGCCAGCGCCAAGAACAGTCCAGGAAAGTACAAGAAAGTGTTGAAAGAAACCTAGAAATCAGCAGAACCAAGCAAGAAAAAGACTTCAACAAGCACGCCTCAGCAGAACCCTTTGCAACAGGAGACGTAGTGCTAAAAAGAAAAAGAAAAACCAATAAATTGGATAACAGTTGGGAATCTGAACCTTACACAGTTATGCCATCTCAGTACGACAATTCCAAAACTTGCGTCATTAGCAAAGATCAAGGAATTACTTTTGCAACTGTTTCAAGGGATCATTTGAAGAAATGTCCAACACAGTTAATCCCACAAGTAACCAGTTATCCTACTGCAGTAACTAAAGAGGAAAATCAAGAAAATCTAGTCCTTAAAGACATTGGATACTTACCAGCTGACTGGCCACAATGCGGTGGTGCATACATCATACCAGTTATGCATTTCTACCAGCCTGTAGAAGATCAGCCAATGCCAATCCAGCAAGTCCAACAACAAGTTCAAGTACAAGATATGCAGCCTGTTATATTGGAACCTGAGATTCCTGTAATCGGTGAACCTGCTAGTCCCACAGTAAGAAACCAAATTCCTACATCACTACCTTCAGAGGATAGTCCAGTAGATCGGTTGCGCACTTACTATGGCCTTACGCAAAGTACTCGTAGACAACTACCTACACTACCACCAACAACCACTTCGTACACTACACCAACAGCTTTGGAAACACCCACACTACGCAGATCCACACGTAGTACATTAGGCCAACCCCCAAACAAACTTGGTGAATGGGTTTAGAATGTAGTGGAACCATATTACCTGTAAGTGTTTGTAAATAGTACCCTGTTTTCAAAACCTGTAAAAAGTAGTGTACAGAAGGGTGGAGGAACTGGGCTCTGTCCCAAGTATAACAAGTTGGGGACAGAAAGCGCCTGGAAAGGTATAGAAGGTTAGTACTGGCCTCCCATGCAGAGACACCCATAGGGAATGTATAAAGTTTGGAAATATGTGTGGACTTTACCTTTTTCCCTTTTCATAAACTTTGGACAACTGTCACATGACTTGTGTGACCAAAACTTTACCTTTTCCAGCCTGTGGCAGATGGACTAGTGCCGTATGGACTGCTTTTCACCTTTTTCATATTTTTCCCTTCCTTTTTAGTGATTCTTGTATTTTTCTTTCAGACTCTGTTATTGAATGTTCATAAAATGCATAGTGTTAAGTTGTAAAAAGAACTTTTTGCTCAGCCGGGAGAACTGAGGTTAACTAAGGGGGAATGTGGAACCCTGGCACCTTGTTGGGCACCACAGAAATCCTTAGGGCATGAATGGAGTTAACAGCAAAGCAATACTCACAAACACCACAACACCTTAGTACATCTGGTTTCACCCCGAGCCTCTAGGGGGAGCTCCACTGGTCACATTGAGCCAGTTCCCCCTATAAATAACGTCTTGGAGGGAGAAACTTCAGAGTGTGTGCAGTCGCTACAAGAGCTGCCAGCCTGTGTGAAACCTCCATCCTATGAGGGACACACCAGGCCCAACCAGCCAGCTAGCAAGTGAGGAGACCCTTGCAATTGGGGTCAGAGGAAGAAGGAGAAAACCTCTCAAGGAAAACAGAGTTATTCTGACTCTTTCCTTACTAACCGGTTACTGGAACCGAAGCTGTGAGAGCTATTCAGCCACCACAGAGAACCAGCACGTCTAACAGGAGGTTTAGCCACCTGTTCCACCTGATGCACCTACCCACGAGAGCC
Source organism: Allobates femoralis (assembly GCA_033576535.1). Taxonomy (NCBI): domain Eukaryota; kingdom Metazoa; phylum Chordata; class Amphibia; order Anura; family Aromobatidae; genus Allobates; species Allobates femoralis. The sequence continues at coordinate 144,792,704 of JARQOC010000008.1, read as the reverse complement.
CAGGGAAGAGTACTGATCCTGCTCAAACCCTTTTACAGTGCCCTCAGTGCTGCTAACCAGGTGAAGTAAGTTCCATTGAACACACTGCCTGATCCGGCTGGATTCCACATCCACCCGACCTTAATGAAAGAGATAGAGAAAGGAAGCCTACTACAACTGCTTGCTGTGAATCTCCAGGATTGCTAACTTCACTAACCCGGTCTAGCGTACCTGAAGCCACCAGTAAAAGGTACTTAAAAGACTTCAGTGTGTCTGTGTCTGACTCCTGGGCCTAACAGCAGTGCTACCGCAGCTGCCTCACAACATCTTGTGCAGCTCCGGTGACTCCCGCTCATCCTGTGAGGAGCGTTCCATCTTGCTGCCTAACATCCCCTGGAGGCCCAGCAGCGTCGGTACCGTTACCGAACACCCGCAGGTGGCGTCACGAAGACATTTAACCCCTACTGTTCCGCCATTCTCCCCTATTGATCTGGACCACCGGGCCTCACAGCCGAAGGCGCGGTTCCGTGACAAGAAGAGAGACAACGCCTGCGACGTGAACACCCCGGCTACGGTGAGTCACATATACTAGGTGTGGGTTTTCACAATTAGCCCAAGTGAGCATATTCAATCATAAATGCATGATCATCTCCGACGATAAGACCCGTTGCACTTTTTCTGTCTCTCAATTCTACAGATGCTTGTATCTTAAATACTTTGTGACTTTATGTTAAGTAATCTTTATATTCCTTTTACCTGAAGTTGTGCAGTGTCTTCTAATCCTGCATTGAACCACCTTGCCCATTTGCTCAGCTGCCTCAGACCCTGGATGCTGCATTTACTAGTCCAGGTAGGTCCCGGTTCCCCCTGTCATCCAGTAGGCGCACACCCCACATTGCCGTGGCTTGGTGGCGTGGAAGTATAAGCAAGCATCCACAGCCTATATATGATATGCTATTTAAGCCTGGTAGATTGATTCAATAGATGGAAAGATGGATAGTGCATTAGGTTACTCACTAATCAGTAGTAATGTTACACAAAAATAACTGAAACATAGGTGGAAGATACAGTATGCACAGTATGGTACAATTCAAGTGTGTTTTAATGTAGCTGTCAATTAATTAATGCATGGTCAACATGCAATACTTTCGATGCTATGCGCTTTTGTCAAAGCACCCAAAAACGTGGTAAGTCTAGGGTGACACTTGAAAGGTGACCCACGTTTCCCGAATCCGCTAAACGCATAGCAAAACCTGCCGTAACTGTTAGCATTAATATCGCTCTCTGCCAGGCAATGCTGCTCCACAGTAACCCATAGTTTACCTTGGATGCAGCCACACACAGAGCCCCAGGAAGTGCGTGTGGAGCCCACTGGGACGGGGTACTCGGTGCCGGACCGGGGTACAGCTGGGGGATGTCACGGCGGTCCTGGTCCGGACCGTGTCCCGGGCCCGCACAATAAAATGGGGGGTTATTTACAGGGGATTTGTCACTCGTGACGCCACCCACTATATGCGGCCAGTAATGGGGCCGCCGCTGCTGCAGAACCTCCGGGGATGATGGGTTAGCAGCTTGAATGGAATAGTTCCTGTGGGCAGAACTGGGTTCCCCGGGGCAGTGGTAGAGGTAGTTAAAGTCTGTGAGGATAGTTATTGATGCTGCAGGAGAGTAGGGGTAGCAGTAGAGATGATGAGAGTAGAGGTAATCGCAGTATATGAGGGCAAGCGGGGCTTCAGCATAAGGATCACACACACTCACGGTTTCTGTTGTTTTCCAAGTCTTTACTTGCAGATGGTATCACACAATATTGTCCACGGAGTCTGTACCAGGTTGCTCCCACCCTGACCGGGTCCTTGGCTTCCTACTTAAGCGCTGTGTGTGGCCCTGCTGCCGCTTGTAGCTATACTGCTGGCCCTGTCTCTGCTCACGGGTACCAATATGCTGGGCAACATGAGTCCTCTGTGTCACTGACCCCTCCGTGTTGCTTTGCTATGGTGCTGTGAAGATGGTGGTCCTTCACTATGCCGGTGTTTACTGTCCTGTCTGTCTCAGGCACAGCCTCGGATCCGGTATCCATCTTAAGCGCCTCCCCGGGGTCAGGTTTTTGGGGTAACTCTTTATCCCGGGGATGTTCCTCTGTTACTCTGTCTCCTTTCCTCAGACCTCTCAGGACCTCCACTTCTACTTGACTCTGCTCCTGCTCCAGACTCAAAACTGAACTAACTGTCACTCCTGCTCTGTGGTAAACAACTTAGCTCCTCCCACTAGTGCAGGTGCCACCTAAACTCCTCCCACTTTCAAGTGTAGTGTTGTGTGGGGAGTAAACCTGTGTTGGTATTTCTGTGGCACATTAACCCTTGGGGTGCCACATTCGCTTTAGCAGAGTGCACAGGAAAACAATGTCTGCAACGTTTTCCTGTAACCTGTACTAAAGCGAACTTCCTGGGGTTCTGTGTGTGGCCGCATCCAAGGTAAACTAAAGGGTTACTGTGGAGCACCATTGCCGGGCAGCGAGCAACATTAACGATAGCCGTCACCCTCCAAGTATGACCCTAGCCTAAGCAACCTTTTTGGTGCCGTTTGCAAAAACGCATGCATTTTTGTACATGGGAGCCTACGGGAAATGCATGCGTTAACGCATGAGCTAAAAAGGGAAAAAAAATGGCAATTTAAAAAACTGCCTCCTTTAAGACATCCTTGCAAGGGACTTGTTACTTACTTCATGCTGTCCAAAACACAGAGGACATGAGTCAGATAACAGCTGCTTTATTGAAAACGCTGCAGTATTTCAGATAAAACAAACTTACATTACCCAGCTGAGGGCTAATGATCCTGGATGACAAGTGTGAAGCAAATCCCCAACAGCTTCTCCTGATCACTTGTGTGTGCATAGGCTGGGGTCAGACTACCGATTTTAGCAGATGTCACTGACATCCGCTAAAAACGTAGTAATTTTTTCAGCAGCGCATATGTGCTAGTCAGCGCCGCTGCTGCTCAACGCTGTCCCTGGCTACCCAATGTTTTGTTTACCCACCTTGAACCTCTGAAGCCGGGTGTACACGTTCTGGCTTCAGAGAGGCGTACTGTGCATGATCAGAAGATCAGCTTCTGCACTTCCAATCATGTGCGGTGCATCTCTATGAACCCGGGATGTGTACACCTGACTTCAGAGGTTCAATGTGGGTGCACAAGGCCATGTGCGTCAGCAAAATTGTCTGGAGCTAGCGCCTGGCAGTGAAATTGGCTCATGGCAACTATGTTATGAAACCTAGAAGGGCGTGATAACATGTAAACAGGGCCGACTAGTCTGGAGAAACCAAAGCCTCATCGACTAGTCAAAGCCCTAATTAGCATAGGGAAAGTGGACCTTAGAAATACTTAAAAAGATGATTTAATATATTAACATTAGAAAGGGAATTTTATCATATACATGTGAGTGCTGCTAGGTTGGAGGGCATAGGGGACCTGACAGTTTCCCTTTAAACAAACCTGAATGCAATAAGACAACTCAATGCTGATTCTTGTTGCTTGTGGTTTGGGCAGCATTAATGACTGGTTCCTTTGAAGCATGTTGAGATTATAAAAAATGTCTACCCAACAAAGTTTATGAACCGCTTGACTGCTGTCCATGTCTTTTATCTAATAAATGTAGCTCAATATTATTGTTAGGCTCACTTTGTGAGGTGGAACCACAAACTCTAAGGTGGGCATATGGTGCATCTGACAGGAAGGCATGGGGGAAGCAAGGATTTGGCACACAGGACACCACAGGCACAGTATGGAAGATAAAAAGAGACACAGCAAATCCAAAGCGGCACCCAGGGAAAGCAGATGATACATGGGCGTAGAGCAGCAATGAATGGTTCAGTATGAACAGAGACCACAAACAGAATATTAGTTTACTACAACCTAAGGGAAAATCAAAGAAATGGATAGCAGAAGGTTGACCAGCAAGACAGAGAGTATTCCGGGTCACAAAGATAGATGTAGACAATGAGCTGATGGTGGAGTAAACCAAACTGAATATATGACTAGGAATAATCCCAAAACACATGCGTGTGTCTTAGTGGGCCTTAAAGTACGACTCAAGCATTTTATTTTTTGTCAGTGCTGGAGAGGTGCTTTTAATCTAAGACCCCTGACCATAGTCTATTAAACACCCTGTGGTGTTTTCACCTCTTATTGGCGCCATTCTAGTCTCAAAGCAGGATCTTGTGACCATAACGTCTGACTGTTCTGAAGTCAAACGTTATATCAAAAGCTTCTAATGCAAGTCTATTAGAGCCAGATTGAGGTCCTCGTAGACTTGTATTGAAGAGTGACCTCATGCTTGCTTCACTGGCCGACAGGATACTAACAGGAAAAGACTGACAGGAAGGCCAGTGATAGAGGATTATGAAACTGGAGGGTGAGTATAAGGCTAACTGTAGGGAACTTATATCACAAGCACCATTACAGCTGTAAATGAAAAAAAAATAATGGAGTGGTCCTTTAAATAGGCCTAGGAAGGGAGATGTATTCAAGCCTAGCAACTTTTAAAACCCAACATGGAGCACAACAGGGGGCAATGTACCAAAAAGAAGGAAGCAGAGCCCAGGATTTCCAGGACAAGTGCATAATTCTTCAAGTGAATAGGGTAAAATACAATACTAGACTTAGCCCATGGAAAACTGATTAGGAGAGAACATTGTCTAGAGCAAAGGTCTCAAACTAGGCTGGGTATGTAGGTCACACATAGAAAAAAATTTAATTGTGGGGTCCGCATTCCTTGCAGTGACATTTTTAGTGATACCATTTTTTATTTTCAATACATCTATTGATCACATTTTTGACCATTTTTCACTTGTTGCCATACAATTAGCACCCTAGAGTAATTTTGGCCAACATTTTGCAGTAACATGCCCATTTTGGTTCCCATCTTGTAGTAATGTCCCCCATCCAGGTTCCTACCTTGTAGTTATATCCGCCATCCTGGTCCTCATCTTGTAGCAATGTTCCCATTCATGGTCTCCATCTTGTAGTAATGTCCCCATTCAGGTCCCTATATTATAGTTATATCCCCCATCCATGTCCAGGTTCCCCCCCCCCCAGAAATGGCAGTTTAGCCCCGCCCCTGCGGTGACATCACCACTTACACCCACCCTGCTCTATGGTTAACATGGAGCAGGGCGGGGTAAGGTGGTAATGTCAGAGCAGGAGGCCGGCCGCCTCTCAATATTTGCAGATGACACTAAACTCTGCAGGGTAATCAATACAGAGGAGGACAATTTCACATCACAGGAGGATTTATGTAAACTAGAAGCTTGGGCTGATAAATGGCAAACGAGCTTTAATGGGGATAAATGTAAGGTCATGCACTTGGGCAGAGGAAACAAAAGGTATAATTATGTGCTTAATTGTAAAACAATGGGCAAAACTGTCACTGAAAAAGACCTGGGTGTATGGGTAGATGAAAAACTCACATTTAGTGGCCAGTGTCAGGCAGCTGCTGCAAAGGCAAATAAAATAATGGGATGTACAAAAAGAGGCATAGATGCTCATGAGGAGAACATAATTTTACCTCTATACAAGTCACTAGTGCGACCACACTTAGAATACTGTGTACAATTCTGGTCTCCGGTGTATAAGAAAGACATAGCTGAACTAGAGCGGGTCCAGAGAAGAGCGACCAAGGTTATTAGAGGACTGAGGGGTCTGCAGTACCAAGACAGGTTATTAAACTTGGGGTTATTTAGCTTGGAAAAACGAAGGCTTAGGGGTGATCTTATAATAATGTATAAATATTAGTGATGAGCGAGTATGCTCTGTGCGACTCGGTACTCGCACGAGTATCTCGGTGCTCGGGGTGCTCGGCAAGCACCGAGTACTGCCGAGATGCTCGGACCGCTCGGTAATAAATAGCGATCTGAGACACATACACTGCTCCCTTCAGTGCACACAGTGAGCTGGCACCATACAGGGAGCAGATTAATCGATAGGATCCCTCTGGGGGCCACAGCGAGGTGTTCTATGCTGCGGCGATTTGAAAAAGCCCACCCTCCCGCCCTTTTCCGGATTTACTCGTTTTATAACCGGAAGTCTGTGGGCGGAGCCTGTCGCTCATTGACTTACATTGGGCTCGGTGCTCGGCCGAGTACACGAGTATCTTGAGATGCTCGGCCAGAGCACCGAGCACCCGAGCACTTTAGTGCTCGCTCATCACTAATAAATATATGAGGGGACAGTACAGAGACCTTTCTAATGATCTCTTTACTCTTAGGCCTGAGACTAGGACAAGGGGGCATCCTCTACGTCTGGAGGAAAGAAGGTTTAATCATAATCACAGATGTGGATTCTTTACTGTTTTTTGACTGCTCTGCACCACAGCAGTTTATGTACAAGAAGATACCGGCTGTGAGACTGAGTAACTGAGCGTATGTTTCTAAAAGTACTGAGCACATGAGACATACAAAGTGTAAAATATTCTCCATGGGGCACTATAAAAAGTATCTAACATTAATATCTAGGCACTGGAAAATATTTTTAAAAATAAGACTCAACTTTAAATATAGATATTTTGCATAATCCAATAGAGAAATTGTGTATCTAGTCATACGACAGCTTACGTGACACACAGAAATGTTAGAACTTTAACTTTATCATTGTGCCCTTAGTCTTGGCACTAGAAGACATTTTTAAAATCTACGTGGAAACCTTTCTTACATTTCTTGTATTATAATACTTCATTGTTTGCTGTGATAGTTAAGTTGCTGTATTTGTTTCACAATAATTTACAATTATGATCTAAAATGATAACATAATACAAGCACTTTTAGAAATATGTCTTTGTTTAAACTGTGATTATTCTCTATTAAGATATCAATACAGTATTCCTGGAAAGATTCTTCCAACATAAAGAAAGTACAAAAATAGAAGACGTGTTCTAACATATTATTTCACATATGTGTTATTATAAAATGCTAATACCGTAAGTATTACAATTCAATCAACCATTTCATTACATATTATAATGGCACAGACTAGCAATTAACAAGTATGGCAATGGTGATGAATGGAAGCTGCCCTTTTGATATTCAATTTTAAACTGGAAATTTGTAACATAGGGAATGCTAGATAAAAATATGTGCCATGCTAAGAAAAGCACTGGAATTACTTTGTGAGATCTGTATTATGTGAATTGCATTGTCTAGCAATCCCAATACAACACAACCGTTAAAATAAAACCATAGTGGAAAGGTAGACAGTGAAGTCTAACAGGTGCTTTAGATAGTTCATTCTGCAATCTCACCCTCTCTGTGTATATATACCCGTATATATACATATATAAACAGAGAAACGGAACAGCACAAAAATAATATAGCGGGTGCAGAACCCTCATACCATGAATCCATAGGTGTCAAACTGTAGGTTGAAAAAATGGACGTCAGGACTCCTTCATGGAAAAAAAATGGATTTTATACTAGACTTCATCAAGTAGCAACATGCCTAACTAAGGCTAGTGGATAGATGAAAAGTTGCAGTGCTGGGTGAATAAAATCCACATTTTTTTTCTATACACTGTATATAGGTAACAATCCATCCAATCCACGCAGGCAAAGCAATCAAACCGTATATGTCCTTAAATTTAGTGATAGGTAATAATTGGAAATGACACAGGGAAAGAGTATTGAACACACTCACTGAAATTTATTTAGCACATTGCACAAAAACCTTTGTTGGCGATGAAACTTCAAGACGCCTCCTGTATAGAGAAAGTAGCCACCTGCATTGCTACGGTGGGATTTTTGGGCCATTCTTCCACACAAACACTCTTCAAAGATTCTGTGGTCTCCTATGAACTCTCAGCTTTAGTTCCTTCCACACATTTTCTATTAGGCTGGGGTCACATTTAAGGCTGCCGGACTCGCTAAAATCTTGAGAAAATCCCACTGTTTATCTTAGCAGCGGATACACACCAAGTTGCCTGACGTGCGCTTTATCACAGCTCACAGGAAAATGCTGCAGACATCGTTTTCCTGTGCGCTCTGCTAAAGCGCACGTCATGCAGCTTGGTGTGTATCTGCTGCTAAGATAAACAGTGGGATGCTATGGGGCTGCGTCCCACAGGCAGCGCTACAGCATTACCGCTATGCGCTGCGGCTGCTTTCTTAAGATTTTAGCGAGTCCGGCAGCCTGAAATGTGACCCCAGCCTTAGATTCAGGTTGGGTGATTGGCTCAGCCATTCAAGCAGTTTTATTTTCTTTCTCCTGAAACCAAATAAAAGTTTATTTGGCAGCGTGTTTGGGATTTTTGTCTTTCTAAAATGTCCACCCTCATTTCATCTTCATCATGCTGGCAGATAACAGCAGATTTTGTAGCAACAAAATCTAAGTATATTTGTCTATTAATCCTTCCTCCAATCACATGAGGTTTTCCAGTGTCATATTCTGAAAAACAGACCAACACTATGATGATCCCACCTTCAAATTTCACTGTCTGTGTCAGGATTCCAGGTACTTAATGGAATTTCTGTGTCTCCTAGCCTTCATCCAAGATGGCGTTTGCTGCTTAGTTTTGATCCGGTCGGTCTTGCCTATATAAGTCCTAGTCCTATTTCCATTCCCTGTCTGAGTATATTGTGCTATCTGACTTCTTAGTCACTCCAGACTTGCCTCCTTTGTCTACTCTGCTGCTGCTCATTTAAAGATCTGCTGTTCAGACTTTCTTCTGTTTCCAGCTCCTCTAAGACTGGTTTCACACTACAGGATTTTCCCTGATCAGTGTCCATCCAGTTTGTGTGCCAAAACCAGGAGAGGAACTTGCAGAGAAAAACTGTAATTGAAAGATTGACACCTGTTCTGAGTTTTGGAGACACTCCTGGTTTTGCCACAAAAACTCGATGGTCACTGATCAGGGAAAATCCTTCAGTGTGAAACCAGCCTAAGTCTTCCTACCTGTATCAGTTAGTACCTGCAATTGGCTGTGCATCGTTTAGGTCCTGGCTATTTGCATTCAACCCCAAAGACTTCTAAGGAGAGCTTTTCAACTAAGCCTGCTACTTACATGGTCTGTAATGGGGATGTCACACACGTCAATATTGTGTGCAATATCTCAGCTGCACATGACGTTGCAGCAATATTGACGTGTGACAGGGCGCATCAACCAGAGATAAATCGCTGGTTGATGGTCGCCAGGATTTAGAATCTGCTCTAAAACCTGGCGATGGTCGCCCGGTGGGCATGCAGCATCGCTGCGTGTGACACTGGGAGACGAGCGAGAAGCCAGCTCCCAGCGCCCCTGAGCAAGCGCTGAGAGCTGGTATCCATGGTAAACAGCGGGTAACTAAGCACCGCATGGTTACATGGTTACCAGTGATCTCACTAGTACTGATCGCTGGTGAGTCTTTCTGTGTGACAGCTCACCAGCAATCAGCCTTCAATGTCACCAGTGATGAGATTGCTGGCGACATTAAAGTGTGTGACGTCCCCATTAGACTCTTAAAAGTTGATTAATTCCCAGTTTACACAATCAAAGATTGTAGGTTAGTGGGGGCTTAATTTGTTAGAGACTTATTTTCAGCCCTAATGTACATTCGTTTATCATTTGTTTCCTGCACAGATTTTTGCTGAGATTGTTTTAGAGACTATTATTTACCACGCTAGCCACGCTTTACATTTAATTTCTGAAGTAAGTCAAAGTTTGTTTCTGTTTTAAAGACTTTTTTATCACTGCTTTATTGTCTGTTTTCACCCACATCTGGATTTATTTGCTGCATGTGTGAATACAGTCTTGAACTCTAAACCTTGTCTTTGTCTTGTCTGGTCCCATGCCATCAGATTCCTAAAGTATCTACATAAGTATTACAGTCGGCATGGTATTTTTGTGGTGATTTGCCTTTTTGCCTCTAAACATTGTGCATATTATGGTATCAATAGAGATTAATTTTGGTCTCATCTGACCAGACTATATTCTTGCAGTATGTCACAGGCTTGTCTAAATGTAGTTGAGCAAACTTTGAAAACACATGAACTTGATTTCTGTTCAGCATTGAAGTCTTGCATGGTGAGCATGGATACAGGCCATGGAGGATTAGTGCATTACTTATTGTTTTCTTAGAAGCAATTGTATCTGCTTATTCAATGTCTTTGTGTTTCTTTCCACAAGTTGTCCTTGGCTCTTGGATAACTCTTCTATTAATTCTTTTCACTCCTCTGTCTGAAATCTTGGAGGAATAACCTGGTCATGACTTGTTTATGGTGAAATGATGTTCTTCCCACCGTTTTTCTTACATTTTTATGATTTTTAATACTTATTTTACCTGCTGTATACATGTATAGATAGAGATGTACAGTATATTTATACATACACACAGAGCTCAGCATAAATGAGTACACTCTCTTTGAAAAGTAGGATTTTAATCAATATCTCACTGAATACTGGAACAATTTCCAAAAATCTATCAAGACTAAGTTCCATAGAATACTTTTTAACTCATGATATGAAAGTAAGGTTAACCTATTGACCACCGGGCAATTTTCCACTTTTCATTTTGTTTTTTTCCTTCTATTCTTCCAAGAGTCATACATTTTTTATTTTTCTGTCAATATAGATATATGAGGGCTTGTTTTTTGAATGATCTTATTAATTCTGCAACATAGTGAATTGGAATATGGGAAAAAAAATTCCAAGTGTGGTGGAATAGCAAAAAAAAAATGCAATTTCACTTTACCGTATATACTCGTGTATAAGCCGAGTTTTTCAGCACAAAAAATGTGCTGAAAAGTCCCCCCTCGGCTTATACACGAGTCATATACGGTACCCAGTGGTATACAGCCCCCCCGTGGTATACAGGGTCCCCCCTTGCTTGTGGCAGACCTGTAAAAGAAGATATCATTATACTTATCGTGTCGCCGCTGCTCTGTCACCGTCACCGCGCTATTCCCGGTCTTCATGCTTCCTTTTCCGGCGCACAGGAAATGACGTCATTGTCTGTGCGCCGGAGAAGGAAGCTTGAAGACCCGGAATAGCGTGGTGACGGTGACAGAGCGGCGGCGGCGGTGACACGATAAGTATCATGATATCTTCTTTTACAGGTCTGCCACAAGCAAGGGGGGGCCCTGTATACCACGGGGGGGGGGGGGCTGTATATCACTGGGTACCGCTGTATACAGCTGGGGCAGCTGTATACTACCACTGGGGCTGCTGTATACTACCACTGGGGCTGCTGTATACTACCACTGGGGCTGCTGTATACTACCACTGGGGCTGCTGTATATACCTCTGGGGCTGCTGTATACTACCACTGGGGCTGCTGTATACTACCACTGGGTCTGCTGTATATACCTCTGGGGCTGCTGGGGCTGCTGTATACTACCACTGGGGCTGCTGTATACTACCACTGGGGCTGCTGTATATACCTCTGGGGCTGCTGGGGCTGCTGTATACTACCACTGGGGCTGCTGGGGCTGCTGTATACTACCACTGGGGCTGCTGTATATACCTGTATACTACCACTGGGGCTGCTGCTGTATATACCACTGTATATACCACTGGGGCTGCTGCTGTAACACTGCTGGGGCCTGTATATACCACTGGGGAGGCTGCTGTATACCACACTTCTGGGGGCTGTATACCTGTGCTGGGGTCCACCCTCGGCTTATACACGAGTCAATAGGTTTTCCCAGATTTTGGGGGCAAAAGTAGGGGGGTCGGCTTATACACGGGTCGGCTTATACACGAGTATATACGGTACTTTTGGGAGTTTTTTATTTACCATGTTCCTTATAAGAACAAACTGGCCTTATAGTATGATGCTTCTGATCAATGTGAGTATGTAGATATCAAACATGTATACTTTTACTTTCATCTAAATGATGAAAAAAATTGATGTTTTAAAAAAAAAAAAGAATTGCTCTTTTGTCCCCATTTTAGAAAGAGCCAAAGCATCCTCATTTTCAGGATCATGGGCTGTTTGATGGCTTATCTTTTGCATCTTGAGATGATGTTTTTAATTATACCATTTTTGAGTAGATGCGATGTTTTGATCCCCTGCTTTTTATTGCAATATTGTGGTGACCAAAAAAATCATCATTTTTGTATTTTGCCTTTTTTTATTACATAATTTACTGATCAGATTGATTTTATATTGTCATAGATCAGGCATTTCTGAATGCAGCAATGCCAAATATCTGTTTGTTTTTTTCTATAAAAAACAGGTTTATTTCAAATAGGACAAAAATGTGGTGATTTTAACTTTTAATTCTAACTTTTTAAATTCTATATAACTGGGCCGCTTAGGGTGCCTCAATAATGCTGTGTCCGATCCCTTCTGTTATACAAAGCAATTATTCAGCATCCATTTGAACAGCAGAAATGATTATCTCCTGTGCTCAGGCAGCATTCATGGTACCTTTACACGCCGCTACCGAAAGGTAGAAACCACCGGGTGTCGGAGACAATTGTACCTTTTACCTTCAAAACACTGCGAGGTTGCGGCGTGTAATTCAGGTAGCACTGTCCTGTCTCTTTGGATACCTGTCTTTCAGCCGTGCTCAAAAACAAGCAGGTATAAACCCTATGGTAGCGGCGTGTAATCGGGGAACAGGTACGGTATTTGAGTTACCTGGGGCGTGCTACAGCGTCATGTATACCACGCTCCATCAGCTATCATTGGTGGGGACTACTGTGCACCCATTGGCTGTCCCTGCACAGGGCGGCATATTTAACGATCTGACCAGTCACTACACATTTGCTATAGCGTCATGTATTAGCCAGCCTCCTTGCGCTGGCTGGCCAATCATGATGTTATTACATTGTCCAATCAGCGTACGAACGCCACGTAATACACAACTCTGTCACGCCTAGGTAGTTACGGCGCACAATATGTACGCCCAGATTCCCTTGTGGTGGCGGTGTGTAAATCACGGAAGGTGCTCCACAGAAGGTAACCTGCGGCACCCGTCAGTACTTCCAGGGATCGAAAATACCTACTGTGGAGCACCTTGTGGTGGCGTGTAATTGCGGTATCAGGTACCGTTAGGAACCGTTGAAACATGCACGTGCGATACCCGGTGGTTTCTACCTTTCGGTAGCGGCGTGTAAACGTACCATCACAGGAACTGAGTAAGGCTAGGGTCACACATAGCAATCCGTTTTTGGAAGTGATTTCCATGGCCAATCCGGGTTTTTTTTGGGTGCTTTTTGAGCCTCCTGCACCCCTGAACGTTTTTGGACTTAGTCATTTTTTGACCAAAATTCTAGAAAAAACGGATTCGTTTTTTTTTAAGGCACCATAAAAAACGGATCAGTTTTTCCATAGGGCCCATGTTAAAAATTTTTTTGGGGAAAAATGGTCCCCAAAAACGTTCCTAGCAATGTTTTTAGGTGCAGAAAAAAACGGATAGGGTGTTTATTACATCTAATCCGTTTTTCTATCAGTTTTTGGGCTTAGAAAAAAAATGCTAAAAATGATGCCAAAACAGACCAAGGGCTTATGTGTGACCTTAGCCTAAAATGCCAGCAACAAAGACCATCATCTGACCCCTCACTGTCGTGGCAACATATCAGCGCCACATATCAGTGTCACAGGGTCGCTGATGAAGGTGGGAAATAATGTGATCACCGTTGTGTTGTCTTAGATAGTGTTGTCAGTGTTTGACACCACAATCTAATGCATTAACAGGAGTGCGCGGATCTCCAATTTACTCACATCTGTTATCTGCACATGTCGACTGATCATATCAGTCAGCCTGTGTAGAGAATGCTTCAAGTTTATCATGTGAGGTTGCGTCAAAGGGAAGGAGGTAACATAGGATGTACATATATATCCAAGGTTGTAAAAGAGTTAATAATATAACTTTCATTACAATATATTCAGTTTTCTTAAATTAGTTGATGTAAAAATAAATATACCCACATCAAAACTACTATACCTAGTATTTTGTATAGAATCCCATGCTTTATAAGGATAGCACCAAGTCTTCTAGTCATGGAATGAACAAGTTGGCTACCTATTGGAATATCTGTCCATTTCCATTCTATAAGAATTACTTCTTTCAAAGCCTAGATGCTGCATGGAGAGTGATGCCAATTTGCCTCTTCAGGTGTTTTTACCCTTAGAAAACAATGGAGCTACTCAAATATATTTGTCTATCTCTTGAATAGACCACACTATCGTGAACACTCTTTGTCTGCTTTTCTGACTCACAGATGTTTATAACACAAGTTCTGTAAAAAATTTGTGTTCGCAATCACAATCCCCGAAACAGTAGTTTGATAAGTACAAATCTATAAACATTCTTTCGTCCCTGCCATAGGAACATATTTTAGAAAAAGCATTTTACTATTACTTTTAACTCTTAATTTTCCTACCAAATACCCTCACATTAAGGCGTTCTAAATAGTGATAAAATACTTTTAAGTATTAAACATTTTTCTAAATACCGTATATACTCGTGTATAAGCCGAGTTTTTCAGCCCAAAATTTGGGCTGAAAAGTCTCCCCCTCGGCTTATACACGAGTCAATACGGTTGGTGGGGGCTGTGGAGGCTGGAGGAGGCGGGGGGAGGCTGCTGTATGAGGGGCCCTGTCACGTGGGGCCGCTCATTATATATGCACTGCTTCCCCCTGTCAATCAGCGGCAGGGGGAAGCAGTGCATAACTAAATAAATGGCCCCCAAATGCTGGCACTCACCCCCCTTGTAAGGGCCCCCCCCCGCTGCTTATCTTACCATCCTGGTCTTCTGCTCAGCGCCGCTCCTCGGTGCTCCGTTCTTCATCCTCCCGTCCAGCTACATCCGGGATCCCCGGCTGTCGCAGGCATATGACGTCATCGTGCGACGGCCGGAGATCCCGGATGCAGCCAGCGAGGATGGAGCATGAAGAACGGAGCACCGAGGAGCGGCGCTGAGCAGAAGACCAGAATGGTAAGATAAGCAGCAGGAAGGGGGGGGCTTACAAGGAGGGGGGGGTGAGTGCCAGCATTTGGGGGCTGCTGGATACCCTCAGGCTGCTGCTGGGTACCCCCAGGTGGCTGCTGGGTACCCCCTGGGGGCCGCTGTATACCCCCTGGGGGCCGCTGTATAACCCCTGGGGGCTGCTGTATAACCCCTGGGGGGTGTTGTATAACCCCTGGGTGCTGCTGTATACCCGCAGGGATGCTGTATATACTGCTGGGGCCTGTATACCACTCGTGCTGCTGTATATACCACTGGGGTTGCTGTATATACTGGTGGGGTCTGTATATACTACTGGGGAGGCTGCTGTATACCACTGGGGTTGCTGTATATACTACTGGGGCCTGTATATGCCACTGGGGAGGCTGCTGTATACTACCATTGGGGGGGCCTGTATACCACACTGCTGGGGGCTGTATACCTGTGCTGGGGTCCACCCTCGGCTTATACACGAGTCAATAGGTTTTCCCAGGTTTTGGGGGCAAAAGTAGGGGGGGTCGGCTTATACACGGGTCGGCTTATACACGAGTATATACGGTACCTTTTATTTGGCAAAAAAATATGCTTTATCTAAGCCAAAGATAGCAAATCCCATTTAGAAGCAGGTTGCGTGCAAAGCATCTGTGATATACTAGTGCATCTCAATGAATGAGAATATCATTAAAAAGTTAATTTATTTCACTAATTCAATATAAAAAGTGAAATGCATATATTATATAGAGTCATTACACACAGAGCGATCTATTTCAAATGTTTATTTCTGTTAATGTTGATGATTATGTCTTACAGACAATGAAAACCCAAAGGTCATTATTTCAGAAAATGAAAATAGGCAGGATAAAGGGTCTGAGAGATAAAATATTTCCCAAATAGGTATCAGAGGCTCAACCTTTGTGGTTATGAGAGTAACAACCACTATAAAAGCAGATCACGGCTGCTGCAGTCTCCAGCATGGTAAACGTAGAGTTTTTTTTAATTTTTTTTCTTAATTGGGCTCTCCTGTATTTTGATTGCTGGCCAAGGTAAAGTCAGGCAGCTTGGGGTGACAGCCTGCAGCTGTCTACTTTATCTACACTGAGAATCAAAAATACTGGGGAGTGCTACATAATTTTTTTTAAATTATTGATTTATTTTTACACTACTATATGTGTGATGGACCCAACAGCCAATCACAGACACTGTGACAGAGAATGGGCATCTGTGATTGGCTGCTGGAGTAAGCTGAAACCAGGCAATACATTCTACCATACTTGAATATATGGGCTTATTGCAGATTACGCAAAGATCCATTCACATTTGCTGGATTTCTTCACAGTAACAATTTATTGTTTGGAAAGCAGACTACCGCTTCCAAGCACCAAACGGCTTCAGATGATTCTTTGGCTCCATCATAGAGAGGAGTCTTGGCTCTTTAGGGAATGCTATTTAACTGCAGTCCCAAATGGGTTAAGGCAATAGGTGGGTTCAGGTCAGGCCTGGAAGAGGAGAAAGCTGATGGGCCTGACCTGACACCACCTATTGCCATAACTCATACTGGACTGCAGTTAAATAGCATTCCCTAGACGGCCAACACTCCCCTGATGATGGTCCACAGAAACGTGTTGGGAGCGCAACAAAAAGATGGCATAATTGATGTGTGAACCTGTGTGTCATTAGCACAAGGACACAGGATCCTCGTATGGCTGAATCATGTGTTGACAAAGAAAGCATACTGGTGAGATTGTTCCAATGTTTGTTGGGATAACTGTATCTTTCACCGCACACATTGTCTGAGAGCCATCCATGACAGGCTGGTACTGACAAACAGGGAATTCTGACAGCTGACCATAAGAAAGGCCTACTCAGGTTCAAACCATAATATGGCAACAAGGGTACCTGTGAGTTTATAGGTTTTTTTATTTGGTCCCCTCTAACAAAGGGGCACCAGCATAGGTACAGGTGGTACCGGGCGGCTTGTCCGCTTCCACTTGTTCCGTATTTGTTCTTGTCTATATGCTTTGTGTATTGGTTTTAACTCTCCCCTGCACTACCTTAAAGTCAACTCCTCTTTTTAATAACATGAAATAAAGGTTAAGCTTTATGTGTGTTTAACCATTTTTTGTTGCTACCTGAATTAATTACACACAGCACTTGTAGGGCCTAGGTTTGACCCTTAGGTTGTGTAAGCCCACCTACAATAATTTCTTCATAGTAACAGCCCATTCTGTGTGACAGCGTCTGTGATTGGCTACTGGGCCCCTCACACATATAGTATTGTAAAAATAAATAAATAATTGAAAAAAAAATTAAAAAGCACTCTGCTGTATTTTTGATTCTCAGCAGAGATAAAGCGGACAACTGTGGGCTGCCACATCCAGCTGCCTGGCTGTACCTTGGCTGCCAATCAAGATACAGGGAAGAGCATTTTTTTAATCATTTAAATAAATAGTTAAAAAAAATGTGTGGGCTCCCACCATATTTTTATCACCAGCCAGGTAAAACCCAGGTTGCTGGGGGCTGGGATTTTCAGTGTGGTAAGACCCAAGCACTCTGGGCCCCCCATCCTAAAATCTGCAGCCCACAGCCATCCCTGGAAATAGCGCATTCTTCGTAGCACCATTTCCAGGTGCTTACCAAGCTCTTCCAGCAGGAGGCTGGAACACTAATTCTGCAAAGAGGTCCTTTACTCTTAGGGCTCGGACACACATCAGTGAAACTCGTCCAAGTGTACTGTGCGGAAAAATCGCATTGCTCTCGGACCAATGTTAACCAATGTCCGAGAGCACATTTCCGAGTCTCACATGCATTTTCCGCATCCGATTCTCGGATTGCGAGTCAATCGCAACATGCTGAAATTCTATGCGAGTCACGGACGAGACTCGCCAATGCAAGTCTATGGGTCCCACAAAAAAGACGTACTGCACTCGGACCATCCGAGTCTGATGAGAGTTTTAGTTGATACATTCTCATCTGTAGCTCAGACAACTGTAAAAAATGCTCCTGTACATGATTATACTGTAAATAGCTGCTGAGAAACAAATGGATTGCACTCGGACAGCACTCGCAAGCCACACTGACCAAAAGTTGGATGACACTCGTCCGACTCTCAGATCCGTGAAACGGAGCGTTTTGTTTACTTGCATGTGTGTCCGTACCCTTATGGCCGCTTTACACGTCCCGATATCGTCGTCCAACTTCAATAAAAAGTCACGTGGTTCGTGCGTTGGCGCCGATATCTTTCGTGCATTGTGTGGTGTGAATGTACAATTTGATGCAAGAATGATGCCAAAACGATATCGGGGGAGAAATGAGCAGGCTCTCCAACTGCCCAATATTGGATGGACGATCTGGCAGGATCGTGCTTTGTGACAGCCCAACAACGATTTGGAGAGCAACTTCCCCTATTCTCTCCCATGTTTGGCTAGGGTCACACTTGCGTTTTTTTTATGAGTTTTTGGAGACCTGCATTTTTAAAAAAAACATGTAAAAACGCACCCATAGGCCCCCATGTTAAAAAACGCATGTCTTAATAGCAAAAACGCATGTGTGATAGTACCATGCGTTTTTTGTGTGCGTTTTTGCAATTATATGTTTAGCTGACATCAAAAACGCATGTAAAAACGCATGGTACATTAGTACCATTTAGTACCATCCAAAATGCATCTGTTTTCCATAGGGGCCCATGTTAAAAAAACAGCACCAATAAATAGTGCATGCACTATTTTTGGGTGCTAATTTAAAAACGCATGCAAAAACGCAGGGTGCCATCAGACACCTTAAAAAACGCATGCGTTTTTTTAAGGCACTAAAAAAACTCATGCCAAGTGTGACCCCAGCCTTAAATGGTCGTTCCCTGGTTCGCTCGTACAAGGGGCGTAGACATCGCAGTTGTGTTGCCTGCCAATATCTCCCTGTGTGACAGCTCCTATGCGATCTTGGATTTCAGCCAAAAAAGTGTGCGCTCCCGTGCCGTTGTATCCAATATCGAAACGATGTTGAGACGTGTAAAGCGGCCATTAGACTCTGCCCCTGAAAATTCCAATGGTGTTTTTAGCTATGCTGAAAATTTCTCATTTTGCCTTTTCCATAAATTTAAATCTTGCCTTCTGGTGTGTAAAAATGAAAATAGCATATACAGAATAGGAGGAGGAGGGTTAAGCAACAGCACGTGTGATAAAGAATTGGGTACTAATAGATCACAGACTGAACATGAGTCATCAGTGTGATGCAGCAGCAAAAAAGGCATACGCTATTCTGTAATGTATTAACAGAAGCAGATAGTCTTGATCATTTGGAGTCATTATTGCCCTCTACTTCTCTTTGGTCAGACCTCATCAAGAATACTGTGTCCAGTTCTGGGATCCAAATTTTAAAAATGACACCAACAAACTAGAATATGCAAATAAGTCTGTGGAGCCTCGGTTAGGATTCTCAAACACAGGACTAGTTTGAGACTCCTAACCAAGGCTCCACAGACTTATTTGCATATTCATAATTCCCAGGAGGCAATGCACCTAGGAATTCACTGTGTTGAGTGCTTTAGCCAGCTGCCCGCAGTGTTTTCTTGGACTGGTCTCCCTGAGATCAGTGAATACTTTGTGACCAACAAACTAGAGAAAGTTCAGAGAAGACAAGCAGAATGGTGACCGGTCTGCAATTCGTTTCCTATAAGGAACAGTTACAGGATTAGGCAGGGTTAGGGAATGTTTAGCTTGGAAAAAAGAAGACTGAGAGGAGACTTAATAGCTGTCTACAAATATCACAAGGGCTGTAGAGGGATCAGCTTTATTTTCATTTGCATAAGGAAAGACTAGAAGCAATGGGATGAAGCTGAATGGGAGGAGACACAGTTTAGATGTTGACCCAGGAGGTCCCTTCTAACTCTACCATTCTATGTTTCTCTGGGAGCCATTATGATTTTGTTATTTTCCACTTGACATAATTGGATGAGGGCTATCCTTCCGTTTATTGATGTTGGATGAGAAGCAGTTTTTAGCCTATATTGCTACCATTTTGAGGGTTCATATGACTTGTTAATTTGCTTTTATTCCATGTTTAACAAAGTGATATAGCCAAGAGATTGCATTTATTTCCATTTTTTTATGAGGGGGTCTATTGTTTAGGATAAATATTTTTATATTTTGTTACTTTAGACACTTATGGATGTGATAATGACTCTCCCCAGTGGGGACCGTGGGGTACTCAGAACCAGGCCCTCCAGATGCCGTCAGGGCTGTGGGATGTCATGGTGGTGTGACCTGGTCCATGAGCCCCTCGTCGGGCGATCAGTACAAAGGGGTAGTTGAAAAAGGAATAAAAGAAAAATCTAAAAACAAAAGATTTTTTTGTTGTGACGCCACCCGTGGAAGGCGGCCGGTGTAGCCGCTGCTGAAGTCTGGACCTCTGGGGATGATGGGAGTAGCAGCTGTGATGGTTTGGCTCTCCACGGGAAGAGTGGGTCCCCGAGGCAACTGTAAAGTCTATGAAAGTGATAGTTAATTGGGGGTGCAGGGCTTAGTGTATGAAATAACTGACAGAAACGGGGGTGATAGTCTCCTTTACCTTTACTAAACAAAGTAGCAGATTTATTAAGGGCACTGTCCACAGACAGTGTTAGGGTTCCGGAGCCAGGAAGAAAGTCGATGTTCTCCACAAGTGGTGAGTCCTGAGGCCTTCCTACTGCACTATTCCCTGTGGGCCGTGGCTGCTTGAAGCTGTGCTGTGACCCTTTCCTCTCTTGTTCTGTCTTGTTTTATGACAGGCGGCTTGAGCTCTTCTTTCGTTACTCTCCTCTCACTGCGTCTCCCTGGGCTCTTTGGTGCGGCTGTGTCTTCTGGCCTTTGGTAGGCAAGCGACTTGGAATCACCCGCCCTCCGGAGTTGGTTGCTGGGCATAAAGTCCCTTGCGAACACGGACTCCGGTGTCTGTCCTGCTCTCAGTGCTGGGTGAACTGGCACTAGCTCCACTCACCTCACTTTTTACTCCACTTCCTCAGACCCTCACCTATGGGTCCATCACACTGGCGAGTCAGTATCCTCGGATGGGCCTGACATGGCTCCCGTCCGTAGGATGTCTTCTACAGTCCTCTTAGGAACTGGACTACCTGACCCAGCCCCAGACCAGAATTTATAGGGGACCTTCTCTGAACTCGGGCTTTAGAGCTTCCCCTTCTGGCCTGGAGTTGGGAAGGTGTTGTGTGTGTTTGTGTTTCACCTGATGCGGGTACCTTCACTTGCTTCCAGCACAGTATTGTGGCAACCGGACCCTGGGGCACCACAGTAATACCAAATATGATTTAAAAAAAAAAAATAGAATTAGCTGTCTGCATTTCAGATAGAGAAGAATAACACTGGGGAACACAATTTTTTAGGAGTTAGGTCTGACAACTGTTCTTAATTAATTTTTGGATGCTGAATCCAGAAATGATCTCAGTTTTTCTCTATCACGTCAAGTTTTTGAACTATAGGATTTTGGCTTCTCAAAACTATGTAAACTACTGTACCTAAAAAGTGTTGTTTTTTTTTAAATAGTACAAATATGAACAAAAAATGAAATATATAAGAAATAGGCATGACAAATATGTTTTGACTACTCTTACAAGTTGCCACGTAGCTCTATATGAGTCGAATTGTAATCAGATAACAAGTCTTATTACAGATATCAGTGCAATTGTGCATCTCTGGCAGGTAAGTTGTGGAGGAAAAACTTGACGTGCTAGAAAAAAAGTGACTACATTTTTGGAATCAGCATGCCAATTTTAGTATAAATCAGCTCAAAAACCTAACTCAACAGAAATTTTTTTTCAAATTGTTCCCCAGTGTAATTGAAACATTTCTTTACTTTTTATCCCTATTTTTTAAACATTTTTAACCCTTTCCCAACATGGTCAATTTCTGTTTTTTCCTCCCATTCTTTCCAAAGCTTTAACTTTTTATTTTTCTGTCCACATAATCATATAACAGCTTGTTTTTGTGGGACGAGTTGTGCTTTAGAATGGCACCCTTCATGTTACCATATAGTGCACTGGAAAAATGGGGAAAAAATTCCAGTTGTGGTGAAATTGTGAAACAAATGGAATCCTGAGTTCTTTTACATTCAATTATATTGTGGTGTGCTCCCTGCATATGCCAATATCTTTTCTCCCCTTACAAATGGAATCCTGACATTGTTTCTTGGGAATTATTTACATGACGTATATTTTGTGTACAAAATATGAATGGCAATATGCACATCAGTATGATTCTGGCCATACCTAATATGTCTAGTTTATTTTATTATATTAGTGGTGAAAAAAGTCAGAAGTTTGAAGAACAAAAAATATTTGTATTTGTCTCACCATATTCTGTGACCCATACCCATAAGGTTAAATATTTTTATATTTTGATAGCTCCGCCTATTTTTAATGGGGTGATACCACGTGTGTTTTTTATTGTTATATCTGTTCTCTTTCTATTTTATTATTAATGGGTTAAAAGGGGGGTGATTTTCTCATTTAAGTTTTTTCATTTTTTTTCATATCTTGTAAATATTTTTTGTTACTTTTCACTACATTTATCATCAATCAGTGATTCAACCAAAAAATGTTTAGGGCACTCAAACCTAATAGTGTGTACTGTAGTGGTGCAATGCTGAAACACAACACATTGGTATAAAAAGACATTGGCACTTAAATGCGAAGACATGCTATTTCGACTATAGAACAGCATAATAGCTAAGAAAATATGAAAAATTAGGACTCTTAGCTTTTAAACATGGCCCTATCTATAACCACCCAGTAGCCACGTTGAGGCGTGTCCGTTTTACTGGGTCCTAACCTCTTTTTATATCTGCACTTTGTCACAGCCTCTCTCTGGATTAAAAACTCCTATTCCTAATAGGCATGTAGGGACCTGATAACAGAGAACACTAGAACCTGTGGCTAGCGGGGAAAGGGTGCGCTACAGGGTGTGTGACCCTATAATCAAAACAAGAAAAAATCTGTGGCAATGTGTACTGGTGTGATGCTGAAACACGACACATTGTTACAAAAAGACAGCTGCACTCAAATACTAAGACATGCAGAACAGCATAATAGCTTAAAAAATATGCAAAATTAGGACCACTCCTCCCTCTCATTCAGCTTTTCAATTTACTTTCACTTTCATCCAGCAACATGATAGTGAAAGTAAAATGAAAGGCTGGATGAGAGCTGGGAGGTGTTTCAGCTTACAGCCGAAAGGCAAGGCCACAGGGGAGTCATTAAAAAAAAAAAAACAATTAGTGATGTCATGTTGCACACGTCAATCACTTGCTGCATTGCACTAAATCCTGGTGGTTGGATCCGTTTAAGTATATGTACATGAGAATTACTGTCTTGCAATTTAAAAATAAAATCAATATCAATCATTTTGTTGGCAGACATAGATTTATTGAAAATAGATTTTTATTGGAAAAAAATAAGTAGCCAGGTACATATGTTAGTAGTTATCAACATTATATTTACCTTAGGCAGTATAGATCTTTTTTTCTCTGTACTAATTAGCTTATTAAATTATTACTTTTAGCAGAAAGGATGGTAATTAAAGGGACTCTGTCACCTGGTTTTTGCTACCTAGTCTGAGAGCAGCATAATCTTGAGACAGAGACCCTGATTCCTGCAATGTGTCACGTACCTGGCTGCTCAGTGTAGTTTTTGATACAATCACTGTTTAATCAGCAGGATATTATCATTAGAGGTCCACTTGTCCTGCTGCCAGGTAGTCCATCATATTCATGAACTGCTAATCCTGCAGCAGAGAAAACAGTGATTTTACCAAAACGACAGCAAGCAGCTCAGTAAGTGACACATCGCTGGAATCAGGGTCTCTGTCTCTACATTACGTTGCTCTCAGATGGGATGGCAAAAACCTGGTGACGGATCGCTTTAAATAATACTTTAGTTTATACAGAATGACGTGCTCACTCACATTGTATGAGGTTAACCAATTCTTCAACCGGTAACTAGATTCTTCTTTTCAAATGTATCATCGAAAAACAAAGACAAACAATTACAATGTACTAATAAAAGAACATTACAATATATGTGTGAACCTCTGAGCAAAGGAAACTCATAATATCGAAACACAAAGAAAAACATTAAAAACACGTACTGCAGTAGGATTGATTCGGGATTCATTAATACCGTTCAGTAATTGTGGATCTTAATGTTTCATTGCTTTGACTCTGATAGAAGTACATCTTCTTGTCAAGCTTGATGTTCAGCTCATAAATCTGGTAAAATGTTTATTCAAGTTTTGTGTGCAGTTAATATCCTCTATAAAAATTCAATTCATTTAAATGTTTTCGCTTTTGCCATCTGCACCTAAAATGATAGCCTTGTTTATATTGCTAATTTGTAAGCATTTCAACAGGATTGCATGAAATTACACTGAGACCAAAATCTGAACTTTCACCTGTTAATGCCACAATATGTCTTCATTGTCATTAGAGTAATGCTAGCTCAAGCCCGGTTAACATGTAGGAATGACCATTAATCAAGCAAACTTCTTCTTTTATGTCCCTTGTTATTAAATTGCTTTAGTTAGTTGGGCAGCATAAAAATAAACAAGTTTGCAATTTACTTTTTTAGTCTTCCGAAGTGAGTGAATTTCTTTTTTTATAGTGGTCGGTTGATCCATGGGGCACAGTTCATTCATGCCTGGCTAGATTTATTTGTTATATTCCAGGAGAGTAGTTTATTCCATTATACCAGTCACCTCTCTCCATTGATTTTTATATAGCAGTTAGTTGCTTCCTCCCCTCCTCCTCCCTCTCAGCTCCTGACAAGCTGTTGTTATCAATCTTGCAGAATGACTAGTTCTCAACCTCAGATGCTTTCTGCGACGCTTAGGAGGTGACTGAATCAGGTAACTGAATGGTGAGAGGGGCAAGGGGATTCAGGGAAAGGTAATCTGACCCTTACACTGGGGGTCCCTGGCTCACCCTGCTCTTGGAGGTACCTCTGATGGTGAGGAGGTCCGAGTCTCCACCCTCCACAGGAGGAGTGCCCACCCCACTAGAAACCAGGAAGTGAAAAAGACCGCTTGAGTGCAACCATTTAAAGAGATTCTTTGACAACATTTTTCATAGTGAACAGAACACACAATGTAACAGTGGGTGTAGAGGAGAAACCATTTTTTAAAAAATGTTCTCTGTTGCCAAGATATTTAATCACAGCAATGAAAGTATTTGACAACCAATGAGTAAAATCCAATGTGTTATCCTCAGAGAAGTTTAAATGAAGCCTTTCTTCTTTTTTCTGTATGTAATTGCACAACCTTAAACATGCAGCAATGAACAGAACAGGAGAAAAGGAACATGCCCCACATCCGCCTACGCACAGATCACATATGGGAGTGAATGGGTGCGCACGGTCCTGCGCAGTCAAGCGCAGCACCGTGCGCTCCCATTATAAAGATAGGAGCGGGCAGCCACTGCGCACACATGGTGATTCCCCTCCGCAGAACGCTGCGGAGGGGAACGCTAATGTGAAGCCAGCCTTAGAGCAGGATTCTCAGTGCGTGAGATGGAAAGACAACCTCTGCTCTCAACACAGAGGGATTATGAGAGGAGATGAGCTAATAGAAGGGTTTATAATGTGACAGAGGTAAACTCAGCTGTGTGGTTCCGCTCCCCACTCAGATTCACACACTGAGTGCTGTGACTGTATCTGAAAGGTGTTAGTGATCTTTACTCTACTCCTAACATTTTCTAATCACGCAAAGGATCCAGTAGTTCAGGAGAGCTGGGCTGTCTGCCATTACATCTCAGACCCTGAAAAATATACTCTCAGCTGATGGGAATAAAAGTGTTTTCACCGGTGTTAGCGCCAATCCATACTCATGGTAAGAAAAAATCCTGGATGGGATTGTTCGAAAATCAAGGCTTTTAATACATGAGAAAAGGATAGAAATCAATAAAATGTAAAAGCACAATGCATGTCAGCTGTAATAACCTTCAGGTACATTAAAATATCACTAGCTGTTAACATGATTTCCATTTTCCAGGGCTGATGAAGTGGCATATTTAAAGTCACGAAACACATAGGCAAATAAACCAGAACCTGATTATCCCTTTATTGGACTGGAAGTTTCTTGAGGTCAGCGCGGACTACAAAGCCCAGTTTTTTCTTCGGTGGAAACCATTTATCTTCAGTGGGCTCCTGCAGCAACCATTACCAGGCTCTCTCAGTTTGTTGTGGCTCTCACAACCACCGCAGGTGAGTCACACCGATTGGAGGGACTGGACTATTTATTAAGACGATAACGCTCTATGTGTGCTCCCTATTTATCCTTTTTTATAGCTGTTAACATAACAGACACTAACTTATATGAGTGAGTCCCCACACCTCCCGACACCTGATCACAATCAGATGAGAATACCTTCATATTCTTGGAGTGTTTAACCTATTACTGCTTGGCAATTTGAGATTTTCTCTCTCCAGTATGGCTGCCTTTACACTGGCATATTTCCTAAATCCAGTGTCCATCCATTTTGAAACGGATCGCCATGGATCCATTATCTAAATGAAAGGGTAGATAAGGGTGCATTGGTTCTAAACTGTTTGTAGGATATGTATGTGCAGTGTAAGAACTGCTCACCTTAGTCAGTTGTGAGACCCACAACTGGTATATGCACGTCACAGCTGCAGCAGGATCCTGCACCACATGATTGGTCCTCGGTAATCTCCAAAAATGGACAGGGATGAGCAAGTATACTCGCTACTATTCGGTATTCGCCAAATAGTAGCGGTATTCGGGCTACTCGCTACTCTCCGAGTACTTATGTGTACTCGGGAGTAGCGAGTAGTTCTAATACTTTCGCAGTGTATCTATAGATACACTGCGAAAGTAGCCTAAAAGTGAGTAAAAGTTGTTAAAATAATAATAAAATTGCATACTCACCTTCCGACACCTGCATCAGGACCGGCAGAGAAGACATCCGATCGCTGGACAAGGAATTGTCACTACCAGCCAATCTGATGGCCGGTAGCGGTCTGGCCAATCAGATGGTGCTACGCCACAAACACGTGATCGCTAGCTAGCACTGTCAGGACCTTGCAAACTGGCCAATCAGGTGGCCGCTAGCGATGACATAGTTGTATCGTGGCGCCATCTGATTGGCCAGATCGCTACCGGCCATCTGATTGGCTGGTAGTGACAGGTCCTTGTCCAGCGATCGGATGTCTTATCTGCCAGTCCCGGTGCAGGCGTCGGACAGGTGAGTATGTAAGTTTATTATTTTTTAACAATTTTTATTCACTTTTAGGCTACTTTCGCAGTGTATCTATAGATATACTGCGAAAGTATTCGTACTCACTATACTCGCAACGAGTAGCGATTACCGCTACCTACTCGTTGCGAGTATAGCGAGCACGAATATTAAGGTACTCGCTCATTCCTATTTCTGATCCCTGCTGCTGTTCAATAACAAGACTTCCTCTGTGCTTTAAATAGTAGATCTTTATTCCTATGCATTTCGAAAACCTCCTGATCTCTTCCTCAGGGATGCATACAACAGAGTGGCCAGCAAGTAACAAATTCAGGTATATATACACAGTTCAACCAATTGGAAATAGTTACGTTATCATGACATCATGGTAGGAGGTTCCTTATGATGTCAGAAACCTCCCAGTCTTATCTAGAAGAAATTGAATGGATGATCCCTTAAATTTCCATATAAATGAACATGACAAAATAATACAAAAACTATATAAATAAACTTATCTGCACATCATACAAAAAACATCAAAGTTAGATATAATCAAATTTATATGAAATTTTTTTATAAATAAATGTGATGTTTTTTGTATGATGTGCTGATAAGTTTATTTATATATTTTGTATTATAATGTCATGTTTATTTATACGGAAATTTAAGGGATCATCCATTCAATTTCTTCTAGATGGGACTGGGAGGTTTCTGACATCATAAGGAACCTCCTACCATGATGTCATGATAATGTGGCTTTTTCCAATTGGTTGAACTGTGTATATATACCTATATTTGCTACTTGCTGGCCACTCTGTTGTATGCATCCCTGAGGAAGAGATCAGGAGGATCTCGAAACACGTAGGAATACAGATCCACTATTTAAAGCACAGATGAAGTCTTGTTATTGAACAGCAGCGCGGATCAGAAACTTTCTGTCAATTTATGGATCCACTATGGTCTCCTATGTTATCCTATGAGCACGGAGTGGTCTCAAAGTTGGCATCCATGTGTCTCCGTTTTGTCATGGATCCATTGGTGTCCGCAATTTTCATGTACCCAGAAATGGAAACTCTTCCTTGAAAATCGCAGACACCAATGGATCCGTATCAGTCCGTATGAAATTCATATGGAGCTCTATGGACATCAATTGGCATCCTTTAGCACAGATCCGTGCCTGTCCATGACTATACATGACTTTCATGTAACTACACGGATTTGAAAATATGCCAGTGTGAAAGCAGCCTAAGTGAACAATGTAGTGGAATAATGAGAATTGAAGTGAATATACAGTGCGTTGTAAAAGTATTTGGCCCCCTTGAACTTTTCAACCTTTTGCCACATTTCAGGCTTCAAACATAAAGATATAAATTCTAATTTTTTTTGTGAAGAATCAACAACAAGTGGGACACAGTCGTGAAGTGGAACCAAATTTATTGGATATTTTCAACTTTTTTAACAAATAATAAACTGAAAAGTGGGGCGTGCAATATTATTTGGCTCCTTTACTTTCAGTGCAGCATACTCACTCCAGAAGTTCAGTGAGGATCTCTGAATGATCCAATGTTGTCCTAAATGACTGGTAATGATAAACAGAATCTACCTGTGTGTAATCAAGTCTCCATATAAATGCACCTGCTCTGTGATAGTCTCAGGGTTCTGTTTCAAGTGCAGAGAGCATCATGGAGACCAAGGAACACACCAGGCAGGTCTGAGATACTGTTGTGGTGAAGTTTAAAGCCGTATTTGAATACAAAAAGATTTCCCAAGTTTTCAACATCTCAAGGAGCACTGTGCTACCGATCATATTGAAATGGAAGGAGTATCAGACCACTGCAAATCTACCAAGACCCGGCCGTCCCTCTAAACTTCCATCTCGAACAAAGAGAAGACTGATCAGAGAATGCAGCCAAAAGGCCCATGATCACTCTGCATGAACTGCAAAGATCTACAGCTGAGGTGGGAGAGTCTGTCTATAGGACAACAATCAGTCGTACACTGTACAAATCTGGCCTTTATAGAAGAGTGGCAAGAAGAAAGTCATTTCTCAAAGATATCCATAAAAAGTCTCGTTTGAAGTTTGCCACAAGCCACGTGGAGACACCAAACATGTGGAATAAGGTGCTCTGGTGAGATGAAACCAAAATCTAACTTTTTGGCCACAATGTAAAACTATATGTTTGGCATAAAAGCAACCCAGCTCATCATCCTCAAAACACCATCCCCACTGTCACACATGATGGTGGCAGCATCATGGTTTGGGCCTGCTTTTCTTCAGCAGGGACAGGGAAGATGGTTAAAATTAATGGGAAGATTGACGGAGCCAAATACAGGACCATTCTGGAAGAAAACCTGTTGGAGTCTGCAAAAGACCTGAGACTGGGACGGAGATTTATATTCCAACAAGACAATGATCCAAAACATAAAGCAAAATCTACAATGGAATGGTTCAAAAATAAACGTATCCAGGTGTTAGAATGGCCGAGTCACATCCAGACCTGAATCCAATGGAGAATCTGTGGAAAGAGCTGAAAACTGCTGTTCACAAACGCTCTCCATCCAACTGAACTGAGCTCCAGCTGTTCTGCAAGGAAGAATGGGCAAGAATTTCAGTCTCTCGATGCGCAAAACTGATAGAGACATAACCCAAGCGACTTGAAGCTGCAATTGCAGCAAAAGGTGGCGCTACAAAGTATTAACTCAAGGGGCCGAATAATATTGCAGGCCCCACTTTTCAGTTTTTTATTTGTTAAAAAAGTTTAAAATATCCAATAAGTTTCGTTCCACTTCACGATTGTGTCCCACTTGTTGTTGATTCTTCACAAAAAAATAGATTTTACATCTTTATGTTTGAAGCCTGAAATGTGGCAAGTGGATGAAAAAATTTTCAAGGGGGCCAAATACTTTCACAAGGCACAATAAGTATATCTATAAATTTTTTATTATATATATATTATTCATATTGATTCCAATGATAGCAGAAAATGTCTTGTTCAAATAAATCTCCCACTGCTCTTCTAAAAGATTAAAAATAATCAGTCTCAAAGACCTTAAACCCCTTCACCCCCAGGCACTTTTCCAGTTTTGGTTTTTGTTTTCCCTCTCCTTCTTACAAGAGCCATAGCATTTATATTTTTCCAACAATATAGCCATGAGGGGTTGTGTTTTGCTGAACGAGTTGTATATTTTAATGACATTAGTGATGGGCGAGCATGCTTGCCGGTACTCACTGCTCGCCCGAGCATCTCAGTACTCGGGATGCTCGGAGCTCGCCGAGTATAGGCGAGATGCTCAGGCAGATGTTCATCTCTCCCACCCTGTATGTTGGTGCTCTTTACAGAACCAGACCATATGCAGGGATTGGCTGCCACACACTGTAATGCCACAGCCATGTTGGTTGTGGCATTACAGTGACTGGCTGGCCACACAGCATCATCAGGTCTATATAAGACCTGACAGAGCTATGCTCATTCCCACTCACGTGTTACATGTGCTTTCACTTTAGCAGTGTATGTGCGGAAGCTTCTGGCAGCCTGTACATTCGCTGCTAAAGTGAAATCCAAGTGAAAAAAAAAATAGCATACTTACCTGTCTGCAGACTCTAGGGACATGTCCGATCGGCTCCAGGACCTGCGGGTAATCAGGGAAGTCCCACAGTAGATAGCTGTTTTTTTCCTGCCCGGTTGGTTTACGTGATCAGCTAATGCTGTTATGAGATCATTTAAACCGGCTGAGCAGTAAAAAACTGACTTTTTACCGGGACATAGACAATCAGCTGATGCTGTCAGGTCACCGGCGGCCACCAGGAGATCAGCTACAGCCGCCTCTGCTCTCCCGCCAGTGTCAGCGGGGAGAGCGGGGAGAAACAGCTGATCTGTTTAAATCTCCCGCACTGACACCGAATAGGTGGTCGGCGCGGGAGATTTGAAGCAGCGATCAGCTGTTTCTTATCTCCTGCACTGATATCACCCTATTTGGTGTCAGTGCGGGAGATTTAAACAGCTGTCAGATCAGCTGTTTCTCCCTGCTGACACCGACAGGAGATAAGCTGTGGCCAGGAGGAGGAGATCTCTGCCACTAAACTCCTCCTCCAGCCGCCCCAGAGACAGCTGATTGTCCGCCCGGGCACCATACTAATGTGAACGCATGCAGAGATTCTCCGCTGCTTTCACATAAGTATGTGCTGTGTTGCACTGCGTTTGCATCTGCATGCCCTGCGCATGCAAACACAAACGCAAGCGTGAAGCCAGCCTAGCACTTGTTACTCCTGTCCTTTCTTAAGTGTTCTGTGGTTGCCAGTCCCAGCAGGCAGGTGACTGCGGGTTCTGCGATCGACAGACTTGCTGGTCCTCTGATCCTATGTAGTTCCTTAAGCCTGGAGACGGTCCACTAAGGTATCCAGTTTCATGGTTGGTCTTTAAAACTAGCTCCTCTGCCCAACTTGAACAGCCTGGGACTAGCATAACTCCTGTAGTACTAGCTTCCCCAGCTGCCTGACTGGATCTCGCTAGAGCTGACTCCATCTTACCTCCCACACCTCACCTAACTCCTCCATCTAGTAGGTGGGGAATGCCTTAAATGTGGGTCTCTTTCGCCCAGCACCTCCCTGACCTGGAGTTTTGATTGTGTTGGGTGCAAATGGAGGTCTCAGCCAAGCTTTCCCTTCATACCTCTGGGCATGATACCATATACGTGAAATGCATGCAATACCGTGAGTGGCAACTGGACCGCAGGGGTGCCACGTTAGTACTCATATTTTTTAGATGGTCTCATTCAGACCATCAGGATAAAGACACTGGTTATTTTTGATCCGTTTTTGTTGCTGCTTTTTTTTTTTTTTTAAACTGCAGCAAAAATGGATCAGTCCCTGCGTTTGCCAGAAAAGTGAATGTAATTTTCAATTTGTTGTGCAAACATTAGCATTTTTGACTGCTGCATTTGGGGTGCAGAAAGCGCATCCAGAAAATAATGAGTGCCAATAATTGCTCGGTTTTCTGCTACGCTTTCCCCATTGACTCCATTCTAACAAAAAAAGCATTACAAACAGATTGGTATTCACACAATCTATTTGTGATGCTTTTTTCAGCACTTTCCATACCACAAATGCTACAAGTTCTTACCCTCCCTGGCGATCCCACGGCGAGCGCCAGCGATGGGTTCCTTCTGTGCACCAGGTAACAGGACCTGCGAGGACTGAAAAGGACCTGGTAATGTGACTCTGTCAGGTGATCTGTTACCACGTGATATCCGAAAGTAACACATTGCTAGATAAAGTGTGTCTGTCCCTTGTGGAATAGTACTACATTTTTCGTAGCGAAAGCGCAGCTCTAAAAAAATGGAGCAAAAAAGCAAACCAGACAGATGGCATGCTTCTGATGATTTTTTGCAAAAAAAGACGATCCGTTTTGACTGCAGAAAGTGCACCAAAAATGAATCTCCTAAAATGGAGCACAAACACCCAGAGGGCACATAGCTTAAAAGCTGGTAATGTTTTTATGTACCTGATGAAGGTTATTACAGATGAAACCCGTTGTAGTTTTAATTTTGTGATTTTCATCCATTTTTCAGGTAAACCAAAGTATATAAAAACAAGGTCAGTTATATATCAAACCCACAGAGGAAATTCTTTTTCTCATCTACTTACTACCCACACAAGTATGCATTGGTGCTAATGTTGAGCCCCAGGCTTTAGTCTGAGCTTTCCTGAAACCTTTCCTCTTCCTCCATCTCCTCCTGGTCCATCAGCCGAGAGACCTAAGGTCCCCAAGGACCTCGGAGCAAAAACAAAGACCTCCTTGATCCCCCTAGAGGTGATTATATTCCCTCCTGGGTAAACTCCCACCCTAAACTACTGTGGGAGTGCTGGGAATGGGTCCCACCCACCACCCTAGGGTCCACCTGCAGCTGGAGCATTTACAGCTCTTTTACGGGTGTAATACCCCTCTGTGACGCCTGCATTTGTGGGGCGCCACACTAACACCGATGAAAACACTTTATATTGCCTCTGTTTGGACATACTGGATAGAATCCCTTTCAGTGTAGTGGATCAGCTGCCACCTGCTTGGAAGAGTTTTTGCATGTAATTCGCACACTTTTACATAATGCTAGGTGAGTACATATGTATTCACATTGATCTGATTACTACACTCGACACTGCACGCCTGTTCCCTCTGTTGTCAGATGGAGTTTCTAGTATTTGTTCTAAGCTATTCTGGGTTATGTTCTTTTTCCTGTGTATATCTATTTGACTATGATTGGGCAACATCAAACATAGGGAAAAAGTAGGCACACCCAGTGAAACGTTTCTGACAATACCCACTCATTAATTACCAAATATTTCGATTGCTAATATCCCTGCAATGAAGAAACAAAAAAAACATTTTATTCTGCTCTGCAGCCACTATGGTATTGTGTTTCTTGTTGTACACAAAATTAGTGAAAGGTCCTCTTTAACCCTGCTATTCTGATTGCATTTACTACACACTTGTACTGTTTTGGGTCAATATGACCCGACCTATAAAAATTTTGATTTTAGCTACTGTGTTTTATTTGAATACCTATTTCATTATGAAACTGTATGTGAATATGGTTGATCATAAACAAATGAAAAATGAAATTAAAATTTAATTTTTATTTTTTCAGAAAGAGGTTACACGGGCTGCTTGCAATTATGTTCACTTAATAGCATTCTGCACACAAATACCGTATATACTCGTGTATAAGCCGACCCGTGTATAAGCCGACCCCCCTACTTTTGCCCCCAAAACCTGGGAAAACCTATTGACTCGTGTATAAGCCGAGGGTGGACCCCAACACAGGTATACAGCCCCCAGCAGTGTGGTATACAGGCCTCCCCAGTGGTAGTATACAGCAGCCTCCCCAGTGGTATGCAGGCCCCAGCAGTATATACAGCAGCCCCAGTGGTATACAGCAGCCCTTAGGTAGTACACAGCAGCCCCAGAGGTATATACAGCAGCCCCAGGGGTATACACATCAGCCCCAGGGGTGTACACATCAGCCCCAGGGGTGTACACATCAGCCCCAGGGGTGTACACAGCAGCCCCAGGGGTGTACACAGCAGCCCCAGGGGTATACACAGCAGCCCCAGGGGTATACACAGCAGCCCCAGGGGTGTACACAGCAGCCCCAGGGGTGTACACAGCAGCCCCAGGGGTGTACACAGCAGCCCCAGGGGTAATACACAGCAGCCCCAGGGGTAGTACACAGCAGCCCCAGGGGTAATACACAGCAGCCCCAGGGGTAATACACAGCAGCCCCAGGGGTAGTACACAGCAGCCCCAGGGGTAATACACAGCAGCCCCAGGGGTAATACACAGCAGCCCCAGGGGTAGTACACAGCAGCCCCAGGGGTAGTACACAGCAGCCCCAGGGGTAATACACAGCAGCCCCAGGGGTAGTACACAGCAGCCCCAGGGGTAGTACACAGCAGCCCCAGGGGTAGTACACAGCAGCCCCAGGGGTAGTACACAGCAGCCCCAGGGGTATATACAGCAGCCCCAGGGGTAGTACACAGCAGCCCCAGGGGTATTTACAGCAGCCCCAGGGGTAATACACAGCAGCCCCAGGGGTAGTACACAGCAGCCCCAGGGGTAGTACACAGCAGCCCCAGGGGTAGTACACAGCAGCCCCAGGGGTAGTACACAGCAGCCCCAGGGGTATATACAGCAGCCCCAGGGGTAGTACACAGCAGCCCCAGGGGTATTTACAGCAGCCCCAGGGGTAGTACACAGCAGCTCCAGGCCCCCCTCACTTTTTGGCGCCCCCACCTCAGGATGCCCCCCCCCCCGCACGCAGCGCTGCGCTCATACATTACCAGCCTGTCAGCTGTCATCCTCCGGTGGCGGATCGCGGCTCCCGGCTCCGGCTTCCATCTTCTTCTGTGTCTTCCTGCATTGTGACCGGGGCTCATCGCGATGACGTCATCGCGACGCCGGCCGGTCATGTGACATGCAGGAAGACACAGAAGAAGATGGAAGCCGGAGCCGGGAGCCGCGATCCGCCACCGGAGGATGACAGCTGACAGGCTGGTAATGTATGAGCGCAGCGCTGCGTGCGGGGGGGGCATCCTGAGGTGGGGGAGCCAAACAGTGAGGGGGGCCTGGGGCTGCTGTGTACTACCCCTTGAGATTTTTTTTTTTATATACTCGCGTATAAGCCGAGGGGAGACTTTTCAGCCCAATTTTTGGGCTGAAAAACTCGGCTTATACGCGAGTATATACGGTAACTAAATCTAACTAAATATAACTTTGTGTTAACATATTTTATAAAACAACATATGAAAAATAATGAAAACTTCCGTTTTTCTTTTTTATCTCTTAAAAAGGGTGAACAGGTTCATCATGCATTTTTACATAGAACACAATAATAAAACACATGTCCTTTACATAGATATTTTGCACACCCAGCACATGTCAGATTTGTTTTATTGTCATAAGAAGATGGACAGAAGCTACGTCTCTTCTTTTCTTGGCTGTTAGCGGTGCTGGTGGAGGCTGTGGAGTCTCTTTCTTGAGCTGCTGCTGGGCACTCTTCACAAAGGCTGCTGCTCCTTCTCATCAGGGGTTCACTTTTCTGGCTTCGATTTACAGCCTAAGGCTAGGGTCACACTTTAAAGTAGAATTGTGTTCACCGCATCCAGATCCGGATGCGGTGAACGCAATTGCAGTCCCACACATTTTTTAACAAAAATGCGTGGAGGGAACCGCAATGCGGTAACCGGATTGCTCAGGATGTGTAATCCTGAGCAATCCGGTTACCGTACAGTTTGCTCATCCCTGCTGCCGCTGGGATAAGCAAAGTGTTAAATCAGTATAGAAAGAATAATTATTAATATTAACTGTGGGCAACATGTCTCTAGGGGGTGTCCACCCCCCCTAGAGACATGCTGTCCACTCAGGACGGCATGTCAGGGGTTAACAGGGGTGAACCTAGCCTCTGTGCTGCCTGAGGCGAACTGCAAAAGGGCAGTGAGTTTTTTTCAATCGGTAGAAATAAATCTAGTTTGCACAAATTTATATCTACAAGTGAAGGAAAAGGCGGCACTCACCATTCGTAGAATCTTGTGCTTTATTACATCGAGGTGGGGAGGGGGTGAAGGAGGCGCGGACTGCACTACAAGGCGCAGCAACACCATTAACAGGGATTGAAGGCGGGAACACAAGGTGTACAAGTGCTGTATACACGGTATCAATCCTGAAGGTGCCCGGTTACTTTTTTTCTCACTTTCGTTTTAAGATTTATATCTACCCTGTAAATTGAAATGAGGACAATAGTGGATATTTTAATTTAGAGATATAGAAAAAAGTTGTTCAAACACATGTATGTCAGCGCCATCACACACATACAAGAACCACACAGACGAATCCAGGACAAAGGTCATTAATGGCAATGGTAGGATTGTCTCAACCATACAAACACACAATCATGGCAGAGAGGTGCTCCTGTAGGCAGACACAGTCCTGCAACCTGAAGCGTGCTGAGCATGTGAGCTGGTATTTAAGGTGGGAATACAAGCTTTGACGTACATGTACTTCAAGAGGTAGTGAAGGGGTTAAATTACACTATATATACATGTATACAGCACATATATAGTGAACAACACATGCTCATTACATACACATCATACACTCACACAAGCACACACATCAGACATGTCTTAGCTATATAACAGATGCTCTGCAGGTACACATCATATACACAGCACACGCATACTGGACAAGTGTATATACACACACTTCACTATACTCAAAAGATATCTAAACACACACACAAACACACAAACAGACACAAAGGTCATACACAGACACGCAACTCACACAGACACGTAGCCCACACACAGACATACAAAGATCACACACAGACACGCAGCTCACAAACAGACATGTAACTCACACAGACACGCAGCCCAGACACACAAAGCTTACACAGACATGCAACTCACACAGACACGCAACTCACACACACACAGCTCACACCCACACAGTTCACACACACACAGACACAACTCATACACAGCTCCCACACACACTCACACACAGGCACGGCGCTCACACACAGCTCACACACAGACACGTAACTCACAGACACGCAACTCACAGACAGACAGCACACACAGTTCACACACAGACACACAACTCACACACAAACATGTAACTCACACAGACACGCAACTCACACAGACACGCAACTCACATAGACACGCAACTCACATACACAGCTCACACCCACACAGTTCAAACACACACAGAAACAAATCATACACAGCTCCCACACACAACTCACACACAGACACGGCGCTCACACACAGCTCACACACAGACACGTAACTCACAGACACGCAACTCACACAGACACACAACTCACACAGACACGCAACTCACGCAGACACACAACTTACACACAGACACTCAACTCACACACAGACACGTAACTCACACACAG
Organism: Allobates femoralis; assembly: GCA_033576535.1. NCBI lineage: Eukaryota > Metazoa > Chordata > Amphibia > Anura > Aromobatidae > Allobates > Allobates femoralis. The sequence goes on along the minus strand of JARQOC010000008.1, from coordinate 144,755,122 downwards.
ACACGTAAGTCACACACAAAGCTCACACACAGTTCACACACAAACACAGCTCACACACACAACTCACACACAGACATGCAACTCACACACAGCTCACACACAGACACAACTCACACACACATACAGCTCACACAGAAATACAGCTCACACAAACACACAACTCACACACACAGCTCACAGACAGCTCACACACTCACAACTCCCACACACAGACACATAACTCACAGACACGCAACTCACATACAGACACAACTCACACGCATACAGCTCACACACACAGACACAAATCACACATAGACACACAGCTCACACACTCACAGCATACACACATAGACACGTAACTCACAGACACACAACTCACACACACATACAGCTCACACACAGACATACACACAGAGACAACTCACACACACAGCTCTCACATACACACAACTCACACGCAGACACAACTCACACACACAGCTGCCACACACAGACACGTAACTCATACAACTCACACACAGCTCACACACAAACACACAACTCACAGACGCACAGCTTACACAGACAAGTAACTCACACACAGACATGCAACTCACACTCACACAGCTCACACACAGACACACAGCTCACACATACAATTCACACACAGACATACAACTCTCACACAACTCACATGCAACTCACATACACAAAACACACACACAGCTCACACACATCTCACACACAGACAGACACACAGCTCACTCACAGATTATACAGATACCTCACACAGTCCTCTGTGCTGGTTGTACCTGTGCAGCTTCACATGCTCACAGCCCCTGGGTCCCAGCCCCCTCACTCTCTGCCCAGCAGCGTGACCCGCAGCTACTTATCTTCGGTATCTCAGCACAGGAGGCTGCTCTCTGATCTTTGCTGGCTTTCACTTCTTCCCGCGGTGTGCAGGACAACATGAGCACCCCCTGCAGATGCCGCCCCCTCCTTCACCAGCAGGTGGCGCCGCCTGAGTCAGGCCACTCACATTGCCTCATCATTGATACGGCCCTGGGGGTTAACTTAGCTGTTAACCCCCTCGCCGCTATTGTCGGCTTTCTTCTATTCTTTGTATTACAAGCCGCCGGCTGCAGCATCAGGACCACTATGATAGGCACTTTGCCTAAGCATTTTACAGTACAGCATCTTCATTGAGGATAAAATAGGTGCTGCGCAGCCCATAGATATACTGTAAAAGCCTTACAGGACCTCGGACAGCGGCACATAGTATACATACATGAAGTATTCTATGCACAGCTGTCAGGGGAGCCGCCGGCTTCATTCATAAAAATGCACAGAGCCGAAAGGAGCCCGGCTTACTGTACAGGACTTTTTAACCTAATACATGCCCACCAGAGTGGGTAGCATGTCTCTAGGGGGGGTGGGCACCCCCTAGAGACATGATGGGCACAGTTATTATTAATATTAAACATTTTTTCACAGTGATAACTGTTTGCTTATCCCGGCGGCAGCGGCCCTGTGTGACCCTAGCCTTACCCTGATTCGGCACAGTATGTCAGTGGAGTTGGGGACTACTGTGTTCACTGTGGCAGCTATGAAGGAGATTTGGTACACTGTCAGTGAGAAAGGGGACTGCGGCATGTGTGTGCGCTCGCCCTGTGGCCGTTGTCAGTGTAGCGGAGGTCCACAGCTCAGGTCTCTGTACCCTGGAGATGCTCCTCTCTATACCTCCTGTGCCATAGAGCGGGGCACAGAGCTGGTTGAGATGGTCCTCTCTATACTGCAGCTGCTGGCTCTGTGCTACAGAAGGTATAGAGAGGAGCATTTTCCAGGGCACAGAGACCCGGGCTGTGGACCTAGGCTCCACTGACAATGGCCACAGCTCCTCTTAAGTGAAAATTATGCAGTGTGAAGGCAGCCTAATAAGTAAATGAACTCTGATACTTCTGTGAGTTGCCTTTCTGTCTTGTACTGACCAAGACAGATTTTAGTTTTATTTCTGAATGAATGATAAGTGAGGAAAGAAGAAAAAGAAGTGTCACATTGAGGGCATGTACGTTTGCATATTTTGCAGCAGATCTGCACCAAATCTGAAGCAGCGTGTTTTCACAGCAAAGTCTATGGGTTTATATAATTCCAATCTGTACGGTGCCACTAAAATATGTAGCAAATATACCTGTGTATTTTAGTGCGAAAATCTGCAACATGTCAATTCTTTCTGCAGGCTTTCGCCACACCCGCTTCAGAAACAGGGCTGGTGCCCTATGTTAATGTATGTAAATGTGATTAAAATTTATTGGAAACATATATATATATATATATATATATATATATATATATATATATATAAAGTGTTGGGACCTACTGAGTGGCTACTTGATTGTTTAAAAACTACTACTTTATTCTAAACACTGTTTGAAGTCTCGTCTGCTTTTGCAGCCAGAGCGGGGGCTTCTCTGCCTCTCCTGTGCAGTTTGTGTAGGAGCGCAGGCTAGGCCTATTCTGAAAGTTCTCTAAGTATTGAGCTGTCAAAAGCAGCATAGGCAGCTCTAGCTACGCCACTTTTGACATTTCAGTGCATACAGAACTTCCAGAATAGGCCTAGCTTGCGCTCCTACACAAACTGCGCAGAAGAGGCAGAGAAGTCCCCACTCTGGCTACAAAAGCCGACAAGACTTCAAACAGTGTTTCTAATAAAGTAGTAGGTCCCCACATATTATATACATGCTCCCAAGAAATTTTAGTCATATTAACACACATTAACGTTGGTCACAAGCCCTGTTTCTGAGGTGTCACCAACATGAAATGAAACACGCAGGACAAATAGCTCCACTTTCCCGCACCAAAAAACATATCATTCGCATGACACCTTTTTTTGGTGCATATTTTGTCAGAGGTGCAGATTTTTGGAGACAAAAAAAACACGCACCACTATTCTCCCATGCAGACCCTAATGGGGAAAGTAACATTTTCTTCTGGTAAATTAGAATGCTGTTTTCCAGATTTTTTTGTCTTATTGCTTTATATAAAATTAATTTTAATAATAGTGACAATTTAAAGGAGATATAAATTATTTTTCAAACTTTACACATAAATTATTGTTTCCAAGGAAGAATCTTTAGCTACTACTAATATTGTGACCATCAGTGGCGTAACTTCAGGCCCAGGGGCCCGGGTGCGGAAGCTCCAATGGGGCCCCCAATTATTGCAAATCTTTAATAGTTTAATTAGTCTTTTTCTATAGGCCATAGGGACTTTTGGGGCCCCCTAGACTGCAGGTCCCGGGTGCGATCGCAATCCCTGCACCTATTGTAGTTACGCCCCTGGTCACCATATTACAGCATGCAATTAAATTGGGATATAAACCAGTAAAGACACCTATGGTCACTAATCCAAACGTTCTAATCCTTCATCATGGTTTCTTTCAAGGATCAATGGAGCCGAGGTCAAGAAACCACATGCATTAGTGAATAAGGCTAGGGTCACATTTACGTTTTGACTCTAGCCTACCGGATTGCGCTTTTATCATAGTACTTTTCCCAGCACCGCATAGCGTTACCGCTATGCGGTGCTAGTTAACGCTGCCCCTAGTTACCCTATATTTACCTTCCCAACCAGTCATACAGGCAGCTGCTGGGAGTGCGCTTTACAGCGCCGCACAGGAAACGTTGTCTGCAGTAACGCTAATCAGTGCTGGGAAAAGTACTATGATAAAAGCGCAATCCGGTAGGCTAGGGTCAAAACGTAAATTTGACCCTAGCCTAAGTATTGTAAATTATTGTGTCCTATGCTTTTAAGAGGAATAACACTGGAAAAAGCCAAAATATTAAATTGTGAGAACCATTGAATATTTTAGCCTTTGCCAATATTGCAAGTCTGGGTGTCTACAAACTTAGTACATTTGTCACACCGAAAATACAGCTCTTATCATTATAGTCTATTAGGAAAGCTTTATATTTTTCACTGAATTTCTACTTCTTCCACACAAAACTATCCAGGATTGAGAGGTTTTTGAGAGGTTGATAATGCATTTGTCCTGCCCCTCCCTTCATATAAATGTGCCTTTTATATGACTCATAAAATATAGAGATTTTAAAATGTTATTTTAATTCCATGTTTTAACTTCAAATTGCACCAGATAGACACAATTCAAGTTACTCTAAGGGATCATAGGTCCTGTCAGCTATCAGTAGATGATATAAAAAGCTATTTGAACTGAGTTCCTCTGCATACTGATTACAAGAAAATTAAAAAGCGATGTGCGGTAATGCAGTATTGTCAACATGTCACTCAAACTGACAGGCCTTTGACTTCCAATGAATTCTGATTAGCCTCGAAGCCATCGCTTCTCTCGGAATATTTGTGATGGTTACATGGTCAACACTAGAAGAACGGAGAGATATTTCAATAATGCTTCAGCATTTGTCATGTCCTGCGAGCCCGCGACTAGATAGGATCAACCTATTAAATGAAAATGGTAACTTAAGACATTTCCTTTCATTACCATTACAAGTGTCTCTCTAGTATTTGTATATATGTGTGACCCCTTCCTTTCTAATAGCAATAAAAGTAGAGCAAACAAAAAAATATCATTTTTATTCAATGCCCATGCTCTATCCACTCAATGTTTGTATGTTGATGTTGCTTTACTCTCCACAAACAGAGTGCAGAGTGGCACTCCTGAGAGTCCAGTCACCACAGAGGTACTGCACCTCAGCCAAAGGTGTGGTACCCCACTCTCGGATAAGGAGGGGACACTACCCAGCACCCCCACACCCGCGCACAACATTACACACTCCAGGTCGGGATTTGGGTGGACCCTGTTTAGGGAGGGCCCCATCCTATGCTGGAGGGGAGACAGGTAGGAGGTGTGGGTGGAGGAAGTGGGGCAGGAGCACTAGGAAGTGGGAGCGCACTGAAGGACGTACAGGACGGACTAACGTAGTAGGGCATAAGGAGAATGTAGAGACGTTGGTAGATGACATGGAGATGAGCGGACATGTGAGAGAGACGACCAGGGGACTGGAGCCGATGGAGCTCGTCCCGAGACGGAGAGGGAGGATAGAATTGACGTAGGAGCCAGCGAAGGGCTCAAGAGTGACAGAAGGAGTCCCATAGGCACGGGAAGTGAGTGATCCACCCGTGGCGCCCACATCAAAGCTGACGGAGAGTCTGCGGTCAGTTAGAGGGACTGGGCCGCAGAAAGGGGACCGTCCCCAGCTTGATGGAGTAACTGCACGACTCAACTGACAAAGCGGACTGCATGAAACGGCTGACCGCGGTTTTTTTCGCTGCCGCACCTGCCGCAAGTGCAAAACCGCACTTGCCGCACCTGCCGCAAGTCCCCCTATACTTTCTATGGGGATTACCGCAACCGCGCCGCAAGTGCATCGGTTATGCGGCAATTGCGTCAGATGCGGTTTTTTCACCGCATCTGCCGCAAATTTCAAAAAACGCTGATGTGAAAGGGCCCTTACGGTACATGCGATGAAAACATGCGGGGAGGGGGAGAAGAGACGGCGGATGACCGCCTGCCGTTTCATGGACAATGCCGCTTCGACGGGTCCTGGTGCGGCATTGTCCGCGAAACGGCAGGCCGTCATCCGCCGTCTCTTCTCCCCCTCCCCGCATGTTTTCATCGCATGTACCATAACATGGATATGTGAATAAAAAGGACAAAAAGATCTTCTCTTGTGAGTGCCACATTTTTACCTATATTTTTATATATACATATATGTATATATATATATATACATACATATACACACATGGTCAAGAATGTTGCAGCACTGCTTTGTAAGACCAAACCGTCTACACAAAAGCCGTCTTTGGTTCCAACGTCGCCATCTTGTACCCTCTGTCAGAATATAGGCTTGCAACATTCGTGATTTTATATGTATGAAGAACATTTGCACCCTACTTTAAAGCTGTGCTGATCCATTTTGTAAATCTATATATACATGCATATATATATATATATATATACAGTCATATGAAAAAGTTTGGGCACCCCTCTTAATCTTACTCATTGTTTTTGGTTTAAAATTGGGTTTTTGCAACAGCTACTTCAGTGTGATATATGTAATAACTGATGGACACAGTAATATTTCTGGATTGAAATGAGGTGTATTGCACTTACCGAAAATGTGAAATATGCATGATTTCAAAATTCGACAGGTGCAAAAGTATGGGCACCTCAACAGAAAAGTGACATGGACCTTGTTCACACATATCAGCTTTTTGGACCATCTCTGCATTGTTTGGGCTGTTAAAAAAAACGCAGATGCGTTAACGCAGGGTGCATTGGAGTGTACATGCGTTTTTCAGCTCCACTTGCATTTTTTTCCCCCAGTTCAAAGAATGCTGCATGCAGCGTTTTTTGGGTGCTGGAAAAAAATGCAGGGGTTGCTTCCAAAAATGCATGCATTTTTTTAACATGGGGACCTATGGGAAACGCATGCGTTAACGCAGGACACATATAGGCACCTGCGTTAACGCATGCGTTAACGCTAGCATTTTTAAAAGGCTCATTGAGGCGCCCTACGTTAACGCTAGCGTTTTTCCCTGCGTTTTTGGTGAAAAAATGACAAAGTCCAAAAAGGATTCTAATCCTTTCAGACACACAAGGGACATTTTTTGGCACTCTTAAAAAAACGCATGTGGTTTTAGGAGTGCTAAAAAAAACGCAAATTGTGTGTGAACAATGCCAAAATTAGTGTTTTCTTTGCTTTGATTTAACAGTTTGTGAATATGCCAGACTACCAGATTACAAGACTAATGCCAATCTCCAGATGATTAAACAGTGAATTTATTAAAACTACACTGGGCAGCGCTGTAAGTGACACATCACTGGAATCAGGATCTCGGGTCCTACATTATGCTACTCTCAGATTAGGTTGCAAAAACCTGATGACAGCTTCCCTTTAAGAATTTGAGTGTGAAAAATCAGCCAAGGAGGAGAAATAAATTCATTTCTCTGATAAGATATACGGTATTACAATTAGGGAAGAGTGGCCTGGACTTTAAAGTTCGGAATTCATACAGAACACAGACTGGACAAAACTTTTCATTGTTTGCCCTCGGGAGCTTTACATGCAAACCACTGGTGCGAGCATCGCTGTGCTTGGGTACTCAGTGCTCAGCCCAGTGCGAGCTGTTTGAAGTCTTTGAATGGCTCACACTGGGGATAAAATCAGCGTCATCAGATGTAGTGTTAAATAAGATGCCCTCCCCGGAAGTGCTTTGCTTATGGCTGTAGGTGGTCAGAGAGCCAACTGTCCAGTCAGTGATTTCCAATGAGGTTCAGATCCAGAACAGAGTATTATCTAAAGTCCAGTTAAACTCGCAGAACCTGACCTTCCACGGGTCCGCTCATCTGTAATTACAAAGTTTTCCTGCTTTTATGATGAGCACTAATGATTTATGGAGAAAAATAAAAAATAAAAACAACATTTATTCTTTAAAGGTCAAATGAGGTCTGGTCACCAAAGGGTTAGTTTTAAAAAGTTAAATCATTCTATCATTGTATAAGCCATTCTCACATCATCACACTGTATTTTATATTCGTTCAAGGTATATGTAAATATACATGAAAAGCCGGTGCGTAATTGTACAGCATGTAAATGTGTTTCTGAAACAAATTTGTCTTAATTGAATAACACATAGTGTTACAGATAGAACTGGTACAATTAAATAACCGGTAAAATAAAGCACAGAAGACGAAACCTGAGCAATTTGTTGCCTTGGAGACTGAAAGGAATTACTTTATATTCTAATAATGTATGCATTATGAATGCGGGAAAAAAGTACCCGGTCATATCTAGAGTGTGAAAAAGTAGCAAATAGGCCTTGTTCACACATACCAATCCGTTTTTTTAGCCCTTAGAAAAACTGATCCGTTTTTCTAAGGGTGCCAATAGTGTCCCTGATGTCCTGAAAGTTTTTGGGAAGTTTTTGGACTTAGTCATTTTTTTCATTAAACAAGCTTATGCGTTAACGCAGATGCCTACATGTGCCATGCGTTAACGCATGCGTTTCCCATAGGGCCCCATGTTAGAAAAAGCATGCATTTTTTTTTCAGCACCCAAAAAACGCTGCATGCAGTGTTTTTTGGAAAGGTGAAAAAAAATGCATGTGCTGTTAAAAAACGCAGCTACACTTAAGTGCACCATGTGTTAACGCATGTGCGTTTTTAATTAGCAGCTAAAAAAAGCAAAGAATGCAAAAACTGATGGTATGTGTGAACAAGGCCTTTATCAAAATGACAGCAAACAGCTCAGTAAGTGACACATTCGCTGGAATCAGGGTCTCTGACTCTACATTAAGCTGTTGTCAGATGGAATGGCAAAAACCCGGTGACAGATTCCCTTTAATTCGTGGGTAATGTCTGTCTTCAATGGACACAGATTTCTCCATTGCTGAGATAGGAGATAACAGTTGGGGCTCCCAAAGTTCCTTCGAGAACTATAAGGCTATATGTGAAGGTCAAGCATTTGGTGATAAAAATGTATGCACTAAATCTGCATCTCCTGGCATTAAAAAAAATGTTTTCACATGCGTTTTTGGTGAGTTATTGAAGTGTTTTCAGCGCGTTTTTCAGGAGTTTTCTTTCATTTGTTTTCCATGCATTCTGTGGTAGAAAAGCGCTGCACAATCGCTGCAACTATTGACGTGCTGCAGATTTATTTTTACACCAAATCTCCAAGGGAAAAAATCAACATGTACAACACTTCGAGATTGTGACACAACTGCACTTAAAAAATGCATTTAACCCCTTCCTGACCCATGATGTTATAGAGATGTCATGAAAGTCAGTGACTTCCCACCCATGACATCTCCAGAATGTCGTGGCTTGTTTGCGGTCCTGCAGCTCCGGTGACCGGGTCAGTGACAAGTCACCTAGGCTGCAGTATCGCAAGGACCTATACTTTAACCCGAGGGGGTGGCTTAGCACCCCCGTGGCTAAAGTCACTCTGATTGGCAGTTGAAAGTGAAATTGCCAATCAGGCCGAGTCACCCCTCCAGATCTGATTGGAGGCAGGTGGCACACAGTGGCTCTCCATACGTGGCAATGGCGGGAATCCATCTTTGGAGCCTAGCAATGGTGGAAAAAGTAAATTTAAGTCCAATTCAAAGCACACAGTACCCGGTGGTAATGGGCACGTTATCCTGTTCGTGACCACCAGAATTGACGCGCACCCAAGGCTCGGGTACTCAGCTCTCGGGCTCGGTGCTGGGATGTCACGGGTGGCTGCCCGAGGCCGTGGCCCTTGTGGTCAATGAATAAGGGATAATTAAATGGTTAAAGTATATATAAGTTTTTGTATTCGTGACGCCACCTGCAGTGTCTGGTGATGGTCACCAGTGCCACCACAGTCCTCCGATGGTCGATGGTATTGCGGCTTGGATGGATTAGTCCCCTGCAGGCGGGACTGGAGCACCGGGGCAGCAATGCTGTAAGAAAGCAGTTTGTAAATGAAAGGATGCAGCAGAGTCGGGACTTCACTTCACCGGGTAACTTTACTGACAAACTTCGCCAAAGTCATTACAGTTCAGCAGTTCAATAGATGGTATCAATGGCAAATGCTCGGATGCTGCAATTGGGGTTTCTAGCTGTAGATGGCTCCCTCCTTATGTTCCTTTCTTTCCCTTTTTGTCCTTTGCCTCCCAGCGGTGGTGAAGTCTGACTCCTTAAGACTATCAGACCTCCTGCTGCGTTTCTTCCTCTTTCTCTCCCTCCTGTGTGGTCTCCGGGACAACCTTCTTTTAAGCTTTAAGCAGCGTCCTGCTATTTCTGGTTTTTCTGGCTCCCTTTCCTTTTGACTTGCTCAGGAGACTGTGGCTGTAGTTATAATATCCCCGTGCATCAGATTTTCTGCGAGCCGTGTAGGATCTCACAGTTGCGGGCTCCAGTACCTGATTCTCTTCCTGAACTGGCTCGCTTCTAAGCCTCTGTTCCTTCCCTCTATTTTCCGGGATCTGTTTTAGGCCCCTCAGCCGAGGAGACCCTCCTTGCTCCAGCTCTTACTAGCTGACTCCTCTCTACTGCCTGAGCTCGCTGGTTCCCCCTAGAGGGCGTTATATTCTCTCCCGGTGTCCCTCCTACCTACTATCCTAGTGTGTGGGTGTTGCTCTAGGGTTCCATCTAGTGACCATAGTCCCAATTGCAGTAGGGTGACTACATCGCTTTTCTGGGTGCAGTACCCTTTTGTGGCACCTATGTAGTGGGGCGCCACACACCCCCTTGATGAAAAATGCTCGTCCGCGAGCATCAAATTCGCCCTTCAGGAAGTGAAAAATTATTTTTTATCTTAGCATTAACGGGTAACTGTATACAATACATGAATATTTTGATTTTCTTCCCCTTCCGGGGAGGCACAATTCTTATAATGTTGCACATATAAAACACACATTGCAGCAGCTAGCAATTATTAGACTCCACAGTCCTCGGGTCACCTATTGGCAAAGTTGTTGCTCTCCAGCTTACCCTAATTCTGCACACAAACACAATTCACAGACATTGTTGCTCTGGCCCAACAGGACCAACTGACTATGCGGACCCAGTGGTAATCTTTAGTCCTACAAAGTACAATGTGCGTTATCACCGCTGAGCCGCTCTTCTTCACACATCATCAGGGTATAACAGGGGAAGGTTCAATAAAAAGTCTCAGGGTCATCAAGACACACTCTTCATTGTGGGAAATGTTCAAGCAAAAGGGCAATATACAGGGGAACAGTGTCTCTCATCGGGAGTCTATTATTTAAATGCTGTGATCAGTCTATACGGGATATACGGATAGCGAACCATCGTAATGGGGCAGGATATCGTTCATAAGTGACCTGCTCACCTCTGTATAGATCACGCCAATGATGTCCTTTCCTCAAAAAGGATTCAACATGTCTTGCCGGGAGAAAAAGATGTCATCTAACAATCCTATCTCTCTCAAAAATCCCCAATCATCCTTGAGGTAAACCGACACAACCATGTCGGTCTTGCGCAGTTCCATTGGAAGTGGGGAGTAAGCGCGGGCTTCATCTCTCAGCCTTTTGGTTGTGCGCTCCCTCTGGTACCAGTCCTCCCTTTCTCTGTGTCTGGCTACCTGACTCCGCTCATCTTGGGATGACCGGGTGCTTTGCAGGGGCTGATACGAGGGCGGTGAAGCGCTGCTGCGGCTGCTGTAGGGTTTAGGGGTAGCATTTGCCTCTGCGGTGTTCAGAATGGTGGGGACTCCCTGACGGTGCTGCTGCCAGGCCGTCCACCACGCCGCTTCCGGGGTGCTTCCTCCCGAGGCTCCAGCCAGTTCCTTGTAGTCATTGTTGTATTCTTCAGGCTCCTCATAGAGCTCCTCAGTCTCTACATCCGGTGCTGTGGGTGCAGGCCCTGTCTACAGCCGGAGACTGCAGCCGGCCTGGGACGGTGGTGGTGTCAGGGGCTCAGTTTGCGTCCCCATGTCCCAGGTCTGTGCTGGTGGTGGAAGGGAGGCTCGATACTGCTCCACGGCTCTGATGGTGACTTCTGCTTCCCGCACCTCGCGGGCCGTCCTTCTTGCCGACAGCTCGAATGTCCTCACCACACTCCACCGCCGGCACACCCACATCATCGTCTGTTCCATCTCCTGCTGGAGCCGGGTGAACGAATCCCGCCAGTAGTCGGCGTCGCCTTCTATCGTGAGTAGGGACGATGCTGCTGGGTCGCCTCGTTCGGCGCGGGTCTGCTTCTCCAGCTCACGGACGACGTCTCTCCATCGTGGTGCTGCCATGCTGCCGGGTACGAAGAAGTCTGATGGCATCTGTCCTTCTCTTCCGGTTTGTACAGCCATGGGCGGGCACTCCCTGGGAACTTCCTGTGGGCCGCCCCCCTGATTGATTGATGGCAATCGGGGCAGCCACACTTTTTCGCGCCTCTGGCTAGGCCCTCCTTCTTCTAGGGGCTGAGGCACACCCCCGGGCCTGCACATGTTGTTAACTTCATGGCGTCGGCACCATCTTGGGTCCCCACGCGGCAATGGCGGGAATCCATCTTTGGCACCTAGCAATGGTGTAAGAAGTCAATTTAAATCCAATTCAAAGCACGCAGTACCCGGTGGTAATGGGCACGTTATCCTGCTCGTGACCGCCAGAATTGACGCGCACCCAGGGCTCGGGTACTCAGCTCTCGGGCTCAGTGCTGGGATGTCACGGGTGGCTGCCCGAGGCCGTGGCCCTGGTGGTCAATGATTAAAGGAATAATAAAATGGATAAAGTATATACAAATTTTTGTCTTCGTGACGCCACCTGCAGTGTCTGGTGATGCTCACCAGCGCCGCCACAGTCTTTCAGTGGTCGATGGTATTGTAGCTTGGATGGATTAGTCCCCTGCAGGCGGGACTGGACCGCCGGGGCAGTGATGCTGTAAGAAAGCAGTTTGTAAATGAAAGTATGCAGCAGTGTCGGGACTTCACTTCAACTTTACTGACAAACTTCGCCAAAATCATTGCAGTTCAGCAGTTCAATAGATGGTATCAATGGCAAATGCTCCGGATGCTGCAATTGGGGTTTCTGGCTGTAGATGGCCCCCTCCTTATGTTCCTTTCTGTCCTTTGCCTCCCAGTGGCGGTGAAGTCTGACTCCTAAAGACTATCAGACATCCTGCTGCGTTTCTTCCTCTTTCTCTCCCTCCTGTGTGGTCTTCGGGACAACCTTCTTTTAAGCTTTAAGCAGTATCTATTTCTGGTTTTTCTGACTCCCTTTCTTTTTGACTTGCTCAGGAGACTGGGGCTGTATTTATAATATCCCCGTGCATCGGATTTTCTGTGAGCCGTGTAGGATCTCACAGGTGTGGGCTCCGGTACCCGATTCTGGTTCCCCCTAGAGGGCGTTAAATTCTCTCCCGGTGTCCCTCCCACATACTATCCTAGTGTGTGGGTGTTGCTCTAGGGTTCCATCTAGTGACCATAGTCCCAATTGCAGTGGGGTGACTACACCGCTTTTCTGGGTGCAGTACCCCTTTTGTGGCACCTATGTAGAGGGGCACCACACTTGTTACCTGTATAAAAGACTCCTATCCATCCACTCAAACAGGTGCAATTAATACAGGTAATGAGTGCAGAGTAGGAGGGCTTCTTAAAGACTAACTGGTCTGTGAGAGACAGAATTCTTGCTGGTTGGTGGGTGACCAAATATTTTTTCATGCAATAAAATGCAATTTAATTATTTAAAAATTATACAATGTGATTTTATTTTGTTAATTCTGTCTTTCACAATCAAACTGTACCTACGATAAAAATTATGTATTTTTCCTTTTTTTGCAAGTGACAAAACTTGCAAACTTAAACAAGCAGAGCAGAAAAAACGGCACTCACCAGGGTGTAGATGAAAGAAGCGGTGTCCTTTTTATTTTCGGGACATAGCACAGATACAAGGAGGGGGTGCCGAGGGTGACGACGGGCCGTTTCGGGCGTTTGCCCTTCGATGTGTGACCAGTCGAAGGGCAAACGCCCGAAACGGCCCGTCGTCACCCTCGGCACCCCCTCCCTGTATCTGTGCTATGTCCCGAAAATAAAAAGGACACCGCTTCTTTCATCTACACCCTGGTGAGTGCCGTTTTTTCTGCTCTGCTTGTTTAAATTTGGACTTGTTTTGACTGGCACCCTGTGGTCAGTGTTCCCTGCCCACTGACAGCTATTACCTACCGGCCTTTGGGGAGTGGTGCCCTAATCTGCTTTTTCCTTGCCAAAACTTGCAAACTACTTTATCAATTACTTATTTTCCCCACTGTATATATGTATATTGCACAGCTGTCCCGTATACTGTTTTTTAGTTATTAATATCGCATATATAGTCATGGCCGAAAATGTTGACAGTTGACACCCTTGAAATTGTCCGGAAAATGAAAAATTTCTCCCTGAAAATTATTGCAATAACATGTTTTGTTGTACACGTTTTTTTTCCTTTGCGTGCATTGGAATAATGCAAATAAAAAAAAAAGGAAATAAAAAGAAGTTTGACATAATTTTATCTAAAATCCCAAAAATGTTGGCACCCTCAACCTTTAGAAAGAATAATTACAATCAATCACTTCCCATAACCATCAACAAGCTTCTTACACCTATTAGCTGGAATTTTGGACTCTTCTTTATCAACTGCTCCAAATCTTTCATATTAGAAGGCATCTTCTCTCAAAAGCAATTTTAAGGCCATCTTCACACCACAGGCTGTTCACATACTGTCAGGCTGTGTCCAGTGTTTTGCTGGATGCATTGGACACAGCCTGACAGCTCCGGACAAACAGAACCAGAGTGCAAATATGCCCCCAGGTCCTGTTTTCTACCGGATTCGGCACTGCGCGGCTGCTGCCTCTGTCCAGTGCTGAAATTACTAAATCGCGTCTAGCGGGGAGCTAGTCGCGGTTCTGAAATCTCAGCCGGAAGCTCTCCAGGTGCTGAAGTTCAGTGCCGGCCGGCACTGAGCTTCAGGAACCTGCATCCGGGAACCGGACAGATTTTCTTTCGGGTCCGGTGCGATCTGGCGCCCATAGACTCTCAAGTTAGGGGGCACCGGATCGCAGTTTGTCAGATTTTTGCCCCGGACCCTTAAACTTTGTGTCCGGGAAAAATAACAAATTCTTTCGCATCCTCTCTGACAGCAGGGAACCGGATGGCAAATCACTGCCATCCGGCCCTATCCGTCCCCATAAGAATACTAATGGGCCAAAATCGGATCCAGGGCTGTCCGGTTCACACCAGACAGCCCCGGATCCTAACAACCATGGTGTGAAGTCGGCCTTAGATCTCTTTATAAGTGTTCAATGGAATTTAGTTCTGGATTCATCGCTGGACACTTTATAACCGTCCAACCCTTTGTTTGTGTGCTTGTATAAGAATGTTTCAGGTCATTGTCCTGCAAGGACACAAACCCAGTTTTCTGACACTGGGCAGTACATTTCGACCTCAAATCTGTTGGTAATCTTCAGATTTCATGATGCTTTGCACACAAGTCCTTTCCTTTGGAGTTGCTGTATCCCAGTTCTGTGGAGGGAGGTGAGAGGGGAATAGCGCAGGGCTGGTGGAGGAGTTTTAGGGAGAGGCTGGAGGCCCAAACCTTCTCACCTTCAGAGATACCTTCAGGATCAGGGCCATTCAGGGTTCCTAGACTAGGGTCAGCCTAGTCTTCCCTGGTCACCCTGCGCATAACTGCCATTCCCTCATCAGCATTCTCACTACACCGTGACAATCCTACATTGCAACCTTTTACTAATTTTTCTCTGTTATCAACATCCAGGGAGATTAGCTACAGTGCCATACGATGTAAACTTCTATATTGTGTTCTGCATCGTGGACAAATGAACTTCAAGATCTCTGGAGATGGTTGTGTAACCTTGAGATTGTTGATATTTTTCAACAAATTTTTTTCTCAAGACTTCAGACTGTTCTCTCTTCCTCCTGTTCTTCATGCTTAATGGGGAAGACACATCGATGCCAAAAACAAAAACCAACAATGCACTTACAGGATGCAGTCAGGCCCCACTATGTGAAGCAAGCCCAGGTGCAGGCTAATAAATCACCTCAACCTACAACAAGGTGTGGGAGGCGACTTGCCATGCATACAATGGGTCTGCATAGAGCACCATTCACACTAATACATATGATGCAGAGTGTCTGAAAGCTACCCAACTGCTCTGCTGCCTGAGCAAATGGGCCGCACAGTACAATGCTTCTGCACCACTAGATGAATGGCGCCCCATGGGGCCCAACTGCACCCTGAATTGATATAAAAGTGCAAAAAGTTTTTTATATGATGAACAAAAAACTTTTATAAATTGGATATTGGTTCATGCATTGGCCAAGACACTTAAGCTCATGATCCCCGTCACGGATTCCCATGCTCATGAGTCCTAACAAAATTGTACAAAAACTACTAGAAAAAGCAGTATCAGAAAGACTTACCATCCATGCCAAAAACAAAAACCAATGGTAAGTCTTTCTGATGCTGCTTTTTCTAGTAGTTTTTGTTAATGTGGAAGACACCTATTCCCAATGCAAAGATTGACTCAAAGTCGCCCCTTTTTATTTGGTATTGGTTGTGTTCATCAAATTACCCACACCTGCAAGTATTCCTTGCAGAAGATGAGTTTGTTTTCAATAGATTTTTATTAAGATTTCCAGTAACATCAAACAAATAAAACAACAAGGGTGCAGGTGTATGGCTGGACCAAGAGGGAGGAGGAAGGGGAGGGTGGAGGCATGGGGTGAGGAGGAAAAGGGGCAGGGGAGTAGGGGGAAACAAGCTACCAGGTGTAAGGTGACCATCAGCAAAACAATAACACAATAAAATCAGACACAAATAAGTAACAATCCATGTATGGTACAAATACCACTGGGCAATTGGAGCTGCCAGCGGATGCAGCTCTCATGTAACCCATCCTTTCAAAACCCTTTGTTTGGTGCTCTTGTCCAAGGATATAAAATATTTGTTCTGGAAGATGGAGTTGGTTTTTTCAAATAACTCCTTAAATGTGGGGGTAGGTCAGTCTTCCTTTTCACCGCCAGGCACAATCTGACCGCTAAAAGGACGTAGGAGATCACTCCCCGGAGATCAGGGGCAACTGGAAATACCAATGTTCAAAATCACAAATTGGGAGGTAAGATCTACAGAGACGGATCTGATCAGACTAGCTATTACCGTCCAGTAAGGGATGATTTTTTGACAAGCCCACCACATGTGTGTCAGGATACCCTCAAGCCCACATTGTCTCCAGCACAGCGAAGACTGGCCAGGGGCAAAATGAGCCAGATGAGACGGAGATAAGGACCATTAGAGATGAATCTTTTTCAGATTTTTCAGATGGTTGACACACCTTGTGGCGATATGAATCCCCGACAGCTGCCTGCCAATCTTCGTAAGAAGCAGAGAAACCCAGGTTCAACTCCCACCTTTGCGTGTAATTAAACTTAAAGGAAATGTCTGAAAAAATAATTTCTTTATTAATGCCCGAAAGGCCTTTGGTAAGGTGAGGGTTGGATAGATGGAATCTTTGGAGCATACAGGGAGTTTGCGAGGGTCTCAAGTCCGTCATGTAGGAAGTGGAAGCAAGGAGTGTTAAATTTGAATAATTTGGTAATAATGTCTGCTCACCCCTGGAGACTCGGCCCACAGGAGCCCAGGAGGGAGGAACTCCCTTTTCCTATAAGATCACCAAGGGAACACATCCCCAACTCTTACAGACCTCTCAAGTCTAAAAAAGGGATGTGAAGCCAAAGGGCCCAAAGGGGCACCTTCTCAGGGGAGGAGAATCATTTCCCACTACGCACCTACAACATGAGAGCAGGGTTTGCATAATAGGCAATGGAGGGTGAAGTCCAGTGGGTCCGAACATTTCTGAAACCAGCAGCACACTACATGACAGGCTGAGAGTCTGAGAGATCAGCAGCTGCAGCTAAGGTTAGAAGGGAGGAGGGGTTGAAAGTGCTAAGGGGCCCCTGAGGGTCCCACCAGTGTAGGAGCAGTGCTCAGGGACCCCCCAGTGTTGGGGGCAGTGCTCAGGGGCCCCCTGGTGTTGGGGCAGTGCTAGTGGCCTCCCAGTGTTGGGGCAGCGCTCAGGGGCTTCCCAGTGTTGGGGACAGTGCTCAGGGGTCCCCCGATATTGAGGACAGTGCTCAGGGGCCTCGTGGTGTTGGGGGCAGCACTCAGGGGCCCCCGGTGTGGGGGCAGTGTTCAAGGGCCCCCTGGTGTTGGGGGCAGCGCTCAGGGGCACCCTGGTGTTGGGGCCAGCGCTCATATATATATTAGAGTCCACAACCTTTATTTTTTATATTTATATATATAATTAATATAATATATATATATATATATACACATACATACAGTAGTATGTACTAAAGGGGGCTCACTTATGAGACTCTTTAGCCCAGGCCCACAACAGCCTAGAGCCGGCCCTGGTCTTCAGGGCTGAGAGCAGGTCGGCCTGATTACCCCTTACAGGCTGGTCTTCAATGAAATTTACATGTCAACAAGAGCTTAGGTATGCTACAACCATTGTACTGCTTCAATTCATCTACCTAAAAAAAAAATCAAAGATGATGTTTTATATATACAGATCCTATGCAGATTTATGTGTATACTGTATATGGTTACAGACTGCAAACTATTGAATATGTATTCTAATCCTTCAGTAATATGATATTCTTTTCACCTATTCATTAGCAGAAAAATTACATATTTTTAATCATTGAAGAAATGAAAAAAATAGTCCTTAAAGTGGTGGAATAGCTTGTTTAGCAAGTTGTACTTGATAATGAATTAATGCCAAGTATTAATCTTCTGTGTAATGTTATATTAGCTGTAGGATCACCACAGATGGTTGTATTGAAAATATACAATGAAAATATACAAAATAGAGTGTGTTATTTTGTTAACGCCAGCCGCCTGTGACCAATCAGCAACAGGCGCAGTCCGGCTGTGAATTGGCGCAGGATTTGAACTACGCTTCGCTGATTGGTCACGCTCGACCGGCAACGATCAATCAGCGATATTTCCGCAGGATTTAAGCCTCGCTTCGCAGATTGCATCCTCATGATAAATAAACTACATACATATTCTAGAATACCCGATGCATTTGAATCGGGCCACCATCTAGTATAGTTATATTTTTCGTGGTGAAATGTAGGGAGATCGGCAAAATAGTCATCCATGGTAATCTGAAACGTTAATCTCCCAGCACAGGAAGTGATCTCCACAAAATGCTAATAAGAAAGATATCTAGGAGGATCTTGCAATTAAATGTACAAGGACCAGTAGTTTTAAATTATAAAAATGAATTGTCTGTGTTTTTATAATTTGGTATAACTTTTTATTACTCATGTTATGTATGTAATATGATGTTCATTTTGTTTTATTGGTTATTGTGATGTTGAAAGAAAAGCTGGTTAAATAGGAAGTAGTTTAACGTCATACCATGAAAGGACAGGTTGAATCATGTGTACACGTGAAACGGCCATCGTCCTACACACATTCTGCTTCCTCACCTGATATTTTAACATGGATTACTAAACTGTAGTTTTACGGATGGTGACGAGTACAACTGGAGTCTTTCTGTTTTATCGAAATGTTCAAGACTGTCTGAAAGGTAGCACCACATTGTCTATTTTGTCTACTCTAAACTAGACTGAGGCTCAAGGAAGTGCGCCCAGGGGCGGACTGGCCCAGGTGGCAGGGGGGCAAGTGCCCCCCTGGCTGGTGGTATGTTCCCCATTTAGGGCCAGCCACCTGCTGAAATGGGCCACGACGGACAACCGGGTGAGTGAGCAGCAAAGTCATCCCCGCCCCCCTCCGCTCCTCCAGATCTCCGATAGCACCCCCTCCCCACCCCCGCTTCACCAGATCTCTGATAGCAGCCACCCCCTTCCCCCCCATCCTGCTCCTCACCTAGGGCTGGCAGGAAAAATGTGGCCTCCCGGAATAAGAAGCACCAGCCGGCCCCTGGTTAGATAAGTGGAATTATTCTTTCTAATCTCTGCTGTTAATTTTACTCTAATTGCTGCTGGGGTCAAAGATGTTGGATCTCTAGTGATTACACATTGGATTTACATAAATATATTACTAATGTCTGCAGAAATGTAACCAGGTTCTATTGTAATCACTATAGTCAGGAATATGAATTTTAGAATAATGCTTATAAAGAGTAATTATTATGCACGTTCGCTTTGCTACATTTCAGAATATTACCATAGATGCATTCCTGTCTTTGGTTTTATCATGTTGTTACATATCTCGCTAGACGGTTTACTCAAGGCTAATACATTCAGTCCTGATTTAAAAATAATTCGACTTTGCTTGTCCTAACATGAGAAAGCTCTGGTGATTGAAGACCCATAGGTCTTTTAATCCAGTGAATTATGTGTGTTTTGCATAACTGAGAAATGCTTCGTCTGACATGAAAGACACTGAAAAATAATCAGTGTGTCTTGGAAATAAACAGAGATGATACAATATTTTTTAGCATATACTTGTTTATTTTGCATTGTTCTGAAATGGACAGAAGTATCTATTAAGTTAAATTTAAAGACTAACACAAAAATAATAACAAATATTTAACAGTATGTTATATTTATTATTTAATTGCTTTCAAAAGGTAACTGCCGTTTAAATTGTTATTTAATATTAATGTAGAGCCAGTGATTTTAATAAACTTTCAAATATACTTTATAAGAGAATTCTGGTTGAAAACCATTCATAAACCTTTCACAAGGTTCCCCACTAGACTGTGTCAGAAGCAGACATAGGTTCATTCTTAGTCAGATCCATCTTCAAGCTTCTCATACTGAATATGGGGCATGTAACCATACAAGGGTAAAGGGGGCAGGGCCTACAGAACATCCACACTGCTGACTACAGCTGATAAGGTTACAAAGTATCAGATTAGTTCAGTCTACAGCACAGTGCTAAGCAATGTCAGAATGTCAGGATCAGTGTAAACTCCTCTTTCCTTGGCACAAGCTTCTGATCTGTCACCTGGCTCCACACAGCTCAGTCACTATCTCTGTTAACCACTTCTCTGTTGACACATTCCACTGTTCCCTATCAGATGCTAGTCACGCCCACAGAGCCATAAAATGTAGTTTTTAAAAGAGCACAGAACAATGTGAGAAAATAAGTTATGTTACAAAAAAAGCTTTATATTAGCTACTATGTGACCCATCATTAACAACCAGTCTATCTATCTATACCACCATTCCATCCAAAAACACTTCTTAGGGCCCTTTCACATTGGCGTTTTCTCCAAAATGCGGCAGATTTACGCACTTGCGGCACACTTGCGGCAAGCCCTATGCATTGTCTATGGGGCTTGCGGCAAGTGAGTGGCAGGTGCGGCAAGTGTGGTTCTGGCAGCTGCAGCAGGAGTGGCCGCAAAAAAAAACGCTGCTGACCGCATTCTTTTTCGCAGGTGCACCTGCCGCATCTGCCGCAACCGCACTTGCCGCACCTGCCACACATTACCACAATCCCCATACACAATGCAGCAGCTGTTAGGCGGGAACCTCACCAGATGCGTTTTTTTTATCTGAACCAGCCGGATCCGGACAAAAACGCCAGTCTGAAAAGGCCCTTACTTAGACTACTGAACCATAATCAAACCAAAGTTGGTGGCTACTAGTCAAACTAGTCAAAACAATCAAATAAAAAAGATATTTACATTACACTAATCAGAGTTTGATAAGAGTGGAATCTGTTTTTCTCGGATGTGGAGAATACATTTTTTTTTTCGTAGACCCATTGACTTTAATGGCCAAGTGCAATGCAATTCTCAGAGTCAAGTTACGTATGATGCAATTGTTTTCCTTCTGGGAATTAATAGCAATGGAATATGCTGCAAAAGGACTCCTATTCTCCTCATCACAACCTCATGTAAGAATCCTCTCAGACAATCAGGAGATGGGGGCCTATCTTAATCATTATGGAGGAATTCAGTCCAGGACCTTGATTGAAGTGACTGGCACGATATTTTAGATAACCAAGAATCATCTTTCCTTAAAAGCCTTAAGGTACCGTCACACGCCGCAATCTTGGCTGGCGATAAGTGGCGATCTAACGTGCGCGCGCACGTTTTTCGCGGTCGCTTCAGATCGCTGATGGCGGCATCACACGCCACAATTTTGCCCTGAAGCTAAGGTGATGTGTCGCTCCGGAAATCGCCTCCCCTATAGCGGAACAAATCTTGCCTAATTCCATCGCCGCTTCACACACCGTAATCTCAAAGGCAATGTGGGAGTACATGTTCAGCGCGGCAAGGAGATAGGCGTGCCACAGTGGTGTATACCGAGCCCCATACATGCTCATTGGACAACGCAACAGCGTTACGATTGGTCAGCCTGCTCTGGGAGGCTGGCTAACCAATGACCCCATTGACTATCGAAGTTTGCACTGAGTTTGCGGACGGTTATGTAGCTGAAGATGTGTGTGGTGCTGAACAGACAGCTCTTCAAATATGCGCGGTGTCAATTCGCAGCCAATGGGAACACTGTAGCCCACACCAATCATCTCAGACGGGGTGTGGACTTCTGCACGCTGAGGCACGCCTACGGGAAATCATAGGCAGCGCTCTTTCCATTATTATCGCTCTGTCACATGCGGAAATATTGGCGGCTGATTTCTGAGCACTGTTCAGGAATCAGGCGATGGCCGAGGGGCGATTTATCGCCGCGAAATTCCCAAATCACACGCCGCAACCGTGAGGCAATTTCACGGCGATTGCTCCAGGGCGACATATCGCCTTTAGGAATTCCAGGCGAGATTGCGGCGTGTGATGGTACCTTTACATGTATGAAGAAAAGAGAACTAAAAGGCCGTCTTCTTAAACTCCAATTGGTTGTGGCAGGGAGAATGGATGGTAATCCAATGTATTTTTGATCAGACTGTGAACATGTTGGGCCTTGCAGAGATAGACCTTTTTGCAAACCTGGCAAAAAAGGAAAGTGAAGAGATTTTGTTTTCTAAATCCCAGAGAAAACCCTTAGGTGGTAGACAATTTCTTGAGCAAATGGAGTTTCAATCTAGCTTATGTCTTTCCACCAGTGATTTTAATTCCAGCAGTCCTGAGGAAGAACAGGGATAAAAAAAAAGAATGTCATCCAGATAGCTGCATTGTGGCCAAGGAACAAGTGGTTTTCCTGGTTAAGAACGATGTCTGTCACCAAACCATGGCTTCTATTGGAGGTTCCGGACTTGCTTTAACAGGGGCCACTTTGGCATCATCAAGCAGCCATCTTACATTTAATGGTGTGGAACTTAAGAGGTTGGTGTTAAGAAATAGAGGGTATTTTCCTAGCTTAACTTTCACCCTACTCATGAGTAGGAAAACATTTATGGTAAAGCCTGGGGAAAAATCTTGGACACTTCAGAAACAAAGCTGGAAGATGGTGTACCAGTCAACTTTAGTTTAGAATTCCTTCAAAAACGTTTACAGTAATGTGTATTGCCAAGATTTTAAGACTAAGGTTCAGATATGACTTTAAAGAAGGTGACCACACAAATTTATTATAAAGGTTACTGTAAAATACAAAATTAAAGGAAAAGTATGATATTGCGTACACTTTTGTACATTCAACATGCAAAGGCTAAGTACTCACATCACCAAGGAGCAGGGGTCTGTCTGTGCAGGGGTGCACCAAGCCCCTCTGCCGCCTGAGCCACAAGGTTGTTGACCGGGGGGGGGGTTTGCTGCCAGAGCCCAGCACCGCCGCACCTGCTATAGCTGCGGGTGAGGACCGGGGGGGAAGTGCTGTCAGAGCACAGCACCGCCGCCCCTGCATCCATCAGGGCATCGGGTCTTACATGCCCCTTGCCGCCGGCGTCATGTCAGTGATATGGCGCCGCCCCTTTCTCCACAGCCGCTCCCCCTGCCAGATTGCTGCCTGAGTGAAAGGGCTCACACTGTGCAATGGACGGTGCGGCCCTGTGTCTGGGACATCAGTCTAATGGTATCTTTACACGCAGCTACAGGTAACAGGTTTTCCACAGGTAACTTACTGGTTGCAGTGAAATCATGGAGACATGGTTCCATTTGTACACAGCAACAAGATAGAACCATGTCTCCATGATTTCACTGCAACCAGTAAGTTACCTGTGGAACACCTGTTACCTGTAGCTGCGTGTAAAGGTACCATTGGAAGCATGACTATGGCAGAGAACTCCTGGTGAGACAAGGATGAAGACCTAATCGGTCAAAACGCGTTGTCTGTATACGACTGCTGCTATAATCTCTATGTGCCTACTGTTTTACCATAAAGAATACCTGTTGAACCACTAATTTTTAAAAATAAGAAAATAAAAAGGATTTTAACTGCTGAAAAGGATGCATTCCACTGGAAATTATTTGTTGCTCCTGTGGCTTGAAACAAGAGGGTGTGCCTCCCCTATTCCTTGTGGACTCCAGGAAGACAACAGCTTCCTCAAAAGACAGCCGATTGGTGAGCTGGCTTTTCTTCATCTATATTGTCTGGCTTTATATAGGCGCTTACACAACATTGCTCAAGTCTAAATAAATGTATTTTAAGTCTAGTTAACTTTTGTCTTTCTTTGGACAGCCTTAGGAATTAGACGAAACCTCAGACAATGGGGCAATAAGTCCACACATTTCAAGCCTATCAAGAATCAATAACAGATAATTGGGTTAATAAATCACAAGGTTGTGTGATTTGTGATAAAATCAATAAAAAAGCAGACAGAGGTTTCAACATTGAATATGATGGCTATTTCATAGAAACCTTTGGCTTGCAATGTTTAGTAAAACAGCCAACATTCTGAGTTGGTGATTAGATACACTGCAGTACAAGTCCGTTGGTTACATCTCTTCTGTTATTGGTTTAATTAATTGGTTTGGATGCGATACTATATAGCATAAAGGGGGCTTTGTACGGTATGACATAAAGAGAAATCAAACTCATCGTTAGCCATTTACATTCTTTATTGAAATACTAACCGTTATGTGCTTGTCAAATATTTTGAATTTTTTTTATGTTATATCACCGAGTGCAATACTGCTTGTCATATACGTTCACTATGAGAAAGCAAAACAGAGAAATTACCAGATAAAGCTTTACTTCATAGTATAAATACTTTTGCTTATAATTTTTTAATGACCTGGGAGAAATTTGATATCGTGAAGAAGTGGACAGTTTGCCCACGAAATGTGTTGACCCGCTTTGGATAGTGATTCCGAATCGGTAGCGCTATCTTCGACTACCCGCTTCCTTCGTATTACATGTGGCTTCTCCATTTTAAGGGTGGTTTGCAGCAGCAGAGTATGCTCTGATAGCGGTTGTGGCTCTCACAACCCGACCAGGTGAGTGGGTCATACACCATTCTGATCTTCTATTTCATTGGATAAAACCCTATTTGCGCTTTTACTCGCATTTTTAGATTTATAAAAAGTAATTAAAAATAAATACTTTAAGTATGTCTGCATAATTATAATGTATTTCTCTTTTTGCTGGAATAATTTTGTTTCATGGACTCTGATGTATGTGTGATACAAGATATAACTACCTTAGACAATGTTATAACATCGGAACGGCATATACTCTAGGCCCATTTTCACTCTCGGTAGAAAATGTTGTACTATATATAATTTAAATCAATTTTTTTTTGCACAGAACACCCTTGGCATATGGATGAAATCTTCTAAATTACAGTTTTACACATTTATGCCATAGTCTCGAATGATGAAGAGCAGAATAAGGAAGGAGAGGATGGCCATATGCCAGATAAACACACTTAAGCATTTACAACAAGCTCATTTCCTTAGGGACATTGCATCTCTAAGCCCTGCCAGTGTCTCTAAGCCAAGTCTGTGAACATAAAACTGCTTATGTGTGGATGCCTCTCCAATATAAAACTATAAATTCTACTAAAAGAGGGGAAGCTACCTCCTCACCAATATCTCTCTGTTTCATGATCTGCAGCTGGGGGAACAAGAGAAACCAATTTTTAGGACTGAAGATAGCGGCTAAGGATCCTCAGCTGAGCTATGTGGATGAAACCTGCGCTGGAAAGGATCCCAATCACTCCGGCTGATTTTTTTGTTGTGTCTCTATAAAACCAATTGCCTGTCTCTTTGGAATATAATCTCACTGCATCTAAACAGCACAAGAGGATGTGAAGTATTGGACATTAAATATTCTCACTTTGAGTCAATGACACATGATTGCTATCGGACACATGTTTGGAAATCAGAGTTAAGAGCAGAGAAATAACTCCAAGTGATATATCGGAATCTGGGATGTTAGACATCAATAATGTTCTAAGTCTTGTCATTTTTTTACTGTAAATTCTGTTAAAATGAACACAGGCATGGCTTCCATAAAGTATGATGACACAGTCAATATACAGTATATATATGAAGTATATCTTATATAGCAACCTTATTTTATTTGCAAAAACCTTAATTTTATAAGAAGCCTGGGGTGGTGAGAATAGATGTTCATCTGCATTTTCACCTATGAAATCACGTCAAATAACATTGTGGCTTTCTGCATCCAATTGGTAACTGGTGACAGTATTGCCTTTGCATATTAAAATTCTAATACCTATGAAACATAAAAATACCATAAATACATGAACATAAAAAGGTTTAAGGGTAACCTGCATGAAAAACCCTTTAAATGATGTGCCCCAGTGCCGTGGGGTCCTCGGAACCGGGCTGTTAACACTTCAAGGGAGTCACAGGGGTCGAGACCCGGCTTCCTGATCCTGGGTTCAGTTGTAAAGGGAGTTCTTGGGAAATAAGGAAAGTTATTCATGACACCAACTGTAGTTTGTGCTATTAGTGCCCACCGCTGCTGCGGAACCTCTGGGGATGATGGATGGGCAGCTGGGATGTAGTGGCTCCCCATGGGTGGAGCAGGTCCCCAGGGCAGGGATGTTGCAAGGGTGTAGGGTGCAGGATGAGGGCATAAAGTAACTGACAGACACACGATTTGTTGGTTCCTTAAGTCCTTTACTGGTGATATCGACACATGGACAGATGATCTCGATGGAATCCGCAACCTGGAAGCAACTTGGGGTTCTCCTCACCCGGCAAGTTCAGAGGCCTCCCTACTGCGCTTTCTTAGTGGGCCCCTGTGGCTGATTAAGCTGAGCTGCAACCCTCTCTATTTTCTGCAGTGTGTTGCATAACAGGCAGCTCGAGTCCTTCTCCAGGCCCCACTTCTCTGGTGGCTGCTCCTAGGCTCTTCACGTTGCTTTGCCTCCGGGCACTTTTGGTGTGGATGGGGAACTTGAAATCCCCCACCCTCCGGTATTGGCTGCAGGGACATTAGGACCTGCACAGCCTTGGACTCCAGTGTCTGTTTTCCTGGTGCTGACTCCTCTGTGGCCAGCTCGACACAGGCTGTTCCCCAGGTTCTCCTCCACTTCCTCAGATCCTTGCCTACGGTCACTCAAGCTAAGTCTGGCTCTCCTGGGACGAGCTTAGCACTGCTCCAGTCCACATGATGTCTTCCTCTGTCCTCACAGGAACTGAACTGACTAACTCCACCCCAGACCAGAATTTATAGGGGAGCTTACCCTGAACCCAGGTTTAGATCTCCCCCTTCAGTCCTGGAGGCAGAAAGGTGTTGTGTGCTTTGGTTTTGCCTGGTGTGAAGTCCCTCTATTGCTCTCAAGTATGACACTACCCCCAGGGGAGATAATGACATAGTGGCATCCAGACTCTGTGTTCCACTAAACATCATATTGTAGAGGAGAATAAAATTGAAATATATCGCAGCTTTGTGGCAAAAGTAGTACAAATAATGTAATATTGTACATTTTACATACTATTCCTTGATCTTCCTGCTCATTTAGGGCTTAGAAGTCCGGTGGAAGTCTTCTTCCATGAATGACGGTGCATAAAAAAGATTGCTATAAATCACTAAGTAGGACCACTCTCTAGCCTCTTTTACGTAAAGAACTAGGGATAATATAAAGTACAAACTGTGCTTAACCTTTCCCACAAACCTACAGTCACAGGCAAAAGTGTTGGCACCCTTGAAGTTGTTTAAAAAATGAAGCATTTATCCCAGAAAATTATTGCATGTACACATGTGCATTGGAACAACAGTACAAAAACAGAGAAAAAAAGGACTATTAGACATAATTTCACACAAATCTTCCAAAATCGATTAGACAAAATTGTTGCCCTCCTCAACTTAATATTTAGTTGCTCACCCTTTGAAATAAATCATTGCAATTAACAGCTGCCTGTAAACATCAACACACTTCTTACACCTCTCAACTGGAATTTTAGTTCTTCTGTACACTCCTCCAGGAGTCTCATATTTGAAGGACGCCTTCTCCTAACCGCAATTTTAAGATTTCTGCACAGATGTTTAATGGGACTTAGATCTGGACTCATTGCTACCACTACAGAACTCTTCAGCTCTTTGTTACCATCCATTTCTAGGGGTTTCTTGAGGAAACTTTGGGGTCAATGTCCTACTGGAAGACAAATGACGTAGAAAGCAAACCCAGCTTTCTGACACTAGACACTATATTGTGACCCAAAATCTTTTGGTATTCTTCAGATTTCATGATGCTTTGAACCTGGTCAATGCACCCAGTTCCAGAGGTATCAAAGCAATTCCGAAACCATCTGTGACCCTCCACCATATTTGACTGTAGGTCCTGTGTTCTTTTCTTGGTAAACCTTGTGCCATTTTTTTTTAACCGCAGAATGATGTGCTTTACCAAAAAGCTTTATCTTGGCCTCATCTGTCCACAATATGCTTTCCTGGAAGGATTTTGGCTTACTCACATATATTTTGCCAGACTGCAGTCTAGATTTTTTTTATTTTTCTGTGTCACCAGTGAAGTCCACTTGGGTCTCCTGGTATAGCTTTTCATTTCATTCAAACATTGAAGGATAGTTCACGCTGACACGGATGCCCCCTAAGCCTGCAAAACAGATTGAATTTCTTTTGAAGTTGATTGAAGCTTCTTATTTATCCTTCTGTTCAACTCTGCATTGCAACCTTTCATCATTTTATTTCTGCTGTCTATGTCCAGGGAGATTAGCTACAGTGCCATTGGTTAAACATCTTGATTATGTTATTAACAGAGATACTCAACCAGCAAGGTTGAAAAAAGACCTAAATAATCAATTAATATAACACACAAATAGTATATATGTGTATAAAAATATGTATTTTATCATTAAACAATATTAAAATTGATTATTTAAAGATAAGGAATGCAATAAACTGCACAAAGTATTTGCCTGATAACGAGCACAGGCTAGGTATTACTGAACCTGACTGTTCATAGAGTGCGCTGAAGTACACTGGTTGTCGCAGTGGCAGAAAAAACATCTGGTCCATCATATCAAAATTACAGTAGGTATGACTACTGCTACTTCTAGTAACCCTAGAGGTACCTTTACACGCTGCCACTGTGCCTAGCAACCGGTATCAACCGTACGTGCACGCGTACGTTTTTGACGGTTGATACCGATCGCCAATGCCGCATGTACACGCCGTCATTGCGTTGTCAACTGAGGGTATCGTGGTCCCCCGGAAGTTCCCACAGATCCTGCGGATAACTGCCTGTTGAATCCCGTCGCCCATTCACACGCTGCGATCAGTAGGGGAATGTGGGCGTACATGTTCTGCGGCGCCAAAACATAGGCGTGACGGAGTTCTGTATTCCGTGACTCTAACACGGTGATTGGACAACGCAATAGCGTCATGATTGGGCAGCCTGCTCAGGAAGGCTGGCTAATACATGATGCCATTGCAATTGTGTAGTGTGAATGGGCAGCTCTTTAAATATGGTGCCCTGTGAAGGGACAGCCAATGGTTACACAGTAGCCCCCACCAATGACCGCTGATGGGGCACGGTATCCATGAGGCTGTGTCACACCCCTGGGAATTCACTAGGTGATGCAAATTCCATCCCTGTGTCCCGTTTAGACGCCACTACCATGGCAATTGTGCCTTTGTGTTGCCTTGGGTTTTTGAACACGGCTCAGAAACAGGTATCCGAGTCAACTTCAGGACACCAGAGGAATTTCCCTATTTACACGCCGCCATTTCGTAGCAATTTCAAGGCAACAGGCACAAAAAGCCCCATTGCCAGGCAGTTGCTACCATGCAGTGTTGGCATGTAAAGGTACCTTAAGGGTACCGTTACTCGTCGCAACATTGCATTAAATTTCACTTGCAATTTGCTGGTTGCAGTGAAATCATGGACACATTCCATTGTGTCCATGATTTCACTGCAACCAGCAAATTGCAAGTGAACACTGTGCACTGTGCCATTTCGTGGACCTGACCTCGGTTTGTTTTGACCTCTCTTTACTATCAGTAAGTAGTAATATTATTATATTTACTTTCCATTATTAAAGTCTATTTTCTGCACCTCAGAGATTGGTGAGTGACTCACGTCACGAAGCACATTTGTCTGATGAGATACCGTATATTACAAAGTTGTTTACTTTCATGTACACTATTAATTTATCAAATAAAAATTGAAATAACGGTTACATCTTAAAGCATAACAATTGGAACAAGTTTGCTGATGGGAAAAAATACTCTTTATCACTCCCCCATGGGACAGAACATAGAACTAAACACATAATGTAGTATATTTAATTTGGTGCAAATCATGTAATTTAAGATATGTTGGGTATCCAGAAAACGGAAGAAACCTATAGCTGAACATTTGTCTAACATCGAGAGTGATAATACCAGCTACTTTGGTGCAGTAATTCCCTTTAAAGCAATAAATCATGGAGATGTCTCCTGTTTTTGTTTCATACTATGAAAAAAGTTTTTCCAATAAGTGGAGGGGATTTGGGATTGGCAGAAGAAATGAGTAAATTGAATTCTGAATACTCAAACTTAATTCCAAGCATCCTCATGGTATGAAATTAATATGAAATGTAAGAATGATTTATTTTGCATATATTAATATTCTTCAGTGTTATTTTATTTTAGCACTCAATTCATATAATTTAGTCAGAGTAATATCTTCAGTTCTAAAGATAGTTGTGCAGCAGACTGTAGTTCACATAAGGTTTTTCTTTCCTCAGGTAGTTGTGTTCAAGCACAGTTCAGATCAGGTGTTTTTATTTTTTTGTCTTCATAACTTAGGCTACGTGTCCACTGTGCATTTGTGCTGCGTTTTTAGTTCCGCTTCTGCTGCACCCAC
This sequence comes from Allobates femoralis, assembly GCA_033576535.1. Lineage (NCBI taxonomy): Eukaryota > Metazoa > Chordata > Amphibia > Anura > Aromobatidae > Allobates > Allobates femoralis. The sequence continues at coordinate 144,724,489 of JARQOC010000008.1, read as the reverse complement.
AGCATTACTATTAGAATCAATGTGATTTTCAAAATGCTGTGCCCACATGTGCTGCAGAAATCACCTGTGTTAATAAATGTCCCAGTTAATTAACATGCCCGCTTGAATTCAATCTAAGGCTGCCTTCACATTTGCAGATGCCTCCGCAGCGTTCTGCAGAGGCATCTGCAAGCCTCTGCATGCAGACCACAGCCCCTATCTTTATAATGGAACGCACGGTGTCTGCAGATGCTTGCAGACCGGCGTGCGCACCCATCCACTCTATATGTGATCTGTGCGCAGGCGGATGCCTGCGCACAAATCACACACTCTCGCCCGGCACCAGGGACGCAACATGTCGCGTCCCTGGTGCGGACGAGAGTGTGTGATCTGTACGCAGGCATCCGCCTGCGCACAGATCACATATAGGAGTGAATGGGTGCGCACGGTCGTGCGCTCAAGCGCAGCACCGTAGCGCTCCCATTTAAAGATAGGAGCTGGCGGCCGCTGCGCACACATTGCGGACCCCTCCGCAGAACGCTGCGGAGGGGAACGCTAATGTGAAGCCAGCCTAACTCCCCAAAAAAGCATCACAAGCAGATTGGCAATCCCACAGTCCATTTGTGGTGCTTTCTCTAGAGATTTCCACAGTGAGCCCCGGTGATTTCTTCCTCTGTGTACCAGCAGGAGCTGCGTGATTGACTTACAGGACCTCACATGTGATGGCCATGTGACGCAGGCTCTCAAATGGTGCGCAGGTCCTCGAAACACTGTATCCACAGGTCCTACTGATGCCTGAAAGGAAGAAGTCATCGGGAAAGTGTGTCTGTGTGTGTGTCTGTGTGTGTTTGTCTGTCCCTTTATTTGTGCTGCATTTTTATGCTGTGTTTGTAATGTGCACAAACACAATACGCTTTTGCTGCTTTTTGTCACAGCTGCTTTTTTTGCAGCTGACAAATGCTGCATTAATGCAGCCAAAATACTTCAGTGGCACATAGTCTTCCATCCAGACATCTAGTTTCTGCAAATGTTATTGTTAATGCATGCATCACTATGTATGTAAAATCTCCAAATATCTTTATGTTTAAAACCTGCATTTATGTAGTTTTGCTTGTGCAGTTTTCACTTGTAACGTGAATAGAGATGTCACTTGACATGATCCTCTTTCATTCTAGGCTAGGAGTTACCATTTTAGATCACCTGTAGTGAGGGCTGCAGTTTGCATGCATTTTTAACCCCTCCACAGCCTTGCCTTTTCACTCTTTTGCATTTACATTATTTTCCTCCAAAAACCAATAACCAATGTTATTTTCAGTCAATATAGACATATGAGGGCTTGTTTCTTAAGGGATGAGTTGTACTTTTAAATGACATCATTCAAGGAGGGACGTAACGAAAAATAAAAATGAACATACAGGTGCATCTCAGTGAATTAGAATATCATCAAAAGTTCATCTTTTTTCAGTAATTCAATAGATAAAGTGAAACACATACTGTATATTATATAAATCATTACAAAAGAGTGATCTATTTCAAGTATTTATTTTGTTAATGTTGATGATTATGGCTTACAGCCAATGAAATCCCAAAGGTCATTATCTCAGAAAATTAAGTAGGGAATTTAATCATAGAATTCTTTATGATTAATGACACAGTAGCACCACAAACACGTCAGTTGTCTCTGCATGATGTGTCTGTATTCCATCATTTGATCAAGCACTTTGAAATTTTATATCAATTAATATGAAGTGCCGCCATTTCCTATGAATTATTTTGGATGGTCTGCCGATAAGCCGGGCTCCTACCATGATATTGGAGATGAAGCTTTGAAATAATCTGCAGTGTGGTGAGCTTTATTTACTTTATCTTCACTTGTCTTTTTGTATAGTGTATGTGTGGAGCCCACTGGGACAGGGTACTCGGTGCTGGACCGGGATATCACGGGGAATCACGGTGGTCTTGCTCCGGATCGTGTCCTGGGCCCACAAGTATTGGTTTGGGGGTTATTTACAGGGAATATAGTCGTGACGCCACCCGTGGCATTTGGTCAGGGTGACCACCACTGCTGCAGAACCTCCGGGGATGATGTTTGGCAGCCGGTGATGTAACGGCTCTCCACAGGCAGAGCCTGGTTCCCCGGGCAGTGGTGATGATAGTCTATGGATGATGCAGGGTAGGGGTAGTAGTAAAGATGATAACAGTTTGTGCGGTAGACTAGGGCTCGAGCGCAAGGATTACGCAGACTCACGGTTTAGTAGTTTTCAAAGTCTTTACTGTAGATGGTATTCAGTAGAGGACTGTCCACGGAGTCTGTACCAGGGCCAGGTTGCTCCCACCCTGGCCGGGTCCTTTGGCTTCCTACTCCTCGCTGTGTGTGTGTGGCCCTGCCGCCGCTTTAACTAGGCTGCCGGCCCTGTCTCCCCTCACAGGTACAAACTTGCTAGGCAACTTGAGTCTTATCTCTGTGCGTCTGACCCCGCCGTGTTGCTTCGCTGTGGTACAGTGAAGATATATAATCTTCACTAATCCGGTGTTTTCTGTGCTGCTTGTGTCAGGCACAATTTCGGATCCAGTGTCCGGTCATTGCACTTCTCTGGGGTGAGTCTCAGGGGACTCAGTCTCCCAAGTGTGTTCCTCTCGTTGGAAGGTGCGTTGCAGAGTCCAAACGGCATACTATTGAACTCACAGAGGCCCATCGGCACAGTAAACGCTGTCTTCTCCTTGTCAGCCTCTGCCACAGGAAATTGCCAATACCCACTACTCAGATCTAGGGTGGAATAGTAGTTAGCAGATTTTAATGCAGCTAATGATTCTTCAATCATAGGTAACGGGTATGCATCCTTGTGTGTAATGTGGTTGATTTGCCAGTAGTCTACGCACATTCTCATGGTCCCGTCCTTCTTTTTAACTAACACTAAAGGCGCTGCCAGGGGCTACAACTGTCTCTTATTACACCTGCAGTTTTCATATATTTGAGCATGTCTTTGGTGGTTTGATAGTGAGCGGGTGGTAATGGTCTATACCTCTCTTTTATAAGGGCTGATGTTTACCTTTGGGTATAGTGTGCTCTACCCTTTTAATTTGCCCAAAGTCTAACGGGTATTTGCTGAATATCTGCTCATATTCTTTTACTACCCAGTATACTCCATGCTTTTGATGGGGAGGTGTAGAATTGGTAACCACGTGTAGTTTTTGGCACCAATCCTCCAGCTATTCCCCTGAGCCATTGTCATCCATCTGACTTGACGGGTTCAAGGGCTCGACGGCTGTGATGGCATTGTTATCAACCATAAATAATTTAGCCATGGTGGCATACTTCGGTACGGTGACCTCATCTTCCCCACAATTTAGAAGGCGTAAGTGCACTCTTCCCCGGTGTACCTCAACTACTCCTCTGGCCTCAGATAGTGGGCCTACTGTCTGAGTACATGGATACTTCCAGGTCTTGATAGTCTCGCCCTTTAATGCCTATTGCGGCTCTACACCAGACCAACATTTCAGTTTTGGGAGGTATTACAATGGGTATCGGGTCACTTACCCTTACACTGCCAAATTCACTTCCTGATATTTCTACCTGTTGTTTCAGCATCAGGGTTTTCATTTCTTTTTGCAGGAGTCTCTGTTGCTCGGTTCTGGCAGTCTCGGCGATCTGCTGTAAGACAGTAATTACCTCGGAAAAACAATTTTCAATTACATTCATTCCTAGTAACATTACTGGTTCACGTTCTCGCCGGTCAACATCTACAATAATAATACCCTGATTCATCAATTCTACCTTCCCAATCTGAATGGTCATTTCTATGAACCCAACTTGTGGTATTAGTTCACCATTGCTAGCCCATAAGTTCAATGCAAGGTTAGATGGACCACTACTAATATCTGAATCAGCCAAGTACCTCTTGTAGAGAACACGTGGAATTGATGTTATCTGGGATCCGGTATCCAACAAGACGCTGAAGGAAATGCCATCCAACACTTTAGGGATGACTTGACGTCCTCCCATAAACTTGTCATACCAGCTGCAGGACCTTGAGAGTTTATACCTGAGGAGCGGCCCGCTTTCCCAGGGGATCCTCGTTTAAAGCACATTCCCGGGCAAAGTGACCTGGTTCCTTGCAACGGCGGCAAATGGGCTGTCCATCCGGCTGATAGTGGTCGCTATGTCGTCCTCTCGTCGCTTGGTACTTCCTGGGCCCTTTCATCCACAGGATATCCTTCTTACTGGTCGCCAACTCGATCTTGGGTGCAGGCTTGGATCCACGCAGCTCCTTGATGGCTTTAGCCATGGAATCAACAGTGTCCGCAGGGCATCTAGCTTTTGGTTGAGGGCGTCATTAGAGAGAGGCTCTTTGCGGTCAGCAGCAGTCCCTAATATGGCAGATGTCACTGATGCTCCCGGCTGCTGAGGTGCTGCTGTAGGGCCTTCAATAGAGTTTATATCCCGGGGCTCCTCTATCTGCTGAAGGCGGATGGCTCTATCTTATAGCTGGGCAAAAGTTATTCTGGGATTCTGGATGGTCATCATGCCCAAATGTCCTCTGTGAGAAGGGGATAGGAGGCCCTCTATGAACTGATCTATCAGCATCTCATCAGCTCCTGGGGCTAAGGCAGGTTCTGCTAATTTGAGTGCTTTGAGCGCTTCCTGCAGGTTTAAGGCATAATCTCTTGCACTCTCCTTAGCCTTTTGTTGCATCCAAAGAACCTCATTTTAGCACGTGTGTCAGCACTGGACTCAAATGCTGCCTTCAGTCCAGCCACAAGATGCTCTACAGTGTCTTTGTCTGTGTCCGGCCAGGACGTAACTTCCCACTGTGCATTGCCGGTTAACTGTCCCATAATCATACTGACATGCTGGGCTTCGGTTAGGGGGTACATAACATAGTATGCTTTTATTTTCATAGCAAATTCATTAAGCGTATTGGGCTCACCTGAGTATTGCGGTAGCCACATTGCTCCCGGAGTGAATGGCATCAGGAACGGCATGATGGGTGCTGCTCCTTGCGCCGCAGCACCACCGGGTGCTCCGCTGTTGTCCAGTGCCGTAGCACCGCTGGGTGCTCGGTGCCCGCAGCATCTCCTTGTTGCGACATCCTGTGCCCCCTCAGTTAAGGTCGACCTTCCTGGTCTTCCACTTCCATCTGGATGTCTACTAAAGATTCCGCTGTGAGACAGGAATTCTCTTCCCCCTCCGGATGACTCAGAGCACTTTGCGAGTGCCGCCCACAATGACACGCCCCCTTTTCTTTCCGCACGTCGCATGCTTTGTAATGCGACAATTCAAAAATACAGTTTTTGTGGCGCAGTTTAAATTCTGTTTGCTGCACCTCTGCAATGGTGGCAGCCTCAAAACAGTTTCTCTCACAAATCACAGCACACAATGCCCAGTTTACCGGGCACAGTAGATCCTGTTCATGATGCCAGGTTGTGGAGCCCACTGGGATGGGGTACTCGGTGCCGGACTGGGGTATCACGGGGAATCACAGTGGTCTTGTTCCGGACCGTGTCCCGGGGCCCACAAGTATTGGGTTTGGGGGTTATTTACAGGGAATATAGCCATGACGCCACCCATGGTATGTGGTCAGGGTGACCACCGCTGCTGCAGAACCTCCGGGGATGATGTTTGGCAGCCGGTGATGTAACGGCTCTCCACGGGCAGAGCCTGGTTCCCCAGGGCAGTGGTGATGATAGTCTATAGATGATGCAGGGCAGGGGTAGTGGTAGAGATGATAACAGTTTTTGAGGGAAAGTAGGACTCGAGCGCAAGGATTACACAGACTCACGGTTTAGTAGTTTTCAAAGTCTTTACTGTAAATAGTATTCAGTAGAGGACTGTCCACGGAGCCTGTACTGGGGCCGGGTTGCTCCCACCCTGGCTGGGTCCTTGGCTTCCTACTCCTGCGCTGTGTGTGTGGTCCTGCTGCCGCTTTAGCTAGGCTGCCGGCCCTGTCTCCCCTCACAGGTACCAAACTTGCTAGGCAACTTGAGTCTTATCTCTGTGTTTCTGACCCCGCTGTGTTGCTTTGCTGTGGTACAGTAAAGATATGTAATCTTCACTAATCCGGTGTTTTCTGTGCTGCTTGTATCAGGCACAATTTCAGATCCGGTATCCCGTCTTTGCGCTCCTCTGGGGTGAGTCTCAGGGGACTCAGTCTCCCAGGTGTGTTCTGCTCCTTCTACTCCTTTCCTCAGACCTTGGGTGGCCTGGAACTGGACAGTGGACCGTGGGTTGAGCCTAACGCAGCTCTATTACACTCAGATCCTTCTTCCTCAGTCCTCTCAGGAACTGAACTAACTGCCACTTCCTCTCCACACCAGAATATATAGGTAAGCAGCTTTAGCTCCCCCTTCTTGCCTGGAGGCGCTAGTTTAGTGTTATGGGTTGTGTGGGGAGTTAACCCTTGGAGATGTTACTGTGGCACAACAACCCTGGGGTGCCACATATTTCAATTTATGTACCATTAAAATAACAAAGGTTATCAACATTTAACAGTAAAAAAAAAGACAGAGGGAAATGTACATTACCTCAAGATCAGGAACCCGAAGTATGTTTCGTCTTACGCTTCTTCCAGGGGCAGGGTGATCATAATCATATGCCAGGGAGTTAAATAGGTAAAGATGTGGGTGTAAGAGGAAAGTCAGGAAAAATGAATAAAACCTGATAGATCCCAACCAATAGAAAAGGATGGTAAGTTAAAAAACCAGAATAATTGTGGAGTTTCACTTTGTTTGCAATTTCACCGCAGTTTGAATTTTGTTCCCAATTTCCACTACACTACATGGTAAAATAAATGATGTCATTCAAAAGTACAACTCGTCCTGCAAAAAAAGCCCTCATGTTTCTATATTGAAGGTAAAATAAAAAAACTTATGGGTCTTGGTGTAAGGGGGGGGGGGGGGGGGCGGAAAACAAAAATGAAAAATGCAAAATTGCCTGGGGATAAAGGGGTTAAGATAATTTGCTGAAGCAAGGAGGTTCTCCCCTCTGTCTAGGGGCGTAACTACAACAGTTGCAGGGGTTGCAATCGCACCCTGGTCCGTGGGCCTAGGGGGCCCCAGAAGTCCCTTTGGCCACTAGGAAAGGATTATTGACAGGGACGTAACTACAATAGGTGCAGGGGTTGCGATCGCACCCGGGTCCTGTAGCCTAGGGGGGCCCCAAAAGTCCCTTTGGCCCATAGAAAAAGACTAATATTATTAAAGATGTGCAATAATTGGGGGCCCCGTTGAAGCTTTTGCATTGGGGCCCCTGGGCCTGAAGTTGCGCCAATGATTATTGATGTTAAAAATTTGCAATAATTGTGGGTCCCATTGGAACTTTTGCATTGGTGCCCATGAGCTTCAACTTACACCACTGACTCTGTCCTACCTTTTCCTTTTACAAAAACAGAACAGATCAGCAAGAGATTGCCCCAAAGACATTATTTTAAGAACATACAGAACATCCTGCAATCTGACAGTGTGATGAAGATTTGTGCTGTTTCCTATTATCATCCGTTGCTGAGATTTAGTGCTCCTTTAACAATTTGAAAATAAAGGATCTAGGGATTTGGTGTAATTCAACAATCATAAACATTTAAGTAGTTTTCTAGCCCATTGAATTGCAGTCCACCCATAACATGTATTTCATGTGTAGTTAGAATATGTTGTTTCATGGGTTATGATCACTAAGGGCATTCATAATGAGACAGGTAACCTTTACTTGCCCTACTGTACAAGGCCTTCGCGGCCTAACTAACTAGTCATTGCTTCAAATGAATCATCGCTTATTGTTATAGGTGGCTCCAGTATACAATGAGCCTTGCTAGTATTCAAAAAACAAATGATGAGACACTGTCGCTGAAAGCAGAATGCGACGCTCTTGTATTAGCTGTACATGGCACTAGATAATTTCTACTCTTTAGAGAAGGCAACTAAATAATGGATTTTTCTATAGTACAATGTATTTGTACAAGATGCCTGGAACAGTGAGTCACTAGTGAGACATGTTTTCCTTCTGGCATCTGCCATAAAGACCAGTGATGTATACATTTGGCTGCAGTTTTATATTTTAACCGATGCACATCTTGCTCCTGAACAGTGTCTACATTTGGGAAATATAGATAAGGGATGTGTTTTGTGTTGTTTGCTAGGACTTGCGTTGTTTGCTCTTTAGTTATGTGCCTGGGTGGACTAATGTGATCCCATTTATTTGACTGTAAATGTACTCATAAAGTATTGCAACAGCGGCTTAAATAGGATTCAAAAAAAAATGTTACAAACAGATCATCATACGTTCAACGAGCTTTTGAGATCTGTTGAATGGCCATGTACAGCATGTGTTCACAGCAAATTACGGGATTTAGTTAAAATTTTGATGTTACTGTATTTTTACGGATAATAAAACACACCGGATTATAAGACACAGCCAAAATTTAGAGGGTCAAAAGAGGAAGAAAAAAATAATAACGTTAAAATGGGGGTCCGTCTTATAGTTCTGGAATCGGACTATTATTCTTGCCTTAGCGTCGTAGAGACACAAGTGTGTTGATGATGCAGTTCCTGGGCATTGAGGAAGGGTGTTGCAGCTGTGCAACATGGGCATTGAATGTATGTATACCACCGGTTCCAGCTAAAAATATATGTATACATATAACTCAATCCAGTCACCAACAAGCCCACAATAACACATAAATACAACAATACGCTGCCGCCACCAATCGCTCATCAGGCTGATTGGACACCCATTTTGGTAACGTGAGGCTTTACGGGGGCGTGGTTTTTATCATAAAGCAAGAAGAGCAAAGCTATTACATTTTATAGCTTTAATCTGAAAGAATTGGCAGTGTTTACAAAAATATACAAGATTTTACAAAGGGTCAATAACAGTACAATATAGAAAGTTACATTCAAATAAAAGTACCGTATATACTCGTGTATAAGCCGACCCGTGTATAAGCCGACCCCCCTACTTTTGCCCCCAAAACCTGGGAAAATCTATTGACTCGCGTATAAGCCGAGGGTGGACTCCAGCACAGGTATACAACCCCCAGCAGTGAGGTATACAGCAGCCTCCCCAGTGGTAGTATACAGCAGCCTCCCCAGTGGTAGTATACAGCAGCAGCCCCAGTGGTAGTATACAGCAGCCCCAGAGGTATATGCAGCCCCAGAGGTATATGCAGCCCCAGAGGTGTATACAGCAGCCCCAATATACAGCAGCCCCAGTGGTATTGCAGCCCCAGTGGTATTGCAGCCCCTATATACAGCAGCCCCAGTGGTATTGCAGCCCCAGTGGTATTGCAGCCCCTATATACAGCAGCCCCAGTGGTATTGCAGCCCCAGTGGTACTGCAGCCCCTATATACAGCAGCCCCAGTGGTATTGCAGCCCCAGTGGTATTGCAGCCCCTATATACAGCAGCCCCAGTGGTATTGCAGCCCCAGTAATGCAGGGCCCCTATATACAGCAGCCCCAGTGGTATTGCAGCCCCTATATACAGCAGCCCCAGTGGTATTGCAGCCCCAGTAATGCAGGGCCCCTATATACAGCAGTCCCAGTGGTAGTATACAGGCAGCCTCAGTAATGCAGGGCCCCCCCCTCATGCTCCGGTCTCCTGTAAAGCAAGTTATACTTATCAGTGCCCGCTGCCGTCCGCGCCCGCCGCTGCCGACATCCCGATCCTCCGTCTTCATGCATCTTCTTCCTGTTTCCTGTGCGCGTCGCCGGTAATGACGTCACTGCCTGCGACGCGCACAGAGCAGGAAGAAGATGAATGAAGATGGAGGATCGCATGTCGGCAGCGGCGGGCGCGGACGGCAGCGGGCACTGATAAGTATAACTTGCTTTACAGGTGACCGGAGCATGAGGGGGGGGGCCCTGCATTACTGGGGATGCGGGGGCTGCTGTATACCGCTGTATACAGCAGCCCCCGCACTGACTCGCGTATAAGCCGAGGGGGGTACTTTTCAGCCCAATTTTTGGGCTGAAAAACTCGGCTTATACGCGAGTATATACGGTAATTAAAATAAAAAATGTGTTACTGCATCAAAGGGATGTGGTTCACAAATGTAGGGATGGACAGTGTTCACGGACCTGCGCTGCGTTATTCAAACCATTAAGGATCAGTCGATATTCATCACTAAAGCTTTATTACCAACGCGTTTTGGAGTTAGTCCTAACTCCCTCCTCAAGGAACAGAAGTGTTACATATTCAACTGATCGACCTTATATATAGGGACATGTAGACATCACAGGGATGACTTTTAAATGTAGGGAGTGTGAGGTAGCGCCCCAGGGGATCCCGCTTGGCATGGGGAAAATGACATCAGCGACTACATTTTCAACGGATAACATAACACATCAGTTTATTTAACGCCATAAACCACTGGTAACACACAACATAACACTGTATTTACATTTTCACATATAATATGCATATCTTACATTGCATTATATGACATTCCCATATGACATTACATTACAGGACATTCACATGAGAATTAACACGACCATATCATGACCTATTGCCGGTCCCAAGGGCGGTTACCTCCGCCTAACACCCTGACAGGGATCATTCCCCATCCTATTGCACACGAGTCATCACACATGGCACTTTTTCATGAACCATTATGACTCACGCATGACACAGAATTCATGGCATTTTTACATAAACCAATATGCTGCATACTCAGGGCCCACAATAGTACCAGGAACCCTGTCACTCAATACACACAAGACCACCACGGATCCACCGGGATCCGGGACACTAACATCTGGATCAATGGGACCATATCATGACTCACTCAGTCAGTCCCAAAGTCGGCTGTGACCGCCTGGCTCTTGAGCTGTACTCGGTCTCTCACACCGCACATCTGACCACCTGGCCCTTGAGTCATCCTCGGTCCTCATCACACACATGACCGCCTGGCCCTTGAGCCGACCTCGGTCCTGAACACTTGCTGGCATGCACGCATCTTTGTGCCACCGGCATGGAGCTGGCAGGCTCCCTTCACTTCCCCCACCGGGGACGGATCACTTTCAGCACGTCTTCACATGGCAGTGGTCTGAACTGCTCTGATTCCCATCTTCCTCTCTCTCACTCAGATACCTGGCAGGTTCTTTGTCCAGGCTGCCTCACCCACAGCTGCAACACAGTGAGTCAATCAGCACATCTCATTCACACACAGACCAGAGATGTGATTAACCCCCTGTGCACCATTCAGGTTTAGCCCAGCAAAGCACTAATACCCACAGGTTCAGCCGCTCATTAGGCTCATGAATCTCGCAGATCTTCAGCACTCACACTCAGCTGTTTTACTCTGCTCATGAAAACCCTTCAGCTGTTAACCCACTGTACACCGGACAGGTTTCACACAGCACACACACACACACAGGAAAACCGGGCAATGTGAACAGAGACCTGCACTGATAACCAGTGTGATGCACCCGGCCAGGGGCCACATCACCACAGGGGGGAAAGACTTCTTACAAGTAATATGAATCAGGTCCCCAGCATTGTTTTAGCTGTCTCTCCTTGGATCTAAATGCTTCAAAATGGTCATTCTGTTTTTTATGATTCTGCCATAAAATGAAGAACTCCTATTCTGCTAACCTCATATTTGGACTGTCCCTGGGAGGTTGCCATAACTTTAAAATGTATTGATATCTCCATTTTCCCCATATATTTGGCCATTATGCTCACAGATCAAAGATATTAGCGTAATTTTTATACTCATGATTTGAACTTGTTATAGACATTAAACATGATATGGCTACTAGGCTTCTGATGGGTTGAAATTGAATTCCTATAAGTTTGGCAATCACCGAGTGACACAAAATGGTGCTTAGCATTCAGCATGTTTTGTGGACTCTGAAAATATAATTTTCATTATCCTGCTATTACTGTGGAGTATTAAATGGTACTTGAAGTGTGGAGTTTGTGCTTCCCATAAAGGAGTTATTTATCACTGAAACCATAAAACTGGCATTCCTCAGGCTTTCACAGTGGACATTTAAGGACATGATAGGGATTCTGCAACTTTCAATAATTACCCCAAGGGAGGGGGAAGTAAAAGACAGAGATGGTATGTGTGGCTTTGTAACACAGAAACAAAAGGTAAAGCATCAGCTCTTGTACAAGAGAAAATATATTTTTTCTATATTCTACTGACAACAAGAGATTATACTTTTCAGAGGAGATAGAGTGGACCCTTCTCGATATAAGAGCTTATACTCTCCAGGAGAGAGAGAACCTCGCTGACCATTAGAGCTTACACTCTATAGGAAGAGAAAACCACATTGACCATAAAAGTTGAAACTCTACACAAATAAGTGACTTACCCAGTAACTATGGGGATGGCATATGACTGTCATAAAAACTGTGCTCCCCAGGGAATTGCTGATGTCTGATTACCAATCTACAAGCTATGAAAATCCGTAAAATGTAATAGCTGTGGGGCAATGATAATTGCTTTCTCTCTGATACATCAGCACAGAGGGAAATGGTACTGAGCAAGGTATTTTTTTTGCAAATTGCGAATCAAATCTCAAAATGCTTGAATTTGCATTAATCTGTGAGTTTCAAGAAATTTTATTCCAACTGGATACTCTGCCGACCCTCTCTAAATAATACATTTAATATGAAGTGGCTTGACAACAGTCATTTCATGCACCCCTATTTTTTGGCCAGCTTTGGAGCTCTCATACTCTGTGTATGACTCCTTTTTAAAAGTACACACCATGAAAAATTATAAGAAAATGCATAAGGGTAGGTAGAGATAACCTTTGTTAATGTGTTTAAATGAGTATTACTGTTAATAATTAACGGTGTAAGCCACTTTCTCTTGTTAGTGCAGTTTTCTCCAAATTGACCAGAACTTCTGTCTATAAAATGGCTGCTAACTCAGATTGTTCTGTCCATTTAGGCTCAGTAGGAGAGGTCAATTCTAGTTTGATGCTTGTTGCAACCTGTGAAATATGACATGTTATCTTGTTATGATGTTTAAATATGTTTAGCACAATCTGGCACTCTTCCTGCAAATCTACAGCTCTTCTCTTTTAAGAACACAGTTGGGTCAGCCCTGGGCATCTCTGGGGATGGATCAGCCATTTTAGTCAGTATCAGTCAAGATTTCATGTAGCATACATGTGTCTCTTGCCTGCAAACTTCTTCCTTGTGAACCCCCATCATCCCTGTCAAGTTAATCTGGTGAGAGTTATACTCCTCTCCATGTGCTTGATATTTTTAGAGCCTGTTAGAATCATACAGCAATCGTTTTTTACATAGGGACTAGGTTTGCAGGGATGTATGTGTTGTTCTTCAGCCTCCATTTTAGTTTACTATCTCCTGTACTGAACACTGTGATGGCTGTTTTATGACATACGTATGTAGTGCTCATTTCATCTCTGTACTGTGTTATCACTACTAATTGTTTTATGTGATATGCTTAGTGTTGATTTGTATTTTTTGTATTCTTATAGTTTGACCATAACACTTGACTCACATCCCTGAAATCACATTATTCACTAACTGTTGAACAATAAATAATAGACAACAGAACCAACAGTCTGTATACTTGGCATACAGAGAAAGTTAAGTTGTATGCTAAAATTCACACAGTATAGAACGTGAAGGAAGGCAGAACACATGTAAAAGCTGTTTTTGTACTAGAGGACGCTAATTGATATTTCACATATGTGGCACCCTGGCACCCTGTTGGGCACCACAGAACCCTTGGTACGCAAATGGAGGAATAACAGCAAGCAACACTCACAAACAAACAAAACACCTAACATACACCTTAGAACACCTCTGTTTCACCCCAGGCCTCTAGGGGGAGCTCTACTGGTCGCTTTGAGCCAGTTTCGCCTATAAATAGGGTCCTGGAGGGAGAAACAGCAGAGTGTGCAGACGCTAGAATAGCTACAGGACGTGTGCAACCACCGGTTCTGGCGCTATACTAGGCCCAAACCAGCACACTAGCAAGTGAGAGACCCTTGCAATTGGGTTCATAGGGGAGGAGAAAGCACCTCTCAGGGACACGGAGTTACCTTAACTCCCCCTCACCAACCGGTTACTGGAACCGAGCTGTGAGAGCTACCAAGCCACCACAGAGAACCAGCATGCCTAACAGGTAGTTTAGCCCCCTTTCACCTGATGCAACTACCGACGAAAGCCCAGGGAAGAGGATAGAATTGTCACCATCCCTTTAACAGAGCCCTCAGTGCAATTACCAGGTGAATCATGTCCCACTGGATGTACAACCAAGTCCGGCCGGATTCCACATCCACCCGACCTCACCAGAAAGACAGAGAAAGGAAGCCTAAACACTGCTTGCTGTGAAACTCCTGGAGCGTCAACCTCATCACCCGGTCCAAGTGTACCTGCTTTCCACCAGTAAAGGTACCCAAAAGACTCTGATGTGTCTGCGTTTGATTCCTGAGCCTAACAGCTGTACTACTAAGCTGCCTCACAACATCTTGTGCAGCTCCTGGCCCCAGTGACTCTCGCTCGTCCTGTGGGGAGCGTCGCATCTTGCTGCATAACATCCCCCGGAGGCCCCGCAGCGCCGGTGGAATCACCGGAATTCCCGCAGGTGGCGTCACGACAAGATTTAACCCTTATCTGTTCAGCCATCCCCCTATTGATCTGGACCACCGAGCCCACAGCCACAGGCGCGGTTCCATGATAAGGAGAGGAAAACGCCTGCGACGTGCAGAACCCGGCTACGGTGAGTCACATACTACTCCATTAATAGCAATTGTATGGGCAGAAGTGTGAGGAAAAGTGCACTAACAAGAGAAAGGTGACAACCTTTTCAGCTTTAAGGGGGTTTTCTACTTCTAGGACAACCTCTTCTGATTCAATATGTCTCTCCCTGGTAAAATAATAGTGCCTGCATTTACCACATGCGCTGACATAGTTCCAGCGGTATTCATTATTGTGCTTCCGCGGCTCACAAGACATTATCATGTAATGCAAGCCCTGCGTCCAATCACATGTTCTCATGCATTTGTGCCTGCGCTATACGCTGATCGCTTATACAAGCGTATACATGTAAATTTCTGAAGTATGAGACTCAGATGGAACCCGATGACAGTACATTCAATAACAGCAAATAGGCAAACAGAAACTGTGGACTGTCTTTGACTTATAATCCAGCAGTGTCCATCTCTTTTCATGAAAGCACAGTCGTTCACAGTTTTGTGCATTTCTGAAAAGATCGACACCACTGAAAAGAAGCCAGACAGAGTCTAGAGCAAGTCTACTGCCTCATTATTGTAAATGGATCCTTTAGGGTTTTCATCTGAATCACGTCATTTGGAGAGATAGCTCTACACCCCAAAGTAAGTGCTCAGTGTGGATAAATGTAATCCAAAATGTCATGTAAAATGTTCCCAATAAAAGTTTCACCTCATTCCACAAATAAAAAAGTCTGGACTCAGGTCCATCATCTTTTAATGGAACTATAGGGGTTGTCCACATTACTGGTAACCCAAAGGCACTAGGACAGCACCATGGCTTCCCCAAAAACGAAATCTAGGTAAATCTGCACTTCCAAATCCAAATGCACCCCTCTTTTCTGAGCCTCACTGTGTGCCTAAGTCACATGTAAAGTCCACATGTTTTGCATTTCTGTAGTGAGGACATCCCGCTTAATTTACCAGATGCATGTCTCCAGAAGCACAAGCTGGGCAGAGTCTGTGGACACTACAATGTATGAGCACTACAATGACAGATTTGCGATTTTCAATCAGCAACTTTAATTGCTGTTTGTTTCTGGAAGACACCCATAGAGTAACAGTAGTCACTACTCCTGTGGACAAATTCACTAATGGGAGTCATTTCCAAAATGTGGAGACTTGAGGGGGGAATCTGCTCTTCTGGCAATTAGGGTCTCTGTTTATGGAGCCTACAAACTATTGTAGGAAAATTTGTGGCCCAAGGGACAAATAGCTCCTCTTCTCTCTCTCACAAGTCTCGCTGCATAGCTAAGCAGCACTGTACAGCCCCATATGGGGTATTGTCAATCTCAGCAGGAATTTTGTGACACATTTTAATGCCATTGTTACACATTTTCCCATGTGAAAATGTAAAATCTGGGGCTGAAACAAGAGTTTTGTGGTAAAAATGTAGTTATTTTTTCTTCATCGCCCAATGATATAAAATTCAGTGACACACCTGTGGGGGTAATATGCTCTCTGCGCAGACTGCACTGCAGTAGGGTAACTTAAGGGGGGTTCTGCTGTTCTGGCACCTCAGGAGCTCTGCCAGTGTGATATGGCATTAACAGACCATAACAGCAAAGTCTGCATTACAGTATGGTAGAAGGTGAAAACAGGTTTCTGCAGAAAGAAGGAAATGAAACTGTCAAAATCTAAAAGAAGGTATTTCCAGCAATGGAGGAATTATAGCAGACATATGCAAAAAAACTCAAATATTGAATATGACCAAAGTTACACGTGTAGACAAAAATGTCAAGCCCCACCTCTCCCTGTAAAAACGACATGTTTCGGCAGACACCTTTTTCAAGGTGTTGCGGCAGTTGGTGCAGTGGATGGCAGCTGTCATTTGCGTCACTGCAGTGTGTACCCAGTCACGGGATCAATTGCATCAACTGTTAGCCTCTGTTTGGCCAGCAGCATGTATTGCAGTGCAGTAACCTGATGGGTCTCTTCACAGCAATGCATTTTAGCTGGATGTGCATTTTATTGCAATGTTGTGGTGGTCAAAAATCCATAATTCTGTTTACGCTATGTATATTATCCTATATAATAATTTGCAGTTGCTGGCATCTGGCCACTGTGCCGCTATTCCAGCATGCACCGTGGCCGGATGCCAGCGCCGCGAGCGATGGCGCACATGCGTGCCATTGCGAGTCGCTATTACCGCGCCGCGGCTGGATGCCAGCGCCGCGGCCGGATGCCAGCACCGCAAGCGATGGTGCGCATGCATAATTTTCTTCATAGGAGAAGAAGGGGGTGGGACAATTAAATAGAGGAGGAGATCAAGAAAGAATAATGACTCCCAGCGGGGCATGCAGTGATGCAGCGAGGAGGGGAGAGTGGAGCCTGGAGCCACCTTTCCAATCTCCTGACTGAGTGGCTACCTGTAAGTTATAAGTCATTTTTCTACATCTTTATAGGGCGGATTTACATCAGAGAGGGATGGTTATGGAGTGGATAGGAAGGTGTAGGGACAGCTAGTGATAGGTCCGGGAAGTAGAATGAGATGACAGGTTCCCTTTAAAGAGGTCTTCCTCCACATCTTTTAAAAGGAGCATCGGAGTGCCTCCCAATTTTTGGCAGCGCTGCACAGGGCAAGACTATGAGAGACCCACTTCCTAATAATGGGAACATACAATATTTATTGAGGCCCTCCTCCACGTCTCTTAAAAGAGGCATCAGAGTGTCTCCAATTTTTTTTTTAAATCCTTAATGTAATAAAAAAAATATAATACACCAACGCTGTCTCACAAGTGAGTATAAGCCCTTAACATTTTCCCCAGGAAAATCTATTTTGGTTTAGTTTTTGGATGTTTTCTTGACAGTCCGTATAAGTGGCGTAATACTCAGACAACATTGTTCACAACAATGACCTAGGAGTCAGAAATGCTTAAAAGTGTCTTCCCCATGCTGTTCCCATGTCATTTCAGCACTGTTCTTATACATTTGTGACTTTTTTAGGGTTTATCCAGGCTGTCGGGGGTGCCGCTGGAAAAATGCTCGGGTTTCCCATAGGTTAACATTGGCCTCAGTGCTTGGGTCGAGCACCCGAGCATCTCGATGTGCTCAACCCGTGCATCGAGTACCTGAGCATTTTACTGCTGGCTCATCACTAATCAGCACACACATTTTGAAAATTTGCAAAGATGATTTGCACCATTTTTTCCCAAACTGTATGTTTTGTGGAAATTGAGACATAACTATACCAGACAGAGGCTTTTGCATCATTCACAGCTTTTGTGAAACTTGAATCACTGATGAGTTTACAAATGTAATGACTATGAAAGAGTACCCGTTTTAGTTTTTTGGAGGTTTTTTTTTTGGTCTAAGCAGCAATTTCCAAACACAATTGAAGCACATGACATCTTCAGTCAGGCCCTAACATGTTGCTGTTTTATATGGAATGGTGAAAGTATGATAAACCAATGTCTTATTAATGATGCTTACAGGTGTGTTGTCAATCCAAGGCAATGATCTTAGTTTGCCCTACTATGCAAGATGCAGAAACAAAGGCATACAATTTATACCCATTTTGCTGTCCAAGAAGGACATTATTAGTGATGGCGAACCCGAACTGTAAGGTTCGGAGTCTGTACCGAACACCTAGTGTCCAAGCACAGATCTCGAACACAGACATATCTGGGAAGTCTGTGTTACAGTTCAGGTTCAGGTTCGGGGGTGAGGTAGCTGCAAAAATAAAGAAAATAGTTATTAATCAGCATTATACTTACCATGTCCCACCGTCCGCCATCCCGCTGTGTCTACTTCCGGTGCTGTTCATTATCTAAATATTCACTGCAGAGGAGACCATTAGCCGATAAAAAATGCTATTACAGAGAATGGGTGTCTGCTCACAGAGATATGCAGCAGAGCTGAAGATGTTACCTGTGGATTATGTCGGAGGGAAGGTTTTTTTTTTGTTGATTAAAAATGGGAAACAGGGTGGTCTTGTATTTTATTTCTAAAGGTTCTTTCCAGTGTTGTGTTTTTTTACTGCTTACACTATGAATTTCAGGCTTAGTGCCAGCTGCCAATACAAAGCAAGCATTAACCCCTTTACTACCCAGCGTGCCAACACCACCAGGGTCACTGAAAAAGTCGGGTTACATTGCCAGAACATGGCGCTTCTATGAATGTGGCATTTTTTGGGCCAGGAGATGCAGATGAACACATTGAACATAATGCATGCTGTTTTGTGGCAAAATTGCACCAAAAAAGCATGAAATACGCGACAAAAACCATGTGGCATGTTTGGTGCTATTTTTGGCCAGGAGATGCAGATGAACATATGGAACCGAATGCACCAAAAAAACATGAAATCTGTGGCAAAAAACACATTGTGGTTTAGGTGCTTTTTTGGGCCAGCAGATGCAGATGAACACATTGAATGCAATGCATACAGTTTTGTGCCAAAATTGCACCAAAAGAGCATGAAATCTGTGGCAAAAACTGCATCGTGATTTTGGTTCACCAATTCTCTCTGACAGCATCTGTGATTGGCTGTTAGGTCTCTCTGCAGTGAATATCCAGGAAGGTAATATGCGACCCCAGATGTACGCTGATAAGTATAATGCTGTTTAATAGCTATCTTCTTTCTTTTACAGCCTCCTAGCCCCCATCCCATAACTTTACATTCCAAGTTCGGAGTTTGGACTCAAGTTCGAGCCACTTTCGACCCGAACCCGAACTTTAAAAAAGTTTGAGTGAGTTTGTTGAACCCGAACATTGACAGGTTTGCTCATCACTACACATTATCCATCTTTATATCCACACAAAAGATCACTTTGTGTTTATGACGGTACAATGTCTGCATGAAATGTTGATTATTTTCATATTCTTTGTCATCATTTTTTTTACTGAAGCAATAAGAAGAAATTCAGAGTTATATTGTTGTAGGGTACTGTACATGTACATAATGTTTCAAAACACTAAGGCCTAATTGGTAACACAATGATTTTTGTTTTCAACATATTCAAAATAACTTAAATTTGTTCCAACCTCACTGGCACTTACCACACATACATTGTGTTCCAAATGAAAGGCAAAAAATTGTCACAACCCAAGCCAGAGTCAGAACAACAGAACAGAGTCCAAGAAAACAAATATGCCATAGTAGGATGTGCAAAAGTCAATCAGTAAGTTAGGTAAATGAAGATAGGATAAGTACAAATTAACCACCATTACGATAACAAGTTGCTAAAAATCAATGATAATTCTAAAGGCCCCGTTACACAGTACAATCATGAACGATTAGCTCAAACTTCACGGGTTTTGAGTCGTTCAAATGACATCATTAGGACGTCGTTGCATGTGACACCGAGATATAACTATGATAAATCATTGGATCGCTTATGACAGATTTGAGAACATATTCTCAAATCAGATGATCGTCGTTCAGCCAACCTGCTGCATCATTGTGTGTGACACCGCGATAACATATCGTTAATGACTTTGCCTATTCACAACAGTGAACAAGTATCGTTCGCTGGGTTGTGCGAATGATAGCTGCTCACGACATCGTTGGTGCGTCGTTCATCGATATCTAGACGTATGACATCTCCCCAACGATCTCAAAAAGATGTCCTAACGACCACGCTCCCATGAGATAGTTGGTGATATCCTTCCAACTTTGAAGCA
Source organism: Allobates femoralis (assembly GCA_033576535.1). Classification (NCBI taxonomy): domain Eukaryota; kingdom Metazoa; phylum Chordata; class Amphibia; order Anura; family Aromobatidae; genus Allobates; species Allobates femoralis. Next base: position 144,704,174 of record JARQOC010000008.1, on the reverse strand, counting down.
TCTAAAGGTACCTTTACATGCCGCAACTATCACCGCCGATTGGAGGCAACCGAACGTGCGCATGCACATTTTTAACGGTTGCCTCCGAACGCCGATGCCCATGTACACGCCACAATTGCGTCATCAACCTAAGGGAACATGGTTCTCCGGAAGTTGAAACAGATCCTGCGGGAAACATCCGGTTGAATCCCGTCGCCGCTTCACACGCCACAACCACTAAGGGAATGTGGGTGTACATCTTCAGTGCCGCAAGAACAAAAGGCGTGACAGAGTTGTGTATTCCGCTCCCCAAACACGCTGATTAGACAACGCTTTAGCATCATGATTGGCCAGCCTGTGCAGGAAGGCTGGCTAATACATGACGCCATTGCAATTGTGTTAGTGTGAATGGAGAGCTCTTTAAATATGGCGCCTGTGAAGGGACAGTCAATGGAAACAAAGTAGCCCCCACCAATCATTGCTGATGGGGCGCGGTATCCAGCACCTGTGGCACGCCTCTGGGAAATCACTAGGTGACGCAGATTCCATCCCTATCGCCCTTTTACATTCCAAAACCAGGGCAATTCACCTTCTGAGTTGCCTCTGGTTTTAGAGCAATGCTCTGAAACCGCAACCGGGAGCAACTTCAAAAATCACCATGGGTTCCACGGATTCCACACGCCGCAACTTTGTGGCAATTTCAAGGCAACCATGACGGAAATCCCGATTGCCTCTCAGTTGCTACACTGCAGTTGCGGCGTGTAAAGGTACCTTTAAGATTAATGTTTCCTAGTTGATCAACCAGGCACACATCACACAAGCTTGCATCTTTGCCATCCTTGCTGAGAGCGAGAGCTGCCGGGGCCATGAAAGCAAGATGATGCTGAACTCCGGCGAGGTACATTTTAACACAAATGTTCTGTATACTAAGGGGATTTTGAGAACTTATTGGTGTTAAAGTGATACACATTAAAGAGTAAAGTTAATGTATTATTAAAGGGAAGCTAGAATTATAGTGCTAGGTCAAAAGAATGCAAAGCTGGCAAGATTCTAACATATGTCAGCAGATTTCAAGGCTGTTCGGAAAAAGTGAGATTGTGTTAATATTTAAAATAAGATCAAGGTCTGAATTAACAATGCAGAGAGAACTCCCTTTCAATTTGAGTCAGAGAACACACTGCTTTCTTCTGTGCCCTGCTTATCAGTACCTAGAGGATTTAAGCACAGAGCTTCCTATCACAAATCCTGCACCCAACCTACATTCATATTTCAGGAACAAACATTCACTTCTTTTGATGGCACTCTGGAAATGTATTAGTACAAAATACAGGCTGCGAAGACAGGCCACGGCTTATCTTTTAATGCATCAACTCCCTCCTGATGTTGTTTTTCCTTTTAAAGTGCTCTCTCCAGAAACATAGGGCACTCAAATACCGTTAGAGACAGGAAAATATACGTTAATGACAATACGAAAAAGGGAATAGATGGAAAATTGCTCTCTACTGACCACCCTTATGTGTATGGCATTTCCAAACTTAGAGTCCTTTATTTCTTAAAATCTAAAATCGAAATAAATAAATAAACAAAAACGTATGTTTTAGAACAGATCATGTATTTTCTCCTTCGTAATTGTTAAAACCTACAGAATAGTTTTTATAAGACATGAAGAAAGTGTAATTTTCATTTTAGCATTATTTAGCATGCTCAGTACACTAAAATAGCTCCTAAAAGTGAAGTAAGGGGTTAAAAAAAATTAAAAAAATCTATGCTCACCTGTCCACGAGGCCCCCGGCGTCTCCGCGCGTCTCCGGTGTCTTCCGGTGTCTTGCAGTCTGTGCTGACAGGACCTGCTGTGATGTCACAATCACATGACCGCCAGTAACCAATAACCAGCAGTCATGTGATTGTGACGTCACGCGAGGTCTGGCAGCACAGAACAGCAAGACACCGGGAGACACCGGAGACGCGCGGGACCGTGCAGGAATCGTGGACAGGTGAGAAAAGATTGGAGGAGAGGAGGAGGACACATGGGACGACCGGGGACCGGAGGACACATGGGAGGACCACATTGGAGGACCGGGGGAGAACACATGGGGGGACCACATTGAAGGACCAGGGGAGGACACATGGAGGACCGGGGGAAGACACATGGGAGGACCAGGGGAGAAGAGGAGAGGACGGGGGGAGAAGAGAAGAGAGAAAGGGGAGAAGAGGAGAGGACCAGGCATAGAGGGGAGAACGGGAGTTCCGGGGGAGAGACAGTGACAGCTCAGGGAGCGAGGTGACAGGAGGGTGGGCATCAGATAAAATGTCGGAATCGGATGCCTATTTAGCATCCAATTCCAGGCATCAGAAGAATCCGATGCTGTCCGATTTATATCGGACAGCATCGGATTTTACAAAAATCGTTATGTGAAAGTAGCCTTACATAAACAGGAATGAAGTTGTTGCACTAAACATATTCCAACACTCCCACTCAACAACTACTTATCCTGTTAGTCCCATTACGGTTCTGAAGTCCTTAAACTTGGCTCTTGGCAATGGTTTTGTCATACCATCAGCTAACATCTTGTCAGACTCGCAATAAACAAACTATAATGCACTACGTTCCACTAAGTCGCGTAAGTGGTGATGTTTTCATCGATTTGCTTAGTCCTTGCACTAGAATTTGCTTAGTCCTTGCACTAGAATTTGGCAATTAGGCCAAATCCGATCCAATCCGTGGTTTTTAACATGAAGCCCTATGAAGCAGGATCCAAGGAAACATCTGATGTCTCCTCGGACCCAATTTTAGTGTACTGAGCATGCTCAGTACACTAAAACTGCTCCTAACCATCTAATTTCACTTCCGCAATGTATATACATACATTGTGGAAGTAAAATTAAGTAAAGCAGGGGTTAAAAATAAAGAATACGTATGCTCACCTGTCTACGAGTCCCCCGGCATCTCCAGCACCTCCTGCCTGTAGGACCTGCTGTGATGTCACAGTCACATGAACGGTTTCCGCAGTAACCGGTCATGTGACTGTGACATCACGCGAGGTCCTGTAAGGATCAGAAGATATAGCTGGAGACGCTGGGGGACTTGTGGACAGGTGAGAATAAAGATTTTTTTTATTTTTTAGTCCAGAGGAGAAGGGGGAGAAGAGGGGGAAACACAGAGGAGAAGCGGGAGTACGGGGGAGAAGCGGGGAGTACCGGGGGAGAGCAGGAAAACACAGGGGAAAAGAGGGGAGAAGCGGGAGTACTGGGGGAGAGCAGGAAAACACAGGGGAGAAGAGGGGAGAAGCGGGAGTACCAGGGGAGAGCAGGAAAACACAGGGGAGAAGAGGGGAGAAGCGGGAGTACCAGGGGAGAGCAGGGGAGAACAGGGGACAGACAGGTGACAGGAGGAAGAGAGGAGCGAGATGACAGGAGGAGCCTGCCAAACTGATCCTGCAATATGTCGGAATCAGATGCCTATTTGGCATCCGATTTCAGGGATCAGTTTGGATCAGATGGTGCCCGATTTATATTGGACAGCGTCGGATTGCACAAAATCGTAGTGTGAAACCAGCCTTACAGTGAGTTATTAACTGGACACAACATTTTATTCAACTGGTAAGTTAAAGTTACTAACAATAACCAGCAATGCATATTCACAAAATTCTTTTCTCTATATTAATAATACAAATCCACATCAATGTAAATGGTTTGTGAAATTGTACTTGAAATGAACTGTTGCAGGCAAGAATTGCATTACATTTTTTTCAAATATCACCTTTGTGTCAGGACAGAAGCCATGTGTTTGGAGTAACTGCAAATGAGATTTTATTAGGTGCATATAGAAATTGATGTGTTTTAACAGCCAAAAGCAAGACTTAACTGGTCTGTCTTTTCCTTAAATGGATTATGCACCCTCTAGAAATCCTTTAATATTTCAGATTAATTTAGCTTTGAAACAACATTGTGTTAGCAAGAAAAAGAACATAATCATTGACTTCACGAAATAAATAAATCACATATTTAAATAATTAATAGTGATGTGTGACAACTAAAATGCTCAAGTGCTCGGCACTCTAGTAAAGCAGGTGCTAGATTGGCTCGACTTGAGTAATGAGTATAATAGAAGTAAGGCTGTATGCACATGATCCGGAACCACTGCGTGTTGGATGGAGTGCCTCCGGAACTGTGGGAACCCGCGGGTGAACACAGGGAGACTGCAGCCGCCCTTACCCACGATCTGTGGTGGGAACAGGGTGGCTTCTCCCTGCATTCACCTGATGGTGACTGGTTCTGACTCCGCAGCATGAAACTAATATGCCGCGGAGATACAGAAGTACAGAAACCCGTATGACAGCTGAAAACACACTATAGTCAGGAGAAGCATAGTTTGGATGAGATTTCTTGAAATCCCATTCACTATGCTGGTACTACGCAACACTGTACAATGCAGCATTTTGGATGCAGCAGCAATATGCTGCATCCAAAACACTGCAATTCCTGATCATGAGCACACACCCTTAAGGATGGAGGCACAAGGGCGTGAGAGTCACGCGAGTGCAACGTGAGAAAAACTCGCATTGCATTCAGACCAGTATCATGCTGCGATTGAATGCGATTTCCTCCCTTGAGTGCCCATTGTAAGTATATAGGTGCAAGAAAATCTCGCACTCATACAGCACACAGTGTTAAAGTTGCATGGGTGTGCTATCTTACAATGTCTTCAAACACTGCTGCTGTCAAAGCAGCGGTGTTTGAAATTGCGGGGTTGCTGGCACAGTATCCAATCATCTTTCACCACTGTGACAGCAGCGATTAAAGCTGATTGCAAGTTTGAAATTGCCTGGTTGCCGGCACAGTATCTTAACAGCTTTCACCACTGTGACAGCAGCGGTGAAAGCTGATTGCAAGTTTAAAATTGCCAGGTAGCTGGCACAGTAACCTATCAGCTTTCACCGCTGTGACAACAGCGGTGAAAGCCAATTGGTTAAATAGGCCGGTAAATGCTTTCCAACTGATAAAACTTCAGCACCATAGAAAGCATTTACCAGGAAATTCAAACATCACTGGTATTTGAAAGTCCATGCTTTCCATGGTGCTGAAGTTTTATCTTCAGCACCATGAAAAGCATTTATTGGAAAATTCAAACTTTGACAGCAGCAGTGTTTGAATATGCCAGTAAATTCTGTCGGCGGGGCTGAAGCTTGCTTGGCGGGATTACTAAGCATGCTGAGAAATCCCTTTGACCAAACTTCAGGACCGCGGACAGCAGCACACTGACTTGCACCATACACTGACACTTGCAGCACACTCTCATGCATACAGCCATGAACACACACCCACACGCACCAAATTCACACCACACTCACAGTAAAAACGCCAGCACTCGCATCACTGTCATGCATCAAAAATGCTCCATTTTGATGCATGACAGTGTGCTTCCACCCTAATGGGAACCTTCAGCATTTTTCCTGTATGCCCTGTAGAAAGTGTAGGAGGGTTGGGGGCAAGAAAATGGGAGCAGTATGGGGAAGACGCCTGAATGCATCTCTGTGCCTACATTCACATGTTCAGTTTTTGGTCAGTTTTTTACTTCAGTATTTGAAGGCAAAACCAGGAGTGGGTGATAATACAGAAGTGGTGACGCGTTTCTATTATACTTTTCCTCTGATTGTTCTACTCCTGGTTTTGGCAACAAATACAGATGGAAAATACTGAGCAAATACTAAATGTATGAACATGGCCTGACTCTCAGATCACCACAGCCACCAGTGCAAGAAAAAACAGGAAGCACCGCAAAAAAAAGAGGAATTACTCATCAAGCAATACATAGCCCGACAAGAAGATAGCATATAGAGCAATATATAGAGGGCACCCCATATGGATTCTGAGAGACATCACCCCACTAATGGAACAGAACATTGACCAGAAGAGTAATGAGATTATCATTGAATTATAGAAATAACTGTATATATATTTACACAACAGGATTTTAATGTTTTTAAAACATTTTGTATAAAAACATTTTTTTTTTATAAAAATAATTTTAATAAATATCCGCTACACGGTAAAATAACACATATCTGTTATTTTATTTAAAATTTTCTAGTATACATATTGTTAGCTATATTGATATATAGTAGACAAAAGCCATTGATATGAAGGAATTGCGCTGAGCCTACACACCCTTTTACATATTGCCCTTTATACAGGGGGATATTTGCATGGAAGATCCCCCGCAGGCTTTCAAGCAGCATATCCACAAGTAATATAGTTTTCTCCAGTGTACACATAACAATACTGATATTTTACGTTCACTACAATTGGTAGGAAAAGTATTCAGACCCCTTTACATTTTTCACTCTTTGTTTCATTGCAGCCATTTGGTGAATTCAAAAATGTTCATTTTTTTCTCATTAATACACAGTCTGAATCTCATCTTGCCTTCAAAAAACAGAAATGTAGAAATTTTTGCAAATTTATTAAAAAGGAAAAACAGAAATATCGCATAGACATAAGTATTCAGACCCTTTGTTCAGTATTGACTATTTGCACCTTTTGAGCTAGTACAGCCATGAGTCTTCTTGGGAATGATGCAACAAGTTTTTCACACCTGGATTTGGGAATCCTCTGCCATTCATCCTTGCAAATCCATTCTAGCTCCGCCAGGTTGGATGGTGAATGTTGGTGGACAGCCATTCTCAGGTCTCTCCAGAGATGGTTCAATTGGGTTTAGGTCAGGGCTCTGGCTGGGCCAAGCAGGAATGGTCACAGAGTTGTTCTGAAACCACTCCTTTGTTATTTTAGCTGTGTGCTTAGGGTCATTGTCTTGTTGGAAAATGAACCATCGGCCAAGTCTGAGGTCCAGAGCACTCTGGAAGAGGTTTCCAATGAGGTAGAACCATCTCAAGAAGGAGAACAATGAGATGGGCAGCATTTGACTTAAATATGAGTGTCTGAGCAAAGGGTCTGAATACTTAATGACCATGTGATATTTCAATTATTCTTTTTTAATAAATTTGCAAAAAAATTCTACATTTCTGTTATTTTAGTCAAGATGGGGTGCAGAGGGGCTGCCATGAAACAAAGAGTGAAAAAAAGAGTGAAAAAAGAGTGAAGGGGTCTGAATACTTTCCATACCTACTGTACATTGTTAGAGCGTGTTTGTCTACATTATGCCTCAACATTTGAAGTGCTTTTGTTTCTATCTAGTAATGCCTTTATTAAAAACTATTCAAGACTCCTATGGGCAAAGAAGTTTATTACACTAACATACTTCACTTATGTCAAATGCCCACAGCGGTAACAAGATAGTTTCTGCGGAATAACAGACGTTGAATGTTAACGAATTGTTGTCCTGACGATTAAGGGCATGCACAGTGGTACTTTCTCCTAATATAGTTGCTGCCTGTTTTGGTAATCTAATGCACATGTACGTCATAGACGGGGCTTTGTCTATTTGACCACTCAGCCAGCTAGTAGTGTGGACATGTATAGTGATGAATTTAGAACGACAGGTTTTCGGCGCAGAATGCTAAGTATTCTTGGTTTTGGTTTCTTTGGGTGAGTCATCTGTCCAATAATTTTGAACACCTGTATGTAAAGTATTAAAAGATGATTATAATCTTTATGATCACTTTTGCACAATATATTATATATTTTGCATGTGGATATTTATTGCTACATTATAATATTAGATATGCATTTTTGCACTGAATCTGCACTAATTTTCCACTTTATATGTTGTGTGAATTTATTAATTTTGAATAATTGTTATTCACTATGTTCACTATAACCCGGACCCTGTATAAGCCTCTATGTGCTTGTATTTGTTGCTTGAGAAAGCCTAGTCTATAGTCTAAACATTGCCTCTGTACCAGTGGAGCAAATAAAAGCCACTCTTTGCTACACAACATTGTGCTGCCATAGATTGGATAAAGCTGAGTCTACAGTCATGGCCAAAAGTATTGACACCCCTGCAATTCTGTCAGATAATACTCAGTTTCTTCCTGAAAATGATTGCAATCACAAATTCTTTGGTATTATTATCTTCATTTAATTTGTCTTCAATGAAAAAACACAAAAATAATTGTCCTAAAGCCAAATTGGATATAATTCCACACCAAACATAAAAAAGGGGAGGACAAAAGTATTAGCACCCTTAGAAAAATCATGTGATACTTCTCTAATTTGTGTAATTAACAGCACCTGTAACTTACCTGTGGCACCTAAGAGGTGTTGGCAATAACTAAATCACACTTGCAGCCAGTTGACATGGATTAAAGTTGACTCAACCTCTGTCCTGTGTCCTTGTGTGTACCACATGAGCATGGAGAAAAGAAAGAAGACCATAGAACTGTCTGAGGACTTGAGAAACCAAATTGTGAGGAAGCATGAGCAATCTCAAGGCTACAAGTCCATCTCCAAAGACCTGAATGTTCCTGTGTCTACTGTGCGCAGTGTCATGAAGAAGTTTAAAGCCCATGGCACTGTGGCTAACCTCCCTAGATGTGGACGGAAAAGAAACATTGACAAGAGATTTCAATGCAAGATTGTGTGGATGGTGGATAAAGAACCTCGACTAACATTCAAACAAGTTCAAGCTGCCCTGCAGTCCGAGGGGTACAACAGTGTCAACCCGTACTATCCGTCGGTGTCTGAATGAAAAGGGACTGTATGGTAGGAGACCCAGGAAGACTCCACTTCTTAACCCGAGACATTAAAAAGCCAGGCTGGAGTTTGCCAAAACTTACCTGAGAAAGCCTAAAACGTAAAAATGAGACAAAAGTAGAGCTTTTTGGGCAAAGGCATCAACATAGAGTTTACAGGAGAAAAAAAGAGGCATTCAAAGAAAAGAACATGGTCCATATAGTCAAACATGGTGGAGGTTCCCTGATGTTTTGGGGTTGCTTTGCTGCCTCTGGCACTGGACTGCTTGACCGTGTGCATGGCATTATGAAGTCTGAAGACTACCAACAAATTTTGCAGCATAATGTAGGGCCCAGTGTGAGAAAGCTGGGTCTCCCTCCGAGGTCATGGGTCTTCCAGCAGGACAATGACCTCAACACACTTCAAAAAGCACTAGAAAATGGTTTGAGAGAAAGCACTGGAGACTTCTAAGGTGGCCAGCAATGAGTCCAGACCTGAATCCCATAGAACACCTGTGGAGAGATCTAAAAATGGCAGTTTGGAGAAGGCACCCTTCAAATATCAGGGACCTGGAGCAGTTTGCCAAAAAAGAATGGTCTAAAATGTCAGCAGAGCATTGTAAGAAACTCATTGATGGTTACCGGAAGCGGTTGATCGCAGTTATTTTAGCTAAAGGTTGTGCAACCAAGTATTAGGCTGAGGGTGCCAATACTTTTGTCTGGCCCATTTTTGAAGTTTTGTGTGAAATGATCAATGTTTTGCTTTTTGCTTTCATTCTGTTTTGTGTTTTTTCATTGAAGACAAATTATATGAAGATAATAATTCAAAAGAATTTGTGATGCAATCATTTCAGGAAGAACTGAGTTATTATCTGACAGAATTGCAGGGTGTCAATCACTTTGGCCGTGACTGTATGTATGTATGTGTGATGCATCATAGCTCCGCCTACTCCACATAGCACTGCCTACTTCATAGCCCTGCCCTATCCAGTTACACCACACCCACTTTGTAGCTGCTTCTGTACATGACTATGTCCCCTCCCATTAGCTCCACCCCCATGTGTATGTCCACACATAGCCCTGCCAACCTCATAGCTTACCACTCCACATAGTCATGCCCCCTTAAGGTGCAGGGCTAACCAAGGGTTGGGGCTATATGCATGCAAGAAGGTATTTGGCTATGTTGAGGAGGTGGGGCTATGAAGGGGCAGGGCTATGTGTTGACAGACATACATACATACACACACACATAGATATCAAGGCTGCATTATATTTTATGGAGGACTATTGAAGTTGCATTATATTATATGAAAGATCATAGATACTGTACTATATTATATGGATGCTGCATTACATTATACTAGCTGTAGAGCCCAGCGTTGCCCGGGCAAAGTAACTAACTGTTCTTAGTTCTAACAAAATAGAACAGAATGATTATTTTGCACATAAAAACATTTCCCAAAGGGGGTGGGGCCATATGCATCCTTTAAGGGGGTGGGGTTATGAAGGGGCGGGGCTATGTGAACATACATAGATGCATACACACACATACATATAGACTCATTGGGGGAAGGACACAGCTCCACCGCCAATTACCCACGTACTGCCGCTATCTATAAACAGCACTGTCAAGAGTTATTTCTATCCTAAAATCAATTGTTCATTTCTTTCAGTTGTGGGTGTGGGGTGTTTGTATATTTATATTTGGTTTTTAATATGAATGTGCAAATAAATAAGAAGTTTTTCGAAACTCATCTATCTGCCCCTGCAAGGGCGCTGAGATTATTTTAATTTTTGGATTTGAAGATTATGATGATCCGCAACGGTGTCCTTTCTACATTTCTGTACATACATAGACTCCACCCTATGCCTGGGCAGAGCCAGGTTCTACGGCTAGTGTTTACATAAGATTGCTTTATTTTGTGTGACAACTAGCGTTAAATTACATCGAATATTATAGTTAGAGATGAGCGATGTTCGACTCGAATAGTTCGCCAATCTCAAATTCGAGTTGATTTTGGCCCTATTCGAGTCATTCGCCGAATTCGAACAATTTGGTTCAAATTCGGCGAATTTCGAACATGTTCGATTTTGGTTCGAAAATGCGGCATATACGGTCAGAAAACCGCATCTGCCGCATTTTGAGCCAAAATAAACATTACCTAAATGAAAGAAAGTGTTAAAAATAAAAAAATAATCTATGCTCACCTGTCCGCGGTCCACCGAAGCCTCCGGCAAGGTCCTGTGGCTTCTAGGACCTGTGGTGACGTCATGTTCTCGCGGGAACTCTGGTAACGTGACCGGAGTTCCCGCGAGAACATGACGTCACCACAGGTCCTAGAAGCACAGGACCTTGCCGGAAAGTGTAAAATAGATATTTTTATGATTCGGACACTTTCTTTTACTTAAAGAAAGGGTCCGAATCATAAAAATATCTATTTTAAGCTTTCGGCAAGGTCCTGTGCTTCTAGGACCTGTGGTGACGTCATGTTCTCGCGGAACTCCGGTCATGTGACCGGAGTTCCCGCGAGAACATGACGTCACCACAGGTCCTAGAAGCCACAGGACCTTGCCGGAGGCTTCGGTGGACCGCGGACAGGTGAGCATTGATTATTTTTTTATTTATAACACTCTCTTTCACTTTTTTTCACTTCCACAATGTATGTATATACATTGTGGAAGTGAAAAAGCCCCACAAGCCCGGTTTGTTCATTTTCCGGGGTGTTCGACGGTGTTCGTCGAGCATTCGACGAACATTCATCGAACACCCCGTCGATTCGACGAATCGAATGGAATTCGAACACCGGGGTGGTGGCTCATCTCTAACTATAGTATGTAAAAGATAATGTTGAAGTGCATTGAATATGTCTTGCATTGCTTATCATACGGATGTCATACAGATGCTAGGCAAGGAAGAAAAATGGTAAACTTGCATTGCACACGCATGACATACGGAATGACATATGCATGACACTCGTCCCACTTTTTTTTATATGAGAAACAGATTGATTTTTATACTTAAGTGGGAGCGAGCCCTTAGGACAGCCCAGGCTGTCTGTATTGATTTTGTTGTCAATAAACAAGGCCACAATGCTAATTTAATTCTCAATGTTGCATCTGAACAATTCATTAATCCTAGAAATTCTGCTAAAGCCAATATACTAATTTACATACAAAAATGTAAAATATTCTGAAAATCTTCCCACTAAATGTGCTTAAAAAAAAAACACTGACTCATTAAATGCAACACAACCCACACAAAAGTTTCACGGCAACATCTCGAAACTTCTCTCTTACTTGGTCTCCTTGGCAATAAATGAAATGATGTATTAGAGTGTTCAACATATGCTGTTAACAACAGCTGCTTTTACAACCTCCATGATATAAAGCTACAGACTTAAAGAGAAAAAGCAGTAAGAAATCAGAAAAATGTAGTTAAAGCTGTAAATATCACATCCTTTTTAGTCACAAGTTTTGGTAAGTTTCCAAATGAGAATTTAGCTTTTTCATCATATATATTCCAAGAACTGTGTATTTCTGCAATGGCCAATACACGAGGGTTAATCAAGGTAAAAAATATAATTTGAAAAAACTTCGATATGTGCTCTCTACTGTATTTTATGGATGCATCATTATTTAATGTGTATATAATAGAGATCTGTAATTAATTAATGATAAACTAAAGTATAGTGATCAATATTAACAGCAGTCCTGACAAACATTTTTTCTCCACTTCACCCTCCCACATCTAACTGTCTATCATAATTCCTTTATACTCAGCTATCAACCCCTTATTAGATCAGAACTGAATCACATGGACTTTCTGTACTAACAGTATGATTATTTCCCCTCTCTATTCTCATAAGTAAGCTAATTGATTAAAAGATTTCCATCAAAGAGGCTGAACAGTTATCACCCTTATTATGACTGTGTATTAAGAGCTATATAGTCATCATCAATAACTGTGATAGAAGTTTCCCTTCTCTCATGAAGAGCTTCAATGATGCAGTCCATGCAATTTCATTATTCAAGCTGTTCAAGTGACAGACATTGCGATTTCCTTCAAAGAATGTAAAGTCATGTAATTCCCTATTCTTTATTGTAACTGTGTTAAGAGCTATATAGTCATCATGAGTAACTGTGATAGACGTTTCTCTTCTCCCATGAAGAGCTTCAATGATGCAGTCCATGCAATTTCATTACTCAAGTTGTTCAAGTGACAGAGATTGTGTTCTCCTTCAAAGAACATAAAGTCATGTGATTCCCTACTCCTTATTATACCTGTGTGTTAAAAGCTGTATAGTCATCATCAGTAACTGTGATAGAAGTTTCTCTTCTCCCATGAAGAGCTTCAATGGTGCAGTCCAAGTAATTTCATTACTCAAGTTGTTCAAGTGACAGAGATTGCGTTCTCCTTCAAAGAACATAAAGTCATGTAATTCCCATGGGGACACCATAAGATTACTTGACCGTACTGTGAAGAAGAAATCCGTGAATTTCTGATAGAAAGGAACAACCTAAATAAGGAAATACAGGACTACATATTTTACAGGACGAGTTATAAATAATTACTGAAGTATATTTTAACAGTGTATGCGATAAAAAAGCAATGTGGGCAAATGTAAAAGTATTGTTAATGTGTATTATAAAAATATTTAGACATTTTCTAAAAAAAAAACCAATTCATCAGTCTTTGAAAGCGAATAGTTTGGTATCATGATAAGAAAGCTTCTGTTATTTTTTAAGTGTAATTTTCACTCTAATTCACTATATTTCCCTGTTGAAGATGTTAGTTAAGGACATCATTTTCTTTCCAAACACCTTTCTAAAGCATCTTTAAATAATAATGATGAAAGAGTTGGCATTTGTTGCAAGTCCATTATCTAAATCTTTGAATAAACAGAGGTCTGGAAAATAGTAGTAATCAGATTAATATAATAGTACTTTTTTGATGGATACTACAGTATATGTCCATTTTTATACATAATTAAAGACATCCTCTAAGGCCCCTTCACATCAGCGTTTTTTTTAAATCGCGGCAGATGCGGTGAAAAAACCGCATTTGCCGCGATTACCGCATACCGGCTGCACTTGCGGCACGGTTGCGGCGCGGTTGCGGTAAACGCCATACAAGGTATAGACGGACTTGCGGCAGGTGCGGCAAGTGCGGTTTTGGCACTTGCGGCAGGTGCGGCCGCGAAAAAAAATGCTGTCAGCCGCGGTTTTTTTCGCGCCGCAACCGTGCCGCAAGTGCAGCCGGTATGCGGTAATCGCTGCAGATGCGTTTTTTTCACCGCATCTGCCGCGATTTGAAAAAAACGCTGATGTGAAAGGGTCCTAAGACACATTTTCAATCTTTACTTATAAAATTCTTTTTTTTTTAAATACAAAAATTGATATTTTTTTTAAGTGAGCAGGAAAATAGACTAATTTCACATTCATAGAAGACCGCGTAGCTATTTGATCAACCGCTTTATGACCTAGGATGAATTGGTACAAGTGCTTCTCAATAAATTAGAATATCATCAAAAAGATAATTGAATTCAGTAATTCAATACATAAAGTGAAACGCATATATTATATAGAGTCATTACACACAGAGTGATCTATTTCAAGCATTTATTTATCTTAATGTTGATGATTATGACTTACAGCCAATGAAAACCCAAAAGTCATTATCTCAGAAAATTAAAGTATTATATAAGACTAACTGAAATAATGATTTTTAACTCATAAATGTTGGCCTACTGAAAAGTATCTACAGTAAATGCACTCAATATTTGCACTTTTTGCATAAACTTCTACATCAATTCGTCGTGGCATGGAGGAGATCAGCTGGTGGCTGCTGAGGTGTTATGGAAGCCCAGGTTGCTTTGATAGCAGCCTTTAGCTCATCTGCATTGTTGGGTCTGATGTCTCTTATCTTCCTCTTGACAATATCGCATACATTCTCCATGGGGTTTAAGTCAGGTGAGTTTACTAGCTAATCAAACACAGTGATACTTCGGTTATTTAACTAGGTATTAGTAATGGAAATGTAGAGTCCCTGTGGGTGGAGATAAGGGGAGGGGGAAAAAATAATAAATTACTGATAGGGGTTTGTTATAAGTCCCCAACAATAATGGAAGTGGAGGAGAATATCCTCATAAAGCAAATAGATGAAGTAGCGACTCAGGGAGAAGTCATTATTATGGGGGACTTCAACTACCCTGAAATACATTGGGGATCAGAAACCTGCAGTTCAAGCAAAGGTAATAGGTTTTTGACAATTATGAGAGACAATTTCCTTTCACAACTGGTTCAGGACCCAACAAGAAGGGGGGCACTGCTGGACCTAATATTAACCAACAGGCCAGAACGAATAACAAATATATGGGTTGGAGGTCACTTGGGTAATAGTGATCATAAAATAATAAGTTTTCAAGTATCCTTTAATAAGACGTGTAGTAGAGGGGCTACAAGGACACTAAACCTCAGGAAGGCAAATTTCCAACGGTTGAGAGATGGTTTTAGTGCACTAAACTGGGACGATGTCCTTAGACATAAAAGTATGCAAAGAAAATGGGAGACGTTTATTAGCATCCTGAATAGGGCATGTGCACAATATATACCCTATGGGAATAAACATGCTAGAAATAGGAGGAAACCACTATGGCTAAATAAGGCTGTAAGGGGCACAATAAGTGATAAAAAGAAAGCATTTAGGAAATTAAAGCAAGTAGGTAGTGATGAAGCATTACATAAATACAGAAAATTAAATAACATTTGTAAAAAGCAAATCAAGGCAGCAAAGGCTGAGACAGAGAGACTCATTGCCAGAGAATGTAAAAAAAATCCCAAAATATTCTTTAACTACCATACATAAATAGTAAGAAACTAAAAAATGATT
Organism: Allobates femoralis; assembly: GCA_033576535.1. Classification (NCBI taxonomy): domain Eukaryota; kingdom Metazoa; phylum Chordata; class Amphibia; order Anura; family Aromobatidae; genus Allobates; species Allobates femoralis. The sequence goes on along the minus strand of JARQOC010000008.1, from coordinate 144,688,676 downwards.
GTGTTGGCCCCCTTAAAAATAGTCTTGGTGAAATGGTGGATGAGGATGAGGAAAAAGCTAATATGCAAAATGACTTTTTTGTAACAGTATTTACACAAGAATATTCCATGACAGACAACATGAGCAGTGATGACAAAAATTCTCCATTAAATGTAACCTGCTTAACCCAACAGGAAGTACGGCATCGTCTAAAAAACACTAAAGTTGACAAATCCCCAGGCTTGGATGGGATACACCTCAGAGTACTGCAGGAATTAAGTACCGTTATAGATAAACCATTATTTTTAATCTTTAAAGATTCCATAATAACAGGGTCTGTACCACATGGATGGTGTATAGCAAATGTGGTGCCAATATTCAAAAAGGGAACAAAAACTGAACTTGGAAATTATAGGCCAGTAAGCTTAACCTCTACTGTCGGTAAAATCCTATAGGGTTTTCTATAGATGTTATACTGGAGTATCTGAATGTAAATAACCTCATGACCCAATATCAACATGGGTTTACAAGGGACCGCTCCTGTCAAACTAATCTAATAAGCTTCTATGAAGAGGTAAGTTCTGGACTGGACCAAAGAAATGCAGTGGACGTGGTGTATATGGACTTTTCAAAAGCTTTTGATACGGTGCCACACAAAAAGTTGATACATAAAATGAGAGCAATGGGGATATGGGGAAAATATTTGTAAGTGGGTTAAGAACTGGCTCAGTGATAGGAAACAAAGTGTGGTTATTAATGGAACATACTCAGAATGGGTCACAGTTAACAGTGGGGTACCACAGGGGTCAGTATTGGGCCGGCTTCTTTTTAACATATTTATTAATGACCTTGTAGGGGGCATATAGAGTAGAATCTCAATATTTGCAGATGACACTAAACTCTGCAGGGTTATCAATACAGAGGATGACAATTTTATTTTACAGGAGGATTTATGTAAACTAGAGGCTTGGGTTGATAAATGGTAAATGAGCTTTAATGGGGATAAATGTAAGGTCATGCACTTGGGCAGAGGAAATAAAATTGTATAATTATGTTCTTAATTGTAAAACACTGGGCAAAACTACCACTGAAAAAGATATGGGGTGTGTGGGTAGATGATAAACTCACATTTAGTGGGCAGTGTCAAGCAGCTGCTGCAAAGGCAAATAAAATAATGGGATGCATTAAAAGAGGCATAGATGCTCATGAGGAGAACATCATTTTACCTCTATACAAGTCTCTAGTGCGACCACACTTAGAATACTGTGTTCAATTCTGGTCTCCGGTGTATAAGATATGCATAGCTGAACTAGAGCGGGTGCAGAGAAGAGCAACCAAGGTTATTAGAGGACTGAGGGGTCTGCAATACCAAGACAGGTTATTACACTTGAAGTGTGTAGTTTGGAAAAATGAACGCTTAGGGGTGATCTTATAATATTGTATAAATATATGAGGGGGCAGTACAGAGACCTTTCTAATGATCTCTTTACTCTTAGGCCTGAGACTGGGACAAGGGGCATCCTCTACGTCTGGAGGAAAGAAGGTTTAATCATAATCACAGACGCGGATTCTTTACTGTAAGAGCAGTGAGACTATGGAACTCTCTGCCACATGATGTTGTAATGAGTGACTCACTACCAGGGGCTGGCTGGAGCCTCTTTCCCTGGGTGGCAGTTAGGTATCCCCGGCCCTGGTTGAGAAGCGGGGGGGGGGGGTGCTATCGGGTCCGGTCCGGCAGCCTTGAGAAGCGGGGGGGGGGGGTTTTGGGTGCTGTCAGGTCCTCACCTCCTCCAGCCCGAAACGAGCCCGCCTGCCGCAAACCGTCGCGCCGGCGCAAAGCGACGCCCGCGGCCGGCCCGTTTCTGAAGGGGGCGGCCCTAATGGTGGACTATACCACCAGCCCAGGGGGCACTTGCCCCCCTGCCACCTGGGCCAGCCCGCCCCTGCTCACTACTAACATTTAAGAAGGGCCTGGATGCCTTTCTTGAAAATTATAATATTACCAGTTATATATACTAGATTCTTTGATAGGGCGTTGATCCAGGGAATTAGTCTGATTGCCATATCTAGAGTCAGGAAGGTATTTTTTCCCCAATGTGGAGCTTAGTGTTGCCACATGGGTTTTTTTTTGCCTTCCTCTGGATCAACATGTTAGGCTATGGGTTGAACTAGATGGACTTAAGGTCTTCCTTCAACCTTAAATACTATGTTACTATGTTAATTTTTTTAGTGTGGACAGGTGCCAAGTTCTGCTGGAAAATTGAATTTCCATTTCCACAAAGCTTATCCGCAGAGGCTAGGGTCACACATAGCAATCTGTTTTTGGAAGTGTTTTCCATGGGTGCTTTTTGAGCCTCCTGTGCCCCTGAACGTGTTTTGGACTTAGTCATTTTTTGCCAAAAAATGCTAAAAAAAAACGGATCCGTTTTTTAAGGCACCAAAAAATGTTGCTAGCAATGTTTTTGGGTAAAAAACGCTCATAGCAATGTTTTTAGGTGCAGAAAAAAACGGATAGGGTGTTTATTATATATAATCCGTTTTTCCATCAGTTTTTGGACTTAGAAAAAAAAAATGCAGAAACTGATGCCAAAAACGGACCAAGGGCTTATGAGTGACCCTAACCAGAGGGAAGCATGAAGTGATCTAAATTTTGATGATAGACGGTTAGCACTGACTTTGGTGTTGATAAAACACAGTGGACCTACACTAGTCAGATGACATGGCTCCCAAACCATCACTGATTGTGGAAAGTTCACACTGGACTCAAGCAGCTTGGATTGTGGCCTCTCCACTCTTCCTCTAGACTCTGGGACCTTGATTTCCAAATGAAATGCAAAATTTATTTTCATCTGAAAACAACACATTGGATCACTGAGCAACAAACCAGTTCTTTTTCTCCTTGGCTCAGGTAAGAATCTTCTAGTGTTGTCTATTGGTCACGAGTAGCTTAACACAAGGAATACGACAGCTGTAGCCTATGTTCCAGATGCATCTGTGTGTGGTGGCTTTTGAAGCCCTGACTCCAGCAGCAGTCCACTCCTTGTAAATCTTCCCAAATTTTTTTTAATTGACTTTTCTTAACAATTCTTTCAAGGTTGCAATTATCCTGGCTGCTTGTGCACTTTTTTCTTCCACATTTTCCTTCCACTCAATTTCCATCAATATGCTTGGATATAACACTCTGTGAACAGCCAGCATCTTTAGCAATGAACTTTTTTGGCTTAGGCTAGGGTCACACATAGCAATCCATTTTTGGAAGTATTTTCCATGACCAATCCGTTTTGTTTTGGGTGCTTCTTGAGCCTCCTGTGCCGCTAAACGTTTTTGGACTTATCATTTTAGCCAAATAATGCTAGAAAACAGATCGTTTTTTAACACTAAATACTGACTCGGACACTACATAGAATACATAGTGTGAAGAAGTCAAAATGACTCTTAGTAGTTCTAGTGTTAAGGCACCAAAAAAAACGGATCAGTTTTTCCATAGGGCCCCATGTTAAAAAATTGATCCGTTTTTAAACGGCACCTAAAAACGTTGGGAGCAACGTTTTTGGGTAAAAAACATTCCCAGCAATGTTTTCAGGTGCAGAAAAAAACGGATAGAGTGTTTATTACTTATAATCCGTTTTTCTATCAGTTTTTGGACTTAGAAAAAAAAATGCAAAAACTGATGCCAAAAACGGACCAAGGGCTTATGTGTGACCCTAGCCTTACACTCCTTGAGGAGTGTGTCAATGACTGCCTTCTGGACATCTGTCAAGTCTGTCAAGTCAGCAGTCTTCTCCATGATTGTGTAACCTACTGAACCAGACTAAGGGACTATTTTAAATGCCTGGTAAATCTTTGCAGATGCTTTTTACTTATTAATCTAATTTTCTGAGATAAGGTCTTTTGCGTTTTCATTGGCTGTAAGCCATAAATATCAACATGAATAGAAATAAACAATTGAAATAGATCACTCTGTTTCTACTGACTATTGAATATATGCGTTTCACATTTTGCCTTGAATTACTGAAATTATCTTTTTGATAATATTCTAATTTATTGAGAAGAACTTGTCTGTTCAAAGTCATATCCCTGGCTTTTATGAAGGCTTGAACAGCGAGTACACATCTTTACCTGCACATAATGACCGACATGTGCGTCTACCTGTGTCGGCAGATTGGAGATCCATCTTTCACTGTTAACTAGTTACCGTATATACTCGAGTATAAGCCGAGTTTTACAGCACAAGTTTTGTGCTAAAAAATGCCCCCTTCGGCTTATACTCGAGTCAGTGTTGAGGGCCAGTGAGGTGGGGGCAGTGACCAGGTGCTGGAGGAGGCGAGGGGAGGCTACAGAGAGAGCGGGAGGTCATGTGATCCCACTCATTAACCTAATGTGATATGCACTGCATCCCCCTGTCCATCAGCGGCGGGGGGAGCGGTGCATATTACATTAGACTTTGTCCCCCCATTACAGTATATTGGCCCCATGCTGCCACACATAAAATAATAAACTCATCTCACCCTCCAACGATTGTGTTCAGGCTCTGTGGCATTCGTGACATTCTCCTTCCACTCTTCTTGCATCTAATCCTGGGACCGTCGCAGCAACGATAACATCACTGATGCGCCGGTCACATGATTAGAAACAGGAAGAGTGGAAGGAGAACGTCACTGATGCCACGGACCTGTACACAATCGTCGGAGGGTGAGATGAGTTTATTATTTTAGCATGGGGCCCATATACAAGCAAAGGGGGCCCATATACCAAGGGGGCCAATATAGCAGCAATGGGTCCCATATACCTCCAAAGAGGGCCCAAATACCAGTGATGGGGAGCTATAGGATGATGGAGGCCATATACAGTAATGGGGTGCTATATTCAATGATGAGGTAACTGTATGCCAGTGATGGGGCAGCTGTATACCAGTGATGTGGGGAGCTTTATACCAGTGATGGGAGATCTGTATACCAGTGATGAGGAGCTGTATGCCAGTGATGGGGCAGCTGCATACCAGTGATGGGGCAGCTGTATGCCATTGATGGGGGAGATGTATACCAGTGATGGGAGAGCTTTATACCAGTGATGGGGAGCTGCGCTGTATACCAGTGATGGTAGGAGCTGTATACCAGTGATGGGGCCACTGTATACCAGTGATGTGGCAGCTGTATACCAGTGATGAAGGGTGCTATATGCTACGATGCGGGGCTATATACCAGGATAGGGGTCCTCTGCATTTCCCACCCTAGGCTTATACTCGAGTCGATAAGTTTCCCCAGTTTTTGGGGGTAAAATTAGGGGCGCCTCGGCTTATACTCAGGTCGGCTTATACTCGAGTATATACGGTAAATGTCAGTCTTTGAAAGTGGGATTTAACAGACTCCATCATGAAGCATGTCATTTCCTGTTTTCAGACCAGTGATGTGATCACAGGGTTCCAATAGGTTGTGATGACAGTCAGGGGCCAGCTGATGACACCTCTGTATGTGATTATGTATGTCCTGTGAATATTGGCTAAGTGCCAGATTACTGAAAGACAGCATGAGCGATCACATCTTCAAGTCGACTAAGGGGCCTAGTAAAAACAGTAAAAAGTTAAGAAAAAGTTAAAAAAAAAATAATAAAAAAAAAAAAAACAAAAGCCCAAATCACCTCCTTTTGCCCCATTAACAAATAAAATAAGTTAAAGAGAAATACATATACTTGATATCGCCATATTCAGAAACGTCCAATCTATCAAAATATGAAATAAACTAATCTGATATGTAAAGTGTAACCAAAAAAATTAAAATGCCAGAATTATGTTTTATTGTTTTTGCTCAAAAATACAACTTGTTCTGCAAAAAACAAGCCCTTACACAGGGTTTCAAAAATAAAAATGTATGGCTCTTGGAAGAAGACGAGGTAAAAAAAAAAGAGTGGCAAAAAGAGAAAAGGTAAGACACTAAAGAAGTTAAATCACATAAAAAGACTCAAATACGAACTCTAAAAGCTACCAGGTAGCTCATGTAGAGGGACGCCCCACTTTAAGTGGCTCCATTCTCTCTCTAAGTGCTGTGAACTTTAATCTTGGACTTTCCCTGTACTGCAACATAAGTTAACAAAAATGAGAGGCGCTATATTAAAAGGACTAATCAGCCATAAGAAAAATCTTGTAAACAGCTTATTATACTTAAACAGGTCGCTATAAATTGAGTACAGTCGCAAATGTTGAGTGTCATGTAGCTAGACATTATGTGCGCAGCTCAAGGGTGGTACAGTCTAGAGGGCATTTGGAAAAAAATGTATGTGAATCTCTAACAGCAGCATTTAAATAGTTGTAATGGGTCTTGGTTAATGTGCTAATCCCCCTTTCCCCTCAGCACAAAATAAAGGGATGAAAAATTGCAAGGGCGGCCAACGGCCTCGTGAAGACCCTTGTCACCACCATCTTGGTGTCTGAGTCTTGGCTTCATAGGAGATCATTTCTACTAGAATTGGAAATGTAATGAAACAGTACAGAAAGATAAATAAATTAGTACAAGTGCAGACATCACCAGGATTATCTCTAGTGCCACCCAAAATTTAAAGGAGCAGCATGCCAATAAAAATTCAGGGTAAACAGTGGTTGTATTCTAGCCAAGCTTTTCCGTAGAGCCATTATCAAGCTGACTAGTTTCTGAATTGGTTTCATTGCGACTTGACTACCTACAAACATTCCGTCTCAATTAAAGTATCAATTCTACATAAAACAATAGCTATGTTAAACTGTGGGCCATTACCAAGCATCATAATAACTTACAGTATCATACAAAACCATCATATCAATATAAAAAGGAAGTCTTCAAACAGAGGCTAGACATCTGTCTGGGATAATTTACTGAATCCTGCTTTGAACAGAGGTTTGGACCAGATGACACAAGAGGTCTCTTCCAATTCCACCATTCTGATTCTATGAAATGGACATGAAGTGATTATCAATTTTAATCAAAGTACACTTTTCTTCTAAACAATGTCTCGAACAATCCATATTGTGCAGGCTTTCAAGGAGAAATGCATGAACAACATGTGCTGGCTTCACCCTTAAATAAGGTCCATCTGATTCACACCTTGTTCATCACAGAATGATTGACCTCACTAATTGAACTCCACACTGCTACTAGTTTGAACACACCCTCTTTCAATTAATTATTATAATACACAGACTCAAAAACATGAAGCTCAAAAATGCTGAGTCTGTTGGTTTTCTAAGAATCTACTGCAACAACTGGTAAATTGTTTCTCATGTGGTAATATAATTTATAGCAAAAACAGTGAACAGTCTGGCTAGTTATATTGGACTACTATTCCTATCTAAAGCATGAGAATGAAATTGCCTGTATCTTTAATGTGACGATGAGGAGGTGTCTTAAACAGAAAACTCTTTTTAAAAAGAGTGAAAAGAAGAAGGTAAAATAACTGATGTTTTCCAGTCTAGTCTTGTCTGGACTAAAATGATAATTCTGCAGTCATTTATCAATCCTCCCAGTGCACATACTGTGTGTTGCCAGGATTCACCAGTTTCTAAGCCAGTAACAGATCACATCTATATGGTCGAACGTTCCCGGCAACAACAAAACTGGTGGGAATGGTCTTGCTCTATACAAGTGTAAGGAGTGAGTTTGTCTGACTAGAAGGGGCGGCCTCACTCCATTCACTTGTATGGAGTGAGGCTGTGCCCACTAGTCGTGTTGTTGCCGTGATCCTGCATATTGCTTAATTGTGGACTGTTATCAGCTTAGAAACCGGTGATTCTCTGCGGTGCACAGTGCAGGCACTGAGAAGATTGATAAGTCTGCAGTCACATAGAGTGAATGCAAAAGTATCATTTTAGACTGTACAACCCCTTTAACGCTAAAAGAAGAGGTAGTTATTTAATTTTGTAATTATTTGATGTTTTTGGTGAAACTACTTATATAAACAGTCTTTAATTAAAAAACTATTATGTTTTTCTTTTTTCTTTAATTATGCTTATCACTGAACCAAGACAGTGACGGACCTACCGTGGTGCAGCTGATTCAGCTGCACCAGGGCCCCGTGCGGGTAGGGGGTCCCTCAAGCACCTGTAGGTGGCCCCCCGTGTGTCCCTATGTCAGAGGAGAGGAGGTTAACCGAGGGAAGCCTCCTGCTTCCCTTGGCTGTTCCCTTCCCTCCTTTCCTCTCCAGCCCCGGTTCCCAAATTTACAATGCGCGGCTCGGCGCAGGTAAGAGCCCCACGCAATACCCCCACCCGGATCTTCACCTGACGCTGCCAGCACCTCACCCCCCCCCCAGCTCCTCACCTGACGCTGCCAGGCCAGCACCCCACCACCCCCGCTCCTCACCACAAGCTGCACCAGGGCCCTGCATGCTGAAGGTCCGCAACTGAACCAAGCAGTCTGTTTCCTATTTACTACTTCATCTTCATGCTATATTTGTTCTCCTATTTGCTTTTGTACTTTCCCGTCTCATCTGATCTGTTTTACTTTATGCTCATAATTCAATAAATGGTGATATTTACCGTACATTAACATTTTATGTATTTACAGTGATATTGCACTGTTGATAAACTGATATATTGAATGTTTGATGAACACATGATACTGACCATTTTTCTCAAACCCACTAGCAATAAACTGGTAAAGCTGAGCAACATCCTGTAGGCAGTTCATAAAGGTAAATATTGGTAACGCTGAATATGAGGCTAGATGAAGATCATGCAAAGCCTGTTAATTAAGGTCTGCTGGATTATTGAGTGTAACCAGTTGGGTCACATTGAGCTTGTCAGTCTCAATTATTATAAAAGTCAATCCTTAGTCTTATATTAAACAGGAAGACCCAAGGTTTCTTCTGTTCTAAAGTGTTGCCATGGTTACAGATTCTTCTTTAAATAAATAAACATATTTTTTCCAATTACATATGGAGCCCACTAAGCTAAAAGGATTTATTCTAAGTAGACTCCAATAAGTTTTAATATAAAAGAAAAGAAAATGTATGATTTAGCTGAACCCATTGAAATGTAATGTTTTTCATATAAGGTGAGGTCATATACTTAAAACGAAAAGAAAAAATTAAAAGTTCTTTGCAAAACATTCTTCACTTGTTTTGTAAGGGCACATTCACTTGATGTCAAGTTGCCTTCACTGCATACACAGATTATTGTGTTCTCAACTTTTATGTGAAAATGCAAACACTTCTATTGCAGTTGAATTAATCACAACAACAACAAAAAAGATAAAAAGTGACCTGTGCCTATTAGAGATAAGTGGATCGTTTGAAATTGAATTCACCAGCTTTAACAATTAAAAAAATGCTAATTTATTTTCAACAAATTGAAAATACTACAAAACCTCCATTTGGATGTCTATGAGATCTACTAGGACTGAATGAAACTTTTTTCAAGGTCATAATCCAAACACAAATTTAGTCATTTCGAAGTGACCTTAACATACTTGCCTTTCAGTCAATGGATGGTAACAGGTGGCCCCAAAAAGGATGAGCCTCAGACTAATCTTCTTCACGGATGACCTGACTTTGGCCAGGGTCACACATACCATCCGTTTTTGGCTTAAATCCGTTTTTGTGATCACCTTGGTCATTTTTTTCAAATTCCAAAAACGCATATGTGTTAACGCATATGTATGTGTTTTTCAAAAACATGCTTTTTTTAACATGGCACCCTATGGGAAATGCAGGCGTCCAACAACCCAAAAAAACTCTTTGACACCTTTCACTCTCTCCTCAGTCCTAAAGTCCAGCCCCTTACCACTGACCTCTGTGCTGCTGATCTGGCTTAATATTTCACAGAGAAAATAGAATACATTCATCAGGAAATTAGTCCCAGCCTCCAAACGCCATTAAGCCCATCCCACTCCACATCTCCTTTGGCTCACTCTCCACATTTGACCCGGTCACAGAAAAAAAACTCTCCAGGCTTCTCTCTTCCTCTCATCTTATTACATGCACCACTGACCTCATTCCCTCACATCTAGTCCAGTCTCTCTCTCCGGTCTTTACCACTTACCTAATCAAAATCTTCAATCCCTCCCTCTCTTCTGGCATCTTCCCCCTCCTCCTTCAAACACTCTATCATTACATCATTATTAAAAACTTATCTTGACCCATCCTGTATTAATAACTATAGACCACTCTCCGATCTCCCTTTCTTCTCTAAACTGTTGGAGTGCCTGGTCTACAGCCGCCTCACCTGTTACCTCTCTACTCACTCTCTTCTAGATCCATTACAGTCTGGTTTCAGCCCTTCTAAAGAAACTGCCCTCATCAAAGTGACCAATGACCTTCTGATGGCTAAACATAATGGTCACTACTCTCTGCTTATTCCTCTTGACCTCTCTGTAGCTTTAGACACTGTTGACCATCATCTCCTACTCACTATACTGCACTTAATCGGCATACAAGACACCAATCTCTCCTGGTTCTCTTCCTATCTTTCTCACCGCTCTTTCAGTGTATCATTTGCTGGCGCCACATCCTCTCATCTTCCTCTCACTATTGGCGTCCCTCAAGGTTCATTTCTTTCAGGAAGCTGGGAAAAGGTGTATGACAGTCCGCGCCACTGGGTACCAAGGAATCACCTGGATGCAGGAAGTTATTTCAAGTTTAATCTTTATTGTCCAACATGTTTCAGCGCTCCACCTGGCGCCTTCCTCAGGGATATCCCCGAGGAAGGCGCCAGGTGGAGCGCTGAAACATGTTGGACAATAAAGATTAAACTTGAAATAACTTCCTGCATCCCAGTGATTCCTTGGTACCCGGTGGCGCGGACTGTCATACACCTTTTCCCAGCTTCCTGAGAGTCTTCCCACGTGCGAGTGGTTGGTGGAGGTCCTGCAGCAGCCGGTATTGATTGTATGCCTTCAAGCCAGTTGTGGGTCATCACAACTGGAATAGGTGAGTGGTTTTGACTTTACACCTCTCATCTCTTAGTGTCTGAGTGATAGGGCACTATTGCGCCTCTTGTTCCCTTTTTATAAAGGTTCATTTCTTGGCTCTCTTCTCTCTGTAAATGGCCCCAATTAGACAGACCATCAGCAGATTTGGTTTCCAGTACCATCTTTTTGCTGATGACAGACAACTATATACTTCTTCTCCTGACCTTACTCCCACTGTATTACAGAATGCCAATGACTGTCTCATCACAGTTTCCAATATTACATCCACTCTATCTAAAACTCAACCTTTCCAAAACCAAATGTCTTCTGCACCCGCACTCCACTAACCTTCTTAATCTGACATCACCCTCTTAGTGTGCGGCACCAAGATAACGCCTCGGCAGCAGGCTTACTGTGTGGATGTTATGTTTGACGCCAATCTCTCCTTCACTCGATATAAAATGACGCATTGATATAAAAATTTAAAATGTTCCTATCTGTATAAATACTGATCTCTTATTGATATCCTTTAAAGGGTGTAGACATTGTTGTAAAATTATGTTGGGCATTTATCATATAATTACTGCCAAATAAATTATCACTGCACTTCCTCATTTTCATAGCCCCCAAAGACTTGACCTGAGGATGAGTAGTTGAGTAGACAGAGTAGTTGAGGAGACAGTCACAGAGGAGAGAGACAGCCACAGATGAAACAGAGATATCCACAGAGGGGAGAGAGACAGCCACAGAGGGGAGAGAGATAGCCACAGAGGGCAGAGAGACAGCCACAGAGAGGACAGATACAACTTGATGTAGCGGTCTTTTGGAGCACTAGGGCAAGGGGTGGATAATAAACAGAATTTAGGCAAGCAATACCAAACCTTTATTGCCCTTTGCAAGTCCACAGCACATTTCAACAGTAGGTATCGGTCTTAAACAGTAGGTACCGGTTTGTTATTGCTTGCTGAAGCTTTGTTTATTATCCACCCCTCACCCCAGCGCTCCAAAAGACCGCTAAATCAATATGTTTCTTTGCTGAGGTTAACATAGGAACTTTTCTTTGATATAACCTTCACATTACTTGAATCCATTGAACTTGGGAGTTTCTGGAGAGTTTCTGCTTGTATTTCTTTGTATGGTGTCAAAATAACCTTCCAGAGCTGCTGTTTTGATGTGAACTGCCTCCCACCCTCATAGATCTTTTGCTTGATTACACTACAAAGGTTCTCTATAGGGTTGAGATCAGGGGAAGATGATGGCCACACCAAGACTTTATCTCCTTTTATGCCCTAGCAGCCAATGACACATTCTTTGCAGCATGAGATGGTGCATTGTCATGCATGAAGATGATTTTGCTCCTGAAGGCATGTTTTTGCTATTTGTACCAAGAAAGATAGTTCTCAGTCAGAAACTATATACTTTGCAGAGGTCATTTTCACACCTTCAGGAATCTTAAAGGGGCCTACCAACTGTTTCCCAATGGTTCAGGCCAAAACATGACTCCTCCACCTCCTTTCTGACGTTGCAGCCTTGTTGGGACATGGTGGCCATCCACCAACCATCCACTACTCTGTTTGAGTCGGGTCAGCAGGGAAGGGGTTACTCGGATACTGGGATGGTGGCTTCTATGGGGATCACGGCTTGTCGGGTCCTGGGCACTCAATGGCTGATGGGGGTGATGATTGGGGGTTATAGGTGACGCCACCTGTGGTACCTAGTAATATGGTTATCAGCGCTGCATCCAGACGCTGAGGTGATGGTGTGGTGCAGCAGAGGTAGTACAACTCCCCACAAGCGGAGCTTTTCCTCAGCGCGGCGGGGTAGATGATGGTGGTTATAGATGGGGTCCAAATCTTGGTGGTGCTGCAGAGACCTCTCGGGCAACAGAATAACTGAAACCAGAGATCAATTTACCTCAAAACAGTTCTTTACTGGTACCAGATGGATAAGGTACACGCTACAGTCAGGCTCACCGGGAATTATAGCCACAGGTTTCAGGGTTCACCTCGGAGTCTGTCAGAGGTGTCTCTCAGTTATCCTTCTTGGTCTCTGTTTGTAATGGCTCTCTGTTCTCTCACACTAAAGTCTGGTTACTGGTCCCCAGGTCTGTTGCCTTAAGTCTTTGTTACCTCTTGGCGTCTTGGACTTAGCTTTGGGAAAGTGGTTAGGCTCCTTGGTGGGTGTTGTGGCTCCCTTATGAGGCCCACAATGCGCTGGTCTGTGGTTTGGGATAAGCCTAATCAAACCGCCTCGGCTTCAGAATACCAGTGTGACCTGGGCACTCCAGATGGCTCCAACCAGACCTGGAGTGTCCCCTTATTGTCTGGGTCACCTCCTCTCCTTAAAGGTGCCCTCTCCTCAGGACAGCAGGGTCCCCTGCATCTGTCCATTTCCTCTCTTTGTCACCTTCTGACTAACTTGTGTGTCGGCTGTCACTCATGTTTCCCGTTCTCCTAAGCTCCACCCCCCGGGACCTACTGAATTACAGTCCCCTGTGCGAGGGTGTCTGTGGGTGGGTTCGGTGGACAGACTCTGTAGTTCTCCCTTCTACCTGTGACTATGGGGATACTACACCTTTCTTTTGGAGTGCAGTACCTCCCTGTGGTGTCCTGCCAGAGGGGCACCACACATCCATCTGGACCATCCAGTGTTGCTCAGCACTCATCAGTAAACAAGACTGTTTGAAAATTAGTCTTCATGTATGTGTGGGCCCAATGCAACAGTTTCTAATATTCAGCACTGTTTAGGGGTGGACGAATAGTAGGTTTATGCACCACAGCAAGCTTTTGAAGAATCCCACACCTTGAGGTTTGAGGGAGTCCAGAGGCACCAGCAGCTTCAAATATCTGTTTGTTGGTTTGTAAGGCCTTTTTAGCAGCTGCTCTCTTAATCCGATGAACTTGCCTGGCAGAAACCTTCCTCATTCTGCCTTTATCTACACGAACACGTCTGTGCTCAGAATCAGCCCCAAATCTCTTCACAGTACGAGGATCGTGCTTACGTTTTCGTGCAATATCTAACATTTTCATCCCTTGTCCAAGGCATTGCACTATTTCGTGCTTTTTGGCAGCAAAGAGATCCTTTTACTTTCCCATGTTACTTGAAAACTGTGACCTGCTTAATATTGTGGAACACCTAGTTTTCTTTTTATTGGGCTCACCTGCCAAACTGATTATCACAGGTATCTGAGATTGATTTCAGTGATCCAAAGAACCCTGAGACACAATAACATCAATGGGTTTCATTGACGAAAAAAACCCTATGACACTTAAAACCAATTTGCATAATAATTTGGAACATGGTGTATATTGCATACTTGTGGACACGTGACGACCATTCCTATCTTTGAAACCTCACGCTATGTGTGGATTAACAGATCTGCAATCACATAGAGTGACACAGAGTGACTGCAAGTTTGTTGTTTTAGACCTAACAACCTTTTTAACTTATTGACATGTAGTATAGACTTACTTGTATAAAGAATAATGCAAGAGCTGAAAATGACCCTTTTGCAGATAAGATAATACAGGACTTTTTTGCAGTTCTCTTCAGTGGTCATTCAGTAGAGCTACAGAAACTGTGGGGAAGGAAGGAGAGTGCAATAGGGTCTTATCCTTGAGGCAATTCCAATAGAGCAATAAAATGAAGCTGTTGACCTGGTATGGTTGTGTGACCCACAACCAGTGTGTAAGCGTGGTATGGCTGCTGCTGGATCAACAATCCACTGTCATGCAGTGGAAACAAGCGATGGACCAAGAAGGGACAGTGTTTTTTGGGATCCGCGCTGCTCATGCAGCGGAAGAAAGACAATTCGTCGGAGATGATGGTCAGAATCCTGGCTTAATCCCAACGCATTTGGGAGCTCCGAGATTTTGACCATCATCTCCATCGAATTGTGTTTCTTCCACTGTGAGCAGTGTGTATCCAAACAAACACTGTCCCTTCTAGGTCCATACAGTAGAGCTTGTGCAAGATCCCTCGATACCTTGGAGAATGTGCATTCATTGTACTGTTGCAGCTGTATAAACGCTGTACGTTGCCTTCTTCTACCTAATAAAAATGAATGCTTCTCTTTCAGTGAAGAACAGCTGATACTGCAGGAAAGAAAATATCTGTTTGAAGTTTTATGTCTTTAAATAATCTGATGTTAATAATAATAATAATATAATAATGTCACATTAATTATAATTGAGGAAAAATAACCTCCATATTTCCAAGGTATAAAACACAAAACAGCTTTGTGTAATTAAAAATGTATTGGAAGTAAAACAAAAAAAATGAGGTACTGTTCCAGGACCATGTACAGCAGCTACAGTAACCTGCAAGAAAGCCTAATATATCATCTGGGAAGGCCTATTTTTCACATGAATTGGATAGTAAATCAAAAGAAAACTATTTGTCATGGGTATAACTGCTTTTGACGCACAAGTGGCTCCTTCCACAACTCTAGTCCTTGATCTTTGCTAAGAAATGTTACCTGACAATAAATAGGTCTTTTTAACTCCTTCGAATCAGAAGTATTAGAAGAATTTCACACATATGAAGAAAAGAAGGAATTATGGCAGATAGAAGCAACAAAACTATATAATGTATTCTCATGAGAAAATAGATGATGGCTTTAGAAATGTTTGATAACAGGTTTAGAAAAGCACTTTACTTTGATGTTTGACATTACGTTCGGTTTTTCATCACTAAATAACAAAAAAAAGTATTTCTAGTCTAACTAAAGACCTTGTTTAGAACAAATATAGGTAAACTTTGATCAGTAGTTTTTAAAACGTTATTCCAGTAGTTTTTGTTTTTGGTATCTCACTGCCGGAGTGCTGCTTTAAATGAAAGTCCCTTGCTCCAGTCTAATACTCATCCACCACCTTCTTCACCTTTTTTTCAGTATGGCTCCGGTCAGCCTGAGGATTTTTGTGACCTGCCGGAAGCTCCAAAGTTTCATGGAGGAGGTCAGAAATCAATACAAGGCAATGTGTGTCTTGTTCTGGCTTTCATACACATGCATTAAGCACTTGTACTGTAGCTTCTGACTTCCGGACAGTCAGAAGTTACGAGCACAAGATAGTGCCATGGGACTAAAGCGATGCTGAAAAAGGATGAAGCTGTTGGAGGGTGAGTATAAGAACAAGGGCAGGAGTCTTTGACTTAAAGCACCACTCTAGCACTACAGTGGTGCTTTAAACTTATTTACCTGCTTTTTGAACTTTTGTTAGTTTTGTCCATTAGAGTTGTGTCACATCTCCTCCA
Source organism: Allobates femoralis (assembly GCA_033576535.1). Classification (NCBI taxonomy): domain Eukaryota; kingdom Metazoa; phylum Chordata; class Amphibia; order Anura; family Aromobatidae; genus Allobates; species Allobates femoralis. The sequence goes on along the minus strand of JARQOC010000008.1, from coordinate 144,672,570 downwards.
GAGCCTGGTCCTGCAACATCTGCTTCTGTCACCCGTCACCGCTGTTTTCACTCTGCAGGTGGTGCTGGTGATAGGGGAAAAGTCAGAGCAAAATAATTCTGGACAGTACGGGCTCTGCCATCCACTAAGGTTACAGTGGTAGTACCTTTCAGTCTGACAGTGGGGTGTGTGTGTTTTTTCTCATATACAAAAAAAAGGTTTTCAAGTTTCTATCCAATGAATGGTGAAAAACAGGCACCGCCTGTTTACACATAAATAAGGTAGTTATTGAAGGGTTAACAACCGGGCACCACTATCCCTTTCACGGATCTCCCAAACCTCTTCAGTCCTGTTAGTAGATATATGAGGCACCTGAATATGGTGTTCAACGCTTAGCAGATAAACATCCTTGCTCCGACAAATAGAAGAAAAGAAGCAGCACTCACCACTTGGAGATAGTTCCGTTTATTAGTTTAATTTTATTTCATGGTGACCAAGGACCCATAAAGCGGTAACCCAGCAAAACGGCAAGCTGTCGTCCGTCGACTTCCTCACTCCCTCTCCCCGCTTTGATCATCCTGCTGTGAAGTTGGCAAGACAGATCTAATAAAGGAAAATATCTCCAGATGGTGAGTGCCGCTTCTCTTCTTCTATTTGTTGTTTACACATAAATAACATTAGAGTGCTATTTACAAATCTGTTATATAATTGCCTTGTGGCGTCCGTCATGCATTTCCAGGATGTCCAGGAATCCCAGAATTCCAAGCGTTGGTGGCAGCCATATTGTTTGAAATATGACTGCTGATGGTATAGTGCAACCACAGAGCTCGCTCATCACGTGACATCACCACCCTAACAAACATACTGCTCTCCTTGTCACATCACTGCAAGTAAAGGAGAGTGCATGGATCCCAGACAGTGCACAGTGCCCCAGAAAGCACATAGGGGAGCATAGACAGTGAAAGGGCCACCAAAGATAGCTCACGGGGTCTAAGACAGCAACGGGGTTTCAAACAGTGCACGGGGCCTCAGACAGCACACGGGGGGCAGAGACTGTGCAAGGGTCCCATAATAGTGCACAGGGGAACACAGACATCACGTAAGACCTCAGAAAGCAAACCAAGCCCCAGAAAATTCATGGGGCCCTACACAGCGCACGGGGCCCTGGACAGCACAAAGGGCCTGTTATAGCACACAGCGGGCAGAGACAGCACAAGGGGAAGAGTGAGTGCACAGGGGGAGACAGCTCAAGACAGCTCAAAGGAAAGAGCACATGAGGGGAGAAGACAGCATGATGTAGAGACCTCGGAGCGGCCTCCCTCTTGACACTGGAGGGAGATCCCAAATACTGGAGAGACACGTTTGGGAGGCTCCGCCAGGATATAGAGGAAGACTTGGAGTGGGTGTGCCGACGGTGGAGCGCAGAGCGGGCCCGCGAACTGATGAACATGCGGGAAGACCGAGAGGCACGGGAGGCGACTGTAGCAGCGCGAGCGGTCGTGGAGTATTGCGTCTTGTTACCACCTGGTCCGCCACCCGTCTAAACCCAGGACACAGGGACTCAGACAGAAGCCCCTGTTGATCCACCGTCCTGGCCCAGCAACTATCTCCAGATCGAAGTAGCGCAACCATCCCCAGAGGAGCCGGATGTCATGGCGGAAGACGAGGAGGTGGGAGATGAGTCAGACTCCGAGGATCCAGATGACGGTGAAAGAGCCTCCGGAGGGAGCACCCCAGATCTCCGTGGGTGCAGCAGAGACCAGAACCATGCCGCGAGTCTCGACCAGCAATTCACCCCTGCCAGCATACTCGACTCCGCTAAGTTTGCCGAACCAGCAGGCTCATCAGAGCCAGCGAGAGGAGTGGTGGCGAAGAGAACAGGCCACCCGTCGGCTCCGCGATGAAGTCTGTACACAACCCCCAGTACCCCTGGAATTGCGTAGACAAGGAACAGTGGTATCCACATATTATGAGGAAGGATGGGGATTCATCCATGAACCTGGACTAAATGAGGACATTTTCGTAACAAGGAGAGACATGGAATTGCACTTGCGGCACGGTCACCCAGACCGTGATCTGTACCCAGGTGAGCAAGTGACTTTTGAGAGACATGCAGGACTGATGGGTTGGTTCGCCATCCATGTGTCCTGTCTTGATTGACTCGAACTAGACTTTTGTACAAAAAAGACGTTGAACGTATATAGCCCCCTCTTCTTATCTTGCAAATGAAGAATTCTGCCCCTGTTGATAGTGTGTTGTTGTGATGATGTATAGCGGTCCGGCGGTGATAACTCACACTGGACTGTGCTGGACAATATGTTACCGCTGGACCCGCACAGTTAGTACCGGTCCCTGTTGGGCCGACGAGGACTCCAAAGTTAAATTATGTGCAGAAAGTTGTTGACCGGAGAGTAAGATCTTGGCTAATGGGTGACATGACGACCGTGAGGTCTGTAATGACCACTGCTGTTTCTTGCTTTCTACTTCTCTACTCCTCCTGTTGCTGTCCAGCTAATATACCGTATATACTCGTGTATAAGACGACTTTTTCAGCCCAAAAATTGGGCTGAAAAGTCCCCCCTCGGCTTATACACGAGTATATACATGTGTGTGCTGAGTGTGACGGGGACGGGGGCTCTGACTGGGGGCAGGAGGAGGCAGGAGGGGGCTGCAGTGACACCGCGCGGTCACGTGGGCCCGCCTCATTGATATGCACGCATCCCCCTGTCCATCCCCGGCAAGGGGATGCAGTGCATATTGCCGGACACAGCCCCTGGCGGCCCCCGGCAGTGGTATGCATCCCCAAAACCCCCCGCCTAGTACTGGGCCCCCATGCTGCGGCACAGCATACAGTAGTTCATACACTACCATCTCTCCCTGCAGCGCGCGGCTCCTCCATGTCCCAGCCGGCATCTTCCTGTAGTGTCATGTGACTGGCGCGTCACATGACACTACAGCAACAAGCCGGGCGGGAGATGGTAATATATGAACTACTGTATGCTGTGCCGCAGCATGGGGGCCCGGTACTAGGCGGGGGGGCTGTATACCACTGTCGGGGGCCCTGTATATCACACTGCTGGGGGCTGCAGTATACACCTGTGCTGGGGGCTGCTGTATAAACCCCCGGGGGCCTGCTGTATAAACCCCCGGGGGCCTGCTGTATAAACCCCCGGGGGCCTGCTGATACCCCCGGGGGCCTGCTGATACCCCCGGGGTCCTGCTGATACCCCCGGGGGCCTGCTGATACCCCCGGAGGCCTGCTGATACCCCCAGGGGCCTGATGATACCCCTGGGGGCCTGCTGATACCCCTGGGGCCTGCTGAATACCCCTGGGGGCCTGCTGTATACCCCTGGGGGCCTGCTGATACCCCTGGGGGCCTGCTGATACCCATGGGGCCTGCTGTATACCCATGGGGGCCTGCTGTATACCCCTGGGGGCCTGTTGATACCCCTGGGGCCTGCTGAATACCTCTGGGGGCCTGCTGAATACCCCTGGGGGCCTGCTTATACCCCTGGGGGCCTGCTTATACGCCTGGGGGCCTGCTGTATACCACTGGGGGCTGCTGTATACCATACTACTGGGGCCTGTATACCACACTGCTTGGGGCTGTATACCTCACTGCTGGGGGTTGTATACCTGTGCTGGAGTCCACCCTCGGCTTATACACGAGTCAATAAGTTTTCCCAGTTTTTGGGGGCAAAAGTAGGGGGGTCGGCTTATACACGGGTCGGCTTATACACGAGTATATACGGTAGCCACTTTTGCTCCATTATTTCAATCTCGCAAAACCAATGTCATCTCTCTGTGCTGCGCAACTGATCTCTCTGATCCGGAATGAGAGCTTTTAAAATCCATCTCACCAGGTGGGACATGACAGCCCTTTTAGTTCAGTGAGGTTAAAATGTAGGCCTGAGTTCCCTGACTGCTGTGGTGACCTTGTGCCGACAGAATTTAAAGGATTTAAATCATAGAATCATTAAAAGTAGAGTTGGAAAGGACCTCCTGGGTCATCTGGTCCAATTCCCTGTTCAAAGCAGGATTTACTAAGTCATCCCAGACAGATGTCTGTCCAGCCTCTGTGTGATGACTTCCATTGAAGGACAACTCGCCACCTCTCATGGCCGCCTGTTCCGCTCGTTGATCACCCTTGGCAGATAACCAAAGTATTCATCAGAACAGGGAGGAATTACTCTACAGTTGTACATGTTTTTTTACAATATCCAGGCAAATATCATGAAAGAAAATCTTTACAGATTTGTGTTCATATAACACTGTCAAAAAGTATTTCAGAAAAAAGTTTTTTTAAGCACACTTTTTTTTATGTACCATCAGACAGCAAATATGTTGAGAAGTTGACTATATGTTAAAATAATAAAATATGTAAAAATAAATAAATAAATAAATAAATAAATAAATAAATAAAAATATAAAAATAAAAATAAAATATGTTTGTATAACTCGAAAAGGCAATTTAATATAACCCACTCATGTAAAAAAAAAAATAGCGATGACCTCCCTTCCCCCTATATGCCGGCCTATAGATAAATAGCCTCAACTGTATTCCATTTAGTGTCCATTCATCATATATTGGTTTTCTGGACTTCATCCTTTTCTATGAATAGTATTAGCAATTTATTGAACTAATTTGTTACAAAAAAAACCCTTTATGTTTTGTAAAGAATAACTGTGGTTTATGTTTTTTTCGTAAATCAATAATACACATAAAAAACTGAAATGTTGTAATGTAGCTGCATCTCAATGAATTAGAATATCATCAAAAAGTTAATTTATTTCAGTAATTCAAAACATAAAGTGAAACACATATATTTTATAGAGTCATTACAGAGGGATCTATTTCAAGTGTTTAATTTCTGTAAATGTTGATGATACAGCCAATGAAAACTTAAACATCATTATCTCAGAAAATTAAAGTAGGGAGGACGAAGGATCTGAGAGATAAAATATGACCTAAATAGATATCAGAGGCTTCACCTTGTGTGGTTGTGAGAGTCACAACCACTATAAAGGCAGATCACGGCTGCTCAGCGTGGTGCATATAGAGTAGGGAGGATGAAGGGTTAAAAACTGTGCTGCTGTATTATAACAATAATAATAATCTTTATTTATATAGCCCAAACATATTTTGCAGCGCTTTACAATTCAGAGGTTCATATACAGTCATAACAGTTATCAAAGAATACACTAATTAAAGCAAAATAATGACAGACCTGCTCATAAGAGCTTACAATCTAACAATGAGGAGTGACACAAAGTACTGGGGCTTATTTACAATGATGGTGCAGCCAACATAAAGAAGTGGGGAATAGATAAGAGTTGCATGAGTGGCCACCAGCCATTATTTGTAAAGCTTTTGAGTCTGATTGAGCGGATAGGCTATGTCTAAATGACTTTGACTAGGGAGCATGATAGGCCGCCCTAAAAAGATGTGTTTATAGGGAACAGCAATGGAAAAAGAAAACTTCCAGCACCAGGAGTCTCTTTATTAAAATCTTCAGTATTTTATTTCCATGTCAAGTTAAAAAACATCATGGGGACGCAGCCCCTAAATGATTGACGCATTTCGAACAAAGTTCTTAATCATAGGCCTATGAGCTTTGTTCGAAACACGTCAGGCATTTATGGCTGCGTTCCCATGATGTTTTTTATCTTGACATGGAAATAAAATACTGAAGATTTCAATGAAGAGACACCTGGTGCTGGAATGTTCCTTTTTCCTTTGCTATTGCTAATGAGTGGTATCCAGCCACTTGTTCCTGGCATTTATGTTCATCTGGATTCTGGTGAGGCACCACTAATCCCCTTTCCTGCTCCCAGTATGATGTTGTTTTTGGGAACGCCTGAAACTATGTAAATTGTGGGTAGACCTAATTTCTTGGGGTAGAGCATTCCAGAGAATTGGTGCAGCTCAGAATTCTTGGAGTCGGGAATGGGAGGTTCGGATTAAAGCAGAAGTTAGTCTAAAGTTGCTTCCAGACTGTAGAGAACAGGTGGGGTGATAAACAGAGATGAGGAGGGAGAGGTAGGGAGGTGCTGCACTGTGAAGAGCGTTGTGGATGAGAACAAGCAATTGGACAATTCGACATTGTTTTTTATCTTGACATGGAAATAAAATATTGAAGATTTTAATAAAGAGACTTCTGGTGCTGGAACTTTTCTTTTTCCATTGCTGTTCCCTATAAACACATCTTTTTAGGGCGGCCTATCATGCTCCCTAGTCAAAGTCATTTAGACATAGCCTATCCGCTCCATCAGACTCAAAGGTTTTACAAATAATGGCTGGTGGCCACTCATGCAACTCTTATCTATTCCCCACTTCCTTAAGTTGGCTGCACCATCATTGTAAATAAGCCCCAGTACTTTGTGTCACTCCCACCTCATTGTTAGATTGTAAGCTCCTATGAGCAGGGCTGTATAGTGTGTGGGCAGCCAGTGTAATGACTGGCATAGAGCGGAAGCATCCAAGTAACGATTAGCCAGATAGGTGATCTTGGATGCTGCATTAAGGATGGACTGGAGAGAGGAAATCCCAGTGAGGGGGAGGCCAATTAATAGAGAATTACAATAATGAAGGCGGGAATGAATCAGGGCCATGGTGAGGGTTTTTGTTGTTTCCAAGGTGAGAAATGGTGGATTTTAGAGATGTTGTTCAGCTGCAAGCGGCAGAAGTGGGCAAGAGAGTGTATGTATTGGGTGAAGGAAAGATTAGTGTCAATTTTAATACCCAGACAGTGAGCCTGCTGCCTAGACGTTATCGTGGTGCCGCACACCGAGTGGGAGATGTCATATTTAGGGAGGTTAGTGGAGGGCGGGATCATAAGACGTTCAGTTTTGGAAAAGTTGAGTTTTAGGTAAAGAGTGGACATTATATTCCACGAGATTGATTTATTAGTCAGTGTTTCATGGCTCACTGGCCCCTTCCTCAGAACAATCAATATAATGCCATGTTTCAGGTCATTTCATGGACCCTGAAATGCGTTGACTAATACATCAATATTATATTTACCCTTTCATGTCTCAAAGGAATACAGCTGCAGAATTTTTAACCCTTCATCCTCCCTTCTTTAATTTTCTGAAATAATGACCTTTGGGTTTTCATTGACTGTAAGCCATAATCATCAACATTTACAGAAATAAACATATGAAATAGATCCCACTGTGTGTAATGACTCTATGTATTATATACTTTTTCACTTTTTCTATTGAATTACTGAAAAAATAACTTTTTGATGGTATTCTAATTCATTGAGATGCAGCTGTATATCTTATTAGAGAAATCTGCTTCTTTCTTTTCCTGGACTAATCATTCTTCTTGAAAATTCTCAATTCATGTATAAAATCTGTCTTTAGTGAATGCAGAGTTTCCTACCTGTCTTTGGTGAATACAGAGTTTCCTATTTCTGATACTGAAGATGACAGTTGGTGTCATATCCCACAAAGTGGCCACCTCCATGGAGATACCAGGAAAACATAGTGTGGTTCATGCAAATACTGAAACATATTATGAGACCTGCTGACAGGCAGCACTCAGAGGGTTAAGTGTCACAGTGCAATCAGCCACTGACTGCAGGAGCGCTAGGATCAGGAAGAGTCAGGGAGATGGAAATATATGTAAAAAGGTTTTATTAACCTCTAACAAGCCACAACGCGTTTCCGCAGCACACCGCTGCCTTCATCAGGTGATGCCCATCACCAGCACTGCCCATGAAGGCAGCGCTGGGCTGCGGAAACGCGTTGTGGCTTGTAAGAGGTTAATAAAACCTTTTTACATATATTTCCATCTCCCTGACTCTTCCTGATCCTAGCGCTCCACAGACCGTTAAATTGCTGTCTCCATTATCCATACTTTTGGGTAATACCGGCAGGAGCAGCTCTGGGCAGGAGGAGAACCTTCAAACATCGTTCCTAAACCACAGGACCTGCTGGAAGAAGCTTGCATTCACCACTGAAGGCCCTGTGGTGATGTATTTCTGGTTTGGTCACATGACCGCAGCATAGATCTCCAGGCTCTGTGGATACTGCCAGCTGTCCCTGCAAACACCTCCAAGGAGGAGGCATAACACTGAGACGAAACACCGGAGTTGTGCAGGACGTGCAAAATCACCTATGTTGAGTGGCCACACGGCCCCTTCCAACAAATTTCCCTTGTTTAAACTTCCTTCACATGCGCTCCCACCCCCCTTTCTTGTCCAGCACTGGATCCTGACCTCGCTGCATATGAGGCACAGTGCAGGTAGCGCAGTGGAGCTCCAGCTGACATATGTGACCTGTGCAGACTGCTCCGGTTCTAGTACTGAAGTATCCACTACCCCTGGGGTGGTGAGGAAAATGACATCCTTCATAGCTGGCATATCTTGTGGGGGATTCATCATTAATAACACTGACTGCGTACTGTAGGCACACAGCAGCAAGGTGTAGCACAGTGTAGCTGAGTTGTACTGCACTGCCAAGATGGCACCGAGCTCCGCAATGATGCCTCTTTGCTTTGCTAGGGGCCTCTTCCAATGCCAGGACACAATCGCTTACAGAATATTATTGTTTGCACAATTTTGTTGCATAGCTCTTAATTAACCGATTCATGTGCTGCAGAAGGCACCTGACTTGCAAATCCCACTCCCCATGCCACAGGTAACACCTGAACTTGCAGTTGGTTGAAGTGATTATTGAAGCCTGACATATATGTAAAAGAAATAAGGAAAACAAATATGTTTATTTAGCTCACCAATTGATCTGGAATGTAGAGTAAGGCTAGTGGGCAGCAATGCAGTAACAAGTTAAATATTAATAATACATATGACACACTTGTGTGCAAACTGGTGGCTCAGTAGTTATCACTACAGCGCTGTGGTCCTGGGTTCAAATCCCATTAAGGGCAATGTCTGCAAAGAGTATGTTCTCCCCGTGTCTGCATGGGCTTCCTCTGGGCACTCCGGCTTCCTGCCACACTTCAAAAACATACTGATTAGATGTTAGATTGTGAGCACTAATAGGGACAGTGTTGCAAATGCATTTAAAGCCCTAAGGCCGGTTTCATATTGCGGGTCACATCCGATCCGAGGCTGTCCGTGTAAGCCGGACAGCACCGGACCGGATTTTGGCCCCATAGCCTACGGGGCCGGATAGAAGCCGGATGGCAGCTCTCTGTCATGTTCCATGCCCCATCCACCATCAGCTGCCGGTTTTATTTACAGCTCCTATGCCCAGGATGATGTGTGTGGGAAGCAGTGAATATCCACTTTCTTTAATAACGGGCACACATGATTGCCTACAGCTGTTGGGTGATCATGGTGATTTGCGTGTGCCCACTGTTTAACAAAATTTTATATGTGCTGATTACCCTGCCCATCATACTGCCCATCTCTTGGCGCTGGCTTCAGTGCTGAGAAGTGATGGTCAGGCGGGAGCAGTGCATAGCAAATTTTCTTAAACAGCAGGCATAAGTGATAATCGGCAGGCACCGCTGCAGCCTCCTGTTACCCGCCCCTGCCTCCTTGACGCACATCACCGATGCCAGCCCTGCACAGCAACAGCCAAGTATCATACATCCCGACTATAAGACATAACTTCACTTTCCTCAAAAATAATTTGGGGAAAAAGTGTGTCAAATACTCCAAAAAATACCATAAGCATGAAAACATTGTGGCAAAACTTTGTAGGCAGTGGTATCGGTGTGTTATAGATGTATGTCAAATCATGCTAGTAAAATAGCTGAGGAAAAAAACAGTATTCTATGTAACATACTGGTGAGAATTTGTCTCCTGGTGAAGGGGCATGGAATTGCCCAGAAATGTGTAGACAATTAAACAACATCTTCTTTCACGTACTGGAGTCTTTGGAGTGTTTGCAGTAAGCGCGGATCATGGAGCACCGCTCAAATAGGATTATTTTTCGCAGACATGTATTTTTGCATGGAGGGTGGATCCAGCAGCTATTGTAACACATGCAGACACTGAGTTGTGGGTTTCACAACCTTGAAAGGTGAGCAGTGACATCAGCTTTATTGCTTGTTTCATTAAAAAAAAGGATAAGACGCTAGTGCGCTTTGTTTCTCCCCTCTTGATCCTGTTTAGTGCCAAAAAATTATTTGTAACACCCAAGAGTGGGCAGCACTATTCATGTGGTATGGTATGTGCATTCAATTAGGCTAATAAAACAGATGTTTAACTTTTTCCTTGTGTCTATTGGATTCTTTGTGAGGCAGTCACAGTTATTTTTTTTGTATTTCATCAATACTAATGGCTTCCTTATGCATAAACACAAAAGAAATGTCTTCTTGACTAGGAGCAGCACAATAATCACAATAATGAAGCAAGCAGCAGATGCCACCTGTCCGTCTCTGGACCTGCCTCACAGAAACAGTGGCCCCAATTCATCAAGACTGGCGTTATTCATGCTGGTCTTGATGAAGCATATGCTGAAATCAGTCCTTTCTGATTCATGAAACTTCATAGGTTATGTGCTTTCGATCTGGAGGTGCTGCATGTTGGAGGCAGTGCCTCCCGACTTGTGGGAACCCGCTGGTGCATGCAGGGAGACCATAGCCACTCTGTACTGTCTGCATGGCGTACAACTGATGGTGACTGTTTCCAACTTTGCAGCATGAAATTAACATACTGCTGAGATGTGGAAGTCCGGAAACCCAAATTGCAGCCGAAATAAAAAAGCGGAGGGGAGAAGCACAGTGAGCAAGGGATTTCTTAAAATCATCCACTGAGTTGGTACTGTACCACGCATCATTTTGCATGCAGCAGCAATACACAGCGTCCAAATCCCTGCAATTCCTTACCGTGAGCACATACCCTTAATGAATCCTGCAGGTCTCAAAAGTGGTACAAGCCTTGCCATATACCTTACTCTAATCAGGACCTACAGTACAATTTCTGGCATATATTATGCTGCAGATCATTATGAATTAGAGGCTCTGTGGTGTCACGCTGTGTCCTGCCCAGCTGTGCCCATTTTGGTGGAAATGGGCAAAACTGGCCTGAAAAAATTGTTATGGTGTTAACATGTATGAGCAACATTAAGTTGTGCAAAAATGTTTTGACCTATTTTTTCCACCCCACATTTATTATTTTCATTAGTTTTGTTTTATTCTCATTGAATAACTTTGATGAAAATCAAATTTATGGTCCAAATTTAAGCAAACGGCTGAACTCAAAGTTTGTCAGAATTGCTCGTCACTAATATCAATGTGGCACCCCAAGGGTTAATGTGCCACAGAAGCATCAACACAGGTTTACTCCCCATACAACACTACACTAGAAAGTGGGAGGAGTTTAGGTGGCACCTGCACTAGTGGGAGGAGCTAAGTTGTTTACCACGGAGCAGAAGTGACAGTTAGTTCAGTCAGAGTCAGAGGTTGAGTTTGAGTGTGTGTGTGATCCTTATGCTGAAGCACCACTTGCCCTCATATACTGCAATTACCTCTACTCTCATCATTTCTACTGCTACCTCTACTCTCCTGCAGCATCAATAACTATCCTCACAGACTTTAACTACTACTACCATTGCCCCGGGGAACCCAGTTCTGCCCACAGGAACTATTCTATCCAAGCGGCTATCCCATCATCCCCGGAGGTTCTGCAGCAGCGGCGGCCCCATTACTGGCCGCATATAGTGGGTGGCGTCAAGAGTCAACCCCCATTTTATTGTGCGGGTCCGGGACACGGTCCGGACCAGGACCGCCGTGACATTCCCCAGCAGTACCCCGGTCCGGCACCGAGTACCCCGTCCCAGTGGGCTCCACATCTGTATATGCAAAAAAATAGTTAATTTTCAGTATTCGACCTGTTCTTCAAAAAATACTGTCTAAAACCTGTTGCTGCCAAAGCAAATCTATATTTTCAAGAATAAATATATCAAATGCAGCATTTTATTGACATAGGAAAACATTGTAATTTGAGAGGCAGGCCCTTAAGTGGGCTATAGAGGTAATGGCTATCAGTGTGGAAAAAAGTGAAGATCAACTCAGAGATCAAAAAAATCCATAAAGTAATTCACATTTTTAGCGTTCTCTGCACTCGCTTATGTTCTTCTTAAATGTGCAGCATCCACTGAATGAGGCAATTTGCAAAGACATCAATATAGCAGGGTAAGGAGGTCTGCATCACAGCAGATGAATCTCACAAGATAACTCTAATATAACTTGATATGGACATTCATCCATCTATCTATCTATCTATCTATCTATCTATCTATCTATCTATCTATCTATCTCTATCTGTATCATTGCTAATAACAAACTGCAATAGCTAAACATTTTTAAACATCGATTATAAATTACCGTTACCGTTATTTATTATCAAAAGCAATTATTGTGCCCACATAAAAAAATCTACTTGACATAGTTTTTAAGACAAAATGCCCAGTTTCTGTTAAATGGAAATCCTCTTGATCCCAAAATACTTGCACAATCACCTTTTTAAAGGGAACCTGTTGGCATAATTTACTACCCTAAAGACCGGACTGTAATGGCGCCATATAAGTCATAATCATCAACATTTACAGAAATAACCACTTGAAATAGATCACTCTGTGTGTAATGACTCTATATAATATATGTGTTTCACTTTATGCATTGAATTACTGAAATAAGTGATCTTTTTGATCATATTCTAACTTTTTGAGATGCACTTGTAAGTTACGATGGACTATACTTACTGCAGACCTCTGGCAAAGGAGGACCTTCAGTGATACTTGAAGTAAGGCTGGGGTCAGACTTGGTTTTGGAGCCACGTTTTTTCAGGCAGCTCTAATCCCGGACATCATTAACGGCAAGCGCTGCCTGGAAACGGGGCCCCATAGAAACCTGTTGTGTACCTTAGTAGCAGCCACTCACAGAGCTGCAGGAGGTGCGCTTTAGCTGAGCGCACAGCAAATGCTGCCTGCATCGTTTTTCTGTGCGCTGAGGAAAAGTGGCCATCCTGCAGGTCTGTGTGCGGCTGCTACTAAGGTACACAACGGGTTTCTATGGGGCCCGTTTCCAGGCAGCGCTTGCCCTTAACGCTGTCCGGTATTAGCGCTGCCTGGAAATATGGCTTCAAAACCAAGTCTAGCCCTAGCCTTATAAATACGCCAAGGATTATCTTTGCACAAACGTTGCGAGGAAGTCTCACATTTCACCCTTTGAATGGTGAAGAGTGAAATTTGCCTCTGTATTGACAGCACAAATTAACATGCTGCAGATTATAACCTTGCAGCTCCTGTCAGTTTACACTGTGGATACATATGCATAAAATAATCTAATACAGGGGTGGGAAACCTCAGGCCCCAGGGCCATATGCAGCCCCGATGACCTTTTCCAGGCAGATTCTTGGGGACTGCAGTGCTCAGGCAGGTAGACGTGTTTCACCTTCTGGCTACCTTTTACATCCAGCTCCCCAGTGATCTCAGGCCCCAGCCTTAGCCCCCCCAGTGAGGTATATGCCCCAGCCTCTTCTGTGATCTCTATGCCCTAGCCTCAACCCCCTCAGTGAGGTATATGCTCCAGCCTCTACTGTGATGTCTATGGCTCTAGCAAACCTGGAAAAGCAGTTGAGTAGCAACATGACCAATATCACCGAACATCACAGCCACGCCAAAGAGAAGCAGCCCAAGCCATCACAGTAGGGGTGAATTGATTGTTTATCCAAATATAGCGAGGTCATTTTAAAGTTGATCATTTTGGGCTGCCCTCGAAGGATGGTAGAAATTTCCAAATGACCCCCGGCAGAAAAAGTTTCCCCACCCCTGTCCTAATATCTCATAATCTATGCTGATACTATAAATTGCAGTGGAATTTCAGCAAGCGAATACGGAGCTCAGTTTTTGCACTGTGCAAACAGCCTATTACTTATACTCAGGTCCTCCAAGGCAAGAGATGCTGCCTGTTCGCCCAAGACTGTGTTTCTGCAGTGGTTTGGTACGTTGTTCTGAAATGCAGCTTTCGATGATATCGTGCCTGGTTAGAATAATAACAATGAAGCCTTTGTTCGAGGCATACTTATTTAGGATACTAAATATTTAACTATTGTCCTTGGCAGAGATACAGAATGTTTATCTGCAAAGAAACCAATTGAATTTTCAATCAGTAGCCACCCAAATACCATGAAAGCTTTATTTTCAATGTGCTATCTGTAATTGTTAAATCATATAACACTTCTGTTGTGTTATTGTTGCCAAAGAAAATTACTCAAATGTATCTGCCGTTCATTGTATCACAGTAGCAGCTGAAATAACCCTTTCTACCTGCTGAGGAATATTTAGATATGCCACAGGGCTAAGCAACTGATCTCTGTTTACACCGCAGGCGGCGATCACACTACTCCGGATCACAACATATAGAAAGAAGCATGTCCATTTTGTTGTATTTATTTAAGTACAATCATTCTAAAATAAGTCATATTATGGAACTTTAAGTGAAAACTGTAGAATATTTTTAGTAAAAAGAAAAAGATTTCTGGACTCACTGCTTACTGCGATCTCTCCACTACTCATTGAAAAGGTGTCACTCTACTGCTAGCTGGCATAACATAGGAAAACAAACAAAAAAAAAAAGAACTTTCAACAAAATTGAAAATTTGAATTCCTTTATTTATGAAGTTGTTTAAAAGGTTATGTGGTGCCCCACTGGTCGGGACACAGAGGGGTACTGCACCCATAAAAGAGTGTGTAGTATTCCTGTGGCTGAGCAATTAGGATGCTGCATAAAGGACCCTCGTTACACGCATCCACAAACACCTTAGGTAGGGGACCGTGGGTGGACTCGCTAAGGGAGGACCCAGTCCCATGGGAGGTGTGACAGGGTAGAAAAGTGTGTGGGTGGGAGGAGTGTTAGACAGTTAGTAAGTGAAAGAGCTCCATTGGGGAGCAAGGAGTAGACGGCGGAGGGGCCGTCAGGTCTGAAGCGGACCCTAGGGGCACCAGTTGTTGCAGTGCGCCCGAGTCTGGACGCGGTACGACTACCGGCCGGAGGGGAATGGAGGACCGGCTCCAAAAACAGTACAGGTTTTCACCCCCGAGCTGCCGAACAGGAGGCCCGAGCTTTTTCAGGAAGTCGAGGCCGACACCCGACGCATTAGGAAAAGGCACCATAGAGGATCCGAGAGCTCGGAAAGGAGTCACAAAGAGAGGATCCGAGGGAGCTGGCTTCAGGTGGAGGTGCTGAGGGAGACGGGAGAGAGCACAGGAAGGGACCAGACAGGAACAGCAGGTATTCCACCGAGGGACCCAAGTGTGGCATCCTAAGTTCCAGTGACTACACAGGCCATGCAAACCTGAAAAGATTGTGTTTTAAGAACTGACAGTAAATCTGTTGCAACTTATAAATTGTGTGGTGTACTTCATTCATCTGCACCTGAGGAGTCGTCGACCTGTTACACAACTCCCATCATCCACTACTGCCCCGGGGATCCCACTCCATCTACAGGGAGCAAATCCATCTTGCTGCTTCACCATCACCCTGGAGGTCTGTCCCACAGCGCCGGTAATCTTACTGGAGCAGTAGGTGGGGTCATGAGTCACTATTTCTACTATTTCCATTGACTGTTCCCCTTTTCAACGACCACTAGTACAACGGAACCAGGCAACAGGCCCTGTGACATCCCCAACTAAATCAACACCTGGAACGGGTACCCCAAGGCCCTGGGGTGGGTCAGTTGCATGCATGGCTCCATATTGCCCCTCGGAAGCTTTCCAGTTTTATCTAACTTTGCCTTGTTTAACCCATTTATCATTTTTCGTTCTTCCTCCACTTCTTCCAAGAACCATAACTTTTTTTATTTTTCCATCAATATAGACATATATGGGCCTTTTTTTGTGTGGTGAATTGTAGTTTTGAATGACAGTATTTATTTTACCATAAAGTGTACTGAAAAACAAGAAAAAAATTCCAAGTGCGGTGAAATTGCAAAAAAACTGCAATTACACTTTTGTTTTTTGTCCTTTCTTATTTATCATGTTCACTATATGATAAAACTGATGTGTAGTTTTGATGCCTCAGGTCGGTACGAATTCGTAGATACCAAATATGTATATTTTTACTGTTATCTAAGGCGTGAAAAAAATCTGAAGTTTTTAAATAAAAAGAATTGCACTTTTGGTGCCAATTTCCGCAAACCGTACCATTCTAATTTTTCAGTATCTGGGGCTGTGTGATGGCCTGTTTTTTTGCCAATTGAACTATGTGACAACTGCTACAATTTTTTGGTAAATGCGAATTTTGATCACCTGTTATAGCATTTTATTGCAAAGTTGCAGTGACCAAACAAACTTAAGGCTGGCGTTTGGACTTTTTTTCTGTTACCCAGTTTACAGATTTGATTAATTCATTTTATATTTTGATAGGTCAGGCATTTCTGAAAGTGGTCATACATGTGTGTATTTTTTTTAATAGGTTTATTTTTAATGGGGCAAAAGAGGGGTGATTTGAAGTTTTTTTTCTTATTCTTAAAAACTTTTTTTTTACTTTTACTTTATTTAAACTGGCCTTTAGAACACCTCAGCACTGCACAGTGCAATTGCTTCTCATATTCATAGATGTGCTGAAGCTCATCTCTGAACAGGGGAAATTATCCCAAGTGCTCACCAGGCATCCACAAGCAGTAATTCATGACAGCATCTGGGGTGCTCACAGGATTCTGGTATGTGATGCCAATGTATCAAGGCCCCGTGATGGCACTACAGGAACTCTGATGCCAGCGGAAAATAGCGCGATCCATGCTGTGGTGCTTTGGAACATGATGTCAGTGATTGACAGCGTGATCCAAAGGGTTAACATCACCAATTGGATTGCTGATCCACTGTTTCCAAAAATTCACACCCTGCACGTCTTCCAACACCTGCAAACTCAAGCAATTTTATAAAATTCTTTTAAAAATCTATGCAAATTTGCACTTCAGTAAGGAAGTGGAAGACCTCCAGTGCCACCTTTAAGCAGCACCTTTTGGGCAGCACGGTGGCTCAAGTGGTTAGCACTGTAGCCTTTGCAGCGCTGGGGTCTTGAGGTCCTGGGTTCAATTCCCACCAAGGACACTAAGGACAACATCTGCAAGGAGTTTGTATGTTCTCCCCGTGTTTGCGTGGGTTTCCTCCGGGCACTCTGGTTTCCTCCCACATTGTAAAGATATTATTATTATTATTAATTTATATAGCGCCATTATATTCCATGGCGCTTTACATGTTAAAAAGGGCAGACTAGGACAAGTAACATAGTAACAATACAAGTAACAATAAATGTTGACAATTCAGTTGTACAGAAACAAGAGGGGAGAAATCCTGTCCACAAAGGCTCACAGTCTACGAGACATACTGATAGGATGTTTAGATTATGAGCTCCCAAGAGAGACAGCATTACTCATGTATGTAAAGTGCTATGGAATCAATAGTGAATAAATGAATAAATATTATTATAAATGAATAAATATTATTAAGTAGCTCCTCAAAGTCATAATCGCTTTCCAACAAGTTTTTTAATACGACTAGGGATTTGTTCCAGATCAGAACCCCAAACTACAGACGCTGCATTTCGGGGTAACTGCCCCTCATCAGTGTAGTGTCTGCGATATTCTGATCTGGCTGTGTGAGTGGGCTAAGACAAGGTCTGGGAACTTGCTATCCTAGAGGAGGGATGTGGCTGCAATCTCCTCACCTACTTAACTGTCTTCTTATGGTTGCAGGAAAACGTCTCTCCATAAGGTAGATAGCTAGTTCCAAGACCTTTAAAACTGTATTAAATTCTAAAAGTTGAACTAATCTCTTCTCCTGGACAAAGATGCGTTCGCCGATATTTTAGTAATTTACGCGTGTTTCCAATCATTTTTTTAAACACTGATGGCAAAGGCTGACACATTGTCCAAACACTGATGACACGTGATCCAAAACACTAATGACATTGAACACAAAACATTATTTGTAAGACTGATTGACCATGGGACAATGAACCAAAGAAACTCACCATCTGAGTTAGGATCTTAGCTAGGTCTGAAGATCATATCAACTACTAATGCAAAATTAACTTGACAGATAAATCAACACTTTCACAATTGTGTTAAAGATAGAAGGAAGCAAAATGAAGTAATTGAGTATATTAGAAAGATTTATAACTTTACAAATGCTGATTAATAGAGATGAACAGATCATTTGAAATCCTTTGAAATTCAAAGTCACAGAAATTTGATTTGCAGTCAATTAATTTGCACAAATCTCATTAGTAAAAAGCTTCTACTTGCTCACAAAATATACATGGGGGAGAAGGGAGAGAAAGAGAGAACCCAGCTGACCATAATAGCTTACACTTTACAGGGAAGACACAGAGAGAGGCCCCTGCTGACATAAGAAGTTAAAGCATAACCGCCATTTACATTTTTATGTAAAAATAATGTAGAGCAAGTGATTTTAATAAACTTTCAAATATACTTTATCAGAAAACTCTGCTGAAAACCATTCATAAACCTTCCACAAGGTGTCCCCACTACACTTTTGTTATTGACCAAATACTTATTTTCCACCAAAATTTAAAACATATTTATTTCCAATCAGACAATGCGATTTTCAGGATTTGTTTTCTCATTTTGTCTCTCATAGTTGAGGTCACCTCTGATGTCAATTACAGGCCTATCTCATATTTTTAAGTGGGAGAACTTGCACAATTGGTGGCTGACTAAATGTTTTTTTCCCCACTGTACAAATATACAAATATATGGAAAACAGGAACAGCACTAAAAGACAAAAATAATAAATGTGGTGCAAAGCCCTCCAAAAACCAATGTCCAAAGGTATAATATAAAGAGAAGTAGAAGTCAGCACTCAATAGTCAAAATACAAAAAATGGACCATTAATCCCCCATAGCACAGCTAACACCAGCATAGCTGCAACAGGTGCACTATGTGGAATCTTGGATCTTCTACCAGAGGAATACAAGGAGTTTGATGGTTCTGTGCAGGATTTTAGTTGTTCCCTTTCCTGGACAGTGAATTTAGATGTTGCTCTTGGGATCTGTTGCAGCCATTTTTTCAATTTAGGGGTCACTGCTCCAAGTACTCCTTTCACCACTGTAATATATTATATATATATATATATATATATATATATATATATATATATATATATATACAGTGTTGGTCAAAAGTATTGACACCCCTGCAATTCTGTCAGATAATACTCAGTTTCTTCCTGAAAATGATTGCAATCACAAATTCTTTGGTATTATTATCTGCATTTAATTTGTCTTCAATGAAGAAAACACAAAAAGAATTGTCCTAAAACCAAATTGAATATAATTCCACACCAAACATAAAAAAGGGGGTGGACAAAAGTATTGGCACTGTTAAAAAAATCATGTGATGCTTCTCTAATTTGTGTAATTAACAGCACCTGTAACTTACCTGTGGCACCTAACAGGTGTTGGCAATAACTAAATCACACTTGCAGCCAGTTGACATGGATTAAAGTTGACACAACCTCTGTCCTGTGTCCTTGTGTGTACCACATTGAGCATGGAGAAAAGAAAGAAGACCAAAGAACTGTCTGAGGACTTGAGAAACCAAATTGTGAGGAAGCATGAGCAATCTCAAGGCTACAAGTTCATCTCCAAAGACCTGAATGTTCCTGTGTCTACCGTGCGCAGTGTCATCAAGAAGTTTAAAGCCCATGGCACTGTGGCTAACCTCCCTAGATGTGGACGGAAAAGAAAAATTGACAAGAGATTTCACTGCAAGATTGTGCGGATGGTGGATAAAGAACCTCGACTAATATCCAAACAAGTTCAAGCTGCACTGCAGTCCGATGGTACGACAGTGTCAACTCGTACTATCCATCGGCGTCTGAATAAAAAGGGACTGTATGGTAGGAGACCCAGGAAGACCCCACTTCTTACCCCGAAACATAAAAAAGCCAGGCTGGAGTTTGCCAAAACTTACCTGAGAAAGCCTAAAACGTTTTGGAATAATGTTCTCTCTTTTTGGGCAAAGGCATCAACATAGAGTTTACAGGAGAAAAAAAGAGGCATTCAAAGAAAAGAACACGGTCCCTACAGTCAAACATGGCGGAGGTTCCCTGATGTTTTGGGGTTGCTTTGCTGCCTCTGGCACTGGACTGCTTGACCGTGTGCATGGCATTATGAAGTCTCAAGACTACCAACAACTTTTGCAGCATAATGTAGGGCTCAGTGTGAGAAACACACTTCAAAAAGCACTAGAAAATGGTTTGAGAGAAAGCACTGGAGACTTCTAAGGTGGCCAGCAATGAGCCCAGACCTGAATCCCATAGAATACCTGTGGAGAGATCTAAAAATGGCAGTTTGGAGAAGGCATCCTTAAAATATCAGGGACCTGGAGCAGTTTGCCAAAGAAGAATGGTCTAAAATTCCAGCAGAGCATTGTAAGAAACTCATTGATGGTTATCGGAAGCAGTTGATCGCAGTTATTTTGGCTAAAGGTTGTGCAACCAAGTATTAGGCTGAGGGTGCCAATACTTTTGTCCGGCCCATTTTTGGAGTTTTGTGTGAAATGATCAATGTTTTGCTTTTTGCTTCATTCTCTTTTGTGTTTTTTCATTGAAGACAAATTAAATGAAGATAATAATACCAAAGAGTTGTTGCTCTCCTTAGTCGCAAAGTATACTGAGATATCATGGGATAAATAACATCCTCACCTAGTAACAAATCTATTTGATTTAATTAAAGATAAGATCCTAATAAAGGACTATACAATAAGAGAAGTGAAATGTCCGCTCACCTGTAAGCTCCTTCCCCTTCCTCTTTCTTTTCAATACCGATTGCAGTAGGCGGCTGCTAATAAGCACAATAGAGCACAATAACATCCTATGACCTACATGGTGTGACTTGAATTTTTGTACGTGTAAATTTTTAAAACTTTCTTGAATAAATGAAAATTTTAGCTACACCATAAAAGTTACTGCCTCCTCACATGTCGGATTTTTATTTTCTCTCTAATAAAGGGCTGGGAGGAATTTCGAAATAATTTTTTTGAAATAATAATAATAATAATAATTTTATTTATGCAGCGCCAACATATTACGCAGCACTTTACATTCCGGAGGGGACATGTACAGACAATATGAGACAATACAGAGTAACAAAAATTCAAATACCATGAGGAGTGAGGATCCTGCTCGCAAGCTTACAGTCTATAAGGAAATAGGGGAGACACAAAAGGTAACAGTAACAAATGATGTCATATATGGTCCAGCCATCAATATAATAATTAGGGGATTCACGTAACGCTGCATGAATCGGTCATCAGTCGGGATCTGTACAAGTACAGATAAAGTGCTATATTAAGCATGGGGGACAGACAGACAGACAGTCTGCAGGTGCAGACAGATAACACAAGAGGCCAGATTTAAAAAAGGGAAGATAGGAATAGTTAGACAAGTGAGGTGATACGCCAGTCTAAAGAGATGTGTTTTTAAGGCTCGCTGAAAACTATTGGTATTGGCAATTAATTGAATTGTTTTTGGTAATCCGTTTCAGAGAATTGGTGCAGCTCGTGAGAAGTCTTGGAGACAGCAGTGGGAGGTTATGATTGTAGCTGATGTCAGTCTTAGGTCACTTGCGGAGCGGAGGGCACATGTAGGGCGATAGACAGAGATGAGAGAGGATATGTAGGGCAGAGCAGAACTGTGGAGGGCTTTGTGGGTGAGAGTGATCATTTTAAATTGTACTCTATAGCGGATTGGCAACCAGTGCAATGACTGCCCTAGGATAGTGGCATCGGTGATGCGGTTGAAGAGGAATATGATCCTGGCTGCTGCATTGAGGATGGATTGGAGAGGAGAGAGTTTAGTAAGAGGGAGACCAATTAATAGAGAATTGCAGTAATCCAGGCGAGAATGAATAAGGGCAACAGTTAGAGTTTTTGCAGAGTCAACAATAAGAAAAGGTCAAATTGTAGAGATGTTTTTGAGGTGTAGGTGACATGAGCAAGCGAGAGACCGGATTTGGGGAGAGAAGGAGAGATTCGAGTCAAATATAACCCCAAGACAGCGGGCGTGCTGTTGAGGAGTAATGGTAGAACCACATACAGAAATGGCAATATTAGGTTTCGGAAGATTAGGAGAGGGAGGAAACATGAGAATTTCTGTTTTTGACATATTAAATTTAAGGTAGAGAGAAAACATGATGTTAGAGACAGCAGACAGACAATCACTGTTATTTTGTAGTAATGTGAAGGTGATGTCAGGAAAAGAGGTGTATAAGTGGGTGTCGTCAGTATGGAGATGGTACTGAAAACCAAATCTACGATGGTTTTACTAATGGGGGCAGTGTACAGAGAGAAGACAAGGGGAAATAGGACTGAACCCTGAGGAACCCCAATCGTGAGGGGAAGAGGAGAGGAAGAGGAGCCGGCGAAACATACAGAGAAGGAGTGATCAGAGAAGTAAGAGGAGAACCAGGAGAGAGCGGTGTCCTTAACGCCAATAGAGCAGAGCATAGAGAGAAGGAGCTGGTGATCCACAGTATTGAATGCAGCGGAGAGATCCAGGAGAATCAGCAGGGAGTAGTGACCATTAGATTTAGCTGTTAGTAGATCATTAGAGACTTTAGTGAGGGCAGTTTCAGTACAATGTAAGGAGCGGAAACCAGATTGTAGAGGGTCAAGAAGAGAATTGTCAGAGGGATAGCGGATCATACGGGAGTGGACCAAGCGTTCCAAAAATTTGGATATGAAGTGGAGATTAGAGACAGGTCTGTAGTTAGCAGCAGAGTTCTGGTTGAGGGATGTTTTTTAATAATGGATGTATGCTGGCATGTTTGAAGGAGGAGGGGAAAACACCAGATGAGAGGGAAAAATTAAATTTTTTAGTTAGGTGAGATGTGACAGCTGAAGAAAGGGATGGAAGGAGATGTGAGGGAATAGGGTCACTGGATCAGGTAGTAGGGCGAGAAGATGCAAGAAGCCGGGTGACCAATTTGTCAGATACCTCCTTCTCAGCACGTGACTTGGGGTTGCGCCTGCAAGGGTTAATCTATCTCCTCTTACTCAATCCAGCACTCGACCTCTGTCCTATGTTGAAAGGGAGCATCAATCACACCCCAATTCAGACTGCGCACCCCGCTTCACACACGCTGCCACCACCCACCGGATTTTGGGGGGCCGATGAGTTCCCCTAAACTAAGACTTATAAGACAATATCATTGATATCATTAAATTGGATACTTTAAAAGCCACGTCAGACGTTTCAATCTGGTGAACGATATCACTTAAGCGATCCAGAATTTTGATCGCTTAAGCGATATCGTTTGTGCGTCGTTGCGTGTAAACCGAGCGATCTGTCAATGAAAAATCGCTTGATTGTTTGGTGGAAGATTTGTGAGCAGGACCTCAAATCAAGTGATAATCCATTGAGCGATCTGCAGCATCGTGGTGTGTGACACCGCAATGAACAATCTCCCAGGGGCACAGCCTATGCTGGGAGATGGTAACCATGGTACACATCGGGTAACTAAGCGCAGCGCGGCGCCTAGTAATCCGATGTGTACCATGGTTACCAGCGTTCTCGCTGGTCCACATCCCTGGTGAGTCTGCCTGTGTGACAGCTCACCAGCGATGTGAGCGTTGTAATTAGCGATCGCGCGTGCATGTGATCGCTAACAACATCGTTCATCAAATTGAAGCGTCTGACGTGGCCTTAGGGTAGGGATACTAAATCTAATCAATCCATAGTTGCTGAACTTGTCATTTTGCTTTCATTTACCACCAGACTACATAAAGAATAGTGACTTTAATTAATCATGATTTATGGATTGTGATTTATTGAAGTAACTACTCTTTATTAGTCTTGTGGTATTTGTTGATGTTTTTTGTACCTGTCTTCAAAACGCCGCACGCAGCTCCTTAATTTGGCACAAACTAAAAGATCCTCTTTTATTTGTGTTTAAACAATTTTTGTGATACAAAGTTTCCCATCCTTTAAAAAGGTGGAGAATGTGCCAAATTGAAAGCTCAAGAAACCTTACATGAAGGGAAAACTGGAGGGAGAGGCGCCAAAAAAATGTGACAATTGATTAAAGTAACATTTCATGAATTTGTTTAAAACATCTAGATAAGACTAGGAAAAGGAAACTTAAAAAGGAAACGCATTTCAAAAATTGGCACAAAACATATGGAGAAAAATGAACATAAACTAAAGTCACTTAAAATCAGTGAATTACTCCAGAAAAGTGCAGAAGTAACAATGATGAATTGGGTTTTAAAGGGAACCAACCACCCCAAATGACCCCCCTGGACTGTTAATATGTGTCCCTATACCCAGTACACACATTTGGGGCGATCGTTTTTGCTAAAAAAACTGTTTAGTAGAAGCTAAGATATAGCTTTATAAAGTTTAAAAAATGTTGCCGACGGGGTGTTACCTAGCTTGTCCTCCTGCAGTGTTCATGTGCCTGTCAGCCTCCTCTCCCCCCTCCCTTCAGTAAAGCCCTGCCCTTTCAGCCTCGTCACAGGCTGCTGCACGGACTCTCATTGTTTATTATAACAGAAGGCAAACCTGAAAGGCTGAAACCTGAGAGGTTGAAAGGGCAGGGCTTTACTGAAGGGAGGGGGGGAGAGGAGGCTGACAGGCACATGAACACTGCAGGAGGACAAGCTAGGTAACACCCAGTCGGCAACATTTTTTAAACTTTATAAAGCTGTATCTTAGCTTCTACTAAACAGTTTTTTTAGCAAAAACGATTGCCCCAAATGTGTGTGCTGGGTGTAGGGACACATATTAACAGTCCGGGGGGTCATTTGGGGTTGTTGGTTCAAGTCTTTATACAGCTATAGTGGTGGAAAAAATAAAGTTATGACATTTGGAATGTTGATACAAAATTGTTGTTTTTTTTTCCATAAAAGTAGACATAACGGTGGAGAAAAAACCTCAATGGTGATTTTTTTAGCTTTTCAATTTTCTCCAAAAAGCATTAATAAAAGCTAATCAATAGGTGATAGGAATCCCAAACAACAAAACAAGTCCTCGAATAGAAACATTCAAATTATACTATTGAAATGGATGATTAAATAAAGCAGCATGGATCTTTAAAGGATTAACTGTTTCTGCAATATGTCCTACTTTAACAAGAACTAGGAGAGTATGTAGCAATAGCTGAAGATTATTTAGTTTATGGCCAAGGCCAAGTGAAAATAAAAGGAGAAAGAAGTATCAGGTTAGAGACATGGGACCTGACAAGAAGAAGTCTGTAAAAAATGCAATAACTGCAAAAGGATATGCTGATTAAACAAATGGCTGCAGAAAGCTTCCCCTGAAGTTCTGAGTATCATTCCTGAGGAGATGAAAGTTAATGTTGGTGGCACTTTTGCTGATGTTTTGATGTTGTCGCTCTTGAGATATGTCGTGGTGTGAGGAATATACAGGGCTCTCCCATTATATGATACTCTTTCACTGTCATGTTAGTGGTCTATGTAAATGTCAGGACTAGGCTGTGGAAGTGTTGATGGGCAGGTGGCTTGAGTGATCAGTGCCATGGTTAGTGTTTCATAGAGTATGCTTTCCGAAATCAATAGATTACACAGGTTGCCATTGTATCACATAACAAGGAGTGCAGAACATTGTTAGTTACTTGACAAAGAGGTGACAAAGTTAGCCTTCTCTATAGGAGATTGGGCTGACCTTGCGGTCAGCTTTAGAAGAAGCAGTTTTTTTAAGTCTGCTGCCAAGTTTGGGTTCAGCTCAGTTTGCTGAATGGTCATTTGTTCGCCAAATAGATCGACAAACAGTTTGCTGAATTTCTGAACCCAACTCAAATCAATGGGGGAAAAATCATGAGTTTAGAAATCATCTTCAAAGGGGCCCAAATGCTGCCAAACACAGCTCAAACCATTTTACTGTGGAGCCCCACTGTTTTGGCACAGCGGTTAGCTTCATAGACTGTTACTTTACATGCTTCAGCGTCGCTTGTGGGTCCACTCCTGAACCTCACTGCTTTCCCCAGTTGATTGGATAAAGTCAGACTTATCTTCACCCTAACCTCTCTGCCGGTATCTATGATTATTTGCCAGTATTTTTTTCTATTTATTTAATCATTTAAAATAATTTGAAAAAGTACCTTAGCAAGCTTCAATACTGCTGTCACCAAGCTTCCGGGCTCACCCATGAACCTCAGATATCCTCATAATTTCCCTGAGGTTGTCTCAGGTGACACAGTGACTATAACTCAGCAGGGAATCCCACTGTGTGATCTGGATAATCTCAGTGGCATCAGTGCTATTAACACTAGCAGTCTTTTGAGAGCCGCGAGATGTAGCGGATATATCTTGCCGGTATCGTGAGACAGCGTGTGTGAGGAGTGGTGGCATCAGGGAGTGCACCATAATTAAAAATGTGGGACCCCTCAAGTTTGTATGGTTGTGATGACACAATCTCACAGGTGCCTGCTTGCCTGCTTTCAGAGCATATGGACAATGCTTTCTTTGAACATGACCCCACCATATTGTTGTAAGGCCCCGTTCCAAAAGTACAGTGTTTGATGCTTCTTTTGAAACAGATTTTGACAATCTGCATAACATTGGCATGTCTGTCCTGAAGAAAGCCAAGTCTATGAGAGTCCTGAAGTATTGTGCCAACAGGTTTTTTCTTCCATGCAGATTTGGTGCAGATATTGGGGCAGAAAAAAGAAATCTGAACCACATGTGCAAGGAAAAAAAAGCACTTCTATACTGTCATAGACTTTTCTGGGCATAAGGAAGACATGCAGATTTTAATGCAAATTCTCAAAATCTGCGTCAAAAAAAGGATCAAAGAACGTACTATGCGCAAAGGGCCTAAGAGGGTTCAAGGAGAGCCACAGTTGTATTGAAAGGGCTCAAGAATGGCCAACAACAGTCTTCAAGGTCTGAAACATTGCAAGCTTTCAGTATTTTCTTAGCATTGCACAGGTGCAAATTTCATCACTTGCAGATGTGATGATTCCAGCACCTTGTGCAATGCTAATTAAATCCAGAAAAAAATGCACTGTTTGCAGCTTTTGAGGACTGCACTTGGCCAGCCCTGTTCTCCCTGTTCTTCAGGAGTTTGATTAGTGTCTTGCATTTCCATACCTCAGTTCACCAGGCCAGGGGCCTGCGGCTTGTTCAGCAGTCTCTCTAGGGCAGTATCAAAGCACCATTTTGCAGAAACAGTCTAGCACACAAGGGGTAAACTAAATAAACTTTACACTAGCACAGAGTACAATAAGTCTCAAAGACACAAATATCAGTATATACACAGTATATATAAGGGAAGTCCCACATGGATTAGCAGCCTCCAATCCAATGGTGCAAAATTCATTAAAGGGAGAGTCCATTAAGGGATTTAAGGTGTAGCCCTTCAAGTTAAGCAGCCTTTCATCCCTGCGAAGAACCAAAAGGTCCAATTTCAGTTTGCTAAAGAACACAGCCAATAAAAAGAGACAGATTAGTCTGAGGTGCTGGGGTCAGATAAATCCAAGCTCAATATGTTTGGTAGTGATGGCAAGCACTATATATACCGCCCAGTTGGAAAATATAATGATATAAGATACCAAACACCTACAGTGAAAGATGGTGTTGGCAAAGTCATGGTTTGGGGCTGCTTTTCTGCATCGGTCATTGGCCTTCTGTGTAGATGTGAATATGAAATGCTACCATGTACAAGGATGTACTGGAGAATGCTAACACGAACATAGGCAGGGGCTCAAAATTCCAGCAAGACAATGATCCTAAACCCACATCCAATTTAATCAAAAATTGGTTAGCAAATAGAAATGAGTGAAATTTTGTTGAACATGTTTGCCAAATTCAAGTCCGGACCAAATATGGCAATGTTTGTTCGGACCCTTGAACCCTAGCGTTTTGCTGAAAAGTCAGAAATTCAGGATTTGTTCGGAAATTGTTTGGATGTGTGTGTATCTTAAGATTCTTAACTAGGACAGAAGCATTAATGTAAATGCACTAATGCTTCTGTTCTACATTAACCTACACACTGGCACACACAGAGATTGATCTTAACAGTCTCCTGCTGCTTGCTTTCTTCAAGGTCCGCTCACAGTCTTCCGCTCTCCTGCTCACTTCCTTCCGGTCCAGCCCATTAAGCTTACTGCATATTCACTTCACTGACCGACAATGGCCAATCAGAGATGCTCCTGGTCTGTGAGAGTGTCTAAATGGTTGTTGAAATCAGACTGCACTTCCACAATCTGGATCGTGTCCGTGCTTTGTTGCCATACACATTAGTGCAGGGCTTTTTTTGTGGCGGAATGGACCGGTATGCCGTACCGGAAAATCCAGGAAAACCTGGTGTGATCCGGTACGGCGTACCGGAATATCTGCTGCCTGCCGCCGCCCCCTGATCTGTGCAGCCCAGTAATCACCGCGGAGATACCAGCAGCCAGCTAGGACCTGGCTGCTGTATGTGACTGTGTTTCTCACTCTCCACACGCACTTCCGGCCCAGGCGCGGCGAACACTGCTGATGGCAGCGGTGCGGTGTCTGCCGGCCAGGCCGGACCAGCACTGTCTGCCGGCCGGCCGAGAGTGCTGAAAAGGGACTCCGGAGAAGCGGAGGGGAGCCGGCGGACCGCAGAAGAGATAGGTGGTGAGTGGCCTAGAGGAAAGAAAGTGCAGTATTCTGTGCAGCCAGGTTGTGTGTGGCCGTGTGTGCAATGTGTGTGGCTTTATGTGCAATGTGTGTGTAATGTGTGTGCAATTGTGTGGCTTTATGTGCAATGTGTGTGTAATGTGTGGGGCAATGTGTGTTGCTTTATGTGCAATGTGTGTAATGTGTGTGCAATGTGTGTGGCTTTGTGTGCAATGTGTGTGTAATGTGTGTGCATGTGTGTGGCATTTATGGGGCAATGTGTGAGTGTGTAATGTGTGTGCAATGTGTGTTGCTTTATGTGCAATGTGTGTGTGTAATGTGTGTGAATTGTGATGTGTGTGGCTTTATGTGCAATGTGTGTGTAATGTGTGTGCAATGTGTGTGGCTTTGAATGCAATGTGTGTGTAATGTGTGTGGCTTTATGTGCAATGTGTGTGTGTGCAATGTGTTGCAATGTGTGTGCAATGTGTGATGTGGCTTTATGTGCAATGTGTGTGTGTGCGTGCAGTGTGTGTCAATGTGTGTGCAATGTGTGTGGCTTTGTGTGCAATGTGTGTGCAACGTGTGGCTTTATGTGCAATGTGTGTGTGCAATGTGTGTGGCTTTGTGTGCAATGTGTGTGGCTTTGTGTGCATGTGTGTGCAATGTGTGTTGTGTGCAATGTGTGTGGCTTGTGTGTGTTGCAATGTGTGTGGCTTTGTGTGCAATGTGTGTGGCTTTGTGTGCAGTGTGTGTGCAATGTATGTAGCTTTATGTGCAATGTGTGTGGCTTGTAGTGTTGCAGTGTGTGTGTGTAATGTGTGTGCAATGTGCTGGTTTTTGTGCAATGTGTGTGTTGTGCAATGTGTGTGCTTTGTGTGCAATGTGTGTGGCTTTTGTGCAGTGTGTGTGCTAGTGTGTGTGTTGTGTTTGTTGCAATGTGTGTGTGGCTTTGTGTGCAAGTGTGTGTGGCATGGTTCTGTGTGTGTGCAATGTGTGTGGCTTTAGTGTGCAGTAATGTGTGGTGTGTGCGTGCAGCAGTGTGTGCAATGTGTGTGTGTGCAATGGATGTGTGTGGCTTTGTGGTGGCATGTGTGTGGCTGAGACAGGAGCTGGGAATGTGTGTGCAGTTGACATGTGGCTTTGGTGCAAATAGTGTGCATTTGAATAAAGTTGTGAAGTTGGTTGCAACTGTGCTTGTGTGATGTGGGGCGTCATTCAAGCTTCATTTTTCCATGTCTTGCCTGCAACTTGTTGCCAGCCTTTCGTTTCATCTGTCCTCTTCAACCCCTGCAGCTTCTCTGTCCTGCTGCTTCAGTGCTTAGCTCGTCGCTGCCGTGCTGCACTGTCATGTTCCATCCGTTGCCTGTGACCTAGCAGCCCCTTCATCTGCACTCACTCACAGCTCGGTCTCCTCCATAACCCCTCCATGTCTCAATAACATCTCCTGCTGTATGGGGCCCTCCACCTCTCGTCCTCCTGCCCTCACCCCTCCAGCCCCGTCCTCCTGCCCTCACCCCTCCAGCCTCTGTCCTCCTGCCCTCAACCCTCCAGCCTCTGTCCTCCTGCCCTCACCCCTCCAGCTCTGTCCTCCTGCCCTCACCCCTCCAGCCTCTGTCCTCCTGCCCTCACCCCTCCAGCCTCTGTCCTCCTGCCCTCACCCCTCCAGCCACTGTCCTCCTGCCCTCACCCCTCCAGCCTCTGTTGCCTCTGTCTCCTGCCCTCACCCCTCCAGCCTCTGTCCTCCTGCCCTCACCCCTCCAGCTCTGTCCTCCTGCCTCACCCCTCCAGCCTCTGTCCTCCTGCCCTCACCCCTCCAGCCTCTGCCCTCCTGCCCTCACCCCTCCAGCCTCTGTTCCTACCCTCCTGTCCTCCCGCCCTCACCCCTCCAGCCTCCGTCCTCCTCCGCTCACCCCGCCAGCCTTCAACCTGGTCTAACCGCCTGCCCACCATATACTGTGCTGCTAACCACTGAGCCATCATACTTTGCTAACCACAGAGACATCGCGCAGTGCTAACCACTGAGCCACCATACAGTGCTAACCACTGAGCCACCATATACAGTACTAACCACTGAGCCACCGTATACAGTGCTAACCACTGAGCCATCGTATACATGCTAACCACTGAGCCACCGTACAGTGCTAACCACTGAGCCACCGTACAAGTGCTAACCACTGAGCCACCATACAGTGCTAACCATGAGCCACCGATACAGTGCTAACCACTGAGCCACCGTACAGTGCTAACCACTGAGCCACCTATACAGTGCTAACCACTGAGCCACATATACAGTGCTAACCACTGAGCCACCGTATACAGTGCTAACCACTGAGCCACCGTATACAGTGCTAACCACTGAGCCACCGTATACAGTGCTAACCACTGAGCCACCGTATACAGTGCTAACCACTGAGCCACCGTATACAGTGCTAACACTGAGCCACCGTATACAGTGCTAACCACTGAGCCATCGTATACAGTGCTAACCACTGAGCCACCGTATTACAGTGCTATCCACTGAGCCACCGTATACAGTGCTAACCACTGATCCACCTATACAGTGCTAACCACTGAGCCACCGTATACAGTGCTAACCACTGAGCCACCGTATACAGCGCTAACCACTGAGCCACCGTATACAGCGCTAACCACTGAGCCACGTATACAGTGCTAACCACTGAGCCACCATATACAGTGCTAACCACTGAGCCACCGTATACAGTGCTAACCACTGAGCCACAACAACCATAATAACGCTAACCACTGAGCCACTATACAGTGCTAACCACTGAGCACCATATACAGTGCTAACCACTGAGCCACCGTATAAGTGCTAACCACTGAGCCACCATATACAGTGCTAACACTGAGCCACCATATACAGTGCTAACCACTGAGCCACCGTATACAGTGCTAACCACTGAGCCACCATAACATGCTAACCACTGCCACCGACTATGGTGTATGCCCCTGTGAGTGTATTCCCCTATGTGTGTATGCCTCCCCCCTGAAAATAAGACCGGTGCAACATTCAGAGCAAGCAATTAATATTTTAATAATTAATCTCGCCCGACCCCTGACGCAGCCCGCCTCCAACCCAGGCCCCGCCCCCCCACTTCCCCTCGGCTCCGAGAGGCGTTCCAGAAATATTTTTTTTACAAAAAAAGCACTGCATTGTGTATAGAAACTAACTTGGCATAATATTGTGTAAGAAAAATAAATGATGCGAAGAAAAAAATGCGTAGGGACTTCCTGTACTTTTCTATCTCAGCACAGATAAACGGACAGCTAGGAGTTGCCACTCTCAGCTACCTATTTTTTCCTTGGCTGGCACAAACAATGTGTAGGGCTCTGCCCTATTTTTAAAGGAAATCTATCAGGTCAAAAATCCATATGTACCTGCTATAATTTTCTAATTCCTTTCTCTAAGCTATCTTTATTCATATATTTCTAATATGTATACTCCCCTCCTATCCACTGTAAGCTTCAAAATAAAAGATTAATTCCATCTGTCAATCACATTAAGCTTTTTACTGTCCACTCCCCAAGGAATAAATATTCATGCATCATTACACTGTCCTGCCCTCCTGGGTTTTATGAATGAACAGGACTAATATACCAGCTCCCTGCTGGGTCTGAAAGTGCTGATAGCAAGAAAACTCCAAATGGTACAATAATGATTTTAAATGTTTTTAAAAGTTCTGCCCAGGCACTATTAAAGGGTAATAATAGTATCATACAGAAAAATGACCTGAGTGAGTCCCTTTAATTACCAGTCAAGGTAAAACTAGGAAGCTGGAGGCTGGTATTCTTAGCATGGTGAGAGCTCATCATTGTTTGACCCCTAATACTATAGAATAGCAGCCGCATCCACCCCAGAAATTGGAGCATTCATAAGTGCCAATTCCTGGTGTTTCACCCGTCTCTTTCAGTTGACATGTAGTTGTGGCAAACTGGGTAATAATGAGTTATTGCCATCTTTGCATTGCCAGCTGGCATTAAGCCCGAAATTCTTAATTAATACTGGGCCAATGTTAGACCTGGACATTAAGAATTTCAAGAAAATAGAAATCGATGTAAATACTTAAGTCCCAAAAAAATTCCTTACCACACCTCCTTTTCCTTATGTCCTGTTGTATTTTGTATTTAAATGTCTCAGAAACTCATTTGTAATATTGTCTGATGAAGGAGCCTTGATCTCTGAAAGCTTACAAATATAATTTTTCTTGTTAGCCAATAAAGGTATCACTCCTATAATACTTTTCTCAACCCCTTTTTTTTGGGACTTAAGTATTTACATCGAGTTCTCTGGCTAACACGGTGCCACAATATTATTTTGTATTGCACTCTGAAGAAAATAGTAAAAAAGACACAACAGAGAGAAAACATTTTATCAGAAATTAAAACACAAACACGTATCTGGACTCCATCTTTAACTGCCGGTGAGTGTTGTAGGCGGTCAGCTGATGTGTATGCCATAGCAATCACATCACCTAACCAGATTGGGTCATCTAATCCAATCAAGTCACTTGATTACTATGGTGACAAAATCAGCTCACCCGATCTGATCAGGTGATGAGATTACTATGGCAATCGCATCAGTTGACCCCACACGTCATCTCACCGCCAGCTCCGGTCCGGTAAGTGGTGACTTGCTGAGATCACTAGAGGTCACCATTCAGAGTACCATGATTACCTGAGCCATCCTCGGGTGACCTCAGGAGTCACCGCTTACATATTCAGCATTTGGAGGCTGCGGTGAAAGGATGCTGTGTTCTTCACCGCAGCCTCCAATCAAGAAGACATCTCAGATAATTGAGAATGGGTATGAGGAGTAATAAAGATGGAGTCAAGTTATGTGTTTGTGTTTTTATTTCTACTAAAATATTTGCTCTTTGTGTTGTGTCTTCTTTACTATTTACTAGGAACTTGCTATCAACCTTATGGAGACAGCGAAGTAGGTGAGGAGATTGTAAGCCACTTCCCTCCTCTCAGATATATGCAAATATGCAAATTTGCACTTCACTTAAGAAGTGGAGAAACTCTAGTGCCACATTTAAGCAGCTTCCTCAAAGTTATAATCGCTTTCCAACAAGCTTTTAATATAACTAAGGCTGCTTTCACACAGCGTTTTTTTTGCTGTCCAAGGGGATCAGACTTTTTGCTGCTCCCCTCGGACAGCATCGGATCCAAACTGATGACTGCAATCGGATGCCAAATAGGCATCCGACCCGATATTTTGCAGCATCAGCTGGATCCTGTCCCTGCTCCTCCTGTCATCTCGTCCCCCTTCTCTCTCCCTCCTGTCACCTTTGTCCCCCTGTGTCTCCCCTCCTTGTCCCCCTCTGTCTCCCCTCTTTGCACCCCCTCTTTGTCCCCCTCTGTCTCCCCTGTGTCTCCCCTCTTTGTCCCCCTGTGTCTCCCCTGTGTCTCCCCTCTTTGTCCCCCTGTGTCTCCCCTGTGTCTCCCCTCTTTGTCCCCTTGTGTCTCCCCTCTGTCTCCCCTCTGTCTCCCCTGTGTCTCCCCTCTTTGTCCCCCTCTTTGTCCCCTCTTTGTCCCCTCTTTAGACCCCCTCTTTGCTCCCCTGTTTGCAGACCTTAAAAAATAAAAAAATCTTCATTCTCACCTCTCCGCGACACCCGCGGCGCTTCCAGCTCTCTTCTTCTGATCAACAGGACCTGGCGTGATGTCACAGTCACATGACCGGTTACCGCGGTAACCGGCCATGTGACTCAACTGTGACGTCAGGCCAGGTCCTAGAGGCACAGAGCGCTGGAGGCATCGCTGGATCGTGGAGAGGTGAGAATGAAGTTTTTTTTATTTTTAACCCTTTATTTTCAGGAGATGTCACTTCTGCAATGTATGAATATACATTGCAGAAGTGATATTACATGGCACAGAGCGGTGTTAGTGTACTGAGCATGCTCAGTGCACTAACATCGGGTCCGAGGAACGCTCAGCTGTTTCCTCGGATCCTCGCTCCATAGGCCCCATGTTATTTGGCGCGGATCATGTCGGATCCAATTCGGTCCGATCTGACCCGCTGTGCCAAAAATCGCAGCAGGCTGCGATTTTGGGCACAGCAAAAAAACGGCCAGGATCGGATCCGACAAAAATCGGATGCCAATAAGGCCAAATCCGATGTGATCCGTGCCCATAGGATAACATGGGGCCAAAATCGGATCCGTGGCTGTCAGTTTTACAACGGACAGCCACGGATCACAAAAAAACGCTGTGTGAAAGCACCCTAAGGGATTTGTGCCAGATCAGAACCCCAAACTACAGATGCTGCGTTTCGGGGTACCTGCCCCTCATCAGTGTAGTGTGTGGGATTTTCTGATCTGGCATGAGTGAGTGGGCTAAGACAAGCTCTACATTGATGAGGGGCAGGTACCCCGAAACGCAGCGACTGTAGTTTGGGGTTCTGATCTGGCACAAATCCCTTAGTTATATTAAAAGCTTGTTGGAAAGCGATTAGAACTTTGAGGAAGCTGCTTAAATGTGGCACTAGAGTTTCTCCACTTCTTAAGTGAAGTGCAAATTTGCATATTTGCATATATCTGAGAGGAGGGAAGTGGCTTACAATCTCCTCACCTACTTCGCTGTCTCCATAAGGATGATAGCAAGTTCCCAGACCTTGTCTTAGCCCACCCACACAGCCAGATCAGAATATCCCACACACTACACTGATGAGGGGCAGGTACCCCGAAACGCAGCGTCTGTAGTTTGGGGTTCTGATCTGGCACAAATCCCTTAGTTATATTAAAAGCTTGTTGGAAAGCGATTAGAACTTTGAGGAAGCTGCTTAAATGTGGCACTAGAGTTTCTCCACTTCTTAAGTGAAGTGCAAATTTGCATATTTACTATTTACTAGAAATTCTTAAAGGGAACCTGTCAGCTCATTTTTACCCCAAGCCTATAATTACCTGTCCTTGCAGCTTTCTAGCACATCCCTAACCATCCTTGCCTGACCTAAAACATTCACTTTTTTCAATGGCCATACCAATCAACTGATTTAAACCTTATAGTGCACCTTTTGGATGAGTTAGGCTAGGGTCAAACTAGCGTCAGCATATAAGCTGACGAATCCATTAGAAACCTAGAATTTCCCAGCCTGAGCACATAGTGTTAACATCATGTAACGCTATGTGCAGGCTGCCTATTCATCTCTATGGTTACCTGATGCTTTGCACAGCCGGCAGCTTCACTCAGAAGGACCGGATATGCGCTATTGCAGAGCCCACAGGAAACACGGTTTGCAGCGTTTCCTGTGCGCTCAGCAATAGCGCATTTCCAGCCCTTGTGTGTGGAGTGGCCAGCTGGCAAAGCATCAGGTAACCATAGAGATGAATAGGCAGCCTGTGCATAGCGTTACATGGTGTTAACACTATGTGCTCAGGCTGGGAAATTCTAAGTTTCTAACAGATTTGTCAGCTTATATGCTGACGCTAGTTTGACCCTAGCCTTAGTGTGACGCTTTAGGGCCCATACCCATAGCAACAAATATGAATTGTTCGCAAATTTGCAAATTGAATGGCGCAAGAGCCCTCAAGATGTCTTGAATACCCTAGTGGCTTCAATGCCCAGTTTATGTGGTGCAGTAATTAGAGCAAGAGGTTATACTACAAAATACTAAGTTATGGCATTTTAAAAAATAAATTACTCTCTATGTTGTGATCAATAAATAGTATATGCAAAACTTTTGGCAGTCAGATTTCTTTGATTAAATGACCATACCTATATTTAAGAGCATATGGGGTTAAAAGTAAGTCTTGCATGATGATAAATTCACAAACTTTTAATTCATCACCAGGAAAATTGCATTACAACAACCAGACAGAAGTAATCACACTATTAAAAAAAGTGCAAAACTCTTGTTTGCCACTGTATATAGCATCTATTTCTATTTGTGGCTTCACTTTTAATATGCATAGATTTTCTTTACAATGCTTCGCAATATGCTTGCCTAAGTAAAAAGCAGGTTCTTGCAATCTGTTATGAAACACTTTTAACATATAAATGCAGTATTGATTTGTCATAGCATAGATGCCACTTAATGGTCTCTTTTATGGAACATATCACCTCACACATATAAATTAAACTCCTATGCCAGTTTTGAAAATGACTGCAAAGTAAAGTGCTGTTACTTTGCGTAAGTATACACCGCAGTCATTTATTTGTCCGGCGAGAATTGTTTTATGTACATTAACATTTTATATGTCATCTAAAAGAAATAAAAATAAAAAAAATCCCAGCTGAAACTGTTCATCTCAGTGTCAATACTTCCTTTTAAAGAACTGCAATTTCATCTCAATAAACAAAAGCCACCTGCTGACAAGGTTTGTTGATCAATCATCTTCTGTATTCAGTGGTGTTACGGGCAATGTGGATATTGGTGAATAAGGTATGTGATGAGCTTCATCATACACGGAAGGTAAGACATGAGGCATAAGGAAACAAATAGGACAAAACAGCATCACTAGTAATCAGTGATTGGACAAATGAGTGCTAGAACATACGGTAATACACATCTCTGAATTGGCTGTGTGCAGGAAGCAATTCTAAGAAATCTTCCTAAGAATTATCACTGCAAGTTACATAAAATTATTATGGTAAAATTTAGTTTACTAGAATAACATACATAGCGTAGCATTAGGGATGAGCGAGTACTGAAATAGTCGGACTTGCTAGACTCGTAACGAGTAGGTCCCGATACTCGGGTACTCGTTACGAGTCTAGCGAGTCCAATGTAAGTCAATGGGGAAGCGAGTATTGCGAGTAGTTCCTCTGCTTCTGGACCCTATAAAGAGGTCTTGCAGCAGAGCAGAGGAAAAACCTGCAATTCCCCATTTCATTGTTTAAAAAGCCAGCGGATGTAGCAGAGCTAAAGAAGAACCCTGGATTGGAGTACGTCATACAGAAGAGGATTTTTTTTAAATAAAGATGGAGTCCCTAAGTGTGTTTTTGTTTTCAAATATAAATATTTTTTCTCTGTGTTGTGCTTTTATTTAAATAATTTAATAGAAATTCATGGCGGTCATGTCTGATATTGGCATGACCCCATGAATTTCGGGCTGGCCCTAACCCCTTTATTACCCAGTGAGCCACCGCACCAGGGCCTTGGAAGAGTTGGGTTCAGCGCCAGAACATGGCGCTGCAATGAACGTGCCATTTTCTGGGGTTGCTGCGGGCTCCCATTCACAGCGGGGGGTGCCCAGAAGGCTTGGGCCTCCCTGTGCTGCGGATTCCAGCCTCCAACTGCTTAGCTGGACATGGCTGGACATAGAAATCGCGCGGAGCCGCACACATTTCTTTTTATTATTATTTCATGAAACTCATGAAATAATAAAAAATAAGGGCTTCCCGATATTTCCGTGTCCAGGCAGGTCCAAATAGTCAGCTGGGGGTTGGGGGCAGCCGCCTGCTGTATCCAGCTGGCATACAAAAAGACGGCAGGTTCCATCCTGCCCCACTTGCTCCAACCTGTCCCCCCCCCGGCTGCATCCTGCCCCGCTTGCTCAATCCTGCCCCCCTGGCTCCATCCTGCCCCCCTGGCTCCATCCTGCCCCGTTCACTCCATCCTGCCCCGCCAGCTATATCCTGCCCCGCTCACTCCATTGTGCCCCCCACCACCATCCTGACCCCCCCCCACCACCAGCCTGCCCCTCTCACCCCCCACCGCCATGCTGCTCCTCCGGCTCCATACTGCTCTGCTCGCTCCATCCTGCTCCGCTCGCTCCATCCTACCCCCGCCACCATCCTTCCCCCCTCACCACCATCCTGCCCATCTTGCCACCATCCTGCCCCCTCGCCACCATCCTGCCCCGATCACTCCATCCTGCCCCCTCCGGCTCCATCCTGTCCTGCTCGCTCCATCCTGCCCTGCTCGCTCCATCCTGCCTCCCTGGCTCCATCCTGCCCCCCTGCCACCATTCCTGCCCCACTCGCTCCATCCTGCCCTCCCCTCCCGGCTCCATCCTGCCCCGCTCGCTCCATCCTGCCCTGCTCGCTCCATCCTGCCCCCATGGCTCCATCCTGCCCCCCTGACTCCAACCTGCCTCGCCGGCTTCATCCTGCCCCGCCGGCTCCATTCTGCCCCGCCGGCTCCATCCTGCCCCGCTCGCTCCATCCTGCCCCCCTGCCACCATCCTACCCCCCTTCCCCCGCCACCATCCTGTACCACCATATACCAAAGCGCTGCTATACATGTACTGTAATGTACCGCCATATACCATAGTGCTGCTATACATGTGCTGTAATGTACCGCCATATACTATAGTGCTGCTATACATTTACTATAATGTACCGCCATATACTATAGAGCTGCTATACATGTGCTATAAAATACCACCATATACTATAGTGCACCTGTACATATACTGTAATATACTACCATATACTATAGAGCTGCTATACATGTGCTGTAATGTACCACCATATACTATAGCACTGCTATACATGTAATGTAATGTACCACCATATACCATAGCACTGCTATATATATATGTAGTTCACTCACGTTGACTGAACAAGTTCTGTCAGTCACAGTATGTCAACTACATACATATTCTAGAATACCCATGCGTTAGAATCGGGCCACCATCTAGTAATAATATATTTATATATCATATGATTAGATCTTTTTAACATTTGTAGTTTGTAATAAGTGCAATTCTAGATAATATTGTATATTTGTTGACCATTGAAAGTAGAATGGTCTTATGTTATGATAGTCATCTTCATAGAATATGTTTTTTGTCTGCTTCTCATCTTAATTGTAGACCAAAGTCAGATATTGTGTAGGCAAATCTAGAAATAGCAATATCTCCAGAATGGCTACCTAAAGGGAGACTGACTGCACAATTGTAGCCTAATATGTTCCTCCCTAAAATGCTTTGATGTTTCAGAAAAAATATTCTTAGAAGATTCAGTTTGGAACAAATAGCAGTGACCACACCAGTCCAGGGCCACCCCAGGCAGGGTCTTCCCTGCATCACTTCTGGTGACAAGTGTTTCCCTAGGTATACGTGAGGGAGAGATCTATTAATTATCAGTAACGGTGCTGGAAGGAGTTGGCTGGAGATGGCTTAAAGCTTGTCTGCTCTCCAGCTATGGTCCCCCACCAGGACTTCCAAATATTTTCTCTGAAGCTCCGACCCAGATCAGAGATTACAAGATATATCTGGATGCTATCGTGCAGCTAGGCTGCAATTCATTCTATCCAATGTTTAGGCAGCATGAATTGGATGACCGCTTCTCTTTAATGCTTTTCTGAGTTTCTTTCCTAGGTGAAGGTGTTTTAGGATAACACATACTAACAATACTTACCGTATATACTCGTGTATAAGCCTACCCGTGTATAAGCCGACCCCCTACTTGTCACGCTGGGAGTGGGGAAGACACCCAGCGTAGGATAACGACGGGGGGGGGGAATAAGGGGTCCCTACTGCTAAGGGCACAAGAAGGAGACGGTGACCCCTAGACTTACTAGGGCTGACCCTGTCTGCCCTAACGTCCCTGTACAGTCTCCTCAACTGTCGCCGACCACGAACCTCGTCCCTCTCTGATCCTAGCGCTATCTGAGCTAAGGATCAGATGGAGAGGTGCACTAGACCCCTCCACTATCAACTAAAGACAAACACCAGGGAAGACAGACATTTGGGGAAAAGAAACACTTATCTTTCAGCAGACCACAGCGAGCTCACAACCTCAGCTTCTGCTGGAGCAAGGATAAAGAGTCCACAAGGAAATATCACCTGCACTGAGGAAGGGTAATGAACCTCCTTATAAAGGTATAAGGAATCTGCTGGGTCCTAGAGACCTACCATACAGGTGGATACAACCAGACCGAGCACAAGACCTCCACAGCCGTCTCCCCAAAATAGAGAGATCTCATCACACCTTCTCTTCATCTACACAGAAGGTAAATGCCCCTGAAAGAGACGGACCATCCTCCACCATTATGGCTGGTGGGCCAAACGCTGAGATCGTCTGCGCGTGACCTCCACCCTGTACACCCGCGCCACCCGTGACAGTACCCCCCCTTCTACGAGTGGCCCCCGGACACTCAGGACCAGGCTTATCCGGATGGAACGGTGAAAAGCGCGGACCAGCCTAGCGGCAGACACCTCCGACGCCGGCACCCACATCCGCTC
The DNA here is from genome assembly GCA_033576535.1 of Allobates femoralis. NCBI lineage: Eukaryota > Metazoa > Chordata > Amphibia > Anura > Aromobatidae > Allobates > Allobates femoralis. The sequence goes on along the minus strand of JARQOC010000008.1, from coordinate 144,631,881 downwards.
CTCAGGACCGTACCCCCTCCAGTGCACCAAATACTGAAGAGAACGGCGCAACATGCGAGAATCAACCACCCTCGAGATCTCGAATTCCAAATTCCCCGCCACACAGATGGGCTCAGGAGGCAAAGGAGACGGGTCAGACGACGGCACATACGGCTTGAGGAGCGACCTATGAAACACATCGTGAATCTTAAGAGCAGGAGGCAACGCAAGACGAAACGCCACGGGATTGATCACGGCGGTTATCTTATAGGGCCAATAAACCTGGGCCCCAACTTCCAAGAGGGCACCTTCAACTTCACATTCTTGGTAGACAACCACACGTAGTCATTCACACATAGGTCCGGACCTGGCGCACGCTTTCTGTCAGCCATACGTTTGTACCTGTCACCTAAGAGCTTCAAGCTACTCTGTACACCCCGCCAAACCGAGGAGAGGGACGAGGTAAAACGGTCCTCCTCCGGAACTCCGGAAGGACTCGTACCACTAAAAGTACCAAACTGAGGATGAAACCCATATGCACCGAAGAACGGTGACTTGCCAGTGGACTCCTGAAGACGATTATTAAGGGCAAATTCGGCCAAGGGCAAATAACTTGCCCAAGTCTCCTGATGGTCAGAGACAAAACACCTCAGGTAAGTCTCCAAATTCTGATTCACACGTTCGGTTTGACCATTAGACTGGGGATGAAAAGCAGAAGAAAAAGACAACGTAATCCCCAAACGTGTACAAAAGGCCTTCCAAAACTTGGAGACAAACTGAGTACCGCGATCAGAAACCACATCGGAGGGAACCCCATGAAGCTTCACAATCTCACTTACAAACACCTGTGCCAGAGTCCGAGCATTAGGAAGTGCGGGCAGTGCCACAAAGCGAACCATCTTACTGAACCTATCTACTACTACCAGTACCACCGTCTTGCCCGCAGACGCCGGGAGATCGGTGATAAAATCCATTGACAAATGTGTCCAAGGCTTCTCAGGAATAGACAATGGCATGAGAGACCCAGACGGACGGGTATGCGGAACCTTAGCACGTGCACACACACTACAGGCGGATACGAATTCCGCTACGTCCCTCCTCAACCCCGGCCACCAAAAGCGTCGAGACAAGAGATCGAAGGTGGCCCTGCCGCCCGGATGCCCCGCCAGCACAGAGTCGTGATGCTCCGACAGCACCCTGAGACGCAAAGAGAACGGCACAAAAAGCCTCCCAGAAGGACAGGAGGCAGGGGCGCCCCCCTGAACCCTCAACACCTCCCCCTCTAGATCAGGACAAAGAGCAGAAACAACCACCCCCTCCTGCAAGATGGGAACGGGACACTCCTGAGTACTACCACCCGGAAAACTACGTGACAATGCATCCGCCTTCACATTCTGAACCCCCGGACGGTAGGTGACGGTAAAATTAAATCTCGTAAAAAACAAAGACCACCTGGCCTGCCGGGGATTGAGACGCCTGGCGGACTCAAGGTAAGACAGGTTCTTATGGTCGGTAATTAACCGTGACAGGATGGACAGCCCCCTCCAGCCAGTGCCGCCATTCCTCAAAAGCCAACTTAATAGCCAATAGCTCCCTATTACCGACATCATAATTCCTCTCGGCCGACGACAACTTCTTGGAGAAGAACGCGCAGGGCACCCATCTTCCAGGCGAAGGGCCCTGCGACAATACAGCCCCCACCCCCACCTCAGACGCATCCACCTCTACAATAAAGGGCTGAGAAAGATCGGGCTGGCAAAGGACAGGCGCGGAAGCAAAACAACGCTTCAGGGAGGAGAAAGCCTGGCGAGCAGAATCAGACCATTCAGAAAAATCCGTCCCTTTCCTAGTCATGTCCGTAAGAGGCGTCACAAGTACCGAATAGTTCTTAATAAATTTACGGTAAAAATTGGTAAACCCCAAAAACCGTTGCAAAGCCCGTAGATTGTCCGGCTGTTCCCAGTCCAGCACCGCCCGGACCTTTTCCGGATCCATCCGGAAACCCATCGGCGACAAGAGGTACCCCAAAAAACGAACCTCCTGAACGGCGAAAACACATTTCTCGAGTTTTGCATACAGTTTGTTGTCCCGTAGGACCTGCAACACCTGTTTGACATGGGACTGATGCGTCTCCATATCGGGAGAATAGATCAAGATATCGTCCAAGTAAACAACTACGAATCTACCCACCAGATGATGGAAAATATCATTGACGAAATGTTGGAAGACCGCAGGGGCGTTAGTGAGCCCGAACGGCATCACGAGACTTTCAAAATGGCCGTCCGGGGTATTAAACGCAGTTTTCCATTCATCCCCCTCTCTGACCCTAATCAGGTTGTAGGCCCCCCTCAAATCCAACTTGGAGAACCATTTGGCACCCACAACCTGACTAAACAAATCAGGGATCAGAGGGAGGGGTATGGATCACGGACAGTTTATCCGATTCAATTCCCGGAAATCCAAACAAGGACGGAGGCCCCCATCCTTTTTTTTCACAAAAAAGAAACCAGCCGCCACCGGCGACGTGGAGGGCCTGATGTGACCTGTCTCTAGACTCTCGGAAATGAAGTCCTTCATTGCTTGTCTTTCAGGACCGGATATAGTAAACATTCTAGCTTTGGGCAGTTTAGCTCCGGGAACAAGGTTGATCGGGCAATCATATGCCCGATGAGGGGGCAAGTCTCGGCACCCCTTCTCCGAGAACACATCCTCATACTCCGATAGGAATGGGGGCAGGGATGCAGCAGACACCACCGACAAGGATGTAGCCAAACAATTCTCAGAACAAAAATCACTCCATTCCACAATGTCCCGGGACTGCCAATCTACTACGGGATTATGTTTAATCAACCAAGGCAAGCCCAGGACGATGGGAGCGGGGAGACCGTCCAGAACATAGCAAGATATCGTCTCCTGGTGTTGGGGTCCAACCGTCAACTTAATGTCATGTACGATATGCGTGAGACAACCCTGAGCAAGAGGTGCTGAGTCGATGGCATAGATACGGATGGGGCGAGACAATAAACAGCGGTTAAGCCCAATGAGTGTGTACAAAGCGAGCATCCACCATGCTGACCCCCGCACCACTATCCACAAACACAGAAATGCCTTCCGTTTTGCTCTCTAGCGCCACCTCTGCACTCAGGAGAAAACGGGAAGTACAAACGGAGGATACACACACCTCCCGCTCGACTACCCCCACACACCCCCATAGTCACATGAGGTCCAGGCACCCCCGTCCGTTTAGGAGCGTAGGGACAGGCCCCGATAAAATGGTCTCCTTTCCCACAGAAAAAACAGACCCCCTTCCCCCTACCCCGGGAGGCACCGGAGGAGAGCCTCGAGGCCGCCGCCCCTCCAAGCTGCATAGGCTCCTCCCCCCTCGGGAGAAATGACTCACCCTCCGTGTGACCACCCGGCAACAAGGAACCACCACGAGAAGGGCTCCCAGTTGCTGGAGGTCTACCCCTCCGCTCCTGGAGGCGTCTATCCATACGAATAGCCAACGACATAGCCGCCTCCAGGACGGAGGGGTCTCATACACTGCCAGGGCGTCCTTCAGCCTTTCTGAAAGACCCTGGCAAAAATGACTCCTGAGAGCCGGATCGTTCCACTTCGTGTCCATAGCCCACCTGCGGAACTCAGAACAATATGATTCCGCCGACCGAGTCCCCTGGTGGAGATGGCGCAATTTGGATTCAGCCAAAGAGACACGGTCAGGGTCATCATATATGAGGCCTAAGGCGTCAAAAAATCCATCCACAGACTGGAGACAAGCAGAGTCCTGTGGCAGAGAGAAAGCCCAGGATTGGGGATCCCCCTGCAGCAATGATATAATGATTCCTACACGCTGCTGCTCATCACCAGTGGAATACGGCCTGAGCCTAAAGTATAATTTACAAGCCTCTTTAAACACCGTAAATTTATCTCTGCCTCCTGAAAACCTGTCAGGGAGGGCAACCTTAGGTTCCGGTCTGGCCGGACCCACTGCTTGATTCCCCAAGACACCATTTTGCGGTTGTGGTCCCTGCAGCGCCGACCGAAGGTCCGCGACCTCCAAAGACAAGGTCTGCAGCTGCTGGGCCAAAGCCGACACAGGATCCATAAGGAAAGGAAGAAAAAAAATCGAATCCTCCCCTTTCCTTCACTTACAGTTACGGCAGGTGATAATGTCACGCTGGGAGTGGGGAAGACACCCAGCGTAGGATAACGACGGGGGGGGGGAATAAGGGGTCCCTACTGCTAAGGGCACAAGAAGGAGACGGTGACCCCTAGACTTACTAGGGCTGACCCTGTCTGCCCTAACGTCCCTGTACAGTCTCCTCAACTGTCGCCGACCACGAACCTCGTCCCTCTCTGATCCTAGCGCTATCTGAGCTAAGGATCAGATGGAGAGGTGCACTAGACCCCTCCACTATCAACTAAAGACAAACACCAGGGAAGACAGACATTTGGGGAAAAGAAACACTTATCTTTCAGCAGACCACAGCGAGCTCACAACCTCAGCTTCTGCTGGAGCAAGGATAAAGAGTCCACAAGGAAATATCACCTGCACTGAGGAAGGGTAATGAACCTCCTTATAAAGGTATAAGGAATCTGCTGGGTCCTAGAGACCTACCATACAGGTGGATACAACCAGACCGAGCACAAGACCTCCACAGCCGTCTCCCCAAAATAGAGAGATCTCATCACACCTTCTCTTCATCTACACAGAAGGTAAATGCCCCTGAAAGAGACGGACCATCCTCCACCATTATGGCTGGTGGGCCAAACGCTGAGATCGTCTGCGCGTGACCTCCACCCTGTCACCCGCGCCACCCGTGACACTACTTTTGTCCTCAAAACCTGGGAAAACCTATTGACTCGTGTATAAGCCGAGTCCCGAATACAGTATACAGGGCTCGGATTCGTAAACTCGCTCAGACTCGCTCAGACTCGCTCAGAATCGCTAAGACTCGCTCAGACTCGCTCAGACTTGCTCAGACTCGCTCAGAATCGGTAAGACTTGCTCAGACTCGCTCAGACTCGCTACTGACAGCGGGTATCCGTGAAGCGGTGCGATTGCGAGTGAGAAAAAGTAAACTCTGACAAAACTAGGATTGCCATTGACTTGCATTGGACTCGTTACTGTGCGAGTAATCGCTGGGAAACTCGCCGAGTACCGACTCCTGCGAGTTTCTTACTACTCACAGAGTAACGAGTCCTAATGAGTAGATTTGCCCATCCCTAAAACAGTGACTCGCGTATAAGCCGAGGGGACGACTTTTCAGCCCAATTTTTGGCTGAAAAACTCGGCTTATACGCGAGTATATACGGTACTTTATCAATTGGAAACCCTTCTGGTTAGGCTTCCGGACAAGGATTTTGGATGTTAACTATTTTTTATTTGCTCACAACTTCGTAAAAAGATGATGACAAAATAATTTCTAAACTAGGCAGCCATTTTACTTTCATAACTATAAGGCAAGTTCACATCTAATGCAATGCTTTGCGTTTCAACGTTGCCGGTAATGTTTCCTATGCATTGGGTAAAATGCATGCATCTAAAATGCACCTGCGTTTTCGGTGTGTTTTTACCACGTTTGCATGAGTTATTAAAAAAGAAGTCTATGGGAAGAAAAACGCATGCGTTCCAAATGCAGTACAAGTGCAGATGTGAAAAGAGCCTAATAAGAGAAGGACATTGAGTGTTCTAACTTTATCTTGTATATCTATCACACACATTAGCTGTCAGAACGCAATGATTTTCAATGAATAGAATGACTATTTTATATCTGTGGGAAACTGCCAACTCTAAAACTGCACAAGATAATGAAAGAAGAGATATCAAGCACGTTGAATTTCAACACCTGTTACTTTTACCCTCATGGTAAAAAAATGGCCTCCAAAGGTATCCAGCCTAGGTTTATTTCCCTTACTCCACTGACATACTATACCAATCATACATGTTTATCGTGGATTCAGGTGAATTAAGGGGAATCTGTCAGGTCAAAAATCCATATAAAACTGCAAGCATTGTCTAATTCCTTTCTCTAAGCTCTCTGTATTCATGTATTTCTATTATTTATGTTTCCCTCCTATGCTGTGGAAGCTTCAAAATAAAAGATTTATTTCATCTGTCATCACAGTGCACTCTTTGTTGCCCACTCCCTATGTAATGAATATTCATGCATCACTCCACAGCCCTGCCCTCCTGGGTTTTATGTTGTGTGACTCATTGAAGACAGAGGAGAAAGGAGGGGGAAGGAGATGTTTGCTCTTAGCTGCAAATCTGACCTCTTCATATTATTGTGTGCAGCCGAGGCATGTGTGTAGTGAGTGCAGTCTGAGATATTTCTATGTGATTTTAAGAACATTTGATCATTTGCTCAGCAGATACACACATTACATGTATGCAGGAAAAACAACTTTCGTATAATAAAAATCTCTTACAAGCTTCACACAGTGGCAAAAAAATATGTGTGAACTGCAACCAATCCCCACCAAAAACATGATAAACAGGTGCAAAAACAGTATATGAATCACACAAAAGGCGCTCTGCTGTAAAAATATAAATAGCAAGTGCTGTAACAAAAACAGGGCCTTTTGGTTTATACGTTTCTGCAAGAAAACGTACAATAAGCTGTCTCACCCACTCCAAGGTAGGCCCTGATAGAGACAGTCCTAACTCTGTCCCTAGTGCTACGATAAAAACCTGCCAGTGTGTACATACCTCAGCTGGACAGGGTGAGGGAGAGCACAGGACTATCTCACCTTGTAGGGCTGTGTGGTGGCAGCTCTGTGTGCAGACTTCATATGGGAGGGGCAGGTGCCTCCAATCTGCTGTTACCAGCAGTGGTGAATACAAGGGCAAAAAAATATGAGTCTGCACACATTGGAAGCAGCAGTGTGAACTGCAACCAATCCCCACCAAAAACATGATAAACAGGTGCAAAAACAGTATATGAATCACACAAAAGGCGCTCTGCTGTAAAAATATAAATAGCAAGTGCTGTAACAAAAACAGGGCCTTTTGGTTTATACGTTTCTGCAAGAAAACGTACAATAAGCTGTCTCACCCACTCCAAGGTAGGCCCTGATAGAGACAGTCCTAACTCTGTCCCTAGTGCTACGATAAAAACCTGCCAGTGTGTACATACCTCAGCTGGACAGGGTGAGGGAGAGCACAGGACTATCTCACCTTGTAGGGCTGTGTGGGTGGCAGCTCTGTGTGCAGACTTCATATGGGAGGGGCAGGTGCCTCCAATCTGCTGTTACCAGCAGTGGTGAATACAAGGGCAAAAAAATATGAGTCTGCACACATTGGAAGCAGCAGTGTGAACTGCAACCAATCCCCACCAAAAACATGATAAACAGGTGCAAAAACAGTATATGAATCACACAAAAGGCGCTCTGCTGTAAAAATATAAATAGCAAGTGCTGTAACAAAAACAGGGCCTTTTGGTTTATACGTTTCTGCAAGAAAACGTACAATAAGCTGTCTCACCCACTCCAAGGTAGGCCTACCTTGGAGTGGGTGAGACAGCTTATTGTACGTTTTCTTGCAGAAACGTATAAACCAAAAGGCCCTGTTTTTGTTACAGCACTTGCTATTTATATTTTTACAGCAGAGCGCCTTTTGTGTGATTCATATACTGTTTTTGCACCTGTTTATCATGTTTTTGGTGGGGATTGGTTGCAGTTCACACTGCTGCTTCCAATGTGTGCAGACTCATATTTTTTTGCCCTTGTATTCACCACTGCTGGTAACAGCAGATTGGAGGCACCTGCCCCTCCCATATGAAGTCTGCACACAGAGCTGCCACCCACACAGCCCTACAAGGTGAGATAGTCCTGTGCTCTCCCTCACCCTGTCCAGCTGAGGTATGTACACACTGGCAGGTTTTTATCGTAGCACTAGGGACAGAGTTAGGACTGTCTCTATCAGGGCCTACCTTGGAGTGGGTGAGACAGCTTATTGTACGTTTTCTTGCAGAAACGTATAAACCAAAAGGCCCTGTTTTTGTTACAGCACTTGCTATTTATATTTTTACAGCAGAGCGCCTTTTGTGTGATTCATATACTGTTTTTGCACCTGTTTATCATGTTTTTGGTGGGGATTGGTTGCAGTTCACACTGCTGCTTCCAATGTGTGCAGACTCATATTTTTTTGCCCTTGTATTCACCACTGCTGGTAACAGCAGATTGGAGGCACCTGCCCCTCCCATATGAAGTCTGCACACAGAGCTGCCACCCACACAGCCCTACAAGGTGAGATAGTCCTGTGCTCTCCCTCACCCTGTCCAGCTGAGGTATGTACACACTGGCAGGTTTTTATCGTAGCACTAGGGACAGAGTTAGGACTGTCTCTATCAGGGCCTACCTTGGAGTGGGTGAGACAGCTTATTGTACGTTTTCTTGCAGAAACGTATAAACCAAAAGGCCCTGTTTTTGTTACAGCACTTGCTATTTATATTTTTACAGCAGAGCGCCTTTTGTGTGATTCATATACTGTTTTTGCACCTGTTTATCATGTTTTTGGTGGGGATTGGTTGCAGTTCACACTGCTGCTTCCAATGTGTGCAGACTCATATTTTTTTGCCCTTGTATTCACCACTGCTGGTAACAGCAGATTGGAGGCACCTGCCCCTCCCATATGAAGTCTGCACACAGAGCTGCCACCCACACAGCCCTACAAGGTGAGATAGTCCTGTGCTCTCCCTCACCCTGTCCAGCTGAGGTATGTACACACTGGCAGGTTTTTATCGTAGCACTAGGGACAGAGTTAGGACTGTCTCTATCAGGGCCTACCTTGGAGTGGGTGAGACAGCTTATTGTACGTTTTCTTGCAGAAACGTATAAACCAAAAGGCCCTGTTTTTGTTACAGCACTTGCTATTTATATTTTTACAGCAGAGCGCCTTTTGTGTGATTCATATACTGTTTTTGCACCTGTTTATCAAGCTTCACACAGTGCAAGACAAAACACCTCCACAGCAGTTTGCACAGGATTTTCAGTGACTTCAGCACAGAGCACAGAGGAGAGGGACAGAACACCAGCTTGAATAGGCGTGGATATTTAAATAACATTTATACAGCCAGACTAATCCACTGTGAAAATAATGGAGCTGAACCAATACACCAGCTGCCTGCATGGTGTACAAATGCTTATAGCAAGGAAACTACACAGGGTACAATATTGCATTTTACATGTTTTCAAAAGGTCTGCCCAGGCATTATTCAAGGGTAATCCTGAAAAATGAAAAATCGTACTGAAAGATGATCTGAAAGAGTCTTTTAATGGACCCGTTTCATGCTACGATATTGTTAATGATATCATTGAAACGTCACTGGTTTTCAGTCGTTCAAACGACATTGTAACGACGTCATTCAGTGTGACGTGCATCAGATCAACGATAATCGGGCAGATCGTTCATTGGAGGTTTTTGAACCGGACCTAAAACCAAACGATGATCGTTCATCCAACCTGCAGCATGGATATATGTGACACCTCAATAACGATCTTAATAACGACCTCGCCTATTGAGAACTGAAGGAGGTAGGCGAGCTAATGACCACAAGTATCGTTTGCTTGTCGCGGAATCATTGCTGCGTCGTTAAAGATATCTGTATGTGTGACATTTCACTGGCGATCATTGAACGACGTTCAAGCGATCTAGGTCAAGTCGGATCCTTGGTTGGATCGTTCGACCATGGAAGCGTGGAACAGGCGCTTAACTGATGAATGTTGTTCTACTTTTGTCTAAGACATCGTTTTTGTGTAACTCGCTAAGTTTTCCACATGCACTTACATAAAGGAGCAAATGCAGTTTTAATTAATAAGTAAAAGTAAAATTTAATTAAACATCATGCTGAGATTTCTGATTTTATTATAAGGTGTCTTTCTTTATTATAACAATATCGGTAATGAACACTTCAGAAATAATTATGTATTATCATCAGGTTATAATAATGGAAAGTTGTTGAACAATATCACTCTTGGAGAAATGACACTGATAATAAATTATTGTCCCTGAGAGCAAATCATGCTGATGTTCCGAAATAGAAATAGAAAAAGGAGCAAGGCTTTAAAGTGTAAATTTCTGGAAAAATAGATTAGAATACAAAATGGAATCTATAAATAATTGCATTCTAATAATTTTTTTGAAACATCCTTTGACGCCAGATATGATCTCCCCAAGAGAATTTGAAGAATAGCTAACTAAATAAATAGCTACATAGAGATCACATATTCACCGTATGGAACCCTCTGTGCAATGATAATAAAATTAACCAGCTTGTTCTCAATGTAAAAAATAAAAAACCCCTAGGAGTTGCTGAAACCATATGATTAAAATGTATTAAACGAATCTCTAGAATTATCTAAACAGAATTTTATCTTATTTTTTTAACATGAAATCTTTATTTATTCACATTAGGTGATTTTATTTTGGGCAGTTTTGTTCCCGTACCTTCTGTCCCAGTGTTGTAGGAGATAACATTTCTTTATTAAAGTTACATTGTTTATGATGTTTTCTAAAACTATGCCAGGAGTGAGGAATAATAAGTATATGGCTATTGTTTTTTTTTCTGGAAGGGATGGGTTTGGTATTAGGATTTAGTTTTAGGATTGGGATCTGTGTCTAAAGTACTAGAACAATTGGATCTTCTGTCATTTTGTATTATAAATATAATTAAAAAGTGTGAGTGATACAAATGGTCAAATTAATTAAAAGCAAATCAAATTCAAGTCAAAGCTCTGGAGAATTCAACAATTTCAGGATTGTGTATGAGGGAAAGGAGATTTGTGACCGCGCTCCCGCTCCAAATGATCCAATTGAATCAGAGGTTCTAGAATTCAAGCAGTGGTTTTATTTCTAGGATTGCTTCCCTACTATCTTCAATCATATCTTAAAACTAGACAGGTTTTGTTAGGGGGAGAGAAGGGAAGGATAACACACACAACATTCTACATCTAATCCAATATACTAAATTCCGCAATATGCCTTTAGTACTTTTGGGTACCGACGCTGAAAAAGCTTTCGATAGGGTGGTCTGGACATTCCTCCGGGAGACATTGACAAGATTCGGATTCCCCCCATAACTATACAAGCCATTATGGCAATGGTTCCTTCATGAGTTCTTTCCAAATTCAGAATGGTACAAGGCAAGGCTGTCCTCATTAATGCTGTTTATATTGGGGCATATATAAAGATATATATTTTCATCTATTTAGGACAGTTAGGATAGGAATTGATATGGTCTGTTTATGTATATACCTTTTGTGAGACACTAACAGGTTAAAAAGAGGGTGTATACTAAGGCTGATTTGGCCCAATGGGATTCTGGGCCACCATATATAAAGTTTTAATTGTTACTCTGCCTCCATTCCACTTGAGAAAGACGGCACTACACCGTCGAAACATGTCGTGGTGACGGAGGCTTCTTAACAACGGACTTTTCATCATACCAGGATTCCTTGCCTTGTTCTGAGCGCCCAGCAGGAGATCGTGCTAATTGTTCATTTGATTTTCTAATTTTAAAATCAATATAACTAAGTCCAAAGCTTTGGGCCTGAGACTCCAAAGGGGGCTAGTGGACACATTCAAATCTACATACCCCTTCGATTGGCCTGCACGTCATATTTCTTACCTGGTACGGTAGTTAAAATAGGCAAGGTAGATACTGACCTTTTTACTCTAAATATAAAACCCCTTTTAGAATGTACACAAACCACTATTAGCTCCTGGAGAGACCTGTTTATCTCGTGGATGGGGAGGAAGAACTTATTGAAAAGTCTTATTCTCCCTAAATTCTTATAGTTATTAAATATGCTGCCCATTCCGATCTCGTTCTCATACCTTGCAAAAATTTACTCTCTCATCTTTAAATACCTCTGGCGCAAAAGTGAACCTCGCCTCAACTCTAAGACACATACTCTCACCAGGGAGTTGGGAGGTATGAGTGCTACGGACATAGCTAAGTACTACCAACTGGCACAACTTGCCAGAACTGTGCACTGGTTTAGAACCTCAGAAGAAAAACATTGGGTCAATATAGAACAGTCTAAGTCTCCTGTGCCCATGCGCTCCCTACTTCTTCGAACTCAGCCATTCCCATCCCCTTCCATCCTTTCCCCAATTACCACACTCAATCCACAATTAATATAATGAAAAAATACTTGGGCATTCTGGTTCCTCCTTTATTCATTAGCCACCCTCTCAGACTATTTAGACTCCTCCCCTTCACAGTGGGCAAAAGCCAAAATTGATCGCCTCTTCTCAGACAGTACCCTCCTCCCATTGCAAGCCATATGTCAGTTACCAGGTTTATCCAAGCTCTCGTTCTTACACTATAAGACATTAGCAAAGTGCCTGCACTTGAAACCTGTCCAGTTGGATCTCGTTAGAGCCCTAACCCTGTACGAAGCTCTTTGCTCCACCACCCGCCCATTTAAGAAGACAGTCTCAACATTATACTGGGCATTGGTTAAAAGTGTTGTCATGCTGAATTGTGCCTAATTAGCGCACTGGGAAAAATCTTTAAATATTTCACTTTCAGAGGAACAAATTAAACATGTATACAAAAAACCCCACGGCCCCTCTCCATGCGTGTGTATCCAAGAATCTACCTTTAAAATACTCACGAGATGGTATATCACTATGGAGCAAATATATAGATGGCATACTCCCACATCTGATAAATGCTGGATATGCAGCACAGATGTGGGCAGCTAGCTTCATGTTTGGTGTATCCTGTTCGGCTATTCAACCCTACTGGAAAAAGTTGGAAGAGATGATCTGTTCTGTCTTAAAAACACACGCCTCTCTGACCCCTGAGATAATATTCTTACACTTCCCACTCTGACCTGAAATGAAAAAGCCTCATGTCTGGCCAGCTATATTATTGCAGCTGGAAAATCTCTCATACCTACCCACTAGTGTTCCACTTCAACCCCTAGCAAAACCTTATTATTTCATAAAATTTACCTCCTTTATCGCACTGCAGAACTGGTGGCATTGGTAAATCAAATTTTAGCCTCATTCCAAGAAACTTGGCAACCTTGGATCTGCTTTAGATTTTTACTGAACTTCTACATGCAAATTACCTCTTGATATCCTTTCATGTTTCCTTCCAAGGTGCCAACCCCCACACTCCCCTTTTCTTACCCCCGCTCTTTTATTGCCAGCCCTCCTCTTAGTTTGCTCTCCCTGTATCTATATTCCTGCCTACACCCTTTCACCCCCCAGCTTGTCTTCCAATCTATATTTTCTACCTCTCTATTTTCCAACTGCTCTTCCTACTATTTCTTTCTTAATGTTAAATTTACTGTTTGATCTATGCAAGGCAATACATACTCCTGAAACCTATCACACATTTACAGGCTACAATGACCTTCGTCTCAGTTCTTCAAGTGACGGAGATTACTGTCACCCCCCAGGTCTATAAACGCTGGATATAGGCCTAATCAACTCTGAACTTAGGGCCTGTGTAGAGCATTATCTACTGTGTGTAAATGCAGCTTGTGACATCCTTATTATACCTCCAAGGACTGCCCTACCTCCCCCCCATATTATTTCTTCCCTTGCCTGTAATTAATATGAATAGCCGAAACAAATACATGTTTATTATTCTGTACATAACTGTTCTTTGAATAAAAAGAACGTTGAAATGAAATGCAAGTATGTGTTTGTTGATGCGCACAGGCAAACGCTGACTGCAGCATTTCACAGTGCGTTTCAACACTAACGCAACATAATGCAATGCTACAGATTTGTGCAAGTCTGCAGCATTGCGTTATGCTGCATTTGCAATAGATGCATAAGACAGAAAGCGATAGGAAAGATAGGATTATAATGGTAGAAAAGCATTACCAGTGTCCCTGCTCTGTCTCCCCACTCTGCCTGCTGCTTCTGGTGATGCCCATTACAGCTCATGAATATTCACCCAGCGGCCCGAGAGCAGCAGGAAGCAGCAGACAGAGCGGGAAGAAGGAGCAGGGACACTGGTAATGCTTTACTACCATATATATTTCTATCTATCCTAACTATTTCTATCCTATTCGTCTATCTTTCTATCTATCCTATTCTATCTATCTCTTATAGCGCTTATGTTTTTGAAGTATCAAAAACTTGTGCGCTATAAAATGACACAAAATGTCACGTTACAACTGACACCGTTATCGCTTCTGTTGTAACGGACAGCAAAAACGTAACTTGGACCTACCTTACGAGAATGTTCTAAATTAACAAACAAAAGTATACCAAATGGCGCTAACCTACCGCAGGCGGTTAAAGGTTGATGTTGCATTCTTTATCCTTTTTCGGCCCATCTTGTGATAGAAAACTGAGTTATTTCTAGAAAAAAAATATCAGTCAAATCATAAAGTTTCTAACATAGAAACCACATTTACAATTTACAACTCCCAACTTCAATAAGGAGATAACACTGAAAAAATATCATGGAGACACACAGTGGGTCATCACTTAAAGCATCTCTCCAGAAGTTTTTTTTCAGTGCTTCTTTAAACTGAAGTCCCGTGCCCCTGTATTATACCTACCCCATGGCGTTTTCATCCTTTTTAGGCTCCGCTCCAGTCCCGAGGTGCCATTTTGTGCCCGTAACGTCTAAATTCCAGCCAGTGAGCAGATACATCACAGGTGCTCAATGCTACGAGAGTCAGAATGAGGTTAGAATGAGGCTCTCATGGAGTTGCATTGATATGTGACTCCACAAAAACACTGCAGCTGCCGGTAGGTTGCCGAAGATCGACCAGAGGAATGCTGGAAACAGATGAAGACATCGGCAGTGAGTTTCAGACAAGGGGCAGGGGACTTATAAAAATGGTGATTTAATGAAATCTAAAGAATTCTCCACTTAATAGCTTCAGTGGAAAACTCCAATTTTTATTAGAACTTTCTTATTTCCTATGCAGTATTGTCCAATGGAGTTGAATGATCTTAGGTGATATTGTAATTTCATTTTTCCTTACAACTCTAAATGTAAAAAGAATAAAGGAGTGATCATTGATTAAATCTAGACACATTGTATTTGTATACCGTTTCACCCCTGATGTGTTGGCTTGAAAATCCGGATTTCTATTAGGCGCATATAAAACTGTGTTCTTTTTATTTGTCTGATTTGTTGAAGTCCAGGGGCAGCATGCAGAGCTACTTGTTTTGTGTCATTTACAAGGACTGTTTGGCTCAAAGAAGAGTGAAATGACGGCTATGTTCAGAGTCAAGTGATGAATGCCCAAATTCATGCTAAGTTTTATGCTTGTAATGGGATGCCCATACACATTATACATTCTTTTATGAAGTAGAAAAATGGCAGTGTTTTCTGTATCAATTTCAGTCATCTGTCGGAGTGCTCAGTTAAGTATAGTGAGATCAACAAAGGCAGACAAATCAATTACGTGCTATCCTTGTTTGCTACCATAAAAGGCTGTGATAAATGCCTGTTCAGCATCATACAATAGTTTGTCTTTGTCAGAACTGACCTTTCACCAAAGACATGTCATCATGATTTGTAATAATACATGTTACTATTAGAGTACACAAAAGGTAAAATAGTCTATAATCCGGCTTGGAAGATTTCTGTTTAATATGAGTTCCATTATATTTAACTGACAAACAGTATAATTCTTACATTTCTTCATGGTGCAACATTTCATTTTGTTTAACTTGGAAATTAAAGAACAATTTATCCTAATAGGATTGTGCAGACTATTACATTTACAAAATCGAGTTTGTACCTTAAGCGACATTAGTTTATAAACTAGCTGGCTGAGAATAGGACTGTGCCTCTCCACCGACCTCTATGGGATTTTCCCCTTTTGAGCTGTTGTATGGCTGACACCCCTATGGCCTTCTTGATATAGCAAAAGAGATCAGAGAAGCAGAGGCTACACCTTACAAGAGTGACCAAATGCAAGAAAGAATAGCTGAAGTGTTGCCCTTCATGAGAAAGCACTTTTTCCAGGCACAAGAGGCCCAGTGTAGGGTGTACAATTGATCATCAAGGGTGAGACAGTTCAGCCTATGAATCGTGTACCGATGCACGTACTGATAGAAAGACATTTTATGGCCAAGTGGCATGACCCCTGTGAAGTGGTCAAAAGGTTGAGTAAAGTTTTCTATAAAGTCCACCAACCAAGGAGAAGGAACCCTACCAGGTATACCATGTCAATCTGATCAAGCTATTGCGAGAAGAAAACTCATGGAAGTTTAGTGTTTGGTGGCTAAATCCTAAGCTCATTTGGAAGATCACAAAGCTGGCAGAGATTGTCACCTACTCAAAAGCAACAGTGCCAAGAATTGCTTCATTGTAATAGAGACTTGTTCTCAGAACTCCCGGGTTGTTCTAAGGACATAGAATATGAAATCCTCATAGAATCTCATATTAGTTTGAAGCCATACAGATTCAAAGCCCTACAGAGAGGTATTTTCAAAGGAGGCAAAGCAGATTTTGTATCTAGGAGGATGGAGGAATCCAAAAGCAACTGGTGCAGTCCCATTGTCTCGGTGCTGAAACTGGATGTAGAATTACCAATCTGCAACAACTACAGGAAGCTGAACGAGATTTAAAGTTCACAAAATACCCTGTGTCAACAAGCTCATTGAGAGGCTAGGGCCAGCTCGCTACATCACCACTCTGGAACTGTCGAGAAAGGGTATTGGCAGATTCTAATTTGCAAAGATGACAATGAGAAGACAGCCTTTTCAACATCAATCATGATTCAGAATCGGGACATCACAATAGCTAGCTGTGTGTAAACAGCCTGTGTTGGTGGCACTGTATTAATAAGCTTTGTGGTTTAGAAGAATATGACAGAGGTTGGGTTAGGTGCTGAAGTGAATGGCATACAATACCCAGTAATTAGCTAAGTAGGAATTGTCTTCCTGTGAGAAGAATTACTCCATCATGCAGAAGTGTTTAGCCATCAATTGGACATGGAAACTTTAAGATACCTCCAATTAGGCCAGAAATTTAGGTTAGTGTCAGACTATGCCCAGCTGAGATGAATGAGGGAGATAAAAGGAATAATGGCTGTGTGACAAGGTGGTTACTGGCAATTTAGGACTTTAGCTGCTCTGTAGAGCATAGGTCTGGGAAACTACATGGCACTGCAGGAGACTATGTCAAGGTTTTACAGTTTGGTGTTGGAAAGTGCCAAGCCCCACAGTTTTGGGCAGAGGGGTATGTAAGATGGCCACTGCACACATCATGGAGGGTAATACATATCAGAGATGTGGTTATCCTCAGTGATATAAGCCCAGAAGCAATCTCCAGTATGTATAGTGTGGTACCCCAGGTTCATGTGCCACAGTAACACCACAAAAGGATAACTCCCCACACAACCCACAACACTACACTAGCACCTCCAAGCCAGAAGGGGGAGCTAAAGCTACTTCCCTATATATTCTGGTGTGGAGAGGAAGTGGCAGTTAGTTCAGTGCAGAGCAGCACTGAGGGAAGAAAGGACCTGGGTGTAAAAGAGCTGTGTTAGGCTCACCCCACGGTCCACTGTCCAGTTCCAGGCCGAGCCAGGGTCTGAGGAAAAGGAGAAGCAGAGAAACACACCTGGGACACGGAGTTACCCTAAACTCACCCCGGAGGAGCGCACAGAATGGATACCAGATCCGATGGTGTGCCTTACACAAGCAGCATAGTGAACACAGGATGAATGAAAATCCCACATCTTCACTGTACCACAGCGAAGCAACACAGTGGGGTCAGGAACATAAAGATAAGACTCAAGTTGCCTAGCAAGTTGGTACCCGTGAGGGGAGACAGGGCCGGCAGCCTAGCTAAAGCGGCAGCAGGGCCACACACACACAGCGCAGGAGTAGGAAGCCAAGGACCCGGACAGGGTGGGAAGCAACCGGGTCCCTGTACAGACTCCGTGGATAGTACTCTGCTGAATGTCATCTACAGTAAAGATTTGGAAAACTACAAAACCGTGAGTCTGTGTAATCCTTGTGAACCCTGTTCTCCCTCACAACTACCTCACAAACGGTTATCATCATTACTGCCCCAGGGAACCAGGCTCTGCCCGTGGAGAGCCGTCACATCACAAGCTGCCATCCTTCATCCCCGGAGGCTCTGCAGCAGCGGTGGTCTTCCTGACCACATGCCATGGGTGGCATCACGACTTTCTCCCCTGTAAATACCCCCAACTTTTATTTGTGGGCTCGGGACACGGTCCAGACCAAGACTGCTGTGATAACCCCCGTGATACCCCAGTCCGGTACGGAGTGCCCCATCCCAGTGGATTTACGAGCAGTCAGAGAGAAATCTGGGACTAGATGCTCACATATTCTCACTCTGGGGCAAGGTATGGTGGACATAAGAAAGTTCAGGTGAATTTATTTGCTCTCTGTGTGTTGATGTAAGAAGTCCTTCTGTGTGAAGTCTCCATGATTGGACTTTCATGCTGGACTAACACTGTAGTGTCACTCTTAGTACTATGTATACTGATTTCCTGCAAAGAATGGCCATTTATTTTTCTTGTTTGAGGCTTGCTTCATGAAATTTTAGTAAAGCAGGCTGGACGTTTTGTTTAAGTCACCTCCAATACCAACCTCAATCGCCATGGAGTGAGCCGTATTTCTGCAAAAATAAATCCCTATAAAATTTATAGCATATATTTATATACTATATATGTATAAATACATTATATACTAAATCCTCACTTCTCTGGCTACTCTGGTCCATCACCATTACTCCATCTGAAATCCTTGGGCATCTCACACCAGGCCAAGACTTCTGGCTCTGAGATGATGATGAGACTTGGAGAATTCTTTGCAAGTGTGTGAAAATTCACGATGCTATGAAGTCACCGGGTGTGCGATGACCCTACACATGCATGCGCAAAGGCAGGAAAGGAGAGCGATGAGGTGAGTATAAGGATTTTTCTTTTTTTAACCTTTAAATGATACTTTACAGCTCAGAAAAATAGGGGCCTGTGACCGCAACATATCTAAATTATCACAAAAGCCATTTGCAAGCAAAAAACATCCACATTTTGGTGAATCAGATCCCAATTGAAAATATAAACTCATCATTTATATCATGAATATATCGCCCATTATGCAGCAGGCTATATATGGCATCAGCTTTCATCTCAGACAGCTAGATGGGGGTAATTCATTATCAAGTGGAATCATGTTTTATCATCTCTAATAGTATATTGAATTTTTTTAAGTCATCTAGTGTGGTCTTCCTATTCTAGGTCAGTTGTTAAGTCTAGGGGGTGTTCACCTTTTAACAAAGGGCACCATTTGATCTTGCTGTTAAAATATTTTATTTTTATTTTCTTCTTTCTAATTTTGTATTTTGTTTCAAGATCTGAATCAATTAATCGTCACAACTATGCAAAAGTAGAAGACATCAAACACATTTTCATGACTGTTGAATGTGAGAGACTGCATAACACTTTTACACTAATTGAGGGCAAGAGGCTTTGATCACGTAAGCAGTAGAAACCTGCTGTTCTAACCCAATGTCCTAGTGGAGACGGGAGGGGTGCATTGTGTTGATGACATAGTTGACTATCTTACAGCCTTTGTGCCTAGGCATCTCAAGACTGATTGTTAAGCATTCTTTATCTTGGCATTTTACTAAAATTCTAAATAATTTTAATAATCTCTGCAATAAAAAGATTAATTATCTGGGTCCATATATGAGATCATAAACATACATAAAACCATATGTAGAACATACAAATCATTCAATGTATAATCTTAAATTAAAGCTAAATAATATTTGTGAGAAGATAATGCAGGAGCACTTTGTGTAGCTCATACCCGTGTTTCCCCGAAAGTAAGACCCTGTCTTACATTAATTTTACCTCCAAAAGTCCCACCCTGTCTTACTTTCGGGGGAGGTCTTATATTAGCAAAAAAAAAAAAGACAAATTTTTTTAACAATAAAATTTAACATTTATTAACAGGCTGAAAAGTATGGTCAAACAAATAATCAAACAAATGTATCAAGAATATCTAGGTAATACGGTACCGTGATCATTACGGTACTTCCATGTATAACATACAAAACAATGAACAGTCACAAACAGTCTCAATATGTAACACCGTAACATAAAACAAGATTTATTCCAGGACAACCATGTCATCATCTTCTTTTTTTCACCTCAACTGCCGTATACACACACACACCAATACCCACCCATACAGTACACACACACACATACCGGTACACACACATACCCACCCATACACATACAGTACACACACACACACACACATATATACACACACACAAACACACATATACACACACACCCATGTTTATACAGTACACACGTGTCATTACGGTACCTGTTTTCGCCGGATCACTTTCGTTTTCCTCTGCGGTGCTGGGTGACGATTCCTCAGGGCTGGGCGGCCAATCACAGGTCGCGCTTGGCGGAGATCGGCGGGGCACAGCAAGTTAGGCTGTGATTAACTCCATGATCTCCGGACCAGCGGCTGCACCAGGGGGAGAGAAGGAGCCTGGACGGCGGCGTACAGTGAGCCTGCGGCAACCTAAAGTGAGGCCATTTCCCTGCGACCCCCCCCGAAAGCGGCTTTACAATCGGGGGGTGCCTTACATTAGAAAACCCTGGGCACCCCCCTACCCTGCCTTACTTTCGGGGGGGTCTTACTTTCGGGGAAACAGGGTAGTAACCACCTGTAGATACACAAGTATAAGCATGTATTTCTAGTTTACTGTCCCTTTCACATTCACAGCCAGATAAGACTTAATACAGATTTATAATTAAAAGAATCTGAGATATCTGTAGCATCATCATTTTATATTAAATGATTCCTTTATATTCCAATATATTTCATTTTGTTCACAACCTACTGTAAAAAAATGGCCAAATCACAAAATGTCCCTTTTTTCCTCCATCAGTTTGCCAATAACAACCCATGTAGAATGTACATGTAAGCTATAATTATTGCATTCAATTCCAATTAAGACAGACTGCCCTTCAGTCCCGAGTCCATGATCAATAAAGATTAGTTACGGTAATCAGTTTGAGGCCAATTGAATTCAACTAAATGATGACAAAAAATTCTCTCCTCTTGAAGCCAAGTTTTTTTTGCAATTTTCTTAGTGCAAATTCAATAAAATTTCCTTAGCATCAATCAGGTGTTGGAATCATCATCTGGGCAGGTGATTAAATTATCATCTGTGTAATGCTAAGGAAACCCTGAAAATATGCACTGTTGATGTGCCTTGAGGACTGGAATGGGGGAACAGTGCCCTATAGCATTAGAAGAAGCATTCAATTCACGTAATATGAATTCAATCTAAATCAAATTTCTTCACCAAATTCGAGTAAGATTCAGATTTTCAATTTTGGCAGGTTTGCTCATCACTATTGACTTGAAATAAGCAAACCAAATTTACCTTAAAAAATTGACATTCATCAGAATGCAATTTTTTGGGGTTCGCCTTGGTACAATCCAGAAGGAGGGCATCCTGTAATCTCCACAGCTCTTCGTGCTCCTAACCAATCACAGTCAGTCCTCCAAACAGCTCATCTACAGTTAGGGCCAGAAATATTTGGACAGTGACACAATTTTCGCGAGTTGGGCTCTGCATGCCACCACATTGGATTTGAAATAAAACCTCTACAACAGAATTCAAGTGCAGATTGTAACGTTTAATTTGAAGGGTTGAACAAAAATATCTGATAGAAAATGTAGGAATTGTACACATTTCTTTACAAACACTCCACATTTTAGGAGGTCAAAAGTAATTGGACAAATAAACATAACCCAAACAAAATATTTTTATTTTCAATATTTTGTTGCGAATCCTTTGGAGGCAATCACTGCCTTAAGTCTGGAACCCATGGACATCACCAAACGCTGGGTTTCCTCCTTCTTAATGCTTTGCCAGGCCTTTACAGCCGCAGCCTTCAGGTCTTGCTTGTTTGTGGGTCTTTCCGTCTTAAGTCTGGATTTCAGCAAGTGAAATGCATGCTCAATTGGGTTAAGATCTGGTGATTGACTTGGCCATTGCAGAATGTTCCACTTTTTTGCACTCATGAACTCCTGGGTAGCTTTGGCTGTATGCTTGGGGTCATTGTCCATCGGTACTATGAAGCGCCGTCCAATCAACTTTGCAGCATTTGGCTGAATCTGGGCTGAAAGTATATCCCGGTACACTTCAGAATTCATCCGGCTACTCTTGTCTGCTGTTATGTCATCAATAAACACAAGTGACCCAGTGCCATTGAAAGCCATGCATGCCCATGCCATCACGTTGCCTCCACCATGTTTTACAGAGGATGTGGTGTGCCTTGGATCATGTGCCGCTCCCTTTCTTCTCCAAACTTTTTTCTTCCCATCATTCTGGTACAGGTTGATCTTTGTCTCATCTGTCCATAGAATACTTTTCCAGAACTGAGCTGGCTTCTTGAGGTGTTTTTCAGCAAATTTAACTCTGGCCTGTCTATTTTTGGAATTGATGAATGGTTTGCATCTAGATGTGAACCCTTTGTATTTACTGTCATGGAGTCTTCTCTTTACTGTTGACTTAGAGAGAG
This sequence comes from Allobates femoralis, assembly GCA_033576535.1. NCBI lineage: Eukaryota > Metazoa > Chordata > Amphibia > Anura > Aromobatidae > Allobates > Allobates femoralis. Next base: position 144,609,360 of record JARQOC010000008.1, on the reverse strand, counting down.
ATACACCTACTTCACTGAGAGTGTTCTGGACTTCAGTTGATGTTGTAAACGGGTTCTTCTTCACCAAATAAAGTATGAGGCGATCATCCACCACTGTTGTCATCCGTGGACGCCCAGGCCTTTTAGAGTTCCCAAGCTCACCAGTCAATTCCTTTTTTCTCAGAATGTACCCAACTGTTGATTTTGCTACTCCAAGCATGTCTGCTATCTCTCTGATGGATTTTTTCTTTTCTTTCAGCCTCAGGATGTTCTGCTTCACCTCAATTGAGAGTTCCTTTGACCGCATGTTGTCTGGTCACAGCAACAGCTTCCAAATGCAAAACCACACACCTGGAATCCACCCCTGACCTTTCAACTACTTCATTGATTACAGGTTAACGAGGGAGACGCCTTCAGAGTTAATTGCAGCCCTTAGAGTCCATTGTCCAATTACTTTTGGTCCCTTGAAAAAGAGGAGGCTATGCATCACAGAGCTATGATTCCTAAACCCTTTCTCCGATTTGGATGTGGAAACTCTCATATTGCAGCTGGGAGTGTGCACTTTCAGCCCATATTATATATATAATTGTATTTCTGAACATGTTTTTGTAAACAGCTAAAATAACAAAACTTGTGTCACTGTCCAAATATTTCTGGCCCTAACTGTATTTCTATCTTCTTTCTTCTATTGTCTAGTTCCATGCAGCCAAGCACCATGTACTGTAACTGCATGCAGTAGAATGTGGGGTCTAATGAATGACAAGATAAAAGATCGAAATACAATAGTAAATCATATTCGGTGTTAAAGCAGGTTCAGTGGGGCTGAGAAATATAAGATTTTGTTTAGCCAATTTCAAGGTGATTCAATTGGCATCAAATGTATTCTACGCAAAGGAAAATGATCCCCTTAATTGAACAAATCTTTCAAATCAAATTTCATTCAACTATACTAATGATTAAGTAAGCTTAAAAATGTCTTCTAGATTGTAGATTAGCATGTCTATACTGAACAATAACTGAATTAGAGACACCCATGCAGTAGAACATTGGGCTTTCTTTCCCCTCAGAACCATAGATATTTTTGTATAGATTCCACATGGTGTTTCAATAGTTATTCTGGAATACTGGTCCACACAGTAAGGATAGCTAATTCCACTGTTGCAAATTAGATAGAGGTCCTGACTTGTTTTGAACACTGAGTTCTCCCTCCCCCCAGAGATGGCCTATTTTATTAAGGTCTCGGGACTGTGATGGCGAGGGAAGTAATAAAAACTCACTTTCATGTTCCTGAAACTAATTAATAACCATATGACTGATTTGGCATAATCCGTTGTCCTACTAAAATTAGTCTTCTGCCATAAGGAAAACAGTTGCTATGAAAGCATGTACTTGGTTAGCCACAATATCCTACTGACCAAGCATCCATCCACAAGTACCAGATGGCATAGAGTATGCCCCCAAAAAATTCCACTTCCCCCAACTCTGACAGTTGACACCTCAATAGAAGGATTCTGACACATATCCAGAGTGTGCTCCTGCAACTTTTGCATCTGCCACCAGGCGCAGCTGTGTTCATTTCGCAGGTGTAGCTGATGATATAGTAGTCTTGTTATGGAAATATTAATAACAATATTAATAACAAGTTGCTGCTCCTGACCAAATCAATATAGACCAAGCACCGGCATTGAAAAGTATGACACCAGACACAGTGAGTCAGATGTACACCCTTCCTTGGTCAGACCCAAGCTCCCAGTGTCTGTTTATTATAAGACATTAGCTTTTTACTCAAAAAGGGGCTCGGTCAGCCCTACTCAGATGTATTCATTGGTCCATGGGCAATAAGGGGCTCGGTTAGCCCTACTGAGATGTATTCATTGGTCCATGGGCAATAAGGGGCTCGGTCAGTCCATGGGCGGATCCATGAGGTCATCAAGGGGTGTGGTCTTGATCGAGTATGTTATTCTGTGATTGGTTCGTCTTGCCTGACCTCCAGCTTCGGTGATTGGTCCGTCTTCTTTGGACTCCATCTTGCTCTCAGCACATGGTGTGATGTGGCAGGAAATGGCAGCCATGTTTAAATCACAACTTATACAATGTAAAATAATACACTAGATATATCATTTCTCCCATGCCCTTATGTCTTAGGCTTAATGAAGTATTTTGATCTTAAGGCTCTCCTTAACAGTCCCCCCTAAATACTTTATTAACCAATCCCTACCAGAGCCTATCACATCTGCCCAATGTGCCTTCAACTCTGCCCGCCAGCTGAGAATTGATAACCATTAAAACCCCCCTTGGTACAGACTTACACAACAAACAATGATAGCTGCAATAATTTAAGATGACAAGGATAACAAAGCCTATCTAATCCAGACATCTCTCCATTTACAGAAAGTATTGGTCCCGGGGATCTTCTACACCTGATTGTAGAAAGTTCAGTTTCTGTACGGCTGCTGTAACCTCCCGGTGGGACCTGTATTATCTGGAATATTCGTACAATTTTACAAATGCCTCATTATTTTGCTAATACCATGCCCAGGTCTATTCTATTTTGGAGCACCATTATCGATGAAGGGCCTAGTTGGTCTGCTAAACCTTGAAGGTCTTCTGTAGTATAATTGACGAATCTCTGTTAATCATAGATGTAATTGATCTAGACTGTATTCTTACTTATGGCCACTAGGGGTGAGATAAAGGATTCAAAACCTACTTTAACTTGATCTCTGGCTTCAAATATATGCGATATGAACCATTCTTATGAACAGTTGTTATGAACAATTCTTATGAACAATTCTTATGAACAGTTGTTATGAACAATTCTTGGTATATCAGGAGGTATATAGGATCGCGCTATCCGCGTCCTCGGGACTTTCCTACCTGCTTCACCTCAGTTCCCTACCTGGATACCCAGAATTGTATCACAACACTCATGGATGGACATTTCCGTCTCAGGGCCATATTCTACCACCAGAGATTATTTGGTAACATTTTCCCTTTACACATTAACCCGATTACCTCAAAAATAACATAAAATGAATAAAATGACGTAAAATTGCGCTTTTACGGCTACATATACAAGTTATTAGAGTAATGTCAGTTATACTCAGTGTTATCTACCCTTGAACTAATGGTTTGCTCCAGGAAGTGAATGTTTCTCCCTCACTGACTCCTCATTTATATCATGTTCCTGTAACCATTTTGCCTTAGTTTGGATCTTCCATATGTATATCAGACATAATGTGGAGTTATAAGGTCATATATGTGACAGTGTATCACTATGTGGTGTATGTCAGTGACTATCATTATCAGAGTTCATCATCTGCTGGTGGGGAGTCTCCAACAGTTGCCGCGTCCTTTTCCCTCAGTCTCCACTGAAGTTGCTGTAATTCAGAGTAGCTGGATCGGCCATCTAATCTCAGCTCACGGCTCTTACTCGCATCTTTTCAGGATCACCCGGTCTACTGACATGAGACCATGCGCTCCTGAATCTGATTTAGGATCTGGAATTGAAGAACACATCTCTTTATCACACCCTTTAAACAATTATTTAAGGCTTGGACATCGCTGGTGATTTCATCTGTGGGAAATAAAACACAAATTCTGAAGAACATTGCCTGTAATTCTCCTTACTTGAAGATAGCAACGCAGTGTTTAACCCTTTCTTAACTGGATACTCATCTCACTGATGCTAATATTGCAGCAGCTATCTATTGACCTGTAGTTCTTAACCCCCCTAGGTGAGAGGCTCATCGGGTCCCATTCATTTAATATCAGACTAAACTTTATTACACACTTACTTTATAGAAATTACAGTCCTGTTCAAGGTGTTGGATCGAGAATTATCTAATCTTATTTTAACTTATTTACTGAGGAGGAGAATTAAACAAAAACAAACATTTCATCTATGTGTTGCCCGTCTCCTCTACCTTGCACCTTTAATGTTAATCTCCCCTTCATATTGTCCACTGTCTTATGCTTGATACGTATTGTAGAAAGCTGCTGACTCCCAGATACTGTAAAATACCCTTAATGACCTCCACTATAACACACGCAGCTTTACCTCATCAGAAGCCTCATTGTTACATACCACCTTCATCGGGAGTTTCTCAGAAGTAACATAGTTTCTGCACCGGATCCTGAAAAGAGATTACCGCAACAGGCACACCCGCATACACCTAATGTGCAGCTGTCTTTATCATCTATCTGCAATCACTGTAATGGTAGAGTGGACGAGGGGTGCATTCGTGGTTCTGCGGGGTCACTACAGATTCTCTTCCATTATATCAGTCACACATCAACCAAGGCTGGGTGTACCTGGCCACCTGGGTACTGAACCCTGGTGCCACCCAAACCTTGTCCACTAAAACACAGGTAGCAGTTAATGACAAATGAGTCAGTTCTTGGGTTACCTGCGCCATCATTGAGAAGAGAGTCGTGGCAGAGAACGCTTACCGCCTGGTGTCTACAGACCTTCCTCAGCTGGCTCCCTGCGTTTTGCACTCCTTTCCATTCGATCACCTGTTTCTGTGGGAGTAAGAACATCAGGAGTGACAGGGGCCCCTGGTGTCAGGGTCAGCCCTGGTGTCAGGGTCTGCCCTGGTGCCCGGGTCTGAGACTCTCGACTCTAGGCCTCTTCACAGCTTCTGGCAGCTGCACCTGTGCAGGCATTACCTCTGGCTCAATGAGTGCCAGCTCAGGTGTGAGCTGTACCTGGACTCTGCCAGGCTTATCTGAACACAGGAGAGCCTCCATACAGGCTCATACACTCTCTGCGGTCTCTGTGGGTCTTTATGTGACTCTAAGAAAGATCTGCAGATCATCTTACCCTTTGCCAGCTACCCATTCCAGTGATTACAGATCCCCATCTACCTCTCATGGCGGTATGTCAAGAGGGAGTGGTTTTGCTTTATTACCTCCTGTTGTATAATCACAGCACATCCAGTGGTAGAATCCACGAACATCTGTAAAATAACTCAAGATCTGCATTAGTAATGAGCTCATGTGGGACATGTTCATACATATTTGCTCTGTCCTCTATTTAAGACAAAGATATAAAGAAGAGACTTAAATATAAAGACGTTAATAAATTATTAAAACGTTAATAAATTATTAAAACTTTAAAAAAACATTGGAAACAGGCACTAACTTTACATCTCACATCTCCCCCCTTTTGGAATCCAATATCCAAAACATATCTGGATTCAAAAATTATGTTGTTAGCTGAATTTCATATTTGGAGCCTGAAAAGATCATGAAAAGGTCCCACTCCATAGAGTATACATAACTATGAATACAATAAGGCGATGTGCACATGATGAACATTACATGTGGGGTGTAAATTTTCTGCATCAAATCTGCATCTTCTGGCAAAAAGAAAACACAAAATCTGTGAAGTCTCAGCAACTTCACTGGTGTCAGAATAAATGTGAAGATGTGTGACAAATTATACAGCAAAATGCACCTCACTATGTGCACAAAGCCCAAATACTATGTGATGTGTAACTTTAGTCCTGTGGGCTCGTCCACCCCCCTCCAGGTACAGATCTCTGGCTGTTGGATTGAAAATATATCAGTGCAGAGACATGGAATAGAAATGCAAATCACCTGGAATTGATTTGCTAATTAGGTAAACCCAGCACACTGTTTGTTCCAGTATCTACAGTATCATGAATACAAATCTACATTCATGTGAAAAAGGTGTCTTGGGGTTGAAGCAGTAAAAATGAAAAACTGGTAAAAGTAATTATCAATAATTACTTGTACCAATACCCTAAAGTGAGACTATAAAAAATAAAATAAAATAAAACATGAACTGGGAAAAATTAGATGTTAAAATGTAGAGGAAAAGATACAATGAAGCATGTGGCCTAGGCATTTTTGGGGGTGGGGTGGTGCCTCTCTGTGGGACTGGCCTGGTTTGCAATCAAGTCTCCTCCCCCCCCATTCAGACAGTATCTACAGGGTCATTCACACTTCCTGTTGAAAAGAGAGAGGTCATGGAAATTTCTCTCCTTGGAGCCATAATGATGAATCTCCACATTTTTCCCTTGGATTATCTGTGCACCGTTGGCATTTATTATTATTATTTTTTTTCATCTCATCTTTTCTCTAAGGTATGTTATTTGGTCTCCCATGCCAATTATATCTATATTTATTTATTTAATCCCAATTAATACTTCACTAATATGTGCATTCACATCTTTTACCTTTCCCATTTAGCAATTTCTTATAGCTTTCAGCACATGGTTATATCTGACCAGCACACTGGACTTCTCTGAACAAGGGAACCTATATGTGCCTTATTTGTATTATTTATTTTTAATTACCAGCATATTCATGTAATCATTCAATCTCTCTGCATTAGCCCATCACATGTCTCTATGTGGGAAGGGGTTGAGGTGGCTACCTCTTCTTTTGTGTGTGAAACCAGCAGAGTATATTCAAAACTGGTTAGACAACTTTTAGTCCTTACACATCACTTCCTGTCTAAGTCTATTGTCCAAACATTCCTTCATTTCTTTGTCTCTAACCATGTGGCCTTCACTCGGCGGCCATCTTTGCATGGACAAAAGTATATTCCCAGATTCTCAATCTGAGGCAATCCTAACCCATCTTTCCCACACGTTCTCTTATACTCCAGCATTTCTGTCTTAACACTATTTAAACTCTCATTTCTCTGCTGTCTTACATTTGTTTTAGAATATCTGCTATTTACTTACATATTTTCATTTATGCTTGACAAGTCTCTCATACTTGCCATATGCTAGCATCTTTTAAGGGCACAAAAACCAAGCACTAGTTACCACAAGGCCCATTTACCAGAGCACATAGCATTACAAAATGGCTGACATCAGAGAGCACATGCCTCCCACAAAATGGTAGCCCCCAGAGGAGGTCTGAGAAGCACCAACAAGATGGCCGCCAACAAAAGAAACATGTGCTCCACCAACAAATTGGCCCCCCAACAAAGAAACATGTGCTCCAGCTTATGGTGTTGGGAATTCACATTGTACAGTTCTATAATACACATAACTTAAACTTTTGTCTTTCTTTTTTCCTTTCCTCTAATATCCAATTTTCTCTATACAAACTGTAAGAAACTCTTTCCCATGCCCCTAGCAGTATATAACAATCCATTACCTTCCAAAACACCTTGTCTCTCTTTTAACCCAATCTTCACTGCCCATTCCACACAACTTCATAAGCTATGTGCATCATTTAACATAACTTTTCCCTTCACGAGTCACAAGTAATGTACACAGATCTATCTTGCCATCTGAATTAGGCTTAGGGCCTATGCGACACAACTGCATTAACTTCTCCATCTTTCTCTATATAGAATAGACACAAAACAAACACTTAAGACTGGGGAGATGACAAACCTGGCACAAGACCTTCACAGCCGTCTACCCTTCCTATCTGTCCCTGTCTGATTTCCGTGTTCTGTAGACTACTATCAGGGCATGTACTGAGTCAAGTTACTCTAAGTAACATGCCCCTATGGGAGTCCAGTTACTCGACCTATTCTCTCCAGAACCAAAAATCATATATTATCAGGCTATGAACTGAGTCAAGTTACTCTAAGTTACATGCCCCTATGGGAGTCCAGTTACTCGACCTATTGCAGCACAGGTGACCACTTTGATCTATCTCATCTCCAGACACTGCTCAAAAACCCTCTTTCCTACCAGTCATCTCCCCTCCACACAACAAATAACAGGCCGCAGCAACTTAGCATGACGGTTCTTCCGCAATTAAATGGCCAACAGCGGAGAATTACCCCATCTGCCATCTTCAGAGACCCTAAAAGACCGGACGCGGTCAGGCAATCTGCACAGGGTACCCCGAAAAACAGGTAAAGTCAACAGATTATAATAAAATCAGCAGACTTACCGTTTTTGTTAGGGAGGTGATCAGTCTCCTGGCTCGGGGTACTCAGTGCGTCCTGCCGTCTCCTTCACCGGTCATTCAAGGTTTGGGGATTCTCCAATACTGCTGCCCCACGTTGGGCGCCAAATTGTTATGGAAATATTAATAACAATATTAATAACAAGTTGCTGCTCCTGACCAAATCAATATAGACCAAGCACCGGCATTGAAAAGTATGACACCAGACACAGTGAGTCAGATGTACACCCTTCCTTGGTCAGACCCAAGCTCCCAGTGTCTGTTTATTATAAGACATTAGCTTTTTACTCAAAAAGGGGCTCGGTCAGCCCTACTCAGATGTATTCATTGGTCCATGGGCAATAAGGGGCTCGGTTAGCCAGCTATATGGCTGCCCAACTGCAGTAATTAATTCTGACTTCAGCCAATGCAGTCTATATGAATGCTCTGGGGAACAATCCTCTGGGGAACAATCCTCTGGGAAATCCTCTGGGTAATTGTATTGTTCCTGCTGGTTGCCAGATACATTCCCTGGTTCACTTGGTATCCCTGCTATTGTTGTTTATTGATTTTCCAGGCTGATCTTTGCCTGATTTTGCACTAACTATTTTCCAGTCTAATGATTTTGTACTTTTCTGACCTCTCGGCTTTTACCCTGCTTGGTGACTTTCCTATTCCTGGACTGCAACACATCTATTGGCAGCAACCCCCTGGACCTTACAGAAAAGCCACATTCAGGGGTTAAAGGATGTTTAGGTATCTCGAGGCCCTCACCCCGCTGAAAATACCAGCCCTCAGCTTCCTAGTTTTACCTTGGCTGGCAATTAAAAATAGGGCAGAGCTATTGTAAATAGTCCTGCTTCGTGATGAGTTCTCCTTCTCATATTTGGGGCCCCTTTTGCATTTGCGTTTCCGTCCGGGTCCGGCCGGTCTGGGCGGGTGATCGCATCTGCTGTGTGTACCACTGAACAGCCAAGCTTGGGATGTACTTGCGGCGGGCCCTGTGCATTGTCTGTGGGGCTTGCGGCCGGTGCGGTGTTGCCGAGGTCTGGCGCTTGCAGTGCTTGCGACCGCAGGAAGGGCCGCGGTCAGTTGCGGTTTGTTGCCACGGCTGCCGTGGGTGCTGGGTCACGGTGTTGCAGTGCTTGCCGCGGACCCAGTGGGCGATGCGCAGGGCTTTCTGCTGGTGTGCCTCGGGTGCGGTCATTGGGGCGGTGCATGCGGCGGATTTCTGTCTGGGTTGGCTGGATCTGGGTGGGGGAGCGGATGTGGAAGGGGCCTAAGTAATGTTAAGTTCACCCCTAGTTCTTCATGGTTATTTCATCATTTCTTATTGTTAAGTCCACTCTCCCTTTATGGTCACTTATTGATTTTTGCATTAGTACATTATTTTATTTAATGTTCCTGCACTATTTTAATGATGGTATAAGTGTATTTTTAATGAGGGTATCAATAAGTGTTTTTTATATGGGTAACATGAGGTGCGTTCAGCACCATTTTATTGATTGTTAATGTATGTGCATTTTTTTTGTACATCGATGCAAGTCAAATTCTGGGTTCCTTTCTTGGAAAGTGCATGTATATTATTATATGTGGTTTGACACACATATGGAAGGGAGGAGAAGGAGAAAAAAAATTTTTTATAGTTCACATATATTTTTTATATATATTTATGATTCTGTTTTAGTTTTAATTCATTAATGTTACATGATATTTGTGAATATTGTATGTTTTATACACTACCGTATATACTCGTGTATAAGCCGACCCGTGTATAAGCCGACCCCCCTACTTTTGCCCCCAAAACTTGGGAAAACCTATTGACTCGTGTATAAGCCGAGGGTGGACCCCAGCACAGGTATACAGCCCCCAGCAGTGTGGTATACAGGCCTCCCCAGTGGTAATATACAGCAGCCTCCCCAGTGGTAGTATACAGCAGCCTCCCCAGTGGTAGTATACAGCAGCCTCCCCAGTGGTAGTATACAGCAGCCTCCCCAGTGGTAGTATACAGCAGCCTCCCCAGTGGTAGTATACAGCAGCATCCCTAAAGGTATAAACAGCAGACCCCAGAGGTATACAGCAGGCCCCAGAGGCATATACAGCAGGCCCCAGAGGTATACAGCAGGCCCCAGGGTATATACAGCAGGCCCCAGAGGTATACAGCAGGCCCCAGGGTATATACAGCAGGCCCCAGAGGTATACAGCAGGCCCCAGAGGTATACAGCAGGCCCCATAGGTATACAGCAGGCCCCAGAGGTATACAGCAGGCCCCAGGGTATATACAGCAGGCCCCAGGGTATATACAACAGGCCCCAGGGTATATACAGCAGGCCCCAGGGTATATACAGCAGGCCCCAGAGGTATACAGCAGGCCCCAGGGTATATACAGCAGGCCCCAGGGTATATACAGCAGGCCCCAGGGTATATACAGCAGGCCCCAGAGGTATACAGCAGGCCCCAGGGTATATACAGCAGGCCCCAGAGGTATACAGCAGGCCCCAGAGGTATACAGCAGGACCCAGGGTATATACAGCAGGCCCCAGGGTATATACAGCAGGCCCCAGAGGTATACAGCAGGCCCCAGGGGTATACAGCAGGCCCCAGGGGTATACAGCAGGCCCCAGGGTATATACAGCAGGCAACAGAGGTATACAGCAGGCCCAGGGGTATACAGCAGGCCCCAGGGGTATACAGCAGGCCCCAGAGGTATACAGCAGGCCCCAGAGGTATACAGCAGGCCCCAGGGTATATACAGCCCCCCAGTGTATACAGCAGGCCACAGGGTATATACAGCTGGCCCCAGGGTATATAAAGCCCCCCAGTGTATACAGCAGGCCCCAAGGGTATATACAGCAGGCCCCAGAGGTATACAGCAGGCCCCAGGGGTATACAGCAGGCCCCAGAGGTATACAGCAGGCCCCAGAGGTATACAGCAGGCCCCAGGGGTATACAGCAGGCCCCAGGGGTATACAGCAGGCCCCAGAGGTATACAGCAGGCCCCAGGGTATATACAGCCCCCCAGTGTATACAGCAGGCCCCAGGGTATATACAGCTGGCCCCAGGGTATATACAGCCCCCCAGTGTATACAGCAGGCCCCAAGGGTATATACAGCAGGCCCCAGGGGTATACAGCAGGCCCCAGAGGTATACAGCAGGCCCCAGAGGTATACAGCAGGCCCCAGGGTATATACAGCCCCCCAGTGTATACAGCAGGCCACAGGGTATATACAGCTGGCCCCAGGGTATATACAGCCCCCCAGTGTATACAGCAGGCCCCAAGGTATATACAGCCCCCCAGTGTATACAGCAGGCCCCAAGGGTATATACAGCAGGCCCCAGGGGTATACAGCAGGCCCCAGAGGTATACAGCAGGCCCCAGGGGTATACAGCAGGCCCCAGGGGTATACAGCAGGCCCCAGGGGTATACAGCAGGCCCCAGGGGTATACAGCAGGCCCCAGAGGTATACAGCAGGCCCCAGGGTATATACAGCCCCCCAGTGTATACAGAAGGCCCCCAGGGGTATACAGCAGGCCCCCAGGGGTATACAGCAGGCCCCAGGGTATATACAGCCCCCCAGTGTATACAGCAGGCCCCAGGGTATATTCAGCCCCTCAGTGTATACAGCAGCCCCCCAATGGCACTAGCCCCCCAATCATTGTAAGAGCCCCCCACACCTTGCAGAGCCCCCCCCGCTGCTTTATCTTACCATCCGGGGTCTTCTTCACCGCGGGTCCTCCAGTCCTTCCTCGCGCGCTGTGTTCCCGGTCTCATGTGACCCGGCGGTCGCAGTGGAATGACGTCATCGCGCCGGGTCACGTGAGACCTGAACACAGCGCGCAGGACCCGCGGCGAAGACCCCGGATGGTAAGATAAAGCAGCGGGGGAGCTCTGCAAAGTGTGGGGGGCTCTTACAATGATGGGGGGGGGCTAGTGCCATTGGGGGGCTGCTGTATACACTGGGGGGCTGTATGCACGGCTCCCCCTGCCGCTGTGATGGGCGGGGGGAGCCGTGCATATCTAATGAGCGGCCCCACGTGACGGGCCGCTCACTCATCAGCCCCCCCCCCCGCCTCCTCCAGCCTCCCCAGCACCCGGACACAGCCCCCACCACATATTACCGTATTCACCCGTGTATAAGCCGAGGGGGTGACTTTTCAGCCCAATTTTTGGGCTGAAAAACTCGGCTTATACACGAGTATATACGGTATATGTTTTTATCCTTATTAATGATTTCCACTGAGCGCTTTCATACCTTGGGGTATATGGGATGGAAGGAGTTGATGGAGTGACATCATTAATTGTTATTCTATGATTGACTTGTGATACTATTTAATGTGTCCATTTTCACCATTTAATGAAAATTTACCTGAGGAAGACAACAATCCATTGTGAAATATAAAAAGGGGGGGGACAAGAGGCGCAATAGTGCCCTATCACTAGTGACACTAGTTGTAGTGTGGTGGTGCTATGGAGCCGCTCACCTGGTCCAGTTGTGATCCCCACAACTGGTTTGAAGGCGTTTCGGAATCAATGTTCCAAGCTGCTGCTGGACCTCCACCTACCACTGGATAGTGGTATGTTCCAAGAAAAATGATGGGAGTGATGGTGTGCCACGGTCTGCGCTGCTCAGGGTTCAGAAAAACTCACCAAAGAGCCAATAAACTTTCCATCCTCTTTATTCCTCCAAGGAATAAAGAGGATGGAAAGTTTATTGGCTCTTTGGTGAGTTTTTCTGAACCCTGAGCAGCGCGGACCGTGGCACACCATCACTCCCATCATTTTTCTTGGAACAATCCATTGTGGAAACGCGTTGTGGTAAATAATTGTGTTAACCCATAAGTAATCTCCTTATTTGTGCTTCCCAGCGATCCTAGCCAGTAATCTTGTCTTTCCCTAAGCCACTCGTGAATGTCACTAAGAAAGAGTCAGATGTTAACTGGAAGCCTGAGGCAATCCAGATCTTCTCTAAGCTAAAGGAATGTTTTTTTGTGTGATCCAATATTGATTAATTCTGATCTGGAGCTTCTGTTTGTTGTGGAGGTTGATGCCTCTGAGGATGGAGTTGGAGGGGTGCTATCACAAGATACTTCGTCGCTCACTCAACTTTGTGCTCCTTCTTTTCACAAACTTTTTCTTTGCCAAGAAAAATTACTACATTGACAATCATGATTTTTTGTCAATAAAGATGGCCTTTGAGAAATAGCACTACTTCCTTGAAGGTGCCAACATAAAGTCACTGTTATCATGGACCACAAATTTTGACTTAACTGGAATCTGTTAAGAGACTCAATCCTAGACAAACTAGGAGGACTTTGTTCTTTTCTAGGTTTGATTTTGTGGTGACATACTGACCTTGTACTAAGAACATTAAATCTGAAGCACTTTCCTGAAGCATATGTTCTTTTCAGGTTGATGACTCTGATTCAGCTCCTATTTTAGCTGAAGGCATAATTGTGTCATCTTCTTCTTAGACCTCATGGAGAAAATTCATAAATCGTAAGAGCAGGCCCCCAAAGTAACTTCTACCCGAAAACTATTTGTTGCTCTCCAATTTCATCACCGAATTCTTCAGGAGTATCATGATTCTGTGCTTGCAGGTTACCCTGGTATAAACAATAGTACCCAATTGGTAACCAGGAATTATTAGTGGCGGCCTACCATTGTTAAAGACTGTAAAGAATACATACTTGCTTGGGATACTTGTGCCTAAGCCACGATACCCCAAACTTGTTCCGCTAGATTGCTTCATCCCCTTTCCATGGACTTCATTATTGACCTCCCACCCTCAGAAGAGAAGACTTGTATATAGGTGCTGGTAGATAGGTTCAGTAAACAGAGTCATTTTGTTTCCCTGTCTGGATTGCCTCATTCAGAAACCCAAAGTAAATTGTTCATTAGCCACATTGTGCAGTTACATTATGTTCCGTAAAATATTGTATCTGACTGGGGGACTCGTTTTTTTTCCAAATTCTGGAGAGATTTTTGTAAAAGAGATAAGTATTGAGTTGTCTATTTTGTCTGCCTACCACCCAGAGACCAATAGTCAGACTGAACGCATTAACCAAACACTCAAGCAATATCTTCAGTGTTATGTGTCCCATCATCAGTCTGACATGTTGGACTGCTTAATGGGTGCTGTTGCTCCCTTATGCCGGGCCCACAGTCTGCCGGGCTGTGGTTAGGGATAGACCTTAACTAACCACCTCAGTTCCGGTGTACCTGTGGTGACCTGGACTCTCCAGCCGTCTCCAACCAGTCCTCGAGTGTCCCCTTCTCTGTCTGGGTCACCCCTCGCCTAAGAGGTGCCCTCCTGTCACGGCCGCAGGGTTCCATGCGTCCGTCTTCTCTGCTCTCTTACACCGTCTGACTGACTAGTCTTCTAACTGTCACTCCTCGTCTCCTGCTCATCTAGGCTCCAACGCCTGGGACCTACTGAATATACGGTCCCCTGTACTAAGGTGGCCTACTGTATAGGTGTTGGGGTGCAGATTCTGTAGGGTCCTCCATATGCACGGCTGCGGAGGGACTACACCTTCTGTTTGGGGTGCAGTACCTCCCTGTGGCGCATTGCCATAGGGGCGTCACAATAGCATAGATAAACTATAAATCTATAACCACAAACAATCTGTTATGGTGACATTTCTGCCAAAGTGAAAGACAAAAAAGTAATAATCTAGTGGGAAAAAAAGAGTAAAAAAAGTGATCATTAGAAAGTGAAAAATCAGTACATCAACAGAAGATTCTACTGTTTTCTTGCACAACATAGATGGAAGGGTCAGAATTTGCCATAAACAAAATCAGGCAGAGGTCAATCCAGAAAATCAATAATACAATAGCATAAATGCAAAGTAAACCAGGGAATACACATGGTAACCATCAGGAACACACAGATGATTCAAATAGACTGCAGTATTTCCTAATTGGCTGAAGTCACAGTTAATGACTGCAGCTGGGTAGCATACAACTCATCCACAAGTCAAACTACTACATCACCAGCTCAACCTTTGCAGTGAAAACAGTGGCCCCTGGCAGCAGATGCAGATGTTGCAGGAACAGACTCTTAGGATGTGACAGAACCCCCTCTATGGGGGGCCTATGGACCTTTAAAACCAGATTTACTGGGAAAAAATATATTAAATTTCCTGATTATGCTTTTAGCGTGGATATTTTAGCGGGATAGAGACAGTTTCCTGTCAGGAGGTCAGATAATGCCCAGTGTACAGTAGGAAACAAAAGGAGAAAAAAGGAGGGGGCGCTCCTGGTGTATTACCCGGTGGTCTAGTAGAGGAGCTAATGCGGGTTTGTGAACTCACCTTGTGTGGTTATGCCGCCGGCTTAACCACGGTGAAGAAGCCTTCAGTGTGTCTCATGCACCAGACGCCGCTCCCGCTTCCAGGTACGGGCTCCGGCCGGTCACGTGAGTCGTCACGAGGCATCGACGTCACCGCAGGTCCTCTACCATTTTCTCCCACACAGGTCCTGCGCTCAGACACTTTCCAAATTCCACCAGCACCACTCCACTCACCAAGGAGGTGGGGATCAAAGGGATAAACAAAAGGGATTAGTGGATTCTGCGGCCGCTTTAGAAAAGGAAAGGCAGGAGAAGCAAGATTTCAATGAACCGTTTCTTTACTGGGTCAGTGGATCACTTGGTCACTCCTCACAAAGCTTTTCGGCAGGTAGGTCTGCCTTCATGAGGTGATGACCTATTGTTTATCCCAGTGAACAGTAGGAGCAGACCTATGGTCTTACTACTGGGCAGAGTGGCATGACTTGCGTGACCCTGATTTAAAAAACCCAATATAGTTAATAGTATTATTCAAATGGAAAAAGAGAAAATTGATGAACGGACAGAGTTATTGACTGGAGATTGGTACTGGAACAGTTTGCAATCCAAAGAGGTTTATGGTTCCAGAATGGAATGGAGAATGTGAAACGAGAGTGCCTTAGGCTTGAGTTCCAAGGTGTTTGAAGTAGAATACTTAGAGAGTAGAGAAGTAGAGAACTTCAGAACTACAGTCCATTTTGGAAAACCTGTTCCTTTACTAGGGAAGAAGACGTGAA
This sequence comes from Allobates femoralis, assembly GCA_033576535.1. NCBI lineage: Eukaryota > Metazoa > Chordata > Amphibia > Anura > Aromobatidae > Allobates > Allobates femoralis. The sequence continues at coordinate 144,593,429 of JARQOC010000008.1, read as the reverse complement.
ACTGCCGGTTGAAAATAGGACTCTCACTAATTGCATCATAGTATAATGCTGTGGTATAGTGAAGGAAACAAAAGTAATTGAGGCAGCAGTAAGTAAACTTGAAGAAGTAACGAAGCTGTGCAGACAGGCTCCATGCTGTAAAGGAAAAGTTGGTCAAGCTATGCACCCACTAACTACTGTACACAATGCTTACCAAATTAGGATGCAGTTAAGAATTTATTTTTGAGTGGATGTCTTCATCAATGAACTGTACGACATTAAATACTTTCCAGTCGAAGTCACTGCCATCATACGGCCTGCAAGGATGTAGATTCCCCATAGCACATGTCCACATACCCATGCAGGAACCTCACCTTAATGTGACATATTGGGGCATAAGATGAGTACCAAAAGATGAGTACCTTGCCCCATGCCATGTTACAACAGATCGTTTGAGTTGCTAAACCATTGAAAGGCTATTTGCTACAACTGATTCCTTTAAGTATGATGGATTTCCATAGAAAACATTCCTCCGCCAGCCTCAATAAGTTTTTTTTTACTAGTTAATCTAATGAGAAAATATTTATTCGTTAAACAATCGCTATTTTTAACTTTGCAAATATTATACTCGTGTTATTGTTATATATTAATGTAATCAAATATTCACTTTACTCTAAATCTTTTAAATAATTATTGTAGCATGTAATTTACTAACTTTACTAATTTAGTTTGTTGGTGTGAAATGGGATAATTAGCTCAGGCTACAAAAAATCAGATTAAACAGGATATATTTAGAAAGATGTAATTAATGTTTTTGCCATAGATTAGCTGCTCATGCAGTCAACGGAAACTTTAACTTGCAGCTATCTATGTGAAATTATGGATAGTAGCTTAGCTATATAAAAATGTACATATAAAATACATTGCATTCATTCTTGCTATATTAAGGTGCATCCTTTGCAGACTACAGGACCTCTAGTCTATCTTAGGGTGCCTTCACACTGCGGTGTGATCCGGTGCGGGGCTGTCAGGTATGAACATGACAGCCGCGGACTGGATCAGCACATAGGACTGGAGGGCTAATATGCCCTCCGGACCAGTGTGCAGCCGCATGCAGCTGCAGCCGCTGACAGGTCAGGACCGCGGCGCCGAAGTCCTGACTTATCAGCAGCGGGAACTGCGTGCGGCTGCACACCGGACCGGAGGGCATATTAGCCCTCAGGGTCATCCCGGACAGCCCCGGACCGGATCACGCCGCAGTGTGAAGCCACCCTCAGAAATGTGCTCACTCTTTATTCCTAACAGAAGGTAAAGTCATTTTAATTTTAGACAACAACATTTAAACCAAGTCATCAGACAGAAAACAGCAAAAATGCACAACTAGGTAGAGTTCAGAATGCAACATAAAGAAGGTATAGACACACATTGTCAGGATGTATCGCGTAAGTACCGTATATACTCGCGTATAAGCCGAGTTTTTCAGCCCAAAAATTGGGCTGAAAAGTCCCCCCCCTCGGCTTATACGCTAGTCACTATATACTGTATACACTGTATACAGTATACAGTCCCCCCCCATCAGTACACAGGCCCTCCCCTTACTGCCGCAATCCTGTAAAAGAATACATTAGTATACTTATCCCTGCCGCTGTCCCGCTGCCGCTGTCCCGCCGCCGCCATCGCGCTCCTCCGGCTTCATCCGGCTTCTTCCGGCTTCCTCCGGTGGGCGCAGCCAATGACGTCATTGTCTGCGCTCCAGAGGAGGAAGCCAGAAGAAGCTGGATGAAGCCGGAGGAGCGCGATGGCGGCGGCGGGACAGCGGCAGCGAGACAGCGGCAGGGATAAGTATACTAATGTATTCTTTTACAGGATTGCGGCAGTAAGGGGGGGCCTGTATACTGATGGGGGGGCCTGTATATACCACTGGGGCTGCTGCTGTATACTACCAATGGGGCTGCTGCTGTATACTACCACTGGGGCTGCTGTATATACCTCTGGGGCTGCTGTATACTACCACTGAGGCTGCTGTATATACCTCTGGGGCTGCTGTATACTACCACTGGGGCTGCTGTATATACCTCTGGGGCTGCTGTATACTATCTCTGGGGCTGCTGTATACTACCACTGGGGCTGCTGTATATACCTCTGGGGCTTCTGTATACTACCACTGGGGCTGCTGTATATACCTCTGGGGCTTCTGTATACTACCACTGGGGCTGCTGCTGTATATACCACTGGGGCTGCTGTATATACCTCTGGGGCTGCTGTATACTACCACTGGGGCTGCTGTATATACCTCTGCGGCTGCTGTATACTACCTCTGGGGCTGCTGTATACTACCACTGGGGCGCCTGTATATACCTCTGGGGCTTCTGTATACTACCACTGGGGCTGCTGTATATACCTCTGGGGCTTCTGTATACTACCACTGGGGCTGCTGCTGTATATACCACTGGGGCTGCTGTATATACCTCTGGGGCTGCTGTATACTACCACTGGGGCTGCTGCTGTATATACCACTGGGGCTGCTGCTGTATATTACCACTGGGGCTGCTGTATATACCTCTGGGGCTGCTGTATACTACCTCTGGGGCTGCTGTATACTACCACTGGGGCTGCTGTATATACCTCTGGGGCTTTTGTATACTACCACTGGGGCTGCTGTATATACCTCTGGGGCTTCTGTATACTACCACTGGGGCTGCTGCTGTATATACCACTGGGGCTGCTGTATATACCTCTGGGGCTGCTGTATACTACCACTGGGGCTGCTGCTGTATATACCACTGGGGCTGCTGCTGTATATTACCACTGGGGCTGCTGTATATACCTCTGGGGCTGCTGTATACTACCACTGGGGCTGCTTCTGTATATACCACTGGGGCTGCTGCTGTATACTACCACTGGGGAGGCTGCTGTATACCACACTGCTGGGGGCTGTATATTTGTGCTGGGGTCCACCCTCGGCTTATACACGAGTCAATAGGTTTTCCCAGGTTTTGGGGGCAAAAGTAGGGGGGGTCGGCTTATACACGGGTTGGCTTATACACGAGTATATACGGTAATAGGATGCTAGTTGGGTATATAGGTCATCTGATAATTATTAATTAACAAATAATAATTTATTGAGATTTTATTACTTTAATCATATTTACTTCAAGGAAACAGAGGCCTGCACTTGTCTTTCAGTTTAACCCCCTAGTGACCACCAATATGACTTAAAACTAACTTAAGTTATAAGTGAATAGCATCCCTCAACTGGTGGACATACGGCAGCTATCAGCTGTATGTTATAGCTGACACCCTGCTTCGTCAGTAGGGATGAGTGAAACCGAACTGTTCAGAGTTTGCACCGAACACCAAGTGTCTGGTGCTCGAATTCGAACACTGACTTAAAAGAAAAGTCCATGTCCGAGTTCTATTGTTCATAAGTTAATAAAGTATGTTGACTGGTTGCAGCCAATCGACAAGCACACTAGGATGAAAAAAAAACATTGACCGTCTTCTGCAGTCAGTCCAAGTCAGACATTGGACCTGTCTGGATCCTGCTTATTTTAGGTACCAATGCACATGGTCAGGTTTTAAATACATCAGATAGGGACTGCTCTGATAAGGGTTACCTTGAAGTGGTAGAGCGGCTTAGTATACATTTTTTGCAAAAAACGTATCAACTAAATACCCTGTTTTTTACTTTTTCCTCAGCACTTGCATTTAACTGTGTTTTTTTTACAACAGAGTATTTTTACACATTTGTTTTACTGTTTTTTTGTGACATCCAGTGTGATGACGCGCATCCGCCCAGACAAACATCCCACCCCGACAATGGCCGCTATTCACTACTCCTGCCCTCCTCTACTCATTTGGACCCAAATTATGCACCAGGACTTTCAGGTAATTAGATGCCATAATAACCTAGATGTAGGTACTCCTTCTCTCCTTATAACTAAACCACTGTATGTTTTAACCCCACAGGCAGGAGTCACATACCAAATACCTTACAGGTATGTACCCTGCCTACTAACAGCATATAACTTGTAACCTATTCCATACTAATGGATCTTATCTTTGCTACTTCTAGGGTTCTCATCAAGAACCATAATCTAATCTAAATCCATGCTACATGGCTAATCTGAAGTGTCTCTAACAGAGGTATACATAATTTTACCATAGAGAAGTTTTTTGAATCACTTCCATTAACCCATAATATTCACTAAAAAGTGTATATATATACTCTCACCTCTTTTCTCCAGTCTCAGGCACCACAGCCAATTTATATACTCTGGATATTTGATCCTTGGAAGGTATTAACGAATTCCCTTAATAATAAACTGATTATTTAGTTCAATTCCCTATTAGTTCACTTTCAATGATTAAGACCCCTTAATCCTCATAGGTATCTTCACAAATTCACCATCTAGAGACACTAGTCACTTGATTAGGTTCACTGTTTCACTAATAGGTCTATTGCACAATCTATATAGCAGTATCCTATCTGAAAAACACCTACAGTAACCTCACTATTACACCTAATTTTAATTTCTTTATTATAGATACCATTCACACAAATCATACTAAGCACATGGATCACAGCACATGGATGTATTTTTTTGTTTTTTATGACTATGGTTTACATATGTTCTCACCAGACCAATTCTGACGAAGACCCGTTGTTGGGTCGAAACGTTGATTGTTTTGTCTCCAAATCTGCACATGAATAAAAACCACTTCAAGCAAAGATACTATCTCTCATAACTTTGTTCAAGGTGTGCCAAGGATAGACTTTATTATCTGACTGTTTTTTTCTATTGGCACCCTATGGGGTGGTTGAGCTAGATCTTTATAATAATTATTGGACATATAAGAGACACTAAACATTTATTTGGTGCAGTACAAGATATCAAGTGGGAAGAGAATTATGCGTGGCTGATATGCGACATAATTATATTCATGCATACCTCACTCCCAGGCACTAAAGGCTATCTCTGAGGTTCTAAGTGGGACAACTTTATACAATATGGAAGAGAAAACATTCATTATGATGAGCATAGAACACCTTTTGAAAACCAATTTCTTTAGATTTGAGTCTCCATATTATCTCGAGGTGTGTGGCTGCCCTATGGGAGCAAATTTTTCACCATCGCTAGCCAACCTTTCTACGAGTGTGTGGGAGAGGAAATATATACGTATAGAGATGAATCCTTTCTTAACGAGGTGGCCTGGTGGGGGAGATACATTGATGATGTCATTATTATCTGGCAAAACTCTGTCGATGTGCACCCCCAAACAGTCCGACACAATGAGATTGGAGGGTTTTCTAGAATATATCAACAGCAATGATATGAATATCACCTTCACACACAATATGTATGGCAGGACAGTGGCATACTGGATACAACTTTGGAAGGAGATGTTGATACAGGGAGAATTAGTACTTCCCTGTATCATAAAATTATTAGTGGCAATTCATTATTGTACGCAAGTAGCTGTCATCCCCGACATATAAGTGCAAGCAAAAAATATGTGTATGAACTTAAGGGAATAAAGTTGCTGCAACTCTGAACACATAATGATGGGGAACAGCTAAATGGCTACTATATGAAATGCAGGATTGTCTGTGCAGCTAAGAAATGCATATGTGACAAGTGAACTCAGTAAATACTGTGCTGGAATAAATGAATTGAGAGACTTAGCTTCATCACTGACGTCACTGCGAAGAGCCCGGTAAGTGCGCCAAAGTGCTCTCAAACTTACCGGGTCCTACTCTGATCCTACTCTGATACTATGTGTGGTATACATTACTGGGATAAGGTTTATGTGTCTGTGTTCTGCAATTAAAAGCAGCTGGAAGTGGTATGTTTCAAGACTGGGCTACAGCAAGATGGAGGTATGAGCAAAGCTACAGGGCGGGGGAAGGGAGCACAGTCAAAAAAATTCAAATTATCATACACATATTTTTTGCTTGCACCTGCACATTAAGGTGATGACAGTCCTTATAATGTAATTTGACTTTTTTTGACTGTGCTTCCTTCCCCCGCCCTGTAGCTTCGCCCATACCTCCATCTTGCTGTAGCCCCAGTCCTGAAACATACCACTTCCAGCTGCTTTTAATTGCAGAACACAAAATCCCCAACATGTAGTCCGTAAAATTCCAGGGGGAGAATTCATACTGGCAAAAAGATATTGCTCTACACAACAATCTTTTGACAATGAGAACCGAAGAATATGCTGGAGATTGAAAAATCGCGCCTCTAAAGATTGGATGCGGAAGATAGATCAAGGGCTTCGTTGGTGGATCAGACAGGTGGCAGTCACTCTGGGAGAGCAAATCGAATCCAACAAACCAGCAAAATACATATTCCTACCTTTTCTACAGATTATACTGAAAACTATTACAACATAGTGGCCCTCATGCACAGGTTTTACCAATCTTGCATCAGGATCACTAATTGTCAGTAATATTGAAGGAGGGATATAGATGTGTGCCCAAAAGATCTCAAACTCTGGGCAATATTCATTCGCCCAGTTTGTTCATAAAAGAAAAGTACAGCGCACTTGGTTGAAACATTCAGGCTCTTACATGTGTGGTGGTAGGAAGTGAAATTTGTGTAGCCATATTGATAGAACCGATAGCTTTACCAACAATGTCACAAACAGACAATTTAGAATGAAGGCATACATAAATTGTAATACTGACCACACTGTGTATTTGGCCTCTTGTACAGCATGTAATAAATACTATGTGGGTTGCACTACGAGAACATTGAAAAAACGAATAAGCGAACATATAACCACATCTAACCCCAATAATTCAGCTAGCCAAAGGAATATATCTGGCCTGTCCTGACACTGTTTAGAGGTGCATGGAGGAAATGTGGGCACACTTATCGTGAAGGGCATCGAACTGGTCCCCAGACTGGTAATGGGGAAGGGGGGACTGGGAGCGGGTCCTGATGTGTTGCGATTCTCATTGGATCCTGGCACTCAATGCCCGATACCCAGAGGGGTTAAATTACCGTACAGATATATCGCATTTTTACTTGCGCCCCTTGTGTATTCCAGGTAGATATAGAACAGGCTATGGCAATCAGGGCATCTGACTATATGTGACTGTTTGCAATCTGTGAAGTGAAGGAAAATTTGACATTTTGCACCTATTTACATGTTGCGGAAATAAGGAGGTAACTGTGCTATTTGGGATCCAATCTGAAGTATGTTGATACATATTTTTCATTTATTGTGTTTATGTCTATTTTTAGCTCTGTCTCCAACATTATTGTATACTGTAGATCAGAGGTCCCCAACTCCAGTCCTCAAGGCCCACCAACGGTCCAGGTTTTCATTATTTCCTTAGAAATTTGACAGTTGGTAATTCAATCTCCTGCACAGGTGTTGATTCCAACTGTCAAATGCCAAGGAAATCCTGAAAACATGCACTGTTGGTGGGCCTTGAGGCCTGGAGTTGGGGACCTCTGTTGTAGATAATGTTAAGGAGAAAAGTTTGTATAATTACCCTACTCAAGTGGGATAATAATGTGACATTATGTTATGTGCACTGTAAAAACGAGCACTATGTCACATAAAACTTGATTAGTGCTAAATTGTTTATAAATCTACTAGCTGGGTGCCCGATGCACATGCATCGGGATTCTAGCAGTGCGAGTCTCTGACTCGCAATGGCCGCTTCGCGGCCAATGCTTCGCGCTGCTAAGGCGACTCGCCATGCCCGCTGCGCGGGCATAGCGAGTCGCCTTAGAACTGCTCGCAATGGCCGCTGTGCGGCCAATGCTTCGGGCGTATCCACATGACGACATTGACTCGCAGCGTGAGCGGTCTCAAAAGGGGCAAAAATCCCATTCGTGATTATATAATAGATATGTGAGTATCTACACAGATTATGCAAACTATGTGTAAAGTTTTGGTCCGTCCTCTCTTTCGTTACGTCTCGTGGTTCTCAATTTTTTATGATTAATTGCACTTGGGTAATTGGGGTTGTGTTTGTAAAAGTTCTCCTTATATGTGTTACTAGATGGTGGCCCGATTCTAACGCATCGCGTATTCTAGAATATATATGTAGTTTATTTATAATGATTTAAAACTAATGCAATGAATACATAGGATTTTCCCCAAATCAGCATTGTGGCTTCGTTCAATATATCTGCACGTGTGACACCTCACCAGCAATCAGTAAAGTACCGTCACACTTGGCGATGCTTCAGCGATCCCGACAACCAACACGACCCGGTAGGGATCGCTGGAGCGTCAGTAAGTGGTCGCTGGTGAGATTGTCACACTGAGTGAAATCGCTAGTGCCGGTCAGGGTACTTCCGCTGCGCCGGTCATCTCCTGGCTGCGTCACCGCTGACCTCCATGCAGCAGGAGATGACCCGCAGCTAGTGCCGCTGATCTCCCAACGGTAGCAGTGGCATGCGTAGTTCAAATCCCATGCCCACGCTAACGCCGGGCCATGACAGGATCAGGGATCTCACAGTGGGGGCCTGGTCGCTGCTGCGTGTCACACTGAGCGAGATCGCTGGTGCCAGTGTGGGTACTTCCGCAGCGAACAGCCAGGAGATGACCGACACCTAAAAATGCGGTAAGCAGCATTTTTGGGGGCGTTTGTAAAAACACATGCATTTTTTTAACATGGGAGTCTATGGGAAATGCATGCGTTAACGCATGGTACATATATGTACCATGCGTTAACGCATGCGTTAAAGCTAGCGCTAAAAATGCCATAAAAATGGCAAGGGAAAAAAACAATCCTGTACAGCATCTTTCCAACGGATGCTATGTCCCAAATGTGACCCTAGACTTACTGTATTATTTGTTTTGTTCACTATTGGGACACGTTTGCAAATGCTGATGGAAAAAATTGATAAAATACTGACATGTGAATATGGACTTAAGAATATGTAATCATTTTTATCATAAAAACTACATTACACTTTTAATACAGAACATTTCTGGTGTGAATATTGCAAGTTTTATTTACTGTAAATGTCACAAGTCTTACAGAGTAAATATAAATATGCAATGAAGCTATATGACTTACCTCGATTTACCTGTGTGCTTTGCTATTAATTGGTGAACGTCACCGAAAACTGACCTTTTGCAAAAATAAACATTTTCTTGAGTTCTGTCAAAAAGCCAAACAGTTTGCATGTCTTTACACACTGACTATATTTACCTAAAGGTCAGGCATCAAAGAAACAATTGCAAATGTGGCATTTATCCTTTAGTGTTGTCAGCAACTCAGATTTTTTTATATAAAACTTTGAGCATGCTAAAAAATACATGAGCCTTTGTTTTATTTCAAATGTCATTTAAAGATTATGCAGTGGAGTAACTTAAAATGTTGCTCGATAGATACTAAACCATTGCTAAATATCAGTGTCAGCTATGTGTGTGTGGAAGCTTCTGATAGTGAAGCTAGGCACATCACTCATGTCTGGAGAGGTTGTATGTAGGAAAAACACAATGATGCAGGTAGTAATGTGTATCGTTGAAAAAAACTTCACCTCCCGCCAAATAAAAATAATCTAACGACAAAAAATGCTCAATCTTTGCATTGGTTCCTCGTATTTATGCAAATGTTGCCAGCATTTTGGTGCATGTTATTGTAAGGAGATGGACTGGTAGCCATGTCCATTCCTGAAGACACCAATTGCATCGTTATAATGTGCATCGTGTCATGCATCTTTGTATATTATGTGTTTTGTGAACTTTAATGTAAGGTAATGTGATGATAATGTTTTCTAATAGATATAATCTACAGTAATTTATAGCATGTGTGAGGTAGCGTACGCCTAGGGGCTCGCGTGGCAGCGTAAAACGACACCAACACCTGGTTACAGCTCCATCGAACACCATGAGCACTAATCATAGCTCTCTATGGCAGTTATGGCCGCCGAGCCTTATCTACACCAGACATGGCAGTATTTACATCAGAACACATACATAGCAGTATTTACATCTTAACCTAGAGTGCATATTCCTATATTTACACTAGACCCTTATGGACCCGCAGGGATCCGGTACACAGCCGATACATCCCTGTTGACACAGGCCACCCGGTCTCAGACAAGCTGTTACACTGCACACGTCTTATACACTAGTCAACCGGACCCTGATGACCTTACAGTCAGTCCCAATGGCGGGTACGGCTGCCTGGCACTATATATACAGGACAGTCTGTCGAACACTCAATATTACAATGCTTATTACACAGAACATACAGGTCATTCACAGTCCCACAGGGGTCTGGGCACAGCCAGCACACCCCTGTTCACATATAACAGTCTCTGACCCACAGCCAGGCTCTTCCTTGGCTTAGTTCCCCTTGGATTAGCTCGGTCCATGCATACAGGCTGCTAAGGTGCTCACAGCCACTACATAGAACTCCTGCTGCTCTACACTGTCCCTGCACACATTCTGGGACACACACCGGCATTGGTATAAGATACCAGTCAGAACCAGGCCCAGACCCGGGTTTAGCTACCTGAGCTCCAGGGCAAGCCAGGCATCCCCAAGGACTCCTCAGCACGTGTCGTCAACCGCTTCCAAGTCTGCCATCACAGGCTCAAACCTCCAGGCAAGTGGCTGCACCAAACACGCCATCGCCAGCCCCTCCAGGGTCAGCCAGTCATCCCAACTACAAGCGCTGCAAAACCTTCTGCCTTCTGGCCTCATGGCTCCACTCATCTCCACAGGACATGGACTCCCGTCCCTCAGAGGCTCTGTTCTGCTCTCTCTCTCTCTCACATGGACTGAATCTCCCAATCTCACAGCTCTGGGAAGCTATTATCTCACTTGCCACACCCACCTGACACACCCACACCTGGGAATTCTCAGCCATTAGCACACACTGCTCTTTTAGAGGCCGCTTATTGGTCTCATCAACCCCTTTAGCTGTTACTACAGAGCTATCTACCACTTAACCCTGTGTGTACGGCTCAGGGCCCATGTGAGTCATGTCGGCCACGTGCCATAGTGTTATATGTGTAATGCATGTATTCGGTATAGCAATATTATAGGTATAATGTTTAGTTGTAGGCCTAGGTGGTCATGTTCCCGCTCCTGAAGACACCAATTGCACAATTTTCTTGTGTTATGATATACTAGATGGGTGCTGATGCTATCTCCACGGGAGGGTGCGGGCTCTGTGGTGCTGACTGGGGTTTGTCTCTCCCTATGTGCTCTCCCCCTGTCCACTCTCTCTCACCCCATGTATGGTCTCAACACACCCTTTGCTGTCTTCTCCCCTCTATGCTTTCTTCTTTGACCTGTCCCTCCTGTGTGCTCTCCCACCATATGCTGTCTTCTCCTGTGTGCTGTCTTCTCCCCTCATATATTCTCTCTTTTGAGCTCTTTCCCCTGTGTGCTCTCCTCTCTTTATGCTGTCTCTCTCTCCCTGTGCTGTCTTCTCCCTCATTTGCTCTCTCCTTTGAAATGTCTCCCCCTGTGTACTCTCGCCTCTGTGCACTCTCTCTCCCCCATGTGTGCTCACCCCTTTGGGCTGTCTCTTCCACTGAGCACTTTCTTTTCTACCTGCGTGCTCTCTCTTCCCCCTGTGTGCTCTCTCTCCCCTTGTACTGTCTCTCCACCGTGCGCTTTCTCTCCCCCTTGTGCACACTCTCTTTCCTCTTATGCTGTCTCTTCCCGCTGTGCGCTCTCTCTCCACGGTGATCTTTCTCCCACCTCAGGCTGTCTCTCCCCCCTTTGTGTTCTCCTTTCCCCTGTGGGGGGCTATCCCTCCCTTCTGTGGGCTGTCTCTCCCCTCTGTGGGCTCTCTCTTTCTTCTGTGTGCTTTCTCTCTCCTTGTGCTCTCTTTCCTCATGTACAGTCTCTCCTCCATGCACTCACTCTCCCTACTGTGTGCAGTCTCTCTTCTCCCCCTGTTTTGTACAATAATGGCGGCACCATTAGTAAGTGTGAATGCACGATTTGGGTCATGCCGCTGCCATCTTTGCATACCCAGGTGTCTAAAGATGCTAGCCACCTAAAAAAGTGTGCATGTGCATGCCGGGTATGCGCATACACACTTACTCAGCGGTAGTGATGTGCAGCGGCTGTGTGTGGCAATGTGAGGTGGCGACGTGCGGTGGATTCGGGTGGCGGCTGCAGCCTTGCTGGTGTTATTGTGCAGTGAGCCAGTACCACCAGTGGGTGCCATATTTGCACATCCATCACTTGGACCAGGGCTCATCCCTACTGAATGCCTGAGCTCCTTACCCGTGGGCGGAACTCTACTCAGAAAACAAAGGGTGAGGGAACCACAATAGTAAGGCTTTATTGGATCCCCAATCATTTAACAGCATATAATACATAACCAGAAAAACACAAAATGTAACAGGCAACAGTTTCTCACCCTTCCACTGGCTCACCAGGGATTAGAATCTTCATGCCTCAGAGTTGCAAGGCAACTTACTCCAAACCAGCAGCACCCCACTTTTGGCAAGCACCCACTGAGAAAGGAATAATGCCAGATTTAGGAAGCTGAGCTAGCACATCAAAATCTGTAGCTAGGTGACTGGATTGTCCCAACCCGTGTTGCTTCCTTATGTAGTCTTTGATATGCCAGCCGAATCCTAATAATCAATGCTCCAAGAGAAATGATGGGAGTGATGGTGTGTCACGGTCCGCGCTGCTTCTGGATTAAAAACTCACCAAAGAGCCCAGCAAACTTTCATCCTCTTTATTCCTTATTCCAACGCGTTTCAACGCCACAACCCGGCGTCTTCCTCAGGGAAGACGCCGGTTGTGGCGTTGAAACGCGTTGGAATAAGGAATAAAGAGGATGAAAGTTTGCTGGGCTCTTTGGTGAGTTTTTAATCCAGAAGCAGCGCGGACCGTGACACACCATCACTCCCATCATTTCTCTTGGAACATACCACGATCCAGTGGTAGGTGGAGGTCCTGCAGCAGCTTGGAACATTGATTCCTAAACGCAGTCAAACCAGTTGTGGGACCACAACTGGATCAGGTGAGCCGCCACACAGCACCACCGTTTACATACTAGTGTCACTAGTGATAGGGCACTATTGCGCCTCTTGTCCCCTCCCTTTATATTTTGCAATATTCAATGCTGAAATCCATGTGGTAATATAATCCAGGTTCTGATCCCCTTAGTTGGCACCATAGTGCCTAGGCCTGGGGTTGTGGCCTGCCAATCTGACCACTCAATTCAAACATTGGAACTTCACGATTGGTTTACTAAGACTGTGCTCTCATTGGCTAGATTTCAAGTCGCATACATAATATCTTTAGTAGTATTGCATTGCTGGCAGGGAAGACTCAAAGACAGATAATTAACATAGAATCTAGCAGTACACATAGTAATACAATGGAAGGTTAGCATAATTAAGTTCTCTTAGCCTCTGACCTTCTCTGACTAAGGGGTGAGATAATTATATTACAAACGTTAAACACTAGCAGACTCCTACAAGTCTTGTAGAAACAATGAGTGGCTTCTCAAAAGTTAGGAAACAAAAGAGTAAGATGTCTGTCAGAAACAATGCCCCAGCAAACATGAAATAACAGCAAGAGTTTCTATAGTCTGGCTAATATAAGAATGTTTCCTATGTTATACATTAAAAGAGTCCATGTCGTCACAGAGGGGTATGAGGGAGCCTTTCTACTTTATGCAGGGCTATTTGAGGCTGTGTTGGGGCTACTATACAGTGTGAAGAGGTTTAGGTGACATTATATGATATGTTGGTCCATTACACCAGAGGTCCCAACTCCAGGCCTCAAGGCCCACCAACAGTGCAGGTTTTCAGGATTTCCTTAGTATTGCACAGGTGTTAATGTGATCATCTGCACAGGTAATGATTCCAAGCCCTGTGCAATACTAAGGAGATCCTGAAAACCTGCACTGTTGGTGGGCCTTGAGGCCTGGAGTTGGGGACCTCTTTATTACACTACATGGATGGATGTGGTGGGGGTCACAGTTAGAGATCATACTGTGCCTGTGTAGTTGAGAGGCTTGCAGTACGGTCATCATACTATGTGCGTAAAGGAATTAATTGTGGGGGTCCAGGTCCCGCAGCTATCTCCATTGTGCATTTGTCCCGCAGCCGTCTCCATTGCGTATTTGTCCCATAGCCATCTCCATTGTGTATACGGCCAGCAGTCTTTATTGTTTATTCTCTATTGTTTACAGCCAGCAGCAGTCTCTATTGTGTATTCTCTACTGTGTGTAAAGCCAGCAGCCATCTCCATTGTCTATATGGCCGGGGCGGCAGCCGTCTCCATTGTCTATACGGTTCACAGCCATCGCTATTGTGTATTTTCTATTGTGTGCGACCAACAACAGTCTATTGTGTATTCTATATTGTGTGTATTGCCAGCAGCTGTCTCCATTGTGTATACAGCCCGCAGCCATCTCTATTGTGTATACAGCTAGCAGCCATCTCTATTGTGTATTTTCTATTGTATATACAGCTATTGTGAATTTAGCCCACAGCAGTCTCAAGTATGTGTGTGTGTAATATATAATAGAGAGAGAGTGTGTAAAAAAAAAAAAAAAACAGCACAAAAATATACAAAAAAGTGGATTTTATTGTCCAATGGCATAGCCACACATTGGGCAATAAACTCTATTTTTCTATTTTTTTGTGCTGTTTTCCTTTTTTTACTCTATTGTAATGAACCATCTGGATTGCTGGTTGGGAAAGCATTGCACATAAATTGAGATAATTTTTGGTGCTGTCCCAATTTTTCACTATAAATATAATGTATGTTTGGGTGGAGGCGGAGCAAGGTGAAGGTGGAGTCTGGGTGGAATCTCAGGGGGGCCCCAAAACTTAGGCAGTCAGGGGCCCCAAAATTTCTAGTGGCAGCCCTGGACACAACCCCCTGTAGAGTGTTGAGTAAATGAGAACTGTGCCTCATTAGTGACTGCTGACCTATGCACACATTGTTATAAAGTAATGACATTTTTGCTTGTATAAGGCACACAGATAATTACTTGTAAGGTATAATGTATGATATAACATAAAATATATACAGTGGGGAAAAAAAGTATTCAGTCAGCCACTAATTGTGCAAGTTCTCCCACATAAAAAGATGAGAAAGCCCTGTAATTGACATCATAGCTAGACCTGAACTACAGTATGAGAGACAAAATGAGAAAACAAATCCTGAAAATGACATTCTCTGATTTGGAAAGAAATTTTTTTCAAATTTTGGTGGAAAATAAGTATTTGGTCAATAACAAAAGTTTAGCTCAATACTTTCGTATATATCCTTTGTTGGCAATGACAGAGGTCAAACATTTTTTGTAAGTCTTCACAAGGTTGGGACACACTGTGCATGGTATGTTGGCCCATTCCTCCATGCAGATCTTCTCTTGAGCAGTGATATTTTGCGGCTCTCATTGGACAACACAGACTTTCAACTCCCTCCAAAGGTTTTCTATAGGGTTGAGATCTGGAGACTGGCTAAGCTACTCCAGGACCTTGAAATGCTTCTTACGAAGCCACTTCTTTATTGTCTTGGCAGTGTGCTTGGGATCATCGTCATGCTGAAAGACCAAGCCACGTTTCATCTTCAATGCCCTTTCTGATGGAAGGAGGTTTGCACTCAAAATCTCACGATACAGACCATTCATTCTTTCATGTAGACAGATCAGTCATCCTGGACCCTTGGCAGAGGAGCAGCCCCAAAGAATGATGTTGGCACCCCCATTCTTCACACTAGGTATGGTGTTCTTTGGATGCAACTGAGCATTCTTTCTCCTTCAAACACGACAAGTTGTGTTTCTACCAAACAATTTTACTTTGGTTTCACATTGACCTTATGACATTTTCCCATTACTTGTCTGGATCATCCAAATGCTCTCTAGAAAACTTTGGACATGTAATGGCATATGCAAGGGGACATGACTGGTACTGCAGGAACTGAGTACTTGGCAGCGTAGTGTGTTACTGATGGTAGCCTGTGTTACGTGGGTCCCAGCTTTCTGCAGGTCATTCAGTAGGTTCCCCCATGTGGTTCTTGGATATTTGATCACCGTTCTTAAGATCATTTTGACCCCACAGGGTGAAATCTTGCGTGGAGCCCCAGACTGAGGGAGATTATCAGTCGTCTTGTATGTCTTCCATTTTATAATTACTGCTCCCACAGTTGATTTCTTCACACCAAGCTGCTTACCTATTGCAGATTCAGTCTTCCCAGCCTGGTGCAGGGATACAATTTTGTTTCTGGTGTCCTTCGACAGCTCTCTGGTTTTCACCATAGTGGAGTTTGGAGTGTGAATGTTTGAGGTTGCAAACAGGTATCTTTTATACTTATAACAAGTTCAAACAGGTGCCAGTACTACAGGAGTGGAGGATAGATGAGCCTCTTAAAGAAGAAGTTACAGGTCTGTGAGAGCCAGAAATCTTGCTTGTTTGTAGGTGACCAAATACTTATTTTCCACCAAAATTAAAATAAAAATATTTCTAAATCAGACAATGTGATTTTCAAAAAAAGAGGGGGGGGGAACAAGAGGCGCAATAGTGCCCTTATCACTAGACACTAACTTGTACAATGGTGAGAAAGAGTGATCCACTCACCTATTCCAGTTGTGAGACCCACAACTGGTTTTTTGACCTGTTTGGATAAATATCCTGATGGCTGCTGCTGGACTTCCACCGGTCTCACACACGTGGAGACGAAATCAGATACTTAGGGAAGAGAGGTGTACCACAGTCCGCGCTGCCAGGGTAACTCACATCAAAGAAAACGAGTAAACGATGTCCAGTTCAATCCTTCTTTATTCTCCTACGCGTTTCAGTGCCCTCCTGGCACCTTCATCAGGGATACCTCCACCCCACCAAACTCCTATGATTACAAAGGATGAAAACACATTCCCATGCTGGTAGGAATAAGATCCTGTAACTTGACACAGTGTAGCATTATTTTTTTTTTTTTGGCTGAAATGCTACACTGTGTCAAGTTACAGGATTTTATTCCTACCAGCATGGGAATGTGTTTTCATCCTTTGTAATCATAGGAGTTTGGTGGGGTGGAGGTATCCCTGATGAAGGTGCCAGGAGGGCACTGAAACGCGTAGGAGAATAAAGAAGGATTGAACTGGACATCGTTTACTCGTTTTCGTTGATGTGAGTTACCCTGGCAGCGCGGACTGTGGTACACCTCTCTTCCCTAAGAATGTGATTTTCAGGATTTGTTTGCTCATTTTGTCTCTCATAGTTGAGGGCTACCTATGATGTCAATTACAGGCCTCTCTCATCTTTTTCAGTGGGAGAACTTGCACAATTGGAGGCTGACTAAATACTTTTTCCCACTGTAGAAGTGTTATGTAGGATATTGGTAAGTTAGTTCTGACAGCAACAGACTGTAAGTCAAGCAACAGTTAAGTGTTGGAACGAGCCCACAATGGGAGGAGTTAGTCTCCAGGCTAAGCGATAATTTCCTTCTAAAACTTTAACAAGAAAAAAACTGCACAGCACTCAAAGACAAATGTGAACTTTGCTAGCACCAGTTCACATTTGTCTTTGAGTGCTGTGCAGTTTTTTTCTTGTTATTTATCATATGGAGTTGCAGGTTCCATGCTGCAATCTACACCCTCATTACCTACAGGTGATGGAGGGTCTAGATGGTGTCTGCCCACTGAAAAGTGGGGGGAGGACAAGGAGGATAGGGATATCAGAGTAGGACTCATCAGACCTGAAGTCACTTTGTCGCAGTTGATGAGCAAACAGACATTGGCCAATGTATGTAACAAGAACTTCAGAATTAAATAAAAAATTGGAGTTTTTTGAGTTTTTTTAAAAAAACGTAAGTTTTTAAACTTTTTCCTCAAATTTATATAGCTAGTAGCTTATGTACATCATTGGTAGTAGCTGTGTGCTGCAAGGATCTTTTTCATATCTTCTAAAACTTTAGGTATGACCTTGCTATGGTCTAGTATGGATATACAAGTCTCACAGGTCAACAAGGCAGGTCATCATGGTGATTCATAGCAACTGCAACTTTGAGACAGGAGTGAGAGAGCGTAATTCTCGGGTGTTGGTTAAAGCATTGGATGAGAACAACCAGGAGGCTAGATACTGACCCTTGAATGAGTGACCCCCAGAGTGAAGGAGCAAGCAGGACCTTCACTAGAGATAGCAAGCAAAGGTTTATTCTCTTATACTGTGACAAATTACATATCCCCTCCCTAATAGGGAGCAGAAGCCTTCACCTACAAGCATCTGGGTGCATGAGGCTCAATTCCTATTCTATTCGTCAAACCTCTCTGGACACCCGCTTTAATGAGGGAAACAAAGGTGGACCCACTAAAAGGGAAAGTGACTGTCACTGACTGTATTGTTATGTTGGGCTAAGTTGTGTTTCAGCTCACAGGTCCAGTAAGAATAGGAACAACCCAATGGAAACTAGAACTATGTCTAATGTTATGTGCTACCTCACATGTGAAATTATATCTAAGCCTTAGGGCCACACTGGTGTTGTGGCCTCCGTCCTGGGGATCTATCAAAAAGCAGGATTCCAGCAGCATTAACGCAGCATTACCGTAGTGTAAACCTGCCTTAACGCTACCAATAGAATCCTATGGGTGATTGACTCCCGAGTGTATGCAAATGCCGACACATAGGCGCTGGAGTTTGAAATCTTGCGTTATTTCATAGCGCACAAGAAAACGCGGAAAGTTGTGTTTTCCTGTGTGCGACGAAATAGCGCGAGATTTCAAAATGCAACACTTACATGCTGGCAATTTAAATACGCTTCGAGTCCCGTCATCCGTAGGACTCTATTGGCAGCGTTAGTGCAGCGTTATATTACGGTACCGCTGTGCTAATACTGCTGGAATCCTGCTTTTTGACGGATCCCCAGGAAGGAGGCCAAAACACTAGTGTGGCCCTAGCCTAAGGGCATCCATGTAGGCTAGAAGGTGGCCTATGGGCATTACATTTCTACATTTTAACATGTTTGAATAAAGTTTGTATTTTGATTCTTAATTTTTGAGTGGAGATGCTAAGATTTTATCCTAACTCTTACCTACTTTGGCTGTATCATACCAGTATCGATGGAACCCATATGGATTAAGTTGGATAAGCTATATTAGAAGACGGCATGCGAAGCTCCCTGCCTTTCTTATGTATAGGTTGTATATCTATATTATAGAGTCTAAAGATGAATTCACTTTAACCCTAATAGATGCAGGTCTCAATCATTTGGATTTCTCTTCATACTATTTTACCTATTAGGCACTTATCCTTTTCAAGATATATAGAGTTTGTCATTACCGCGAGTCACAAGTTTTAGATGAAGGTGCATTTACAGTACAATCGAATTATTACATCCACTCTCAATTTTCAGAACTTTCTCTATTATTTCTTGTCTTCTAAATATGCATTTACCGATACTTAACATTCAAAAAATGCCGAAGCTGTGCATTGTAACTAGATTGAAATAGCCTGTGCTTTGTACGCCTCCAAATGAGACTCATCTCAGGGAATGTGCGATTTGGTTTGTTTATGTCAAGTCTTTAATGTAAGAAGCACAAAATGGATATTTTTATGTACAGTTTTCACAATGCTTTAGTCGAGGCCGGATGATAAGGTTCTCTCAAGCCCTCTAGGGGTTGCCAGCTTACTAGCTTCAGATACCACACTTTCAAAATGAACTCACTTAGGAAAGTCATAGCGAGTGCCGGATCTAATTTGGATGATTTGTCAAAGAACAGCTGTAAGGAAAACTGCACAGGTCTCAGCTAGTCATGTGAAATGGATAAAAGAAGTATTTTCCATGAGTCCTGTGATGTCTTGTCCAGAGGATACATGACGCCATCATGTTTTAAGTAGATCTGTCACCAGAGTCAACAATACAAACTGTATGAACTATTTAATACAACTATCAGAAGTGATAAGGCTGGTGTATTTGCTTCAGAAGCTGGGTTATAATAGCTGCCTACACCTAATAATTAAAATAATCCATTTATTAGTTCAACTGTGCAATAAAAAAACTTATGAGTCCAAGTGTATTTAATCTTCAAGCATCCAGCTGTAGCTTATACTGAGCAGCGTGAGAACTCAGCCGCAGCTTTACCTGTTTGTCTGCCCAATCACTTTTTAGAAGTGCTTTCACTCTGCTGGTGTTTCTTGCTGATGATATTCTCATTTGGGTATCCAGCCATACTGCTGTTTTTTTATACCAGTCAGTGGAAGATCAGCTAGAGTTCACCTCTCTACGGCTTATGCTCTTTAAGGCCCCGTCACACGTGTCAACCAAGGCTGCGATGTCGGAAGCGATGTGTGGGTGCGCGGTCGCTTCCGACATCGCAGCCTTGGTGTCACACGACAACATGTTGCCGGTGATGCCGCAGCGATGTGGGCGCAGCCATCGGTCGCTGAGCTGGGATCAACCCAGCGAGCGATCCGCAGCAATGCTGTGGTATAGGCTGGATAGCCACCAACATCGATATTGCGGTGTCAGACAGCGTGATCCAGCCTAATTGCTGGTTGCAGATTGACAGGTTTATGTTCATGCTCGTAAACCTGTCAACCTGACATACAGCACGACGCACTTGCAATTTCGCTAGCGACATCGCTGATGCGTCACTTTTCGTCGATGTCGCTAGCAACATTGACACATGTGACACGGCCTTTACTCTGCATCTACCTTTTGTTTGTTGTTAGAGCATATTCTTTACAAGATGTAGCTTATGTTCTATTTTGTATTTCATTGTTTGTTTTACTCACTCTTGGATCACTTTCTATCTTGGCACACATTTCCATCTTTAGGTAAAGTGCCCTCTGCTCTTCTGTCCTTTAGGAGAAATGTGAAGTGCTCTATGGCCGATCAGGAATAATAGGTCCAAGCTGCAATCATTTAGTTTGTTGTCAATGATATCCCAATTCACCCAGGAACCATTAGGGACTGCAATGAAAGGATCTCTATTCTGTACAGGAATTGGCAGGATCAGTTGCAGTTCTAAGTGTGTTGCCTATTTCCTGAGTGGGCTGCCCAAAAACTATAACACTTTGATGACATAAGCCTTAGCGTGCTGGTGGTGGTCAGGCTGGTATTGGTCAAACCCTTACTGATCTTGGTATGGCACAAGATGCTATTGACCATTCTTTTATTGTCCACATTTTCCTTAAAATAGTGCCAGACTGGGGAACACCTAACCCTTGGCCTGGGAACATTCTGCGTGTAAGTGCTCTGGGAACAGTTGCCCGCCATTTCTCTCTGGCCACCGCACTGCCTCTTCCTGCCTGTTGCTGTGCTGCAGATCCATCCCTCTGTGCTGCTGTCCTTGCTTTGCACGGCACCATCTCAGGTTGACGTAGTGACTTCATCAAACACTACCTCATCTTCTCTTCAACATTCTGCTCTTCCTGACTTGTTGATAACTGTGTCTCCATGATCAATTATCTTTTGATATATCTAGAGGTTGAGAATGCGCACATAGGGTCTTATCCTTTATAGGCAGGTAAATGTGAAAAAAATCAGATTTGCTCACCTGGTCAGGTTGTGTAGCACACAACCAGCGTAATCGCTCAAACAATGCAGCTGCTGCAGGGACTGTACTTCCACGAGGTGCGGTGCTGTGATCAGGTATTTTGGACGAAGTACCTTAATGTCCGCGCTGCTGCCAGAGAGGAAAATACACCAACGACACTGGGACGTCTGAGTACTGGTAGTAGAGGTTTATTTCCAACGCGTTTCGGAGCCACGTACCGAGCTCCTTCCTCAGGGAAGGAGCTCGGTACGTGGCTCCGAACGCGTTGGAAATAAACCTCTACTACCAGTACTCAGACGTCCAGTGTCGTTGGTGTATTTTCCTCTCTGGCAGCAGCGCGGACATTAAGGTACTTCGTCCAAAATACCAATTATCTTTTGAGACACTGATTTCAATACTCTTACCTTTGTCTTCTTCAAACCATGGCTGCTCAAATATTTGGGCATCACTAAACACGATCTCCTCATGTCCCCCTTGAAGTGTGCAGGGCAAAAAGCCAGGATCAATAAATGGAAATGTAAAGAGCTACTTGGAGCGTCGAAGTATGGGATCACTTGTCCTCTGGGATTCCCAATGAAGGAGGAGCAGGGTGAGGATTATGTGGGCCAGACTCTTAGATAGGGAGATTAGACCATGTGGAAGATGGGGTGGTGCTGGGAAACATGCTGTCCCAGCCAAGTCAATGCATTTCACTGTTTTCCATTCACATGCTGCGCTTTTTTAAAGAATGAACATGTCCATTGTTTGGCACTTTTTTCACTGCTCTTTTAGGCCTGGGTCATGCTAGCACCATGAATGCGTTCAGGGAGGTTCCATTAAAAAGATAGTATCTGGCAGCATTAACGCAGCGTAATCGTAATGGTAATTCTGCCTTAATGCTGGTGTGGCGCCCCGCAACGAGTGCGTCACAGGAGTGTATTGCATCCCAGATCACAGATGCAATATTCTCTGACTAAGCAATGACATAGTTAACATCAGAGCTCCATACCCTACATGCATCACAGCATAGAGGGCCAATAAAGTCCTGGTGGGCGGAGTGTAGGAGTGGAGTGTGTGAGGAGAATGTAGGAGAAGGAGGAAGGAGAAGGAAGTGGTCGGGAGGAACGTAGGAGAGGGGGTCCTGCACAGTTCCGTGCAGCCCCGTAGACCACCAACCGGTTGGCGCCATACCCGGTGCCCAACAACCGGAACCGGGCGAACACCCGACGGGTCAAAATACACCCGCGCCCATCTACTACCGGATCATTGGTTCCGAAGCTAGCAAGTCGTTTATCACTGCTATGCAAACCAGGAGTGGAGGGATCACTCTACAGGAGTACCCCACCGCCGCCGCACACAGAGCCGTCTTGCCAGCGGAGTACCCACCAAAAGGACACAGGCTCCCCTCACACCGGAACGTACACACCCGCAGGGAAATTGAAGTAGCCCCTTGTACCCGAACTTGGCACACTAAGGCGACATAGGCAACTTATCTAGAACAAGTTTAGAACGGAGGAACACCGCGGAGCTCTGAAACAAAACCGGTCATTGCTAAGTCCACCCAGTCCGTTACCCGTTACCTGTATGCCATGTATCATCTACTGCTTGCAGTAAAAGACCCGTTACAGAGACTATCGGTGTCCGTGCCTTTTTCAGAACTGTTTAACTCTGCATACTAAAGGTAACTAAGCTGCCGCACAACATCAAGAGCAGCTTCTGGCTCTGGGGACTCCCGCTCGTCCTGTGGGGAGCGTCCCATCTTGCTGCATTACATCCCCCGGAGGCCCAAGCAGCGCCGTGAAATCACCGGAATACCCGCAGGTGGCGTCACGACAAGAATTAAAACCTTATCTGTTCAGCCATCCCCTATTGATCTGGACCACCGGGCCCCATAGCCGCAGGCGCGGTTCCGTGACAAGGAGAAGAAAACGCCTGCGACGTGAAGCACCCGTCTACGGTGAGTCACTGGCAATACAATCCTATGGGTGACAACCCCGAGCACAGGTCAGATGACAGCATGTAAGTGCTGGAGTTTGAAACCTCATGCTATTTCCAAGCGTATCACATGACGCACGCTTCCGTGTAATGTGATGTGTTTGGAAATAGCGCAAGATTTCAAAATCCGGCACTTATATGCCTACATGTGACCTGCACTGGGGGTTCCGTCACCCATAGGATTGTATTGGCAGCGTTAAGCCAGCATTACCATTATGGTTACGCTGCATTAATGCTGCCAGATTCTATCTTTTTAATGGAACCTCCCTGAACGCATTCATAGCACTAGTGTGACCCTAGCCTTACTCACCTCGCCGTGCTCCCATGGGGATCTCTCCTCATCCCGATGCTTTAGGACATTTGGAGGACTCAGGACTGTACCATGTAACCAAGGGACTTCACCCGGTCACATGGAAGGCTGCAGGGTCCTAGAGGCTGCACTCGCTGCGGCATCCGGCATGAGAAGACACCGCCGGCAGTCACCAAGTGAGCACGGCAAGGTGAGTAAAAGCGCAGGTGAATAGTGCAGGGGCATTCACACACAGAAGGCTGCATTCTGTGAAGATCCGTTCTTGGTCCAGTTTTGCACCAAAAACGGATCCTCACAAAATGCAGCAATCTCCGGTGTGTGAACATAGCCTTAATCTGCATTTTCTTCTCTTCATATCTTTGTGCATCGGGGCGGCCTGTGGGGTGGGATTAGGGGTAGAGTGCTCAGCTCTGTTCTGGCTCCTCTGCTGACTCTTGGTGTCTTTTCCTATTTCGTACTTAAATTTTGCACTGGTGCCATCTTAGCTGTGGGTGGCGTTTGCGCAGATTGATCTCATAGTGGGCTTCAGTAAAATAGTACTGGCGGCACTGAGCAATCTGATGATGTGCAGCCATTTTCTTGAAGACTGTCAAGAGATCAATCCGCACAAGTGCAGCTGGTGCGAGTGCAATGGCGCGAGTGCAAGATTCAAATAAGACAGAAGGAAAGATGCCAAGAGGCCAGAACAAGGCTGAAGACACTGCCACCAGTCTCACCCCAAGGGCCCTCCCTCGTGCATTTAAATATGAAGGGAAGAAAAACTTCAAATGCAGATTTAAAAAAATAAGATTTCTCACCCCAGGTATCAGTATAAATGCGCCAATAAGGCCCTGTCTGTAGATTACTTAGTAAAATACTGCTGACGCATTCACCTTAAGTGCTAGAAAACTGCTGTACCATCCCTTACCAGTCTGTCCATCTCAGGCCTGGATAATTTAGGTCTTTATTTTTTTAGTGGCTCGTCTTTTCATCCTCATTTGACTGTTCAAGCAAAATGGAACTCAGGATTTATACCCATAATTACTGCTTATGTTTCATTTAATGTTATAACATATCTTAGCTGTTCATGTGTAATGACCCCCTAACAAAAAGAGAGAACTAATGGCATTTAATGGATGCTTGCATCATTCTGCTTTGAGCCAAATGATAAAAAAGTTCTCTAATGAATACCAATAAACCCTTTAGTCTGCTCTGTTCTGCATACAATAGTGCATTGTGCCACTGAAGTTGAGTGTTTATATGTGTAATATTCTTATAATATTTTCAACAGGGTTTGATGAAAGGCTAAAATACTTCAAATGATAATATGCTGAATCAGCCTGTACATCAAAAGACTAGACAAGAGCATTAGCCATTCATATCTTATTGATAGTGCATTAAAGGGAAGAAACTACCTTATAACTAGATATATAAAACACAACTAGGACACAGTCAATTTTGGTATTAAATGGATATTTCTATATATATTTTAATTGATAAAACAACAAAATAAATAATATTTCCTCTACTTAATCATCCACAGCTTCTGTTCTGGCATTCACCTAATTTCCGATAATCCCTGCTTCCTGGTCCCATCTTCAAGACACCAGATCTACTACATAATTGTCTAAGGCGTCTGTCGGTCACAGAAATTGTGCGCCAGACAGATGCCGCTCATTGGTGCCCGCCGGAGGCTTGACGTGCGGTTTGAATTCCGCGTCTCTGATTGGTTGCTGCGGTACCTGAGGAAGGAGTTCGGGATACGACTTGGAAACGCGTCGGAAAATAAACAGCTACCACTATACCCAGACACAGCGCTGTATCTGGTTTTTCTATCATATGATCACAGCAGCTCGGACCACGAGGTACTTTGTCTTGCAGTGTCACAAACTTCACTCCTGTCTACAAGGCCGTCAGTCAGTGTGACGCAGTTCACTCCTGTCTACGAGGCTGTCAGTCAGTGTGTCGAACTTCACTCCAGTCTACAAGGCTGTCAGTCAGTGTCACAAACTTTTCTCCTGTCTACAAGGCTGTCAGTCAGTGTGACGAACTTCACTCCTGTACACAAAGCTGTCAGTCAGTGTGACGCACTTCTCTCCTGTCTACAAGGCTGTCAGTCAGTGTGACGCAGTTAACTCCTGTCTATAAGGTCTGTCAGTCAGTGTGACGAACTTCACTCCTGTCTACAAGGCTGTCAGTCAGTGTGATGCATTTCTCTCCTGTCTACAAGGCTGTCAGTCAGTGTGACGCAGTTAAATCCTGTCTATAAGGTCTGTCAGTCAGTGTCACGAACTTTACTCCTGTCTACAAGGCTGTCAGTCAGTGTGGCGAACTTCACTCCTGTCTACAAGGCTGTCAGTCAGTGTGACGCACTTCACTCCTGTCTACAAGGCTGTCAGTCAGTGTGACGTCCTTCACTCCTGTCTACAAGGCTGTCAGTCAGTGTGACGCACTTCTCTCCTGTTTACAAGGTATTCTAGAATACCCGATGCGTTAGAATCGGGCCACCATCTGGTATTGTCATAAATGTTCACTCAACCAATCAAACTGTTTGACAGGTTACGGCTGAGCGAGCACTTCCTGACATTTTTGGTGCATCAAATTTAGAACCAGGCAACAGAGATCAAGAAGAACCAGTTCAGTGCCTTAATGGGAGCTATGGGAAATTTAGCAGGGAGACTATCATTGCCTTTCATTTAAGATGTTTTCCAGTCTAAGAAAATAAGTCTCTTTTGTATATAGTGTAATTTGATGTAGCACCTTAGGCCGCCCCTAGATGCCACTTTTCTCAGCTCCCAGCACAGTTACGCTCATGGTATAGACACAGGGGGTACATGGCAGGGGTTATTGTAGAAGCCAGCCCAATGTGGGAGTTTATAGGAAGAGAAGTGAGTTTCCAATTCAGTTTCAGTCAGAGAGTGCAATGATAGTGGAGACAGACAGAGAGTGGGGTAGAACAAGAGAGCATTGAGTGAAAGCAGATAAAAAGACTGATGTGAAACCAGATTCCGGCAGTGGTAGGAATCTTCTAGAGGCAAAGAGGGCAAGGGGATTTTTCCTGGCACACTGTGTTTGTGTGTCCTGTCGGTCCAGTGGGAGAATGAGACCTTAGGCTACATTCACATGGTGCATTATTGGACCATTATTGCTGCATTCCTTAAATATCCACTATTGCAGTGAAATGCAGTGACATTGGCTGTCCCAGCCAGGTTAATGCATTTCACAATTCTGCATTCACAGACTGCACATTTCATGGATCCATTCTTGGGCTCAACAACGGATCCGTAAAAAGAATGGGCATGTCAATTATTGAGCGTTTTTCACCTGCTCTATTTACTCACCTCGCCGTGCTCCCACAGTGATCTTCAGCGATGTCCCCTCATACTGAGGCCACAGGATCTTTTATGTATATTCCCCTCCTATCCTCTGGAAACTTCAAATAAAGAGATGCATTCTATCTGTCAATCACAGTGAATGATCCATTTAGTTCTCTGCCATCCCCTCCTCATAGATGAATATGCATGTCACATACCCACACCACATCAATGCACAGAAGATCACTGGGGGGGCTGTATCCTCATTTCTACTGTCTTTGTAGCAAAACCAAGAGATCAGATACACACAAGATCTCTCACAGCCTAGCAGGGATTCCTTTTTACAGAAACAAATGGTGTCTAGATCAGATAAGGCAGACCTGTAGCTTTCTCCTTCTGTGTCCTGAACAGAACAGTAGGTCCTGAAGTGAAACCACACAGCAATGAGAGCAGAGGGAGGAGGGTGGAGGGAAGAGAGTGCTGCTGAGAAGGAGTGCATAATTACATGACAGTTTATACAGCAGCTGGACTAATTGTCTCTGCTTATAATGGAGAGGACTAATCTAGAACATCCCTGCAGGGTGTGAAAATGCTGATAACATGGAAACTACAAAGGGTAGAATAATGATTTTACATTTTTAAAAGGTCTGCCCAGGCACTATTCAAGGGTAATATTAATATCATACTGAAAAATGACCTGACAGTGTCCCATTAAGAGAGATTACTGTAATTTTTTGGGATTTCTTTTATTCCAATATAATTTTATCTTTTTTAATTATTATTTTTCTGAAGAGCAAATCTTTATCATTTCAGAGGGTCAGCAGTGTGCGAGGTCATCTCTTCTACACTTATGTGATATAAATTATTATTGCCCTGAGGAAGTGGCTATGAGCCACGAACACGTGTAGGCAAAATAAACAGAGTGGGTGATTTACTCTGTGTTTATCCTTGTGGTCAGCGTTTGATTCCAGCTCTTTATCACTCTTTTCTGGACACTTATGTGATAGCAATTCATATAAAAATAGTATATGGACATTATTTGCTTCACATACATGGTCTTATGTTCTGCTCACACTTCGGAAATACCAGACTATGGATATTACACCTTGAAAATGTGCAATCACTTTATTTCATTTCATTCCATGCATTTAGAATACAGATTTTTGGCATGTTCACAAGTGTGTTATATGTATCATTAATATTGAACTTTTCCTTGCTTTTCTGCCAACTAGCTATATTCAGCATTCCAGATAAATGGGTGGTCAGCTGAATAAACATATTTGCTTTCATTATTTCTCCTCCAAATGTGTCAATAATTATGCCACCCAACTACAAGCCCAAGTGTTACCTGTGGCATGGGGATTGGGATTTGTAATGTAAGTCAGGTGCCTTCTGCAGCCTACCCCATGGAGGGGTTAATGAGGAGCGAGACAACAAGATTGTGCAAATAAATATATTCTATAAGTGATTGTGTTCTTTCACTGGAAGAGGTGGGACCCCAGGCAAAGCAAAGAGGTGTCACTGTGGAGCTCAGCACCATCTTGGCAGTGCAGTACACTCTGTTACACTTTGCTACTCTGTGGTTGCAGTAGGCAGCCAGTGAGTGAAATTAAAGGAATCCTGTCACCTCCAGAACGTCTCCTAAGCTAGTAAAACATGTCCCTGCAGCATCCCATCACTAATCTCACAATCCTTTTGTCTCCTAAAAGCATCCTGTGAAAGTGCATAAAAACGTTTTAATACTTACTCATTAGTGATTATAATTAGCAGGGGATATATTCTTTAGTCACCAGGAGGGGCTATATTCTTTAGTCACCAGGGCGGCCTGTTTTGCAGGCTCCAGGATCCACCCTCTCTCTGTCTGTGTGCTCTGCTTGCGCAGGCTTTACCTTCCCCCCTCTCTATCACTCACAGAATGCAATAATTAGTCCTGCCTTCAGCTCCACATCACAGCAGCACAGACAGAGAGAGGGTGGATCCTCGAGGCTGCAAAACAACATGTCTGTGAAAGAAGCCGTTTCTGCATGCACGCCACAAACAGAGTAGCCTGAGGTATGCAAAAGCACATTTGGACAAGCCAGTTTCATTTTGGAAGAAGGTCCTGTGGACTGATGAAACAAAGATTGAGTTGCTTGGTCATACAACAAGGCGTTATGCATGGCACCACAAAAACACAGCATTCCAAGAAAAACACTTGCTACCCACTGTCAAATTTGGGGAGGGTCCATCATGCTTTGGGGCTGTGTGGCCAATGACGGCACCGGGAATCTTGTTAAAGTTGAGGGTCGCATGGATTCCACTCAGTATCAGCAGATTCTTGATAATAATGTTCAAGAATCAGTGTCAAAGTTAGGGGCGGACCTACCGTGGTGCAGCTGGTTCAGCTGCACCAGGGCCCCGACCGGCTAGGGGGCCCCTCAAGCCTGCAGGGGGGCCCCCTGCCGACCCCCATGTACCTGTGCCAGTGGAGAGGGGGTTAATTGCTCCTCCTCTCCTCTGCCGCCTTGACTCCCCGTTCGCACCCCTCCTTCCCCCCGGGCCTCGCCGACTCAAAGTTAAAGTTACGCCGGGGATGGATCTTTCAGCAAGCCAATGATCCAAAACACCGCTCCAAATCTACTCAGGCATTCATTCAGAGAAACAATTACAATGTTCTGGAATGACCATCCCAGTCCCCGGGCCTGAATATCATTGAACATCTGTGGGATGTGTCAATGTAGACATATGAGGGCTTGTTTTTTACAGGAAGAGTTATGCATTCAGATGAAATTGTGTATTTTTCCATATAAAGCACAAGAAAATGGGAAAAAAAATTCAAAGTACCGTGAGAGTGCAAAAAAGTGCAATTACACATTCATTTTTGGGTTTTGTATTCACCATCTTCACTATATGGTAAATCTGACATTTTGATATGATGCTTTGGGTCGTTACGAGTTCGTAGATACCAAACATGTATACTTTTACTGTTATCTAAGAGGTGAAAAAAATGTAGAAGTTTTTAAAGAAAAAGAATTGCGCTTTTGTGCTATTTTCCATGAACCTAGTGTTCAAATTTTTCGGGATCTGGGGCTGTGTGGCAGCTTATCTATCTACCATTTTTGGGTAGATGCGAGTATTTGATTGTCCATTTTTTGCAATGTTGCAGCGACCAAAAAAAAACTTAATTTGGGTGGTTAGACTTTTTTCCGTTATGCAGTTTACCAATCTGATTAATTAATTTTATATATTTGATAGATTAGATAGATATTGATAGCATTTCTGAATGAGGCAATACCCAATGTCTGTTTTTTTTTTACACTTTTAATAGTTATATTTTCTATGGCGCAAAAAGGGGGGTGATTTGAACTTTTCTGAGGGTTTTTTTCATACTTTTAAAAACTTTATTTTTTTATTTTTTCCATTATTTTACACTGTCCCCTAGAGGGCCTCAGTGCTCCACAGTCCAATTGCTTGTCCTGTCTTTAGATGAGCTGCTGCTAATCTAAACACAGGTGAAATGATCACTTCTTGCTGGTGATGTCACTGGGTCATCGTCAACATTAAGTGAATCAGTGCAGCATCCGGGGTCATTACAGGACCCGTTACTATCCAGGTAACAGCATGCAGGTCCCATGATTGCTTCACAGGATCTGCGATCCCAGCAGGGAACAGCATGATCCCCTCCATGTGCTTTGGATCACGCTGTCAGTGAATGACAGCGCGATCCAAAGTGTTAACAGCAGTGATCAGATCGCAGAAGTGATTGGCGCTGTTAGATACAAATATTAGCCGATTAGCTCAGCGTGGGAGTTTGCCTCAAAGGCGACTGATGACGTACATGTACGTCATAGGTCGCAAAGGGTAAAATATTTAAGATATCAGATAAAAAAAGATAAAGATTTAGTTCTTAGTGATGTATACCGAGATTTTGTATATAAGCCAAAAATGTTACCTGCAAAATACTTGAAAACGGCACCAATTTTTGGTAAAACTGTATTTAGGGCGAGGAACGTACCCCATCTACACAAATTGATTATATACCTATTTCAATTTTAGTCTGATAATTACAATTAAGCTTGCCACTTTGCAAATATGAACTTAAGGCTATATTCACACGTGTTTTTCCTGCAGGTTTGGTGTGTTTTATTTTTTTGGTGCTGTTTTACCTTGGTTTTATGCAAATCCATGCTAATCTAAACCTGAATATAATATTAATTTATTACTCAGCGTGTTTCAAGGCTCTCTGAAATACCCTGAAACATGGCAATATGATATTGATTTGTCCTGAGGAAGGGGCCAGGGAGCGCTGAAACTCGTGGGCTAATAAATCAATATCATTATTAACCCTTTTATGTCTTGTGGAATGCGGCAGCGTGGTATTTAACCCTTCATCCTCCCTACTCTATATACACCACGCTGGGAACTGCAGCAGCTGTGATCTGCTTTTATAATGGTTGTGACTCTCACAACCACACAAGGTGAAGCCTCTGATATCTACATAGGTAATATTTTATCTCTCAGACCCTTCATCCTCTCTACTTTAGTTTTCTGAGATAATGACCTTTGGGTTTTCATTGGCTACAAGCCATAATCATCATCATTAACAGAAATAAACACTTGAAATAGATTACTCTGTAATGACTTTATATATGAATTAATGATGATATTCTAATTCATTGAGATGAACCTGTACTATTTTGAATTATAAGCCCAAACTGGAAAAAATGCAGCAAAACTGCAGGTAAAATGCAGCAAAACCAAACATTAAAACCTGAGGAAAACATTAAACAAATCTACAGGAATACGTCTGCCACAGAAATCATTGACAATCATCTCACATCAGTTTTTGATGCAGTTTTGTTGCAGAAAAACTCTGCAAAAATGCACTGTATGAACATAGCCTAAGGGTTCACTGACATGAATGTATAGCATGTCGATGGGTGCATGAAAAACATTAAACTGCATTCAGATGTCATCCAAGTGTAGTGCAGTTCCACACCTGTGCTCCCATTCTTGCATGTACAGTAGATGACACTTGGCTCACACTTGCAGCAGAGTTTGAGACAAGCGTCATTAGCATATCGCATCTGATTATCTTGCATGAGAAAATCATTGGAAGCTCTACACCACTGTGACCCTGACCTAATACTTTATATTGGTAAATATTACACTTTTTTGAGCTGAAGTACAATCAACATGTAACTGCATCCCCCAGCTAATACGTCATGTGATGACCTCAAAGAGTGACGAGATTCATCAGCAGTTATTGACACTCATTAGACACTCGCAATCTCTACGGCATACCACTGCACTGCTGTATGAGAATAACAGGGCATAAGAAGAATACATGAATTAACTACATGCTTAACACCTTACTATTATATAAGACTTGTATCATACAGAGCTTACTATAAAAGAACAATTGAATGAACACAAATAAGAGTTTAGTTTATAATTCATGCAAATGTATCTTTTGTGTTCCTGTAAATATATAAATTTGATGTGATTTGAATGAGGCTGTTCTTTCTTTCTTTCTTTCTTTCTTTCTTCTTTTCTTTCTTTCTTTCTTTCTTTCTTTCTTTCTTTCTTCTTTCTTTTCCTCAGCTCTCAGAAAGATCCCATAGGACAGGGGTTGGGAACCTATGACTCGCAAGCCAGATGTGACTCTTTTGATGGCTGCATCTGGTTCACAGCCAAATCCGGTGCCCGCCGCCGCTGTACCGTGTTCTAGGTGCCACTCAGTCTGTGCTGTCATACCCATACGTGAAGCCAATTAGAGGGCCAGCAGCCGCGGTCCAATCAGAGGCCAGCAACCACAGATCAATCAGTAACGCCTGATGTCACCAGTGGGAATCTGATTGGCTAGCCGCTGCAGGCCTCTGATTGGATCATGGCTGCTGGCTTCTGATTGAGTTAACGTATGGGTGCAACAGCAGGGACAAAGCGGCACCTGGAATATGGTACTGCGCTGTCTGCAGAGGATCAGTAAGTATGTGTGTGTGTGTCTGTGTGTGTATTTTTCTATTTATCGGCAGGTACCGTCACTGTGGTGGGGGCTGCAAAGGGCTGCATTGGGATGACAGGATTACTGCAAGGGGATAATGGAGGTACTTCAAGGTGATGATAGGGGTACTGCAAGAGGATAATGGGGGTACTGCAAGGTGATGATGGGGTACTGCAAGTGGATAATGTGGGTACTGCAAGGGGATGATGGGGACACTGTAAGGGGATGATTGGGGTACTGCATGGGAATGATGGAGGTACTGCAAGGGGATGATGGGGTACTGCAAGGGGATAATGGGGGTACTGCAAGGGGATAATGGGGGTAATGCATGGGGATGATGGGGTTACTGCAAGAGAATGATGGGAGTACTGCACGGGGATAATGGGGTACTGCATGGGGATGATGGAGGTACTGCAAGTGGATAATGTGGGTACTGCAAGGGGATAATGGAGGTACTGCAAGGTGATGATGGGGGTACTGCAAGAGGATAATGGGGGTACTGCAAGGTGATGATGGGGTACTGCAAGTGGATAATGTGGGTACTGCAAGGGGATGATGGGGACACTGTAAGGGGATGATTGGGGTACTGCATGGGAATGATGGAGGTACTGCAAGGGGATGATGGGGTTCTGCAAGGGGATAATGGGGGTACTGCAAGGGGATAATGGGGGTAATGCATGGGGATGATGCGGTTACTGCAAGAGAATGATGGGAGTACTGCATGGGGATAATGAGGGTACTGCAGGAGGATAATGGGGGTACTACACAGGGATGATGGAGAACTGCAAGGGGGTGATGAATGAACTGTATGGGGATGATGGGGATTTTGCATTGGGTTAATGTGGGTACTGCAAGAGGATGATAGGGGTACTGCAAGGGGATGATGGGGGTACTGCATGAGGATGATGTGGGTACTGCAAGGGGATGATGGGGTACCACAAGGGATGATGGGGGTAATGCATGGGGATGATGGGGGTACTGCAATGGGATGATGGAGCTACTGCAAGGGGATGATGGGGGTACTGCATGGGGATGATGGAGGTACTGTAAGTAGATGATGGGGGTACTGCAAGGGGATGATGGGGGTACTGCAATGCTGCAAGGGGATGATGGGGGCACTGCAAACTTAATGTACTTTAAAAGTGTTGGTCTTACATAAAATACACACATTTACTTGTATTTAGTTTTAAAGTTTAAAAAACATTAAAATTAAAAGTGTTAACCTTTAAACATAGTGTGCGGCTCTCACAGAATTCCATTTTAAAATATGTGGCGTTCATGGCTTTCTCAGCCAAAAAAGTTCCTGACCCCTGTGATAGAATATAGACAGTCACACTTTGCACCAGTGGAGCTAGCATTAATATCTTCATTTTTCCAAAAGTCACTGTTTATGGTTAAAATATCAAACATTAAATGTTGAGGATTAATATACCTGCAGCAGTGTTCTTTACATGTCTTTCTTATACTAAAGAAATAAACCAAAACAGAAGAAATGACTCTTTTTTCACAATTTAACAACTAATATTTCTAGTGTTTACTTTCACTTACCGTACTTCTCAACTTAAATAGCAGCTTGTGTTTTCTTAGAGCCACAAACACTACATTACATATTTATAGATATCTGTATAAATAAACCCATAAAACACATCTGACAAGGCCGCCAAGCAATATTTTTATCCTCATTGAGAAATTATGCTGCAATGCCTGGCATGATAAAATCATGATTTTATCACTTTTCCTCTGGAATGATATATGTGGCACTAAGTCTCTCACTTTTACTGCCCTTTATGAGCCAGGTTACAAGTCAAAATACAAATTGTATATTGGAATTATGCCCTGGAGAAAACACTTTGGCTCCAATTCATCATTTGCATTTTTCCTAACTCACTTTTCTTTTTTTGTCTTGTTGTATTTATTATAGTATTGATAGACAAGGCGTTCCCAAATAGAATGAATTAGCCCTTCTTTTATTCAGTGCATATATACAATGTTTTGGTGTAATTATGTAAAAAATGTTTATACCGTGTTAGCCAGTAGATAGAAAAATATTGGAATCTGAGAGTCCTCAGTGGGTGATACCTTTTAATGGCTAACTGAAAAGATGGTAAACATAGCAAGCTTTCGAGACTCTATGGCCTCTTTGTCAGGCTAAATATTACATAAATTTTGAAGACACACATATATATACCGTATATACTCGTGTATAAGCCGACCTGTGTATAAGCCGACCCCCCTACTTTTGCCTCCATAAGCTGGTAAAAGTTATTGACTCGCGTATAAGCCTAGGGTATGAAATGCAGCAGACCCCCATCCTATTATATAGCCCCCTGTCACTGGTATATAGCACCCCTCTGTAATGGTATACAGGCCCCTCAACAGTGGTATTATACAGGCCCCTCAGCAGTAGTATACAGGCCCCTCAGCAGTAGTATACAGGCCCCTGTGCAGTAGTATACAGGCCCCTCTGCAGTAGTATACAGGCCCCTGTGCAGTAGTATACAGGCCCCTGTGCAGTAGTATACAGGCCCCTGTGCAGTAGTATACAGGCCCCTGTGCAGTAGTATACAGGCCCCTGTGCAGTGGTATTATACAGGCCCCTGTGCAGTGTATACAGGCCCCTGTGCAGTGTATACAGGCCCCTGTGCAGTAGTATACAGGCCCCTGTGCAGCAGTATACAGGCCCCTCTGCAGTAGTATACAGGCCCCTCTGCAGTAGTATACAGGCCCCTCTGCAGTAGTATACAGGCCCCTCTGCAGTAGTATACAGGCCCCTCTGCAGTGGTATACAGGCTTGTATCTGGCCCCCAGCAGTGGTACACAGCCCCCCCCCCCCTCCTTATTATGTGTCCCCCAGGCTGCAGCACCTGTTAAAATAACAAACGTTTCATACATCACCTTTCCGGCACCGCTCCTCCGCTCCCGGCTTCTTCCTGCTTGTGCCGGCTTCTAGTGCTGTGACCGGATGCAGGAGATGACGTCATCGGCTGCGCCCGGTCACATGACACCGGCACAAGCAGGAAGAAGCCGGGAGCGGAGAAGCGGCGCCGGAAAGGTGATGTATGAAACGTTTGTTATTTTAACAGGTGCCACAGCCTGGGGGACACATAATAAGGAGGGGGGGCTGTGTACCACTGCTGGGAGCCAGTGTATTGCAATATGCACGGCATCCCCCCGCCGCTGATGGACGGGGGGATGCTGTGCATATTCATTACACTAATGAGGCGGCCCCACGTGACCGTCCGCGGTCACCACGGCCCCCTCCTGCCTCCTCCAGCACCTGGTCACAGCCCCCCCCACAGCAAATACACCGTGACTCGCGTCTAAGCCGAGGAGGGAACTTTTCAGCCCAATTTTTGGGCTGAAAAACTTGGCTTATACGCGAGTATATACGGTATATACAAATACATGGTGGGCTAATGGAGTAAATACGACAGGTGACGTGAAGTAGAGAATAGTGTCCAGTCTTTGGAGGGAGGAGAAGTAAAATTAGAGTTCTAAGATAAGAAGCACAGATAGTTTTATTGTCCTTTGATTAGTGGTTGGTCCGAGACATGAAAATTCCTCAATGAATGTAGAAAGACATAAATCCATGCGAGACATTCATTCCTGCTTTAAATGTGTTAACGTTCGTCATCAATTTATATTCCCACACTCTCCTGATTCTCTGTGATCTGAAGCAGGAATGAATGTCTCATTTGGATTTATGTCTTTCTACATTCATTGAAGAAATATTCAGGTCTCGGTCCAACCACTAATCAAAGGACAATAAAACTATATGTGCCTCTTATCTCAGAACTCTGATTATACTTCCCCAGTTTCTCTCCCCCTCCCAAGACTGGATACTATTCTCTGCTTCACATCACCTGTCGTATCTACTGCATTATCCCACCCTGTATTTGTATATATATATATAGGTGTGTCCTCAGAATTTGTGTCATTATTAGCCTGATGAAGAGGCCATAGAGTCTCGAAAATTTGCTTTGCTTTTTTTACCATCTTTTCAGTTCGCCATTAAAAGGTATCAACCACTGAGGACTCTCAGATTCTAATATTTTTTGGAGTAATTATACACCTTCGCCAGACCTGAAATAATATAAGCACAAAAGGAAAAGAAAATCAAAATTTCATCAAAGATCTAAATGTCATATATGTTGTGCAGAACAAAAACAAGGTTTCCACAAATCACTGGTCACACAATCTTAATATGTGTCATAACAAAAATCATGTATAGAGGTAGGATTTGGTTGAGGATATAGGCGGTTGGGGAGGAGGATTAGGGAATTAAGACCAGACACCTGATTAGGATAATCAGAAACAGCATGGAAGAAAGTTGAGAAAAGGAACTAAACATAGAGAAAATAAATGGATGCGAAATAACAAACGGAATGTAAAACAGAATGTCATGAAAAGAAAGAATAGCATGCATAAGTAGTGAGGATAAACCACAGGGTGATTACAGATGATTGGGACACAAAACAGATATGAATCAGATATAGCATGAGAAAGCATATAGTGAGGGGTAATACCAACTTAGGCAGGCTTCACACCACGGTTTTTGGAATCCTGTTCTGTCCAGTTTTAACAGGATAGAACAAGATCCGGTTTTGCCTCCCATGTATCCCTATGGTGCCGGATTGGTCCTATTTGGCCATCTGGTCTTGTGCATTATGCCGGTTTCATTTTTGTCCATCTTTTCATCGTTCCCAAAATCGGAGACTGCAATGTTTTTGGGCTCTGGTGACAAATCCGGGGAAAACCGGACAGAAACTGGATCCTCCCAGACAGATGGAAACCGGATGGCACATAGCTCCATCCGGCCACATAGGACTGCATTACAGCAAAATCGGGTCCGAATCTGTCCTGTTCACACCAGACAACCCCGGACTTGATCTTGCCGTGGTGTGAAACCAGCCTTATAAATCTTAGGTCCACTAAGAGCTCCTTCTTTATCTTTGCTTTACTCAAACTTGGAATTTTATCAATAAGATACTTGAATGCTTTTGCATTTTTATTCATCACCTTTACAAAGTTCTTCATTAGGCCCAACTTGATATACAATGGTGGTAACAAAATCTTATGTGGGTCAACAATTTCTGGATGCAGAGAATGTCAGAGAGGCCAATCTCTTATCGTAGTGATATTCTCTTGCATGACTATCTAACTCATATAGAAATCAGAAGAACTTTGTGTATCCACCCTGGAGACCAAGTAAGAGGGCAGTCACCTTTAAGTCACCAAAGAGGGGCCACAAATGTGAGTCAGAGTTCAGGTACCTCAACAGCTTTTTCATGTTATCATAGGCTTCTTTCATGTGCACTCTGTAACCAAACAGAATTGAAGGTAGTGCATTGCCATGATTCAGCAAGATGGCTTTTAGGCTTGTTTTGGACGAATCAATGAGGAGCGTCCATTCCTCTGGATTATGAATTATCTTCAGAGCTTCCATTAAATTGTTGATGTTGTTGCATGCTACAGCCTTTGACTAGAGGTGAGTAGTTCACCTGAGACACATAAGGATTTTCTACATGTACATGCCTCGTTTTTAAAACAGCTTCAATAAAGTCAGAATATTTTATTTTCATCTACATGGTTGTGCCAACCTTTTTCAATCTTTATGTAATTTCACATGTCTCACAGGCACTCCGCTCTACATTGATGGTATTATTGGGATTTCTAACATGTGCAGCTCTCCACACTCATTTACATGCGAGAAACAAAGAAGTAGACGGGCATTCACCGGGTATGCTGAGATCCTTTATTTCACTTGTGAGTAAAACCGGTTACATGTTACTGGCGATAAGGTGCAGAGGGGATGGGAGGTGGTGCTGGAGGTAGGATAAATGTTTGCCTTGTCTATCAAGAGTGGGAGCACCGTGGGTCCCCAACCCTAACCTCGGCACAATCACTGCTGCCTCTGCGTGAGCTAATACTTGGTCCCTCAGCGTGGTGCCTGGAACCTTTCTTCAGTAACTCATTGGCATGCCACAAGATCGCCCTCCATGAAGATGTTTTGAACAACATATGGATCACGGTTGTGGAACAAAGAAATCTGAACATCTCCCACTAGCTAAATCCTTTGCTCTAGCTTGAAACCTAAGATCTCAGCCTTACTGTGGGTCAGATCTTTAAATCTCTAACAAGATCGTTCAGTTCACTTTGTGATATAAAGGGTGGTTCTGTTGAGGTTGTTGCAGAATAATGCTTCAAGACACCAAGCGTCCTCTTCTTCCTTATTTCACTGGACTGAAAATGCTTCTGGTGCTTTTGGAACCAGCAGTTCTTGTGTATTTGGTACTGAAAGTTGTCGCTACAGTTCTTGAACCTCATCACTGCCTATTGCAGGGGTGGACCTACCGTGGTACAGCTGGTTCAGCTGCACCAAGCCTGCAGGGGGGCCCCCAGCTGACCCCCATGGCCCTGTGCCAGAGGAGAGGGGGTTAACCGAGGGAAGCCCCGGTTCTCGCCAACACCCGATAGCACCCCAGTCATCACCGTCGTCCGATAGCACCCCACCCCACCCCTGGTCACAAGGTCCGCCACTGGCCTATTGTTTTACTTTGTCACAATAAATCATGTTCATTGCATCATCAGGGTAATCAGACGATATTTACAATATACGATACAGTCCCTCATGCCTTTCAATAAGCCAAAATCAAGACAAATGCTTTCTACTGTTTTTTCAGGTTTTCCATATGTCTACAGTCAGTTACTATGTCATATTCTGCTTTATGAAACTGGCAGCATAAAGCCACAAGGCAGGTCATTCTTTCAGTGCCTCCTGCTGACTTTCTATGTTCCATCTCTAAGCTTACAGCATGCAGTAGTGAGAAAAACTGGAAAGAACAATAAAAACTTGACACAGCTGAAGCATAAGCTTAGTATTCAGGTGTATACATTAATGGCTTTCTACTAAAATACAAAAAAGGTCCTGTCAGTGCATTGTCCCAAAAGACC
The DNA here is from genome assembly GCA_033576535.1 of Allobates femoralis. Classification (NCBI taxonomy): domain Eukaryota; kingdom Metazoa; phylum Chordata; class Amphibia; order Anura; family Aromobatidae; genus Allobates; species Allobates femoralis. The sequence continues at coordinate 144,553,467 of JARQOC010000008.1, read as the reverse complement.
CTATATAGAGTTGGGTGAATAAACTCGAGTTGTTCTTAACTGTATTTGAATTTTAAAAAATCAATATTTGCTAAAAGAATATATTTTGGTAATTTGCTTGTGCGTGGATTCAGCAAAATGATGTCAGCTGGACACTATTTTTCTCAACTATTAAAGGCCATCAAAATGTTAAAGAAATTCTAATACTATCCGCCCCTTCCTCTTCATTTGCATTTTATTGCAATGTTGCTGCAACCCAAAAAAGTAATTTTGTCATTTGGACTTTAAATTTTGTTACACAGATCTTATTAATTGATTCATATTTTAATAGATTGGACGTTTTTGAACGCGGAGATACCAAATACGTGTATTTTTTTAATAGCATCATTTCCAATTGGGCCAAAGGAAAGTGGCTTGAACATTTAGGTTTTTTGTCTTTCATATTTTTAAAAACTTTTCTTTAAAACTTTTACTTTATTTTACATGCCCCCGTAGGGCGCCTCAAGCTTGCACAGTCTGATCGCTTCTGCTGTACAGAGCCGTGATGATCCCAGGCTCTGCACAGCACAAATGATCACTTTCGGTTGAGGCAGGTGCCCACTGGTCATCCAGAGGAAGTGGGTCCTCACAGGTCTCCTGGCTGTCATGGTGACAAATTAAGGCCCCAAGATCGCATAAAAGGGGCCACCGATGCAGGCGGGGAAAAGCACAATTACTGCCACGTTGCTTTACATTGGGCCAACATTGATTAACAGCACGATCTAAGTAAGGGGTTGACAGCAGCGAACGAATTGCTGATCCACTCGCATCTCTTACTTGCACATGCCGGTTGATGAGATCAGCCGATCTGTGCAGGGAATGATGCGAGCTTAGGGTGTGAGCTCGCACCAAAGGGAGGGAGGTGACCAAGGATGTACCTCTGTATCCTTGGTAATAAAAGAGTTTAATCTTTTTACTGAGATGGATTATTTGTGAACAAATGTACTGTTTCCAATTTGTATTTGCATTTTACAGTTTTGTGTTGGGAGCAAAATGTAGAATTAATTTGTGCATACTGCGAATTGGAGGAAAGAGCAGTTTTGTGCAGATAAAAGTAACATTTTATAGACACTTTTAGGGAAGTTAATCAGCCAATCCAAAATTGTGTGATGTTTTTCATGCTGACTGTGTGATGATAAGTGAAACAGCCCACCAGAAACCTTCTGTCAGTGGATTTGAGAAGTATTTGAGCTATTTTTCATGCTTGACACAAGAGTCAAATAAGTAATTCAAACTCTGCCTGCAGAGAAATGTATTTATTGATTTCACTCTTGAGTTTCCAGTTCTGTTTCACAATAATCTGATTAGAGGGGACCCTGAAATTGAGAAATCTGTGGACAGAGCATGTGTTACCTCATTGACGATCCACGATGGAAGCGGCTGTCACAGTTATTGGGGATATTTACTCGTAAGGTTGCAAAAATAAATGCCAACGTGTTCAGCAGCTAATAGATTATGCTCAACCTCTGCACTCAAGACTCACAGTTAAATAACGATTTAACGGCACACAGACCTTGGTTTTTACATGTTTAGTAGAGGGCACAATAAAACATATACCATTCATAATCCAGATTTTTATCATATTACTACTGTTGGAACAATTTTTTTCAACATTGCATGGAGAGTATAATTTGGGGTATTTCAGAAATTATTTATTGATGATCTTTACTAACTTAGAATATCTTATTATTATCAATCGGAAATTGTTATATGAAGATATAAGAACACTAAAGAGATAACTCAAGGTTCTGAAAAGTCCACTATAAGATGTGAAACAATAGAAAAATAAATCTTTATAAAAGGTTATTTGGACAAAACAATTTATTAAAATCAAATGTGATGCAAATTGATTTTGTCAAAGATGCTTCAAAATCTCCTTTAATCCATACTCATAAAGCAACGTTTTGATCCTGCTGGATCTTTATCGAGATTGATAAAGATCCAGCAGGATAGAAACGTTGCTTTATGGGGGAGGATTGAAGGAGATTTTGAAGCATACACCAACGTGTGAGGTGCTGTCCTTTCTCTATTCTGTGATGCAACGCTATCCAGGAAGGACTCCTTGGACATGACATGCACCCCATCTTTAACGTAAATATAACAACCCTGCCTGTCTACGTGGTGCTGTGATCCACTTTGTTTCGGTAAATTGATTTTGTGTCAAAATTCATTAAAATACCACATCCCAAAGAATTTGAACAATTTGCCATGAAAGTTAAAAAAAAAATCTCAACATTATTTAGCACATTGCCAAAAACTGCACTAGCCACATAGGGCTCGTATGAACTCAGACATGGTCATATGGACTTCACTATAATGCCTTGCAGCTAATACATCACATGGTACAGTGTAGTAATGAGGAGAAACTGACAGAGATATTATAAAAGCTAAGGTACAAAATACAGCAGCCATTTTATAGGGCAACAGGGTATAATAAGGACCTCAGAGCGCACAGCTCAGCAGTAGACACATAGGGGAAAATGCCTAAAATATTAGGCAGCTGATCCTAACAGAATGCTTCATACAACTACAGCACTTAAGGGCAGGGGTGAACCTAGCCTCTCTGCTAATTGAGGTGCCCCCCCCCCAAACACAAGGATGTCAGCACCATCATATGCACATACAAGAACCACACAGAAGAATACAGAACAATGATCATTAACAGCAATGGCAGGTTTGGTACAAGCATACAGACACACAATGATTGCTGGCAGAGGTGTGGTCCTGTACGCTGATACAGTCTTACATCTTCATAACATACAGACAGGGGGCAAGACTGATTACCAACCTATTATCTCTGGCACATGAATGCAAAATTCTGGGAAGCTCCAATGTAGGTGCTGCCTGGCACTGACTAGTCAGACATGTCCATCATTCAGCACCATCCACACACCACATGCAACGACCCATAGTCTGAGCATCAACAAGCCGCCACTACACTAAGGTGGAAATATGGCACATCTTCCCCAATAGACCACGCCTCCTTCTCCCAAAATGCTTAGCCAAACACAGGTGCCACACATGAGGCTGTCCAGTGCTAATAGCAGGGGCCTTCCAGTTGGGTTGAGCAAAGGATGTGAGAATGGGAAGGGGGATGGGTGCCACTGACCAACCGCTGCTCAGGAGAAACATGGCTGGATGCCTTTTTCTACCAAGGGGAGGCAATGGACTTGGTGTGTAGGTTATGGTCAATCAGTCCTGCAGCAGAGGGACAATGCATTCTACATCGGGGGCGAACATAGGAATCATGGGGCCCCATAGCAGAAGTTCTAATTGCTTTCCCCCAGAAAAAAAAGTTGTCTGAGTCACATAGGTACATACCTCACAACTTTGCAGATATTACAAAGTAATTTTCCTTCTATTAAAGCCCCCACATTCCTTTTTCATTGCTCCATAAAGTATGATGCCAACAAAAGTGCTCCCCAAACACCATACAATCTCCCACAGTGAATTCCTCCACAGTACCCTCCATATGACCATACTATGCCCACCTCAACTACCCTGGCACAGTATGATCCCCAACTGTGACCCCCAAACAGCCCTTGATGTAATATAATTGACCCACATACAGTATAATGGCCCCTACAGCTCTTCACACTGTATAATGGCCTCAACACAGCCCTCAAAAAGCCCTCCATAAAGTATAAAGGTTCGTATAGCCCTCAAAGTATTATCATGTCCACCACAGAGCACTCCAAATATTATAATGGGTTCCATATAGTATAATTACCTCCATATATTTTAATTTATCATCCATATTCCTCCGTATATTATAATGCACACCCATAGTCCTCCATATATTATAATGCATCCCCATAGTCCTCCATATACTATAATACATCCCATAGTCCTCCAAATACTATAATACATCAACCATTGTCCTTCATATTCTATAAAGCATGCCCAAAGTTTTCCATATAGTATAATGCACCCTCGCAGTCCTCCATATAGTATAATGCACCCCTATAGTCCATATAGTATAATGCACACCTTTAGTCCTCCATATAGTATAATGTGCCCCCTGCACCTCATAGTCCTCTCTATATTAAAATGCACCCCATAATCTTCCATATAATATAATGCACCCCATAGTCCTCTCCATATATTATAAAACATTCCCCATATACTATAATGCACCTCCATTGTTGTTAATATATTATAATGCACTCCATAATCCTCCATATACTATGAAGCATCCCCATATACTATCATGCACAGCCAATGTCCTTCATATACAATACCGCACCCCATTTACACACAGCACTCCCCATATATACAGCCCTCCCCATATAGGCACTATGCTACTCATATATATACAGCCCCCCATATATACACAACCCTCCCAATCTATACACAGCACTCCCCATATATATACAGCCCTCCCTATATATACACAGCCCTCCCCATCAGTATACAGTATCCCCATTTATACATAGCCCTCCTCATATATACACAACCCTCCCGATCTCTCCATATATCCACAGCCCTCCTCAAATATATACAGCTCTCCCCAAATATACAAACCCTTCCCCATATATAAATAAGCCCTCCCCATATATATACAGTCCTCCTTATATATATATGGGGAATGCTTTGATTATATGAGGAGGGCTGTGTATATGTGGGGGTTCTGTATATATATGAGGAGGGCTGTGTATATATGGGGAGTTATGTATCCCATATATCCCATAATGTGATGGATGTCAGCAAAACAATGTCAAACACTGTCAACAGGCAGACAGATGGCACAGCTGACCTAATTATTTGCATCAGACTTACCATAGGTGAATTTAAATTGTCACTGTTTTCTTTTCGAAAGTTAAGGATTTCTACACTTGTGCATGATAATCTGATCCACTTGGGCATAGTAACTCAATGTCCTCCCTCCATGTCTATGTGCTGACGCTCTTCCTTTTTCTCTTCCCTCTCCAACTACTTGCAGCATTACTCTTGAGGGTCCACAACAGCCCTAGTGTGAGGTGGGAATGCAGAAGTTGTCATACTTCCTCTATGCCTTCATGAAGCTTTGTGACTGTTTTTTCCAACAAAATTATCTGAATGAGGCTGGAGACACACTGAGCGAGACGCATGCGAGAAACTCGCTTGAGTCTCACATGACTCACCCCTAATGGCCGCCAGCTTTCTGGACATGAGAGAGTCAGCAGCTGGCACACTTCTGTCCAGAGAGATGGCGGCCATTCCGGGTGAGTCATGTGAGACTCAAGCGAGTTCCTTGCATGCGTCTCGCTCAGTGTGTCTCCAGCCTAAAATTGTTGATGCCGCAGCTGTCCAAACTGAGAAATATTGTAGCTTCTTTGAAGAGCTTCAAATCGTTGAAACTCATCTTTCGTCACCTTCCAACAGATTTCAGAGTGATTCAACCCTCTGCTTGCTTGCTGCATGATATCAATCATTGTTATATTCGGATCGTACAGGCACGCTAACATATGCAGCATTGAATTCTGGTAGCTTTGCAACAAGAGATGATCAAATTGATTCAATACAAATTAAGTTTGAGGCTGAATTTCATAAAATTTACAGGTCCCGGCAAATATGATTCCAGCGAGGATGTTGAGAATACATCAAAGTCAATAGCTTAAAAAAAGTGATAGGAAGCCAAAGCCTAAAACATTGGACAAGTATGCCAGACAGTAATATGCTGTATAACTGCAACAATGGAAAAGTGGAGAGTAGTATTGTGGGAATAACATAGAGATTGAATGGATAGGGCTAAATATGGGAGAGATTACAGGAGTGGACATGAGTGGAACCATGGAAGTTCTGGTTGTAGGCGGTCAGCCGGACTTTTTATGAAGTTCTGTTCCAGGATCAAACTTGACAAGAACCTCATTTGAAGTCATTGAATGGTCAGTTCTGCTCTCCAGTCACATATAGCCAGTCACATATAGCCAAAGCACTTCCAGGAGAGGGAGGGGTGTTATTAATTTTCAACTTTTGTCCACACTGCATCCTATAACTGATTTTACCCCCAGTATTAGGTATTCAAACACTGCAAGTGGCTCAAACTGGACTGAGCACCAAGCGTACCTGAGCACAGTGATGCTCGCTCCAATCATTTGCATATGTAAAGCTCCCAAACACTAATATTTTTTGTGAAGTCTGTGTTGGGTACAAGCAACAAACTTTACAGTCCGGTTCACCAATCCCTATCCAGGAGCAATACCAGACTCTGCATGGATTGATGGCATTGCACTTTTTTCATTCATAATGTAATAGAAAGAAAATTCAAAACCGCACAATAATTTTTACAGAATAAAAAATAAAAATAGTCTCAGTCGAGCATGATGTGCTTGTTGTCACTAGGGACTATTTTTTTCATATATTGTGTAATCAATTTCATAAATTGAGGTATACTTTAAAAAAAAAAAAAAAAATGAGAATATTCATTAAAATCCAAACATTTAACTGCAACTTTCTACCTAATAAAGTGTGGAGAATGCAAACATCTTTTTTTTTTGCACATTTGTTTTACTTGTTAAATTTTACACTCCGCAGCAATACAAAGAACCAGTTGCAGGCGCTGGCTTAGTGGTTGTTTTCCTTCCCAGCATTTCTTATTTTGGCAATTTTGGGAAGAAGGTTTAATTTTGTTGAACAAAATTAAATAAATATAAGTAGACTAGGGATGGGCGAATCTACTCGCTAGGACTCGTTACTCGGCGAGTAGTAAGGGACTCGCAGGACTCGGTACTCTGCGAGTTTCCCAGTGATTACTCGCACAGTAAATGAGTCCAATGCAAATCAATATCAATCCTAGTTTTGTCAGAGACGCTGACAAAACTAGGATTGCCTTTGACTTGCATTAGACTCGGCTACTGTGCCAGTGATAGCAGGGAAACTCGCAAAGTAACTGCTGTTTCTTTGCGAGCCGAGTCCAACAGTCTGCTCTGTGCAGCTCCAGGGTCCTAGAGCCCGCCTGCTCAAAGAGATGATGTAGCAGAGCTGCGATTGTTCTCAGTCTGCTCATTCCCTGTGCATGGACATCTATATCTATGCACAGGGGATGTAGCAGAGAGGACATCGCGTTTTGGACTACGTCGGACGGAAGAGGATTTTTTTAATTAAAGATGGAGTCCCTAATGGCTTTTTTTTTTATTTCTAATAAAAAATTCTCTGTGTTGTGTTTTTTTTAACCCTTTATTGGAGATTCTTAGTGGCTGGGTCAAACGTGGCCTGACATTAAGAATCTCGGGCTTAATACCAGCTTGTACACAAAGCTGGTATTAACCCCTTTATTACCCAGCGTGCACCGCCACCAGGGCCGCTGGAAGAGCGGGGTTCAGCGCCAGAGGATGGCGCTTCAATGAACGCGCCATCTTCTGGGGCGGCTGCGGGCTGCAATTTGCAGCGGGGGGTGCCCAGAAAGCTTGGGAATCCCTGCGCTGCGGATTCCAGCCCCCAGCTGCTTAGCTGTACCTGGCTAGACATAGAAATTGCGTGGAGCCCCACGCATTTTTTTAATATTTTTCATGAAATTCATGAAATAATTAAAAAAAAGGGCTCCCCTATATTCTTGTGTCCGGCCAGGTACAAATAGGCACCTGGGGGTTGGGGGCAGCCCGTCGCTGCCTGCTGGATCTGGCTGGTTCCAGAAATACGGCGAAGCCCACGTGAAATTTTTTTCTGACAAATCCATAAAACAATGTAAATAAAAGGGACTGCATCTTTATTAAACCCTGGAGCATGGGCGAGGGGTTAATAAAGATGCAGTCCCTTTTTTAGGATTGTTTTATTGATTTTTCAGAAAAAAAATTACATGGTCTTCGCCGTATTTCTGGAACCAGCCGGATCCAGCAGGCAGCGACGGGCTGCCCCCAACCCCCAGGTGCCTATTTGTACCTGGCCAGACACAAGAATATAGGGGAGCCCTTTTTTTATTATTATTTCATGAATTTCATGAAATAATTTAAAAAAAATGCGTGGGGCTCCGCGCAATTTCTATGTCTAGCCAGGTACAGCTACGCAGCTGGGGGCTGGAATCCGCAGCGCAGGGAGGCCCAAGCTTTCTGGGCACCCCCCGCTGCAAATTGCAGCCCGCAGCCGCCCCAGAAGATGGCGCGTTCATTGAAGTGCCATCCTCTGGCGCTGAACCCCGATCTTTCCAGCGGCCCTGGTGGCGGTGGCACGCTGGGTAATAAAGAGGTTAGGGCCAGCTTTGTATTATCAGCTGGCCCTAAACCCAAAATTTATGGCGGTCACGCCAATATTAGACATGACCGCCATGAATTTCTATTAAATTGTTTTAAAAAAACACAACACAGAGAAAAAATTTTATTAGAAAAAAAAAAAGCCATTAGGGACTCCATCTTTAATTAAAAAAATCCTCTTCCGTCCGATGCAGTCCAAAACGCGATGTCCTCTCTGCTATATCCCCTGTGCATAGATATAGATGTCTATGCACAGGGAATGGGCAGACTGAGAACAATCTCAGCTCTGCTACATCAGGCAGCAGGCGGGCTCTAGGACCCTGGAGCTGCGGCAGCCAGCACAGAGGAGACAGCCGGACTCTTATCTGTGCGAGTTTCCCAGCGATTACTTGCACAGTAAACGAGTCCAATGCAAATCAATGGCAAAACTAGGATTGCTTCAGGCTGAAGCTTCCGAGACACATCTGTGATTTGTAAATCTCACACTACTCGCTATTACTCGCTTCCCCATTCATAAACATTGGACTCGCTAGACTCGCAACGAGTAGCGAGTCCCGGGCCGGACTCGCTACAGTCAAGCGATTCCGAGTAATTTAGGATTCGCCCATCACTAAAGTAGACATTTAACTGTAGATGTATGTATTTTGTACACCTGTTTTACTAGTCAGGTTTGACTACAGTGTAGTATATATCTCTCCGATACGTGGTCTGTTGTGAATTTTGCTTTCTGTACATGTACCTATCTACCTAACATTTCTTCTTATATACATATTGGCAAGGGTTTAATATTTGGGCTTAAGTAGATTGTGAAAACTTAACTATAATGGTGCAAAATATGTATGGTTAAAAGAAAAATTGACAATTGCAAAGGAAATGGTGGTGTAAGAGAAAAAAGAACGTACTATATCAAATGAGTCACTAGTAGCAACATAAGCATGTCCACCGCCAGTGGCACCAGCTGTTTGGACAGGAGTACTACTAATTGTAGATTCAAGATTGGACTCCTTTGCCATAAGCAAATAAGTAAGGATGTTATTGAATATTGTTTCCTTTGAGAGTTGTAAACTGCTTCAGGGCTTGCTGTTAAACATCCTGCTTAAGGACCAATCCTACTCAGTCTCTTGGCTCTTTATTTAGTCTGCTGACACAACTCCACTCGATCACTCTGTATTAATCACCTTTCTCTGTCCTCTGGATCACACTGTCTCTCATACCAAGTCTCTTCTCTCTTTATAGATACCCAACCCATTTGGCTTTACCAACTATTCAGACCTGAGGCTCAAGTGCTTATTTCTGGTATTGTTGATGATTATGGCCTACAGCCAATGAAAACCAAAAGGTCAATATCTCAGGGAGGATGAAGGGTCTGAGAGATAAAATATTACCTAAACATGTATCAGAGGCTTCACCTTGTGTGGTTGTGAGAGTCACAAGCACTGTAAAAGCAGATCACGGCTTCTGCAGTCCCCAGTGTGGTGCATATAGAATATGGAGGATGAAAGGTTAAAAACTGCACTGCGGTATTTCACAAGACAAAGAGTGAATATAATATTCATTTATTAGTCAATGCATAAAAGGTATCAATCATTAATAACTCTCAAATTTTAACACTTTTCAAATTTTTTGATGATATTCTAATTCATTGAGATGCACCCTTATGTATGTATACAGTCAAAACATATCAAATAAAGACTTTTTTCACTTGATTCAGCAAACTGACTATGGAGAGCATTGACTATATGCTTTTAAAAACTCACAATACTCATACCTCGTTTGCCACTAGACCGCAGGCAACAGGAAGAGCCGGGATGAAGCACCGGGTTATGGTGCTTCCAATGAATGTATTATTAGAGAGGTAAGGTCCGCTACTACTGCAAACTGGTGCTCAGAAGAAAAAAGTCAATATTGTCCAAGAATAACTACGGCACACAGACAGAGATTGCTGCTAAATAAAGTTTTTTTTTATTTGATAATTCAATGATATTTTTTTTCTAACGTTTCGGTCTGACAATGACCTTGATCACAGAAAGATTATCTACATGTAAAAGGTGAAGAAAGCTCATATCAATGTATATAATTTTACATCAAGAGTACATACAATTGGAATAAAGAAACAAAAAACATAAATCCCAGTTAGGCCTCTTTCACATCAGCGGTAATCGCTGATCGCGGCAGTTGCGGTGAAAAATACGCAACTGCCGCGATTACCGCATAACAGCCGCACTTGCGGTTCACTTGCGGCAAGCCCCATGCAATGTCTATGGGGCTTGCGGTAAGTGTGCGGCAGGTGCGGCAAGTGCGGTTTCGGCACTTGCGGCAGATGTGGCCACAGGTGCAGAAACCGCAACTTTACCGCACTTGCCGCACCTGCCGCAAGCCCCATAGAGCTTGCCACAAGTGAACCGCAAGTGCGGCTGTTATGTGGTAAACGCGGTAGTTGCTGTTTTTTCACCGAAACTGCCGCGATCAGCGATTACCGCTGATGTGAAAGGGGCCTTAGAGAGTTTTATCTTGGCTCTATGTAGGTCAAATATGTATTAACATTATTAATGATATAGTCCTATACACCTCCATTTCTTCTGGTGTAAAAAAAAGAAATAGAGGAAAAGAAAAAAAAACTAGGAAATAAAAGGCTATTTACCTCTGTCAAATTTTTCAAGAAATAAGCTCTGTTTTTGAAGACAATGGTTTTTATTATAGTGTATCTGGTGACTGAAGGTTGAGATAGGGGGTTAATATGCAAATTAATACAGGGTGGTTGTAATAAATAACTTCAGAAAAAAAACTACCTGTTATCACTAGGGAATGCACACCAATGGTTTATGTCCCCTTATATTCATGGGGTATCTGGTGCACCCTTAAAGAAATGAAATATGTTACCATACAGTAAGGAGCGCAGATATAAAGTCATCATTATTACTAGCTTAATGTCAAGTTCTGGGAGAACAGCAATATCGTTATTGCCATTACCTGGAAGGTCAGGATAACTGATACACCATAATGGTTCTGGGTTACTGATCCCCTATAATTGGTGTCACTTTTGGGCCTGATGTGGCCCCTTGTCTATAATGAAAGTGAATGAAATAGAGTCCATTACAAAAATTAAATCCATCCTTACTTATTGAGATTTTTCCCAGAACTATGGCATATCCTGGTCTCCATACATGTATAACCCCTGCCTCTGGTATCAGTCACACTTTATAACTATGCACTATAGGAACATAATAAGTCTCTTGTATCCAGTTGTTCAGTAAACAAAAATTTACCGGGGTGAAGGGAAGCATTCTGGGCACTAGAACATGATCAATGACCTGAAATTTCAGTTGAGATACATTATGTCCCATAGAAATAAAGTGAGCAGGGATGGGCAACAATGTCCTGCCACATCTGATTGTGGACTTGTGTTGGCTAATGCGGTCTCGGATATGCTGGGTGATTCCTCCAACATATCCGAGACCGCACAGGCATTTTATTAGATATATCACATGTGTGTTGTCACATGTAAAAAATCTTTTATTTGGTATCTTTTGCCTGAGCGAGGATGTGTGAAAGTACTACCAAGACGTCTTTGATGTTGGGAGGATGTTTATTGCATAAGATAGGAAGATTTCTAAATTCCTGTATATTAGCATAGGATTCTTTTAGAACCTGCCAGTGAGTGAAAATACATTTATTAAGGAGAGGGCTAAATGGATGATAGGTGTGTACATATGCTACTCTTCGGATATCGACCTTCTCTTTTCTTACTCTTTCTTTCCTTAGTATGTGTAGTGGATACCCCCGTTCCCTAAATCTCTGTATTATTTCTTCCCGTCGTATGGTGCGTGTTGAGTCAGATGTCACAATGCGGTCTATTCTGTCCATGGTAGTGATACCTTGATGTGTTGAGGATGGCTACTTTGATAATGCAACATACTTTTGCGGTCAGTGGGCTTTCTGTACAAGTCCGTACTGACTTTACCTTCTGCTGAAAGCTGTACCAAAGTGTCCAAAAAGCTGATTTCCTGTCTGTGACAATTTAATGTGAACTAGAAATGTGGAAGAAAGCTTTTCAGGTCAATTACAAATGCATTTAAAGATTCTTCGTCACCCTTCCATATTAAGAATATATCGTCTATGAAACGGCTCCATGTAATAATGTTTGAAGTAAATGCTGAATGTGTATTCATATAATTTTCTTCAAACTCAGCCATAAAGATGTTGGCATACGGGGGGGGGGGGGCACTTTTGACCCCATTGCGGTGCCCTGTTGTTGTAAATAAACTTGATCCTGGAATAGAAAAAATTGTTGTGGAGAATCAGTTTTAAGGTGTCTATTCAGAAGTCCTGTTCTAATTTCCCAAGTGTCGAGAACTTCTGCAAAAAGTTCTTTACGGCTTCAATGCCCTGGGTGTGCTCAATGCAAATATATAATGAATTGACATCTAGAGTCACTAAAATGCAATGAGTCATATTAGATAGTTTATCCAGCTTACTCAAGAAATCGGTTGTGTCACGTAGGTACGACCTAGTTTTGATGGCCTAATGGGGTCAATATCTTTTCTAGGGTTATGGCCAGAGGTGATAGGATGGATTCAGTGGAGGCAACGATGGGTCTACCTGGTGGGTTGACAAGACTCTTATGAACTTTTGGTAACACATGAAATACTGGAATAATTGGATTTGAGTTTACCATGTATTCGGCTAGTTTACCGTCTATTATATTCAACGTTCTATACTTGTCAATATGAAGACGAACTTTATGTGTAAAGTAGGATTATATGATATGGGCTTATAGGTCTCCGTATCACTTAATTGGCGTTCGATTTCCACTATATAAGTCTTGTTCATCACCACGATAGAACCTCCCTTGTCTGCTGGTTTTATGATTAGGTTTTTGTTTTTCTTCAGGTCACTCGGGGTCCGAGATTCCTCTATAGTAAGATTACTGTTTAAATGATAATCTCCACGCTTTATCATTTCCAAGGTTGTGTCCATATCTCTTTGGCCAATGATACAAATGTCTCTACTGGGTGATAATTGCTAGATCGCTGAAATGTACTTTTGGTACGTAATGATAAACCCTGTGAGGTAAATGTTGAGATTTCCACCATAGTGTTGGGGATTATAGTACTTGGTACTTGGGAAAAATGGGCTTTCAAACTCAATGTTCTAAAGAAATTTTGTAACTCTTGTTCAATCACAAATGTATCTACCGTAATGTTGGTGTTGGACAAAAGGAGAGTCCTCTTTGTAGTATTGCCATTTCTAATGAATGTGCCATATTCTGTAGCAGCTGTGGGCTGCTATTCTTACCCTCCAGGGGGGCAATAACTATGTGCCTCTCCGGGGTAAGAATACCAAATCCCAGCAATGCCATACTGGCAACCAATCGCAAATGGCAGTGAAGAGGGTGCATGGGGCTAAGTCTGAATTCAACCAATAAAGGGACAAAAAGCAGTAAATATGTCTGAGGTTCATGAGTGGGCCTGGAAGTAGGGTGACACCAGTGCTGAAGCTTGGTAAGTGATAGTCTAGGAAGATTATTGCTGGACAAAAAACAGTGGGTCTCCACTGTAAAGTGGTTTGAGCTGTGTTTTATCAGCTTTTGGGCCCCTTTGAAAGTGTTGTCTTTGTCCTTGATTTTTCCCATTGATTTGAGTATGGTTTGAAAGTTTGGTGAACTGTTCGCCAATCTATTTGTCGAGCATATGCCTGTTCAGCGCACCGTACCAGAATTTCAAAAGGTTCCCTCATCTCTACTGAGGAGAAACTTCACAAGAAATTTAATTGTGTAATTTTTTCTGTTACCCTTGTAAGAGATAAAAAATGTTGAGCTCTAAGAACACGTTTGTGGAGAAAATGTGATTTTGTGTCATCATTATAAAATTCTTTGAAGTACCTGGGGTTCAAGGTGCTCAATAAACATCTAGATAAGTTTCTTGGAGTGTTTAGTTTACAAAATGTGGTTCACAAATGTAGGGATGGACAGTGTACACAGACCTGCGCTGCACTATTCAGACCATTAAGGATCAGCCGATGTTCATCACTAAAGCTTTATTTCCAGTGAAGAATCGGCTGATCCTTAATGGTCTGAATAGCGCAGTGCAGGTCCGTGTACAATGTCCATCCCTACATTTGTGAACCACGTCAATCGTTTGAGGTGTGGACCTTGCAGCAGCCTTCTTTCCATGTCTTGATGCTGGTTGTGTGCTACACAACCCCCCCAGGTGAGTGGCTAGTAATATCTAGTCCCTCCATATAAAAAAATAAGACCCTATTGTGCTTCTTTTCCCTTTTCTATATTTAGTTTACAAAATGGGGTCATTTGTGATGGGTTTCTACTGTTTAGGCACATCAGGGGCTCTCCAAATGTGACATGGTGTCAATTAATGATTCCAGCCAATTTTGAGTTTGAAAAGTCGAATGGCGCTCTTTCTTTTTAGAGTCCTGCTATGCGCCCAAACAGTAGTTTTACACCACACATGTAGGTATAGGTGTACGTATAAGAAATTGCATAACAAATTCTATGGTGCAATTTTTCTTGGTGCCCTTAAGAAAATTCAATATTTGAGGCTAAATTAACATTTTTGTTGGAAAAAGTAACTTTTTGTTTTTACCTTCAACATTGCTTTAGTTCCTGTGAAGCATTTGGAGGGTTAATACCCTTCTTAGATGTGGTTTTGAGCACTCTGAGGGGTACAGTTTTTAGAATGGGGTCGCTTTTGGGTTTTTTCTAACATATAGGCTTCTCAAAATCACTTCAAATGTGATGTGCTCCCTAAGAAATGCAGCTTTGTAAATTTAGTTGTAAAAATGAGAAATTTGCTAATAAACTTTAAACCCTCCTAATTTCCTAACAAAAAATATTGTTTCTAAAATTGCGCTGATGTAAAGTAGACATGCGGGAACTATTATTTATTAACTATTTTGTGCAATATAACTCCCTTGTTTAACCCCTTAACGACCTAGGACGCTGTACAACGTCCTGTGTTTCTGCCTGTTAACGACCCAGGACGTTGCACAACGTCCTGGCAGATTAGAGCTGCTGCAGCTCCTGTGAGTGGGGTCGCTCAGGTGTCACAGATGCTGCTGCTCTGTGACAACCTGTAGATGACCCCACAGGGGGTGGATTAACCCCCCCATGCCCAGGACCCCTCCGATCGGCAGTGTAAAAGTGAAACTGCCGATCGGAGGAAATCATAGGGATTCACCCCTCCAGATCTGATTGGAGCTCTCCAATCAGATCTGGAGGGGCGGATCGGCAAGTGCCCACCCCTCCTCAGCCCCCTCCAGCTCCAGGACTGTCCAGGGGGCCCCCCGTTCCCCCCAGCCCACCCGCCCCCTCTATTATAATGTATCTGCCGGTGGGCTGCACCCACGTGCGCCCGCCGGCAACACTGCCTGGTCCCCTGCTCCAGTGCTCCCCCCCAGGCTGCCCCCACCTCCGGGCACTGTGCCTGGCCCCCTCACCTCCTGCGGCGGGCTGCACACGTCGGTGCACCCGCCGCTGCTGCCGCCGCCGCCGCTGCTGCAGCTCCTCCTTCTCTGCCCGGCGCCGCCGGTCTGTGGCCCCGCCTCCTCTCCCGGCCTCCTCCTGCTCATAGGTGGAACGAGGGAGGTAAGTATGTATGTATGTATGTATGTGTGTGTATGTATGCATGTATGTATGTATGTATGCATGTATGTATCTATGGATGTATGTATGTATGCATGTATGTATCTATGTATGTATGTGTGTGTATGTATCTATGTATGTATCTATGTATGTATGTGTGTGTATGTATGCATGTATGTATGTATGCATGTATGTATCTATGTATGTATGTGTGTGTATGTATCTATGTATGTATGTGTGTATGTATGTATGTATGTGTATGTATCTATGTATGTATGTGTATGTGTCTATGTATGTGTCTATGTATGTATGTATATGTATGTATGTGTATGTATGTATGTATGTGTATGTATCTATGTGTATGTATGTATGTATGTGTGTATGTATGTATGTATGTGTATGTATCTATGTATGTATGTATGTATGTGTATGTTTGTATGTATGTATTTGTATGTATGTATGTATGTGTATGTATCTATGTATGTATGTATGTATGTATGTATGAATGAATGAATTGATGGTGGGTGAATGGATAGGGGGTGCATGCGTGGACGTGAGCGTACATGAGCGTGCGTGGACGTGAGTGTGCGTAGACGTGTGCGTGCGTAGACGTGTGCGTGTGTGGACATGTGTGTGGACGTGTGCGTGCATAGATGTGTGTGTGCATAGACGTGTGCGTGCGTGGATGTGTGCATAGATGGATGTGTGCGTAGACGTGTGCGTGTGTGGACATGTGTGTGGACGTGTGCGTGCATAGATGTGTGTGTGCATAGACGTGTGCGTGCGTGGATGATGGGTGCATAGGTGGATGGATGGGTGCAACAAGGGATCAGGTGTCCTCTTGTTGTAGTCTCTGGGATCATAGTCATGGTGCACTGTATGACAGGTCATTGTCATACAGTGCACCATAACTCTGACCCCAGAGACTGTAGGAAGAGGACACTTCATCCCTTGCTGCAGTCTCTAGATTGACCAGAGGCGATCGAGCGTCGTGGGACCTTCGTTGTGGACTACGTCGGAGGCGATCGAGCGGTCGTGGGACCTTCGTTGTGGACTACGTCGGATCTTTATAATAAAGATGGAGTCCGAATTTTGTTTGTGTTTTTTTTTCAAATAAAAAGATTTTTCTCTGTGTGTATTTTCTGACTATTTACCAGAGATTCCTAATGGCGGGTCTAACATTGGCCCTATATTATGAATCTCGGGCTTAGTGCCAGCTGACAATAAAAAGGTGGCATTAACCCCTTTATTACCCAGTTTGCCACCGGCACCAGGGCAACTGGAAGAGCATGGGTACAGCGCCAGAAAATGGCGCTTCAATGAATGCGCCATTTTCTGGGGCGGCTGCGGGCTGCAATTCGCAGCATGGGGGGCCCAGAACGCTTGGGCCTCTCCATGCTGCGGATTCCAGCCCCCAGCTGCCTAGTTGTACCTGGCTGGACCAAAAATATGGCGGAGCCCCATGTCATTTTTTTTTCTAGAATTAGTTCTAGAAGAAAAAAAAAGGGCTTTGCTGTATTTTTGGTGGCTAGCCAGGTACAACGAGGCAGCTGGGGGTTGGTGGCAGTCTGTAGCTGCCAAGTTGTACCTGGCTGGACCAAAAATATGGCGGAGCCCCACGCCATTTTTTTTCTGGAATTAGTCCTAGAAAAAAAATAAAAATGAGCGTCGCTGCATTTAGATGCATAGTGAACACTTTGAACCCCCAGGTGCTTCACAAATTGATCCGTAAAAATGAAAAAAGAAAATTTGTGTGAAAACAAATGTAGTTTTTCCTTATTACGAATCAATTTGTGAAGCACCTTGGGGTTCAAAGTGTTCACTATGCATCTAGATGCATTCCTTGGGGGGTCTAGTTTCCAAAATGGGGTCACTTGTGCGGGAGCTCCAATGTTTAGGCACACAGGGGCTCTCCATACACGACATGGTGTCCACTAACGATTCCAATAGTTAGCGGACACCATGTTGCGTATGGAGAGCCCCTGTGTGCCTAAACATTGGAGCTCCCCCACAAGTGACCCCATTTTGGAAACTAGACCCCCCAAGGAACATATCTAGATGCATAGTGAGCACTTTGAACCCCCAGGTGCTTCACAAATTGATCCGTAATAATGAAAAAAGAAAATTTGTGTGAAAACAAATGTACTTTTTCCTTCTTACGGATCAATTTGTGAAGCACCTGGGGGTTCAAAGTGCTCACTATGCATCTAGATGCATTCCTTGGGGGGTCTAGTTTCCAAAATGGGGTCACTTGTGGGGGAGCTCTAATGTTTAGGCACACAGGGGCTCTCCATACACGACATGGTGTCCGCTAACGATTCCAATAGTTAGCGGACACCATGTCGCGTATGGAGAGCCCCTGTGTGCCTAAACATTGGAGCTCCCCCACAAGTGACCTCATTTTGGAAACTAGACCTCCCAGGGAACGTATCTAGATGGGTTGTGAACATTTTGAACCCCATGTGCTTCACAAATTCATCTGTAAAATTGAATAAGTACTTTTTTTTTCCATAAAAATTTTCTTTTTCATTTTCACAGATTAATTAGTGAAGCACTGGGGCATTCAAAATGCTCACCACCCACCTAGATAAGTTCCCTGGGGGGGTCTAGTTTCCCAAATGGGATCACTTGTGGGGGAGCTCCAATGTTTAGGCACACAGGGGCTCTCCAAACGCGACATGGTGTCCGCTAACAATTGAAGCTAATTTTTCAAATTGTTAGCGGACACCATGTCGCGTTTGGAGAGTCCCTGTGTGCCTAAACATTATAGCTCCCTCACAAGTGACCCCATTTTGGAAACTAGACCCCCAGGGAACTTATCTAGATAGGTGGTGAGCATTTTAAAACCCCAGGTGCTTGACAAATTCATCCGTAAAAATGAAAAAAACACTTTTTTTTCCATAAAAATTTTCTTTTTTCATTTTTACAGATTAATTTGTGAAGCACTGGGGCATTCAAAATGCTCACCACCCATCTAGATAAGTTCCCTGGGGGGTCTAGTTTCCAAAATGGGGTCACTTGTGGGGGATCTCCAATGTTTAGGCACACAGGGGCTCTCCAAACGCGACATGGTGTCCGCTATCAATTGAATCTAATTTTTCAGTCAAATTGTTAGCGGACACCATGTCGCGTTTGGAGAGCCCCTGTGTGCCTAAACATTGGAGCTCCCTCACAAGTGACCCCATTTTGGAAACTAGACCCCCCAGGGAACTTATCTAGATAGGTGGTGAGCATTTTGAACCCCCAGGTACTTGACAAATTCATCCGTAAAAATGAAAAAACACTTTTTTTTCCATAAAAATTTTCTTTTTTCATTTTTACAGATTAATTTGTGAAGCACTGGGGCATTCAAAATGCTCACCACCCATCTAGATAAGTTCCCTGGGGGGTCTAGTTTCCAAAATGGGGTGACTTGTGGGGAAGCTCCAATGTTTAGGCATACAGGGGCTCTCCAAGCGCAACATGGTGTCCGTTAACAATTTGACTGAAAAATCAGCTCAAATTGTTAGCGGACACCATGTCGCGTTTGGAGAGCCCCTGTGTGCCTAGACATTGGAGCTCCCCCACACGTGACCCCATTTTGGAAACTAGACCCCCCAGGGAACTTATCTAGATGGGTGGTGAGCATTTTAAACCCCCAGGTGCTTCACAAATTCATCCGTAAAAATGAAAAAGTACTTTTTTTTCTACAAACATTTTCTTTTAGCCTACATTATTTCATTTTCACATGGGGAACAGGAAAAAAATGAATCCTAAAAATTGTTGGGCAATTTCTCCTGAGTACATCGATATCTCATATGTGGTCATAAACCACTTTTTGGGCGCACGGCAGGGCTCAGAAGGGAAGGAGCGCCATTTCACTTTTTGAATGGAAAATTAGCTCCAAAAGTCAAATTGCGCTCCTTCCCTTCTGAGCCCTGCCGTGCGCCCAAAGAGTAGTTTATGACCACATATGAGATATCGATGTACTCAGGAGAAATTGCCCAACAATTTTTAGGATCCATTTTATCCTGTTCCCCATGTGAAAATGAAAGAATTGAGGCTAAAAGAACATTTTTGTTGGAAAAATTAAAATGACCATTTTTTCCTCCCACTTTGCTTTAGTTCCCGTGAAGCACCTGAAGGGTTAATAATCTTCTTGAAGGTAGTTTTGAGTAGCTTGAGGGGTGCAGTTTTTGGAATGGTGTCACTTTTGGGTGTTTTCTGTCATGTACACCCCTCAAAGGGACTTCAAATGTGATGTGGTCACTAAAAAAAATGGCTTTGTAAATTTTGCTGGAAAAATGAAAAATTGTTGATGAACTTTGAACCCTTATAACGTCCGAACAAAAATTTTTTTTTTTTTCCAAAATTGTGCTGATGTAAAGTAGACATGTGGGAAATGTTATTTATTAACTATTTTGTGTCACATACCTCTCTGGTTTAGCAGAATAAAAATTCATAATTTGAAAATTGCTAAATTTTCAAAAATTTTGCCAAATTTTTAATTTTTTCACAAATAATCGCAAAAATTATCAACCTAAATTTAATACTAACATGAAGCCCAATATGTCACGAAAAAACAATCTCAGAATCGCTAGGATCGGTTGAAGCGTTCCAGAGATATTACCTCATAAAGGGACACTGGTCAGAATTGACAAAAATGGCCTGGTCATTAAGGTCAAAATAGGCCGGGGGGTGAAGGGGTTAAAGGTATAAAAATGTAACATTGAAAAATTGAAAGATTTTGGTGAAATGTTTAATGTTTTCAAAAAATTAAAGCAAAACATATCATCGATAACACTGGAGAACAATTTGAAAACAAATTTCTGTTGAGTTAGGTTTTTGAGCTGATTTATACTTAAATTGGCATGCTGATTTAAAAAATGTAGTCAGTTTTTTTCTAGCACGTCAAGTTTTTCCTCCACAACTTACCTGACAGAGAAGCACAATTGCACTGATATCTGTAATAAGACTTGTTATCTGATTACAATTCGACTCATATAGAGCTACGTGGAGACTTGTAAGAGTAGTCACAACTGAGACATGCCTATTTCTTATATATTTAATTTTTTGTTCATATTTGTACTATTTTAAAAAAAAAACACTTTTTAGGTACAGTAGTTTACATATTTTTGAGAAAACAAAAATCCTATAGTTCAAAAACTTGACGTGATAGAGAAAAACTGAGATAATTTCTGGATTCAGCATCCTAAAATTAATTAAGAACAGTTGTCTGACCTAACTCCTAAAAAATTGTGTTCCCCAGTGTAATCTACCTCTAAAATTAAGTCCAATAGTGCGATATGAAAAAAAAATTCTTGGAATTACTTGAATCCATTGACGCGTTCCAGAGTAATAAAGTGACCAGTCAGAATTCCAAAAAATGGTCATGAAGTTCAAAACAGGTCCAGGGGTGAAGGGATTAAAAACATCTCCAGAATCTGACCTTATTTTAGCGTTATCGAACATAACCTTCAACTGCCGAATTTGAAGCTAATTGTTCGCATTCGTCGAATGACTCGAACATAGCCCAAAACAGGTTGAATTTGAGATTGGCGAACAATTCAAATCGAACATCGCTCATCTCTATTCAGCAGCTGTGCTTTTTATTATCATTGATTTTAGGAAATAGCATTAGACAGGTCTCGTTAGGCAGAGAATTTTGGGGCACACATATCTCTGCTGCTAGGTTGGTTACTTCTGATTTTCATCTGTTTTTCTTCCAGTTTGATAGGTGTAAGCCATATTGACATAAAAAAGGCTTTGTTTCTATTACACAGTTTAAAACACGTCCGATTGACACTAAGAGGAACTCACAGTGTGTTAAATATATGTTCCAGGCAATCAGAGGTTTCGTAATTCATTTACCGCATATCGAATTTTGGGGGGGGGAAATTCAGTGTAGCCAGCAAATTTGAATTTCAAATGATCTGATCATCTCTAAGAGTGCCGTCAGACCTGTCGACGGTGCCGGAGATGTCGGCGGCAACTGGCGGGAGCGTGCACGTTTTTGGCGCCCCGCCAGCATCGCCGTCCCCCATTTACATGGGGCGACACCTCCGGCGACGCGCCGGCGATCTGACAGGTGGCATCGCCACCGGGGTGTCTCAAAACCCCAGCGGCGATGCAGTACAATGGGAGCCTATGGCTCACATCGCCTATTAGGTCGCTGGCGCCCGATTACATGGGGCGATGTGTACACATCGCCCCAGATCGGCCACCTGGTTTCACATCACTGATGTGAAACCAGGCGAGCACTCAGAGGCGCCGACATCGCCTCTTTACATTAGGAGACGCAGAGGTGATGTTGACGCTGATAGGCCACACCCCTACGTCGCCTATGTAATCGGCGGTGATGTCGACAGGTGTGACGTGGCCTAAATGGTGGCTAAATATAAGTTTGACAATGCACAGTATTAAAACTCTGTGAATCTTGATAATCATTAATCCCAAAGGAGATATAATTATTTAAGCACACAGTCTAACCACGTACAGGTTGCCATTTGGAAGCAGGTAAGGCTAGGGCCACGCAAGCGTTGTGGCCTCCGTCCTGGGGGGGTCTGTCAAAAAGCAGTATTCCGGCAGCATTAACGCAACATTACTATAGTGTAACGCTGCCTTAATGCTGCCAATAGAATCCTATGGGTGACAGACTGCTGAGCGCATTCAAACGCCAGCATGTAAGTGCCGGGGTTTGAAATCTCACGCTATTTCGTAGCACACAGGAAAACGCGACTTTCCACTACAGTAACGCTGCATTAATGCTACCGGAATCCAGCTTTTTAACAGACCCCCCAGAATGGAGGCCATAACGCTAGTGTGGCCCTAGCCTTACAGAATAGCGGTTCTGTGGTTTCATCTACTGAAGACTTCCAGAAAAAAATATAAGAAAACAGAAAAAAGTTTTATAAAACATTGTAGATATAGTAATATGGCTGTTGAAGGTTATATGGGGTCTTATTAGATTTAACTGCAAAACGCATAAAAATGCTGAAAATAATCCACTTCACATTAAGCAATGATGACTCTAGTAATAGCATTGCTTTTTGGGATGATTCCAAGAATAAGATTATTTTTGACTATCATTTGTTTTTGTTGCCTCTTGAAGACCCTAACAATAGTTAAAAAGCATAAACACTTAGGTAACAAATCCTTATTACTTCCAGATCTCCAACATTCTGTCTCTTCCCTTCGAGTCATTGTTCTATTAACCTTTGTCAAAATATATATCAGTGATGTAACCATAATAAGATTTACCAGTCGTGCAGAAAGGTGGGATATATTAGGTCACGGTGCGAATTGTTCCTGAGTTTCTGGCAACAAAGAAGTTCAATGCAATCTTGCACTCTAAATATAATGACACGCCGCAGATCTGCTGGGAATCTGCACTTAGAGCTATATCCCAATCACCCTGTTTCATTGACTGCTCTACAACTGGCTGTAGTTCAAGCCAAACTCGCAATTTATCTCCGGGCTATGTATAGTAGGGCCTTTCATTAGTCTGGGTCAGACATAAACAACCTTTGACTGCTATTCCAGATCGGTGGATTTGACCATTTAATGCGATGTGACAACTCTAAGAAGATTAGCGGGAGCATTTTGTCTTGTGTAGCTGCACATTCACATGCAGAATATTAAATGTTCCAACATCAACTTTAAAGCAATGGTAATGAATCTCCAAAGAAAAGCTTTCTGCCATTTATGTCTAAATAAAAAGTATTGCATCATTGAGCGGCCAACTGAGTTCTTCTCTGTTTACTAATGTATTCCTGTCTGAGCCCCAGCGACTTTCTGTAAATTCATTCATATAACCATGGAAAGAAAATTCTTGGCTGTATTTTGCAATGAATAAATAAATAAGTAAAAAGAAAGAAAGGATATATTTTTATTGAATTAAACTGATATACATCGTAAAAACAATATAATCCTAAACGGTCGGACTCTATAAATCCAGAACGCTGCAGATGCAGACCAGCGTTAAATAACACAAAGTGTCTAAAAAGTTAGTGATCCCTATATGTATGCATTGTAGCGCTAAGCACCACCAGACATTATCGCATCTTTTGAAGTTCGAATTCCCGACTTTGCCAAATTTTACAAAGGAGTTCGATTTGGAGAAATACATTTGTGTGAACCTCAATAATGAAAACTTGTAATTTCTCAGAAAAAACACATGAAGGAGAGGAGAGGAGAGAGAGAGAAAGAGAGAGAACAACGCTGACCATAAGAGATAACAATTTATAGGAGAAAGATATGTCACTGCTCACCATAAGAGCTTATGCTCTATAGGAGAGAGAGAACTCTGCTGACCATAAGAGCTTACACTCTACAGTAGAGAGGGGACCCTGCTGACCATAAGAGCTTACACTCTACAGTAGAGAGGGGACCCTGCTGACCATAAGAGCTCACTTTACAGGAGACATAGAGAGAGGACCTATCTGACCATAAGATTTTACACTCTACAGGAGAGAGGACCCTGCTGACCAGAAGAGCTTACACTCTACAGGAGAAATAGAGAGAGGACCTTGCTGACCATAAGATTTTACACTCTACAGGAGAGAGGACCCTGCTGACCATAAGAGCTTACACTCTACAGTAGAGAGAGGACCCTGCTGACCATAAGAGCTTACACTCTACAGTAGAGAGAGGACCCTGCTGACCATAAGAGCTTACACTCTAAAGTAGAGAACGGACCCTGCTGACCATAAGAGCTTACTTTACAGGAGACATAGAACTCCGCTGACCATAAAACCTTTTACTATACAGGAGAGAGAGAGAACTCTGCTGACCATAAGAGCTTACATTCTACAGGGAGAGAGAGATGTCCTTGCTGACCAAAAGAGCTTACACTCTACAGGAGAGAGAGAACTTTGCTGATCATAAGAGCTTACAGTCTATCGGAGAGAGAGAGAGGGGAGCCTGCTGACCATAAGAGCTTACACTTTACTGGAGAGAGAGAGACAGGATCCTGCTGGCCATAAGAGTTTACGCTCTACAGGAGAGAGAGAAAGAGTAAGAGAGAGAGAGATATGCCTGCGGACCATAAGCGCTTACACTCTACAAGAAAGAGAGAGAGGTCCTTGCCGACCATAAGAGCTTACACTTTACAGGAGAATGACTTTAAGAGCTTGCAGTCTGGAGGAGAAAGAGAGGACTCTGCTGACCATAAGAGCTTGTCTAAAATGCTTATTCTTTGGGTGCAATGATTTTTAAACTCGCCTATCAGTCATTATGCTCTATAGCACACTATCAAGTTTAAACGATAACATGATATTGTACAAGTGCAAAGCAACCATTATAATAATACTGGTACTGTGCACATAAAATTGTGGGTGCACTGTCTAAGCAAGCTATTAAATGAATATGGATCTGCATCCTTGCAGCCATTCAGCAGTCGTTTAACATTCGTAATAGTGTGGTGTAAATCACTGACTTTGCTAATAGTATTTATATTCACAGAAGAAAAGCAATAAGGTGAATGTAAGGCTTAGGCTGCCTTCAGACTTGCAGATGCATCTGCAGCGTTTTGCAGAGGCATCTGCAAGCATCTGCATGCAGACCGCGGCCCCTATGTTTATAATGGAGCGCACGGCGGTCTGCAGATGCTTGCGGACCGCCGTGCGCTCTCATTGCCCGCCACTAGTGATCTGTGCGCAGGCGGATGCCTGCGCACAAATCACACACCTCTCGCCCGCACCAGGGACGCGAGATGTTGCGTCCCTGGTGCGGGCGAGAGTGTGTGATTTGTGAGCAGGCATCCGCCTGCGTACAGATCACTAATGGCGGGCAATGAGAGCGCACGGCGGTCCGCAAGCATCTGCAGACCGCCGTGCGCTCCATTATAAACATAGGGGCCGCGGTCTGCATGCAGATGCTTGCAGATGCCTCTGCAAAACGCTGCAGATGCATCTGCAAGTCTGAAGGCAGCTTTAGTTCTCACTCAAGCTTTTTACAGTACATATCGTTTGTCAAAAACAAACCTAAATTATAGTTAAACTCATTCCATCAATTTGCAACTGCGTCCATTATTTTCAATATAAGATATACTGTATAATGATAGAGCTTTTGGTCTTACTGGTATCATAATAACTTCTCTTTTACTAAAGTCATGAATGAGGGTATCATGATCTCTAATTAAATGTTACCTATTATTAGGCTCTATGGAGCCGATCATTAACTGGCATTGTGCAGGCCAGTCTTAATAAAGGACTCACTGGAGAATGATGAGCCACTTAATGAATTTGGAGCATTTTCTCAGCGGCAGAGTCAGGAGCTGGAGTAGAATCTTCAGGAGAAGAATTTCAGGCAGTGAAAAGAAAAAAGGCGCTTTAAGTTTGTTACCCCAAATATATATGACAGTGAGTAGGGGATCATATGTGCTCATCTGCTGGATTTATGACTTGGCATAACTCCATACTTGTAAAAATGGAGGGCTACTTTATAATGTTGTTTGCAAGCAGAGTTAGCAGACTCTGAAGTCCTGTCCCATCTCTATTGAGAAGGCAGCAATTAGAGTGTCTCCTATGTGATATATCTACAGCAAAGTGTCTTCTATGTGATATATACAGCAGTCCCAGTATCTCCTATGTGATGTATATACAACACTGATTATCTCCTATGTAATGTATATACAGTAGTCCCTGTGTCTCCTATATGATTTATATATAGCAGTCAGTGTCTCCTATGTGATTTATATACACCAGCATCACCAAAGAGAAACAGTGGCAATCTACAGTAGAATGTGTATACAGTAATAGGAAATACTAATAGCATTTCCTCTTCCATACACATTGGTGTGATCACTGTGTATAGTAAGGGACTGGAAAGAGATGGTGGGTTATAGCAGACCTAAACAGTTCTTCTAAGAAGCTAGAAGCCAGCATTTCTCTATTAAACAGTGCTAATATAGCAGCCATAATTACATGGAGGATAAAATGAAAATAAAATGCTTCAATATTTAAACTTCCCCCCAAAGTGTTTTTCTGACTTTAACCACTTCATGACCAAGGATATATGGGTAATTCGTTGGTCACCTCCATTCCTTGATGTGAGCTCACACGCTGAGCTTGCATCATTCCTGGCGCATGCCGGCTGATCTCATCAGCTGACATGTGTAGCTAAAGCTACCTTTACACGACACGATATCGCCCGCAATATCGCTCAAAAGTCACGTGTTCATCACTGTTGCAGTTGATATCGCAAGTGCGTCGTGCCGTGCAACTGGACGATTCAACCACGATAAGTCGCTTGGATGGAGTTGCCAGGTTTTTGAACATGTTCAAAAATCTGGCGATGTTGCTCAAGCGATCTGCTAGCATCGCTCTATGTGACACGGCAAAAGTTGCTTGCAAAATCAGAGGTGCATCGCCTACGATATCTCTACGTGTGACATTTCCAAAGCGATCTTTGCATAATGCCAAAAACATGCGCGATCCCGTGATATCGTAGCCAACATCGCTGCAATGTCGTGTCATGTAATGGTACCTTAAAAGCTGAGTGTGGCTCAACGATCCGCCCACAGCTGTTAACCCCTTTGATCGCGCTGTCAATTACTGACATCGCAAACTAAAGTGGCGCAGCGGGGATCATGCTATTCCCTACCAGCATTGGCATCCCTGTGACGTGATCATGACCTGGGGCCTCGATTTGTTTCCATGACAGCCAGAGGTCCTGTGAGGACCCCTGACGCTGTTATCACTTCCTGTGGACACCAGGTGAGCACCTGCATTCATAGAAAGTAATAATTTGTGTTGTGCTGAGCCCTGGATCATCTTGGCTCTGTACAGCACAAGCAATTGGACTTTGCAGTGTTGAGGAGGCACTTAAAATGAAGTAGAAATTAAAAAAAGTTTTAAAAAATATGAAAAATTTAAAAAAAACTAAAAGTTCAAATCACCCATCTTTTGTCCCACTGAAAATAAAACTATAAAAAAACTACATATACAGTGGAACCTTGGTACAAGTAACTTGGTTTGAGAGCATTTTGCCAGACAAGCTAACATTTCTAATAAATTGTAACTTGGTATAAGAACAAGAATTGCAATAAGATCAACATGTGAGCTGTCCCCATCCCTCTACAGTGCTGTACCTCCCTGCCTGCTCAGATACAGTACACTACCAGTAATACACTGCTTCTAGCGCATGCGTATAAGCCATCAATCATGGTCTTTTCCTAACATTTGGGTTCCGGCCTTGGCATGTTCACCGCTCTCTGAACATGGAGATTTGATACTGTAAATGTGTGACGCCGTTACTAAACCTCCTATAGGTACTATAACTGATTAACTTTCTATACATATTTATACTGTACATAATATAGAACTGCAATAAATTACAGAAGTGTAATAATTTTATATGAATACAGTACATATTTTTGGATTGTGTAACAAATCATCTGTATTTCACTTATTTCTCATGGAATAATTTGCATTGACATACAAATGATATGGATTACAAGCACATTCCCGAACAAATTATGCTCATAATCCAAGATTCCACTGTATTTAGTATCGCCAGTCTTCACTAAATTCACAATCTGGATCAGAAGCGGATACATTTTTTCATCTTCAGGATGTGCGATAACCATGAAGGACGGAGCAGTCCGGACGACCAAATGTTTTGTTCATATTTTTGCCCCGGCACAAAATGCTCAAGCTCCGATTTTGTGTCGGATGCACCAGAACAGACCGATCTTACCGCGACAGACAGAACCAGAGGCAAATAACTGCCCATCGCCCATCCTGCACCATATTGGATCCCGGCAAAATTTGGACCTGGGCTGTCGGTCTGCACTTCACCAGCCTGAAATCTTCGATGTATGGTAACGAAAAGTCAAGCTACCAAATATGGATTGATTAATTTTACAACATTCCAATATTTACAGGGCGCTGTCAAAAGTGCTGAACAGGGTTAATTCAAGCCTTTTAACTCATGTTTTCCGGATCTTGCTATCGCGCCCATATCCAGTAGGAATCGGAGATGAAAGTTCTTTCAATTCCAGCACTTGATCTGTTTTTTCGAATAGAAAATGTGCAATTCAAGTTCAACGTCTTAAAAACAACCTTAGGCATATGATGAAATAAAAAGTTGCTCTTGAACATAAGTTCAATATACTGTTAACAGTAATAAACTCAGTGCAGTATTTGTGACACACATGCTTGTAGGCCGCATTTTCTTTCTCTCAGCACTATTGTTGGCTTGCTTAACCCCGTCATCATTGAGCCTATTTTCACCTTACTAACAGGCGCACCTTATGTGATAATTACTCTGGAACACTTCAACAAATTCCAGTGGTTTTGAAAATGTTTCTCCGTGACGCATTGTATATTATGGTAGTGGGAAATACAATTCTATAAGATTTGCATTTATTTATGAAAATATTAAAAATGTGAAAAAAATTGAACATTTGACAATTTTTGAACTTTGAATTTTTATATTCTAAATCCAGAGCGTTAAATACATCATAAAAATTCATTCATAAATAACATTTATCACATGTCTATGTTACATAAGCATCATCTTTAAAAGATACTTTTTTTGTTAGGAAGTTAGAAGGGTTAAAAGTTTATCAGCAATTTCTCATTTTTCCAACAAAATTTACAAAACCTTTTATTAAGGCCTTTATCACATTTGAATTAACTTTCAGGCACTATATGGCAGAAAATAACAAAAGTGACACCATTCCAAAAACTGCATCCCTCAAAGTGATAGAAATCACTATCAAAAACTTCACCAAAGGGGAACTGCGGGGAGAGAAAACTTTTTAGTACAGTTCCTGCCCTCCTACATGATGAAACAGAGCTGTACACTGCAATTCTAGGATCTATAGATCACTTATTAATCAATAAAATCATACCTGCTCCTTTGCTTCCCCCCTCCCTCATAGGACATAAAATGTTAGCCTGAGAGCTTCATACAGAAGCAGAAAGCAGAAGGTGTGTAAGGGGCATGTACCTTGGGGCTGCAGGATCATCCTACATTCCAGTGAGGAGTGATGATGATCCACTGAAAGTTGGAGGGATAGGAAGCTACCATGTTCCTATGGGGGAGGGGAGACCATGCAGGGCTGAATAGATCAATGTAATGATTTCCCTCTGCTCCTAGCCTCACAATAACAGTACACATTATGCATCATCATACAACAGAGGATCACAGCATAATTTGCATCTGCTTGGTGACATGATTGCTATTTCAAGCCTGTCACATAGGATGGTATATCAGGGTACACCCGAATCGCACTGCCAGGGAGAGCCTCGAGTGTACAGGAAGCACAGGATGTAGTACACCGCAGGTGAGTCACACCGATTGGGGGGACTGGACTATTTATTAAGATGATAATGCCCTATGTGCGCTCCCTATTTATCGTTTTGAAAGTTTTTATGACAGTCAGATTAAGATAAGTTAGGTTTATTATCATTGCTGTCAAGTCCATCTATCCTTCTTTATTTATTGCCAAGAGTTAAATAATAGGAAGCTTTCCTTTGTTGCAAGTGCTACTTTACTTTTTTTCCACTTTGTACCCATATCCATGTTTTATGTTTTCTCACTTAGGATCACTTCCATCTCTACACACCTTTACTTATTCAGGGCAATAGGGCTTTGCACTTTTCACAGGTTCCTAAGGAGGTATGAAGGATGCTCAATACTCTATTAGGCAGTCAGATCCATGTCGTTCTTTTCTAGTTTTGCAATTAGTGTTATATTCCAGGCCGTGCAGGTGCCAAATAGGACTATGCAGCTAGGGACTTTAGTGTGTAAAGGAACAAGTTAAATAAGGCGCAGGAGCTTTGATCAGCCCTATTTTCTCATTAACAGGGCAGACTGGCCCAGGTGGCAGGGGGGCAAGTACTTTAATGAAATGGGCCCGTCGATCCCGGTTTGCGGCCGCAGCCGCTGTAATGAGACAGCGAGAGCAGAGCCCGGCGAGTTTTCTAAACCCCCCTCCCTGCTCCTCACCCGGCCGAAGCAGACAGCACCCCCGCCCTGCTCCTAAGCAGGCTGGATCTGACAACAAAACCCCCCTTCCCGCTCCTCACCAGGCCGATCTGACAGCCCCCCCGGTTCTCACCTCAGGGCTGGTAGGGTCTAGCAGCCACCCAAGTTAAGTTCCACCAGCCAGCCCCTACCCATGAGAGTTATCGTGCATGCATAACAATCTGTTAGACACTGACAGAATTCCTATGAGACCATGCTACTGGCATCATCTAACAGGCTACCATAGCTGTATAGCTGACAGACACAGAAGGTCATTATATGACTTGAGATTGCTATGACAATGATCGGGACCCAGTTATCATTTTGCAGGAGTCTTATTCAGGTGGGAGGAGTGGGAGGAGCACTCTCCCTCTTACAACCTCCTAAATGCTGCAATTAGTATTGATTGCGGAATTTAGGAGATTACATATGCGAAGGGTATGATGGCACTGGCATTAATTTTAAAAAAGAAAAAAGATAAAGACAACAGATGCAGTGGAGAGGCCAAGGCAGAGCCGCAGCCACTAACTACAGTCCCACCTCAATGCACTGAAAGCTTAGGAAAGGCAAACATCTAATGATGAATAAACAGCCAAGATGCAGATTTCTTGAACTATGGAATTCGTATAACTGAGCCATAATGGCCATACCTTTATTTTAAAACGCATAATCCTGATGACTGGTTCTATAAAAAGAGAACTTGTCATCTGGATCTACCCCTCTCTCCTATCACTACCTGTCCCTGCACCTTCCTAGCTGTTCCCTAACCATCCCTCTCTGAGCTAAAGGGGCCCTATAACGATTTAGAAAAATGAATTAGAACTTACATATGGTCTCCATCTAGGAGACTGGAAAGGCGGGCTCCAGGCTTCACGATTCCCTTCTCGCAGTGTCCAAGCATGCCCCACTGGGCGTCCTCCCTCCTGCTGCATTGCCACCTCCTTTTGGAATCTCCCTCCCTCTCTGCCAATGTAATGCCCGGGCTGGAACGTCATATCCGGCCTGGTGCATTATGGACCTGATCACGTGATTGGCCCTCTGCATTGTGGGCCTTATCACGTGATCGACCCAGCTTCAATATGCACATTGCGCATGTGCGGAGCCTGGCCAATCACGTGATTAGGCCCTTAATGCACTGGGCCGGATATGATGTTCCGGCCCGGGCATTAAACTGGCAGAGAGGGCGGAAGATTCCAAAAGAAGGTGGCAAAACAGCAGGAGGGATGATGCCCAGCGGGGCATGCTTGGACGCCGCAAGGAGGGAATCATGGAGCCCGATTCCCGCCATGGAGACCATATGTAAGTTCTAATTCATTTTTCTAAATCGTTATAGGGCCCCTTTAGCTCAGAAAGGGATGGTTAGGAGAGAGGGGTAGATCCAGGTGACAGGTTCCCTTTAATGTTTATATATCTTATTTCTTTATCAAGTTTATTATCTTAAATAAATAAAAGAATATAATAAGTCAAAAAGTGCCTTTATTATTCACAATACGCTGCAAGTAATACTACCATCTTAATTAGCATAATGTTCTGAATAGTTTGTAGAACAAATATCATTGAGCAAACACATTTAATGAAAATGAAATATCAGTTGAATTTTTGTGAATTTGCTCTACCTCCACCCGTTACACATTGCAAACGATTGCGTTTTATAGAGACGTCTCACATGACGTCGAGTACAGTCAGGAATGCCTCCTTATAATACCTAGCAGGTCTAACGCTCCTTAGTTCCCTAACCAACAGCACCAAGGAGCTAAGGAAAATACTTATCGAGAGCAATGTTTTGTATTTGATTTATTAGAAGAGATGACCAGTGAGTTGTTGAACTTTGATTACATGGAGCCAGAGGAAATGGAGTACATTATTGTAAGTTGAAGTAGTTGTGAGTTGAAGTAGTAGTGGAATTGGCAGTGGTAGTAGTACACTGAGCCAAGATGAAACTAAAGGTAGAAATCAGGCTGGAATGACAAGGAGCTTAGGCCATTTTCCACTTAGAGGCAAATGTCAGCTACCGTAGGCATGACAATGATGAGGATTATAATTTAGTGGTGGAGAAAATTTTGGAAACAGATAGGGGTGCCGTAAAAAGAGGAGGAGTGTGTTGACCTTGGTGATACAAAGCAAAGGCAGAGTGCAACCAACAGATTCTCCAGGCCAAAATGTGCTTATTCTGCTGTCAGCTCTGAAGCAGGTGATACTACACGTGTTGCTAGTGGAGGAGGCACAATGTGGTGGTGGCGAACCATTTGTGTATGGGGGTTCTTCTGCACAATGCTATTTAACACTTCCTTAGAAGTGGGAATAAAAGTCATGCAGCAAATGAGTGGCAAGTCACATACTGGCTCCCTGTGAACTGCAGCTATGAGTTATCATGAGCGGCAATACCCAGAACATTCTGACGGTTAATGTTTAAGCAAAGCAACTTTCACTCTTTGTTTTGCCTGCATCCTGATATTAAAAGCGCAACCTTTCTTTCAAAAATATGAAGTGGGTGAAATAAGTATTGAACACTTGAACACATCACCAATTTTCTAAGTAAAAATATTTCTAAAGGTGATATTGACATGACTTTCTCTCCAGATGTTAATAACAACCCATCCAATCCAAACAGACAAGAAATTGAACCATGGGTGTCCATAGATGTTATGTGCAATAATGAGAAAAGAGAAATGACAAAGAAAAAAAGTATTGACTCCATGAAGAAAGAGAGGTGTAAAAAGCCATGAAAAGTGATGACACCAGCTGCCACACAAGAAACATCTCAAGATAGGTAAAACCAGTGAGCTGTCTCAAGACCTTTGCAACCTTATTGTTGCAGAAGAATTTCTAAACTAATGAAGAATCCAGTGAACACTGTTAGGGCAATGAGGTTTAAATGGAATGAACATAATTTCACCATAAACCGGCCATGACCAGGTGCTAGACAGAGGAGTGAAACGAATTATCAGAAGTGTTGTCCAAGAGCCAAGAATTATCTGTGGAGATCTACAGAAAGACCTGCAATTGCAGGTACAATTGTTTCAAAGAAAACAATCATTAATGCACTCAACCTCCATGGACTATATGCTCACTCAACATGAAAGACTCCATAGCTGAACAAAAAAAATGTTCAAGTTTGTTTAAAGTTTGCCTAATTACTATTAGACAAGCCTGTGAAATACTGGGATTATATAGTCTGGTCAGATGAGACAAAAATTGAAGTCTTTGGATACCATAATACACAGTTTTTTTTGGAAGCCAAAAGGCACTGCATATCATTCAAAAACACCATACCAACAGTGATGTTTGCAGGTGGAAACATCATGGTGTGGGGCTCTTTTTAAGCATACGTCACTTGCAAACTTCACATAATTGAATGACAAATGAATATGCTGACATTCTTGATAAAAATCTGATGCCATCTATCAGAATGATGAAGGTGAATCTATGGTGGACATTTAGGCAAGACAATGATTCAAAACACACAGTCAAAGAAACTCTCAACTGGTTTCAGAGAAAGAAAAAAAATCTGCTAGAATGGCTGAGCCAATCACCTGACCTGAATCCAATAGAATATTTATGGAAGAAACCAAAGCTCACAGTTCATAGAAGGAGTCGACGGGACCTTCAGGATTTGAAGAGTGTTTGTATGGAAGATTTTACCAAAATGACACCTGAGCAATGCAGGTTCCATACAGGAGGCATCAAGAAGCAGTGATTACTAAGAAAGGCCTGTACTGGATGCAGCTGTTCTGTCACATTCAAAGCAGTTAGATTCAGCTATGTAGCAGTGTTGGGAGAGCTGTCTTTGCCCACACCAACCGCTCAATAGAGATTGTGCATTGATTGTAATTTATCAATCACAGCAGATTTAATGCTGCATTTCTTGGAGTATCAGTGTGAGCAGCATCAAGCTTTGATGGACTTTATCATGCCGCACTTTATCACCAAAAAGATGGTGCCCGATCCGCGCATGTGCAGTACAACACCAATGACGCTTATCAGATTTAGACCGGTACCCGCCCACATACACTGCATAAAAGTGGTAACGCAGCGTCCTCACTCACTCCTGTCCATAAGGTAATATTCAGGAGGCAGCTGTGTTCTACACTTGGTATGCAACTTTTACTTCCACCTTATTCCTCTCCTCTTATCCTAGGCAGGAGTCACATACCACAACTAATCTTAGTAGGTATGTACCCTGATCACCTATAGTCTTTAGACTTATACAGAGGTCAATACTAATTACCATATCTCTGTTTTGCATAGTTTAATAGGTATTTACACCTTGGACTACATGCAATCCTCCTTTCACCATCTATCCTACGGTGGCAAACTGAACCAGGTATTTAACCACAATATTACCCACACTTAGAGTCCATGCAGACACCTAGATGTACCTATAGAGGTATTTGAAACGATAGCTAAATACACAAGGGACTATCCTAGATATGATTTATTAGCCACTATTATATGTATATGCATAGATACGGTGGCCTTAACCCTCATTTGTTATTGCAGCTTTCATAATTACCCCTCTAAAAAAGAATATACGTCTTCACCTACAGGCATCCTAGAGGTGTTCTACCGCAGGCACGGTATGCCCAGATACTTTGAGTAAATCATATGACTCACAGAAGGTATTGACTATCTTACTTGTGGATACCATCCCATTTGACTATTCCTAGTAGCAGTTAACTGTAACAAACTTATTCAGCTATAATATTCCTTTTCACTCTCTATCAAAACTATCCTCCCTTTGCCACCTTTTTCCCCTGTTTTCTTTCCCCTTTTTTCCTCTTTTTCTTTTTTTCCTCCTTTTTTTTCATTTACATCTCCACTTAACACCCCATACTGTTCCTTCTCTTCCCACTCTTCTCCTTCACTCAATGAACTGCACCACAACACTGAGCTTTTCACAACCAGGGGGTCCCCCACCACATCCACGTGATACCTCACCAAAGAGATATGGTGTACCACTCACTTCACACACTAAGACCACATAAGAAAAAAATCTTTTACTTTGTTGATTTGGTTTATGTATATATTTTCAAATAGACTCATCTTGAAGAAGACCCAATGTAGGGTCGAAACGTTATGATTGTCTTCACAATTGCACATAAAAACCACAGAAAAAGATACTACTTCTCAAGTCTTTTTTACGAGTGTGCCAGGGATACAATTTTTTCTGCATTGATACGTTTTCCCTTGAGCACTCAACAGGTGGTCGAGCTAGACTATATAGTTTTCTACATCAGTGCTGACAGCAGACAGAAACAGGAAGTCCCATCAGTGCTGACAGCAGACAGAATCAAGAGGTCACATCAGTGCTGACAGCAGACAGAATAAGGAGGTCACATCAGTGCTGACAGCAGACAGAATCAGGAGGTCACATCAGTGCTGACAGCAGACAGAATCAGGAGGTCACATCAGTGCTGACAGCAGACAGAATCAGGAGGTCCCATCAGTGCTGATAGCAGACAGAATCAGGAGGTCCCATCAGTGCTGACAGCAGACAGAATCAGGAGGTCACATCAGTGCTGACAGCAGACAGAATCAGGAGGTCACATCAGTGCTGACAGCAGACAGAATCAGGAGGTCCCATCAGTGCTGATAGCAGACAGAATCAGGAGGTCCCATCAGTGCTGACAGCAGACAGAATCAGGAGGTCACATCAGTGCTGACAGCAGACAGAATCAGGAGGTCCCATCAGTGCTGACAGCAGACAGAATCAGGAGGTCCCATCAGTGCTGATAGCAGACAGAATCAGGAGGTCACATCAGTGCTGACAGCAGACAGAATCAGGAGGTCACTACAGTGCTGACAGCAGACAGAATCAGGAGGTCACATCAGTGCTGACAGCGGACAGAATCAGGAGGTCACATCAGTGCTGACAGCAGACAGAATCAGGAGGTCACATCAGTGCTGACAGCAGACAGAATCAGGAGGTCACTACAGTGCTGACAGCAGACAGAATCAGGAGGTCACTACAGTGCTGACAGCAGACAGAATCAGGAGGTCACATCAGTGCTGACAGCGGACAGAATCAGGAGGTCACATCAGTGCTGACAGCGGACAGAATCAGGAGGTCACATCAGTGCTGACAGCAGACAGAATCAGGGGGTCACATCAGTGCTGACAGCAGACAGAATCAGGAGGTCACATCAGTGCTGACAGCGGACAGAATCAGGAGGTCACATCAGTGCTGACAGCAGACAGAATCAGGAGGTCACATCAGTGCTGACAGCGGACAGAATCAGGAGGTCACATCAGTGCTGACAGCACATAGAATAAGGAGGTCACATCAGTGCTGATAGCAGACAGAATCAGGAGATTACGGTAGCCGTTTCAGAATCAGGTCAGTCAGGAATCATGCTAATGGCCAAAACAGGAAATAGAATAACAAACTGGATCAGAGTTCAGAAATTTTCAGCAGCACAACAATACTACTGACTGGCAGTGGGAGCAGGTTCTCTGGGGTTCCAGCCTGACCTAGTGCTAACAACAGACAGAAAGCAAAACAAGACATTACCCCATTGTGCTAGACATGACAGAACCATAAATTCGAGTAACAAGACAGTATCAATGCTGTAAAGTTTTACCCGCAGCGACAGTATGGCGCCGCTGAGCGGCCGAAGCAGACTCCGGCACAGATGCTACAAGTTCCTTGGAGACCTCCAAGTGCTATAAATCTTTTTTCATGGCAGTCAGAGGCTCTGCAATATTGTGAATCAATTCATTTGGAAAAATGTACGAAGCCAGTGAATCTGAATTTTAAGCATTTCAATGTTTGACTTTTTTTTACTTTCCAACTATGACACTGGGGTTTGTAATGCAAAGAAATATGAATTATCTAAGAGCAATGGAATAGCAATACAGAAGCTGAAATATTGTTAATTTGAGTGAAACATGTTTTCATTTTAATGGAATATTTCCGTTTAAGGAATTATCATTGTTCTTCTGATCCTAACGATCGGACAATAATTTGAAAGTGGTAGTAAATTAATGTTTGCATCATTTATCTTTCAAGAAGCTTATAAAATCAAAGAATGACAAAATCATGAGTCACTTAGTAGACTAATTTACTAAGAAGCTTTTCTCATTGCCATAATGAGCATATGGGGGAGGGGTACAAACTCATACAACTTATAGTCTACAAAAGAAAAATAAGTATTGCTAAATCTCATTTAATAATTCTACTAGTGGATCATATTAGACGCATTAGACTTTGAATAGGCCACCCCAAAATCTTAATTTTGTTTTCTTATGCCATTCAGAGGTGACTTGCTGGTGTGTTTTGGATCATTGTCTTGCTGCATAACCCAAGTGCGCTTCAGGTTCAGATTACGAACCGATGACCAAACAATTTCCTGCAGGATTCTTTGGTAGTCGGGAGAATTCGTGGTTCCATTTATCCCAGCAAGTCTTCCAGGTCCTGAAAAAGCAAAACAGCCCCGACCATCACACTACCACCACCATACTTTACTGTTGGTATGATGTTCCTTTTGCTGTTACTTCTATGCCAGATGTAATGGGACATACACCTTCCAAATATTTCAACTTTTGTCTCATCAGTCCACAGATTATTCTCTCAAAACTCTAGGAGAGCATCAAGATGTTTTCAGGCAAAACTGAAATGAGTTTTTATGTTCTTTTTGCTCAGCAGTTGTTTTCATCTTGGAACTCTGCTGTGCAGACAATTTTAATCCAGTCTCTTTCTTGTGGTGCAGTCATAAACACAGAATTAACTGAGGCAAGTAAAGCCGGCAGTTCTTTGGATGTCGTTGGGCGATCCTTTGTGACCTCTTGGGTGAGTCGTCACTGCACTCTTGGAGTATATTTGGTCAGCTGGCCACTCCTGGAAACGTTCACCACTGATTCATGTTTTTGCCATTTGTGAATAATGCTGCTCACTGTGATTTGATGAGTCCCAAAGCTTTAGAAATGGCTTTATAACCTTTTTTACAGACTAATAGATCTCAATTACTTTGTTTCTCATTTGTTCCTGGATTTCTTTAAATTGCGGCATGATGTCTAGCTTTTAAAGGCTCTTTTGGTCTACTTCACTTTATCAGGCACATCCTTTTTAAGTGATTTCTTGATTGAGAACAGGTGTACCAGTAATCAGACCTCGATTTTTGCAAGGAAAATTGAACTAAGCTTCCCAAAAATTTAATAAATTACAGCTAATTTATGTTTTATGGGTAGGACAATCACTTTTTCACACAGGGCTCTGTAAGTTTGGATTTATTTTTCCCTTATTACTAAAGACTTTCACTTATAAACTGCAATTTGTGTTTACTTTCGCACCACTGTATATATATTTATATACATCAAAAGTACATATATAGGTATGTATATACCTTATGTATATATATATATATATATATACATATATATATACATACATATATAGTGCAACTTCCTCCCTACTAAGCTACGGGGGCCATCTGTTGTGGTATGATGTATCCTGCTACTGCCCATTGTAACAGAGACCCCTAGGGTATGAGAGAGGTTTTAAGTGTAGACAGGGACCCCTCAGATTTAAGGTCACCTTGCCGCTGTTGAAGGGCATGCATTTATTGGCCAATACATGCGCTAAGAACCTTATTATAAGATGAGCAGTTTTTTCAAAAAAAATTTCCATCTGAGTTTTTTTTTTAAAACTTTTTATTTTTTACTTTTTCTCAATAAAAACATCTACTAGCATCATCCGGGAACATCATTGTTTGCATGTGATTGGCATTACCAGTGTGCTGCTATTGTTTTGATATATTTGTAATCCAGTATATAGAATTGCACCTGGACGAAAGGTTAAAGGAAGTGCTGTCTGGCTCTTTTTCTTCATTTGTAATATATATATATATATATATATATATATATATATATAAAACAAGAAAAAAAACTGCACAGCACTCACAGACTAGTGTGAACTGGTGCAAGCAAAGACACAGGGTCGTATAATTTGAAAAAAATTCTTGCAGCACACAGTTACTACCAATGATGTACAAATGCTATAAGCTATATGTATTTGAGGAAAAAGTTTAAAAACTTACCTTTTTTTCAAAAAACTCAAAAATTCTAATTTTTCATTTCTGAAGTTATCATATGGAGTTGCAGGCTCCTTGCTGCAATGTGCACCCTCATTAACCTACAGGTGATCGAGGGTTTAGATGGAGTCTGCCCACTGAGAAGTGGGGGGTGGACAAGGAGGATAGGGATATCAGAGTAGGACTCATCAGACCTGAAGTCACTTTGTCGCAGTTGATGAGCAAGCAGACATTGGCCAATGTATGTACCAAGAACTTCAGAAATAAAAAATTAGAATTTTTGAGTTTTTTGAAAAAAACGTAAGTTTTTAAACTTTTTCCTCAAATACATATAGCTTATAGCATTTGTACATTATTGGTAGTAGCTGTGTGCTGCAAGAATTTTTTTCAAATTATTTGACCCTGTGTCTTTGCTTGCACCAGTTCACACTAGTCTGTGAGTGCTGTGCAGTTTTTTTCTTGTTATTTATCATATGAAGTTGCTGGCTCCTTGCTGCAATGTGCACCCTCATTAACCTACAGGTGATCGATAGCATTTGTACATCATTGGTAGTAGCTGTGTGCTGCAAGAATTTTTTTCAAATTGTATATACCGTATATACTCGCGTATAAGCCGAGTTTTTCAGCCCAAAAATTGGGCTGAAAAGTACCCCCCTCGGCTTATACGCGAGTCAGTGCTGTATACCGATGTATACATCGGTACATACCGATGTATACATCGGTATACAGCAGCCCCCGTAATGCAGGGCCCCCCAGCCTAACTCCGGTCACCTGTAAAGGAAACTATACTTATCACAGTGCCGCTGTCCGCGCCCGCTCGCACCCGCTCGCAGCTGCCGTACGCGATCCTCCATCTTCATGCGTCTTCTTCCTGTTTCTGTGCTCGTCGCAGGCAATGACGTCATTCCCTGCGATGAGCACAGGAAACAGGAAGAAGAGGCATGAAGATGGAGGATCGCGTACGGCAGCTGCGAGCGGGTGCGAGCGGGCGCGGACAGCGGCACTGTGATAAGTATAGTTTCCTTTACAGGTGACCGGAGTCAGGCTGGGGGGGCCCTGGATTACGGGGCTGCTGTATACTACCGCTGGGGCTGCAATATACTACCACTGGGGCTGTATACACCACTGGGGCTGTAATATACTACCACTGGGGCTGTATACACCACTGGGGCTGCAATATACTACCACTGGGGCTGTATACACCACTGGGGCTGCAATATACTACCACTGGGGCTGTATACACCACTGGGGCTGCAATATACTACCACTGGGGCTGTATACACCACTGGGACTGCAATATACTACCACTGGGGCTGTGTACACCACTGGGGCTGCAATATACTACCACTGGGGCTGTATACACCACTGGGGCTGTATATACCACTGGGGCTGCTGCTGTATACTACCACTGGGGCTGCTGGGGCTCCTATATACTACCACTGGGGCTGCTGTATACTACCACTGGGGCTGCTGGGGATGCTACATACTACCACTGGGGCTGCTGTATACTACCACTGGGGAGGCCTGTATACCACTGGGGGGGGCCTGTATACCACACTGCTGAGGGCTGTATACCTGTGCTGAGGTCCACCCTCGGCTTATACACGAGTCAATAGGTTTTTCCAGATTTTTGGGGCAAAAGTAGGGGGGTCGGCTTATACACGGGTCGGCTTATACACGAGTATATACGGTATATATATATATATACATATATATTAATATATATATATATACACTACCGTTCAAATATTTGGGGTCACCCGGACAATTTTGTGGTCACTCCATTACAGCTAGAATACCTGCTGCCTTCTTCTTCCCTTAATAGTTCATGCATAATTTGGAGGTGTGCTTTGGGTCTTTGTACTGTTGTAGGATGAAATTGGCTCCAATCAAGCGCTGTCCACAGGGTATGGCATGACGTTGCAAAATGGAGTGATAGCCTTTCTTATTCAAAATTCATTTTACCTTGTACAAATCTCCCACTTTACCAGCACCAAAGCAAACCCAGACCATGAAATTACTTCCAACATGCTTGACAGATGGCGGCGGGCCTCTTTCAGTTGTTCTGCGTCTCACAAATGTTCTTCTTTGTGATCCAAACACCTCAAATTTTGATTCATCTGTCCATAAATTTTTTTTTCCAATCTTCCTCTGTCCACTGTCTGTGTTCTATTGCCCATATTAATCTTTTCCTTTTATTAGCCAGTCTCAGATATAGCTCAGATATGGCTTTTTCTTTGCCACTCTCCCCTGAAGGCCAGCATCTGGGAGTTGCCACTTCACTGTAGACGTTGACACTGGCGTTTTGTGGGTACTATTTAATGAAGCTGCCAGTTGAGGAGCTGTGAGACGTCGATTTCTCAAACTAGAGACTCTATTGTAGTTGTCTTGTTGCTCAGTTGTGCAGCGGGGCCTCCCACTTCTCTTTCTACTCTGGTTAGAGCCTCTTTGTGTTCTCCTCTGAAGGTATTAGTACAAAGTGTTGTGGAAATCTTCAGTTTCTTGGCAATCTCTCGCATGGAATAGCCTTCATTTTTGAGAAAAAGAATAGACTGTCGAGTTTCACATGAAAGTTCTCTTTTTCTGCCCATTTTGAGTTTCATATAACAAACAAATGTAATGCTCCAGATTCTCAACTACCTCAAAGGAAGGTCAATTTTATAGCTTCTCTAATCAGCCAAACCGTTTTCAGCTGTGCTAACATACATGTGGAAGGGTTTTCTAGTGTTTTCTAAACATCTATTAGCCTTCTTAGGCTGTGGTCACACATAGAAATCCGTTTTTGGAAGTGATTTTCATCACCAATCCGTTTTTTTCTGGGTGCTTTTTGAGCCTCCTGCACTCCTGAACGTTTTTTGAATTTTCATTAAAAAAACGCATGCGCGAACGCATGCGCAAACGCAAGTGCGCGTTTGCATGCGTTCGCGCATGCGTTTCCCATAGGGCCCCATGTTAAAAAAACGCATGAAAACGCATGCGTTTTTTAACTGATGCCAAAAACGCTGCATGCAACGTTTTTGACTCAAAAACGGACAGGGCAATGTATGGAGCTCCATAGAAAAACGGACAGGGTGTTTATTACACCCAATCCGTTTTTCTGTCAGTTTTTGGACTTAGGCTGGGGTCACAGTACCATTTTTCACATGCATTTTTGGAGACCTGCGTTTTCAAAAACGCATGTAAAAAACGCACCCATAGGCCCCCATGTTAAAAAACGCATGCCCTAATAGCCAAAAAGCATGTGTGACTGTCCCATGCGTTTTTGGAGCATATCCAAAAACGCATGCGTTTCTGTAGAAAACGCATGCGTTTTTGTAGAAAACGCATGCGTTTTTATAACATGGGTTCCTATGGGAAACGCATGCAAAAACGCATGTACAGTTAGTACCTTTTAGTGCCATTCAAAAACGCATGCGTTTCCCATAGGAGCCCATGTTAACAAAAACGCATGCGTTTCCGGAAACGCATGCGTTTTTGTTAACATGGGCTCCTATGGGAAACGCATGCGTTTTTGAATGGCACTAAAAGGTACTAACTGTACATGCGTTTTTGCATGCGTTTCCCATAGGAACCCATGTTATAAAAACGCATGCGTTTTCTACAAAAACGCATGCGTTTTTCAAAACGCTCAAAAAAATACTACAAGCACTATTTTTAGGTGCAGATTCAAAAACGCACCCAAAAACGCAGGGAGCCATCAGAGACCTTACAAAACTCATGCTGACATGAAAAAAAGCATGAGTTTTGTTAAATCACTTAAAAAAACGCATGGCAACTGTGACCACAGCCTTAGAAAAAAAAATGAGAAAACTGAAGCCAAAAACGGACTGAGGGCTTATGTGGAACCCCAGCCTTAGGCTGGGGTTACACATAGAAATCCATTTTTGGAAGTCATTTTCATCACCAATCCGTTTTTTATAGGGTGCTTTTTGTGTCTCCTGCACTCCTGTACGTTTTTGGAATTTTCATTAAAAAAACGCATGCGCGAACGCATGCGCAAACGCAAGTGCATGCGTTTGCATGCGTTCGCGCATGCGTTTCCCATAGGGCCCCATGTTAAAAAAAACGCATGAAAACGCATGCGTTTTTTAACTGATGCCAAAAACGCTGTTTAGGCTGGGGTTAGGCTGGGGTCACACATAAGCCCTCAGTCAGTTTTTGGCTTCAGTTTTGTCATTTTTTTGTTCTAAGTCCAAAAACTGACAGAAAAACGCATTGGGTGTAATAAACACCCTGTGCGTTTTTCTCTGGAGCTCAAAACATTGCCCTGTCCGTTTTTGAGCCAAAAACGCAGTAAACAGCGTTTTTGGCATCAGTTAAAAAACGCATGCGTTTTCATGCGTTTTTTTTTAACATGGGGCCCTGTGGGAAACGCATGCGCAAACGCATGCAAACGCATGCACTTGCGTTTGCGCATGCGTTCGCGCATGCGTTTTTTTAATGAAAATTCCAAAAACGTACAGGAGTGCAGGAGACACAAAAAGCACCCTATAAAAAACGGATTGGTGATGAAAATGACTTCCAAAAACGGATTTCTATGTGTAACCCCAGCCTTACTGCGTTTTTGGCTCAAAAACGGACAGGGCAATGTTTTGAGCTCCAGAGAAAAACGCACAGGGTGTTTATTACACCCAATGCGTTTTTCTGTCAGTTTTTGGACTTAGAAAAAAAAAATGACAAAACTGAAGCCAAAAACTGACTGAGGGCTTATGTGTAACCCCAGCCTTACACAGTTAGCAAACACAATGTACCATTCAAACACTGGAGTGGTGGTTGTTGGAAATGGGCCTCTACACACCTACTGTATGTAGATATTGTGTTAAAAACCAGATGTTTGCAGCTAGAATAGTCATTTACCGCATTAAC
This sequence comes from Allobates femoralis, assembly GCA_033576535.1. Taxonomy (NCBI): domain Eukaryota; kingdom Metazoa; phylum Chordata; class Amphibia; order Anura; family Aromobatidae; genus Allobates; species Allobates femoralis. Next base: position 144,508,834 of record JARQOC010000008.1, on the reverse strand, counting down.
AAAGTATGGAGTGTATTTCTGATTCATTTAATGCTAGCTTCTTTAAAAACAATGTGTCTTTCTTTCAAAAATAAGGAAATTCCTAAATGACCCCAAACCTTTGAGCAGTAGCATATATATATACACCTTAATTCTTAACACAATATTTTTCAGCAGTTCTTAACCTCTCGTTGCCTGAATTAATACTTTGTGGAGCACTGCGGCCGTACCGCTGCTCCCTGACTAGCAGGCCCTTAGAAGGGGTTAATGTTGCCGGACATTTAGACCACCAGGGTTAAGCGAGCCTATCATAGCTCGCTCCTCTCTCATTGGATCCCGGTTCCGCCCCCATGGGATATAAGCAGGGAGCGGCGGCCATATTGCCTCTCCTGCATCTGAATCCCGGAGCGCAAACGCCCACCCTCCCTCCCACTATGGTTTTGGAAATGATTTGTCGCAGCGGCGGAGTGAGTGACGGAGGTGTAAGTTACCTGTGCTGGATGGCCAGTGACAGAACGCTTACAGTCACTGGTTTCAAGGCGGTTTTGAGCCTTCATCAAGCTGTGGCTAATTTAAATATATTTCCCATTTAAGAGTTAAAAGTTTGAGATGGTTGTTGGAGACCCTCAATAAAAGTTAATAAAGGTTAACCTGGTGTCTGTGGTTATTGTCCGGCCGGGGTATGGCGGGTTATGCTAGTCATGTATGCATACAAATGAATTGAATGATGCAAATGCACAACAGTAGGCATTAAGGTGTTAAGGACACCACCATGAATGCTTTGACAAATTTTCCTTATCTTTTTATCATATTCACTGGAAATATAGCTAACTGATCACAGGGACAAAATTAATTTTTTCAAATTTGCAGAAAAACAAGTAAATCTAAAAGTTATTATAAATATAAGGTATTCATTTTGAATTGTCCCAGTTTGACTCAAATAGAAAAAAAAAGCAGAACAGCAGAATTAGCGAAATAAACAAATATTTATATCCGCAGAAATTGTGAAAAATGATAAAACCCAACTGACATTAAAGCCGAAAAGTGGAAACCTTGTACTTTTCTGTCTGCTCTCTGAACACTTTGCTATTGGAGCGAGTGGTGTGATCCGCAATTCCCAAGCCCCTTTATGTTTGATATATTTACCTGGCTGTTGTCCAATTTAGTAAACTGTACTGGGCTCTTAGCAACATTCCCACATTATATAAAGGCTGTACACACACTTGAGACTGCTGGAGCATTGTGTTCTGTGGCTGTGCATTACAACTATTATATTTACTGCTGATTTTGCATGTGATATTTATTTACTTTGGCTATTAACTATCCCCAATTGAATTGTCTTGTGTTTATCCCCAATCTTTTATCCTGTGCTGCTATATACTAAGTCAGTTGTGTTCTTGTGTGTATATCAAATGTTGTATTATTTTCCTTGTATTATTTCTGGTTCTATCATCATTGTCTTCTTGCATCTATAGTAGAGAACAGTTTCCATGCTTTCCGGTAGTGTTATATCTCAACATTTACAAACTGACTTCCATGAATAATTCACTCCTCCATATTTTACATTAATCTGAGATAGTTTTTATAGATTTTGGTAGGATTACACCAACTGTGAACTTCTCACACCGGCTAAAGATATTCAGTAAATATATAAACTGTTTTATCAATACAGTAGATAACAGAATAGTTCAATATGGAAGCCATAGATCATTCAACACTAAACTTGACAATGTTTTCTTAAGGGCATTTATGAAATAATCTTTGGGAGTTGAAGATACAAAGTCATCGGGTTTTGTGCCACATTTACAAAGTGTCTACGTTTTGCAGAGAACTCTCTACTTTTACACTATACTATTGTACACTAACCGAAGGGAATTAGTAACTACTTAAAAAAACTAAACTAATAAATCGGTATAAAACATATGGAACTGACACACCCCGCCAGGGCCGAGGGGTACTCAGAGCCAGGCAGTACAATTCTTCGGGATGTCATGGGGCCGTGACCCAGCTCCGTGGCCCGGGCCGTGTCATAAAAATGTGGGATAATTTATATGGGATTGAGTCATGACGCTCCCGTGGTATTCAGCAAGGGATGGCTGACGCTGCGGTTCGAGACAACTGGGGCAGATGGTGGCGCAGCATAGATAGTACAACTCTCCACGGATGGAGCGGGGTCTCAGGGCAAGTAGGACAGTCTGTTCAGGTGGTGGTGACCGTTGGGGAGCAGAGAATAAGCAAGGGACACAGAAGAGTGCCGTTTTCTTTACCTTTTACTTCTTGACAGATAGTAATGCAATCTGCGGTACTAGTTACAGATGATAGAAGGAGTCTGGATAGCCTGGAAGCATTCGGGGGTTCACCTCACCAGGTGGGGTTGGAGGCCTTCCTACTGCACTCCCTTTTCGGGTCCCTGCTGCCTGTAGCTATTCTATGGCCATCTCCTGAATATTGGTTCAAACCTGTGTGGTAGACAGTGTGGGCCTATCATGGCACTGCCTTTCTATTGGCAGCCCCAGGCTCTTTGTCTGCTGTGGAGCCTCCGGGTGTTCGGTGTGGCCAGGGGCCTGCAACCCCTGCCCTACAGTTTCGGCTGTCGGGGCGTACAGTACCCGCACAGCCAAGGACTCTGGTGTCCTTTTTGTCAGCGCTCCACCTCGGAATGAGCTCTGGCCCAGCTACAATTCCCCAGAGCCCTTGTCTCCACTCCTCTCTCTTCCCTCTCCTCAGACTAACTGCCTAACAGAATTAATTGCCTCCTTCTCTCGACCAGAGAGAACAGCTCCCCTGAAGTCAGGTAATAGAGCTCCCCCTTCTGGCCTGGAGTAGAAATTGTGTTGCATGCTGTGTATTATCTGGCATGGGGACCTCCTCCTGATTCCAGGCATGACATCACCCCCCTGAGGGATGCAATGTCACTTGTGGCAACTGGACTCTGGGGTGTCACAGAATACCAACCAATTTGATGATATTCTAATTTATTGAGATACACTTAGGCTGCTTTGACATTACGATTTTGTTAAATCCGATGCTGTCCGATGAAAATCGGACAGCATCAGATACTCAAAATCAGATGCCATCAGATGCCATCCGATCCGATTTTGATCGGATCTGATTTAAATGGCTTGGGGAGGGCTGTGGGAGGTTTTGGGAGTGGTCTAGGGTATTGAGCATGCTCAATACAGAAAATCGGATCCAATATCGGATCCGATTTTCTATCCAATCCGCTCCCCATAGGCTCCCATATTATTTTAATCGGATCGCATCGGATGTGATGAAATCCGATTTTTGAATTGGATACCAAAATCGCAGCAGTCTCCGATTTTTGCTCCTGAAAAAAATCGGACAGAATGTGCACTTAATAGCATCCCATTTGCATTCGATCCGATCTCCATTGGAGAACATGGGGGCTAAATCGGATCCGATGCTGTCCGATTTTTATGCGTCATTACAGCCCAGGCTGCGCCGTGGAGAGCAGGGAGGCGCTGAATACAACATGAATAGAAGATCACACCTATTAGGGCGTGATCTTTGATGAAGATGGGCCCACCCTAGGGCTAAAGAATATAGCCCCTGCTAATTAACATCGCTAATGAGTAAGTTATAAAACGTTTTTCTCCACTTACACAGGATGCTTTTCTGCGACAAAAGGAGTGTGAGATTAGTGATGGGATGCTGCAGGGACATGATTTTGAAGCTTAGGTGGCATTTTGGAGGTGACAGGATCCCTATAATTACACTTCTGCAATGTATATTATACTTTGCAGAAGTGTAATTAGAAGGGTTGGAGCAATTTTAGTGTACTGAGCATGCTCAGTATACTAAAATCGGGTCCGAGGAATGATCAGTTGTTTCCTCGGACCCGCGCTCATAGGCCCCCATGTTAAAGGACACGGATCGGATCGGATTTGGCCTAATTGTCATCCGATTTTGTGGGATCCGATTTTTTTCTATACCCAAAATCGGAGCAGTCTCCGATTTGGGTCCAGCCAAAATTGGACACAAATCGAATCCCACAAAATCAGATGGCAATTAGGCCAAATCCGATCCAATCCGACCCCCATAGGATAACATGGGGGCCAAATCGGATCCGTTCCTGTCCGTGGGGTCTTACAAAATGTAGGATCTCACGGACAGGAAAAAATATGCAGTGTGAAACCAGCCTTAGCTATCAATCGACATACTGACAACTCAACAAACCTCTGCACCAGTTAGAAGAGTGAGCTGTCACTCACCGAAATGACATCTCATCACTTCCTTGATTTCACAGGGCACCAAAACTGTCACTGACTGCAACCAAGACACATTTAACTGAGGAATCGTGATATTTGGGTTGCAAACCATCTCTAAATTCCTTGTCAGTCCGGAGAAAAAAACATACTTTTTTCTGCTGTCTATTGTGTCCAGTGGAAAAAGTATGGCATCCATGTTATTTCTTTTGTTTATGAAAATGTATTCTGTGCATAAGCTGGCATGTGCAATATAACCACAGTAAGGACCAGTGTCAGGCTGATGAGCCAGGACTCAGGTGGACTGCAAAAGGAAGAGGGGGAATTGCAGTCACTATTCTGCTGTTACATCAGGTCCTATGCTCCAGTTACAAACTTCATGTAGATGTTGTCCTCTGTCAGATTTGATATGAACCTAGGAACCCATTGACGCAATGTAACTGATATACTTTATTAAAAAAAATTCAAATGGTTCAATGATGAAATGGTAAGTAGTTTAAAGTGATCCTAAATAGGGATGGGCGAATCTACTCGCTAGGACTCGTTACTCGGCGAGTAGTAAGGGACTCGCAGGACTCGGTACTCTGCGAGTTTCCCAGTGATTACTCGCACGAGTCCAATGCAAATCAATATCAATCCTAGTTTTGTCAGAAACGCTGACAAAACTAGGATTGCCATTGTTTGCATTAGACTCGCGAGTAATCACTGGCTACTGTGCCAGTGATAGCAGGGAAACTCGCAGATAACTGCTGTTTCTTTGCGAGCCGAGTCCAGCTGTCTTCTCTGTGCAGCTCCAGGGTCCTAGAGCCCGCCTGCTGCCTGATGTAGCAGTGCTGAGATTGTTCTCAGTCTGCTCATTCCCTGTGTACAGACATGAATGTCTGTGCACAGAGATGATGTAGCAGTGCTGAGATTGTTCTCAGTCTGCTCATTCCCTGTGTACAGACATGAATGTCTGTGCACAGAGATGATGTAGCAGAGCTGAGATTGTTCTCAGTCTGCTTATTCCCTGTGCATAGACATCTATATTTATGCACAGGGGATGTAGCAGAGAGGACATCGCGTTTTGGACTGCGTCGGAGGGAAGAGGATTTTTTTAATTAAAGATGGAGTCCCTAATGGCTTTTTTTTTTATTTCTAATAAAAAATTTTCCTTGTGTTGTGTTTTTTTTAAAACAATTTAATAGAAATTCGTGGTGGTCATGTATAATATTGGCGTGACCGCCATAAATTTCGGGCTTAGGGCCAGCTGATAATACAAAGCTGGCCCTAACCTCTTTATTACCCAGCGTGCCACCGCTACCAGGGCCGCTGGAAGAGCGGGGTTCAGCGCCAGAGGATGGCGCTTCAATGAACGCGCCATCTTCTGGGGCGGCTGCGGGCTGCAATTTGCAGCGGGGGGTGCCCAGAAAGCTTGGGCATCCCTGCGCTGCGGATTCCAGCCCCCAGCTGCTTAGCTGTACCTGGCTAGACATAGAAATTGCGTGGAGCCCCACGCATTTTTTTAAAATTATTTCATGAATTTCAGAGTCAGAGTCAGAGTCTCAGAGTCTCAGAGTCAGAATCTCAGAATTTCATGAAATAATAAAAAAAAAATGCGTGGGGCTCCGCGCAATTTCTATGTCTAGCCAGGTACAGCTAAGCAGCTGGGGGCTGGAATCCGCAGCGCAGGGATGCCAAGCTTTCTGGGCACCCCCCGCTGCAAATTGCAGCCCGCAGCCGCCCCAGGAGATGGCGCGTTCATTGAAGCGCCATCCTCTGGCGCTGAACCCGCTCTTCCAGCGGCCCTGGTAGCGATGGCACGCTGGGTAATAAAGAGATTAGGGCCAGCTTTGTATTATCAGCTGGCCCTAAGCCCGAAATTTATGGTGGTCACGCCAATATTAGACATGACCGCCATGAATTTCTATTAAATTGTTTTAAAAAAAACACAACACAAGGAAAATTTTTTATTAGAAATAAAAAAAAAAGCCATTAGGGACTCCATCTTTAATTAAAAAAATCCTCTTCCGTCCGACGCAATCCAAAACGCGATGTCCTCTCTGCTACATCCCCTGTGTATAAATATAGATGTCTATGCACAGGGAATAAGCAGACTGAGAACAATCTCAGCTCTGCTACATCATCTCTGTGCACAGACATTCATGTCTGTACACAGGGAATGAGCAGACTGAGAACAATCTCAGCTCTGCTACATCATCTCTGTGCACAGACATTCATGTCTGTACACAGGGAATGAGCAGACTGAGAACAATCTCAGCTCTGCTACATCATCTCTGTGCACAGACATTCATGTCTGTACACAGGGAATGAGCAGACTGAGAACAATCTCAGCTCTGCTACATCAGGCAGCAGGCAGGCTCTAGGACCCTGGAGCTGGGGCAGCCAGAACACAGAGAAGACAGGATCTTATCTGTGCGAGTCAGCGATTACTTACAAAGTAAACTAGCAATGCAAATAAATGACACAACTAGGATTGCTTCAGGCTGAAGCTTTCGAGACACATCTGCGATTTGTAAATCTCACACTACTCGCTATTACTCGCTTCCCCATTCATTAACATTGGACTCGCTAGACTCGCAACGAGTAGCGAGTCCTGGGCTCGGACTCGCTAGAGTCAAGCGATTCCGAGTAATTTAGGATTCGCCCATCACTAATCCTAAACCCACAAACTGACCCCCCCACATCTTTAGACCTGTCCCTGCACCCCCTACTATCATTTCAAGCCATCCCTTTTGCAGAAAAAAATCGATTTTCTAAAGTAGAGAAAAAGTTATATTTACTTCCTCCTGTGTGAGTTCTCTCTTTCTGAGGAAGCCGCAAATAGGCGTTACTGTCTGCTGCTGCCTTGTAATTATGCACGCCCCTCTCTGCTTGTAAGAGGCTGGCCGCGTCCTGAAAGGGGGTGGGGCTCCGGCATGACGCGATTTAGCCCCGCCCCGTTCATGACGCGGCCAGGCTCTTAGAAGCAGAGAGGGGCGTGCATAATTACAAGGGAGCAACAGACAGGCACCCCTATTGCGGCTTCCTCAGAAAGAGAGAACTCACACAGGACAAAGTAAATATAACTTTTTCTCTACTTTACAAAATCGATTTTTTCTGCAAAAGGGATGGCTAGAAATGTTAAGAGGGGGTGCAGGGACAGGTATAAAGATGCGGGGGGGGTCATTTTGTGGGTTTAGGATCACTTTAAATATTTTTAAGACTGATATTAAAGAAGCTTGTTAATGAACATTAGGTATGTTAGCCACATATTAGCTAATCTAGAGACTACAGAGACTCCTGTGAAACATTCTTCCCTGAGCTACTAGTAATGCTGAGCAGCTAATTTTATTGTTTCCTAAGAGTCCATGTCATGTTTTCTTGATTGTGTCCACTGTTATACTTCTATAAGGGCCCTTTTACACGCTGCAACTTTCCAGTGATCATGACCACGATTTGACCTGGCCGGGATCGCTGGTGCATTGCTACGTGGTCGCTGGTGAGATGTCAAACAGTCAGATCTCACCAGCGACGCAGCAATGATACGGCGGTCGTTGGGAAGCTGTCACTCTCGGACATAGTATTGAGATCGTTGGTCATTGTCCCTGTCTAACACAGCGATGCATGCTGCCCAACAGGAGAGCAATGACCTAAAAATGGTCCTGAATGATTTCTAACGATCAGCGATCTCACAGCGGGGGCCTGATCGCTGCTACGTGCCACACATAGCGAGGTCTCTGGCGAGGTCGCTGTTACATCACAAAACCTATGACGTTGCAGCGATATCGCAAGCGATATCGTTGTGTGTGAAGTACCCCTAAGCGCTACTGCCTTTTGTCTTGCTCATTGCTACTGTACTGACTTAAACTACAAACAATTGCTACTTATCTGTGTACTGAACCTAAGCCCTCCCACCTTAATAATTAGACTATTGTTGGGCCAAGCTGCCTATGACTAATGGATTATCTAACAGTCTCATGTGTATTGGATAATTATCCAGGCCTCCCATCTGGTCGATTGTTGATTGCTAGGAGGAGTTAGGCTACTTTCACATCTGCGTTTGTTGCAGATTCTGGCAGATCAGGCAAATTTGAGCTTTTGAACTCAGTTTTCTGATCTGCCGGAAGTCGGGACACTTGCAGCAGGATCACGGCAAGACTGCGTTCTGCCTAATACATTCCCTATGGGACTTGCATACATGTGCGGCACTTTCGGTTTTGCCGCAATCCGGCAAATCTGGCACTTGCGGCAATGTACAAAAACTGCTGCTAGCAGATCAGGCAAAACTGAGTTCAAAAGTTCAAGTTTGTCCGATCTGCCTCAAGTGCTACAAACTGCAGATGTGAAAGCAGCCTAAGGGTACCTTTACACGCGGCTACATTTCTAGGGTGGCTACAGGTAACTTACTGGTTGCAGTGAAATCATGGAGAGATTATTCCATTTGTACACAGCAACAAGATAGAACCTTGTCTCCATGATTTCACTGCAGCCAGTAAGTTACCTGTGGAAAACCTGTCACCTGTAGCTGCGTGTAAAGGTACCATAAGGGTACCTTTACACGCGGCTACATTTCTAGGGTGGCTACAGGTAACTTACTGGTTGCAGTGAAATCATGGAGAGATTATTCCATTTGTACACAGCAACAAGATAGAACCTTGTCTCCATGATTTCACTGCAACCAGTAAGTAAGCCACCCTAGAAATGTAGCCACGTGTCAAGGTACCCTTAGGGCCCCTTTACACGCGGCTACATTTCTTGGGTGGCTACAGGTAACTTACTGGTTGCAGTGAAATCATGGAGAGATTATTCCATTTGTACACAGCAACAAGATAGAACCTTGTCTCCATGATTTCACTGCAACCAGTAAGTTACCTGTAGCCACCCAAGAAATGTAGCCGTGTGTAAAGTGGCCCTAAGGGATCTGGTGTCTCCAATTTTGGACTGTTCATTCTTCTGTTCTTCCTGAGATAAGACACCGCCAGCCAAGTATGGCAGCAGCTTTCTCATTGAGAACACAAAACATACTTGGCTTGTTTGTTTTTTTCTTTCTTTGTAAAAGATTAGACAACGATACTGTGGGGATTTAAAAGAAAAAGTAAAATATATATACATAATTCACCCTTATTTACAAAATTACTTGAAAGGCTTAATACGGTTAAAATGTTTACTAATCTAACAAGTGTATGCAACCTTGTTTGAACACATCCTGGGGATTAATAAAAGACTTCCTTAAGGATATGTATGGACACTTTAAACATTATGTGATATCATTTATAGACTTTGTTATACCCCAGTATCTTCCCAACAATTTATCAGCTATAAATACAAGGACTTATTGGATTGATTGAAAAGAACCCACCTGGATGATATCTAATTTTTTTTATCTTGAGGGGCATCATAAAGATGTCCTCTCATATTACAGTGATTTCAAGGACATTACTTTAACAATAAAATTGAGAAAAAATAATTTTAAAAGACAGCTATCCAATTTATTTTTTACAGGATATTTCCAATAAACATCACAAGATACTAACACAATCTTTTATAATGAAATGGAGTGCAATCCCCAGGTCACCGGCTGTGTCCACCTAATATTCAGTAAATGAAATAGGAGACCATCCTCTACAAGACTTCAGTGAAAAAATAGGGAAATGTATTCAACCATTCATCTATTGTAATGTTTTTCTACTACACATGTACTCGAGCAGTGCTTGAGAAAAGCAAAATGTGTAGTATTGATAACTGAAACACTGCATTGATGGGTTGTCCGATCTTAAGCTACATGTCTGCAGTCCCTATATGTGTCCTCTATGTCACTGGAGACTTGTGAACCCTCATATCGCGCACTGTCTATTGGGAGGATTCTCTGTTGTTGGCACCATGCCTCGTTGGCACATGATATCCAGTGAAAAATCATCCACAATTTTTGAAAATCATAGTACCAATTCTCAATTTGATGACCAGAGGCTTAGTGTACTTTTAAATCTGGCACAAATCCTAAGTCATATTAAAAGGCTTGTTAAAGAGTCGATTATGACTTTCAGGATTGCCACCCTTATTGGATAGCATTAGAGTTATCACTTCCTCACTGAAGTGACAATTTGCATATTTCCCAGAGGAGCATAGCGGCTATAAGTCTCCTTATGAGCTTATCCGTCTCCTTATGCCGGCAGACAGATTTCTCTCCATAAGGAGATTAGCTGTTTTCCCAGACCTCATCTTAGCCTCTCATACAGCCAGGTCAGAATTCTACACATTGCACTGATGAGGGGCAGTCACCCCGAAACGCAGCGTCTGCAGTTTGGGGTTCTGATGGGGCACAAATCCTAAGTCATATTAAAAGGCTTGTTAAAGGGTCGATTATGACTACAATGATTGCTACCCTTATTGGGTGGCACTAGAGTTTTTCACTTCCTCACTGAAGTGCCAATTTGCATATTTCCCAGAGGAGCATTGCGGCTATAAGTCTCCTTATCAGCTTATCTATCTCCTTGTATCAGCAGGCAGATTCCTCTCCATGAGGAGAATAGCTAGTTTCCCATACCTAGTGTACTTTTATGAATTTAAAATTTTCATTTTTTCTTGTTAGCAGCTATATTAATTCGTCTAAATCCAGAGATGTCCTTCAAAGTTAAGTTTAAATGGGTTTTTCAGTTTCTGAAGAGTGGACCCCAAATGGTTGCAGGTTTTAAAACAACAGAACTAGATGGTACAAAGCCTCCTCTGCTCCAACACTGGATCTGTGCTGCCGCTCTGCTCTCTGTTATTTTGGCTGTAGATGTGACATCACATCACATCATTATTGTGCATTACTTTTGCAGCCAATCAGTGAGCTAAATCATTCTGCTGATGTTGATGTAAGGCTGCATACACACAATCAGGAATAGCAGTGTTTTGGACGCAGCATATTACCGCAATGTCCAAAACGCGGCGTTGTACAGCACAAGCAGAGTGGATGGAATTTTTTAAATCCCATGCCTGCTGTTTTTCTTCTCCATGCAGGATTAATTCAGCTCAGTTGCCGCACTTCCGCATCTCCATAGCATGTTAATGCTGAGGAGTCAGTAGCGAGCCTCAAATGGTGAATGCAGGGAAAAGCCGCTCTGCAGCAAATGCAGATCATAGGCACAGGGCAGCTGCGCTCACCCTGTGTTCACCCGAGGCTTTCCTCAGGTCTGGAGACAGTGATTCAGACGCAGTGTATCCGTATCGGAGAATGTACCCTAAGAGTAGGCTCTGGAGTGAGAGATGTTGAGTATTATCTGGCTTCAATATTTTAAATGCTTACAAGCATTTGGGGTCCACTTTGCTTAAAGTGTAAATCCTTTTTAATGCATGCCATTTTGCTGTATGGGCAGGCCTGTCCTTGTCTTTTAGAAGCAGCTGCTAATTCTGTGCCTACCTACGGATGATAAAATAATGTTTATTCTTTTCTGAATTAAAGTTTAGTATAATTTACCAATTTGAACAAAAAAAGATATAATGCTAATGCCTTATGAAATATTATTCAGTGAACACACTTTCCTTCGTGGTCAGTGTTCTTCCCTGTTGAGCTACAGCCTGGTCGGTCTCTGTCCAAATGCTGATGGTTCTTTTATCTTTGATTTTCTCTTGTGCTCTGCTGATAGTCAGCTGTTCCCACTCTCCCATTTTTTCTCTGTCCTATCACATCCCTGGTGGGGCTATTTATTCTCTTATTTCACCAGCCTTCTCTGCTGGCTATATTTCTGTGTGGATTTCTAATAAGGAGTTTCAGCCATGTAAATAGGGACTCTGCCTGTTAAGCAAAGACCAGTGTTGTTTTGACTCAATTTTTGGCCAGTTGTCTTTCTTTCACCTTCTTTCTGTTTTCTAAAAATAAGTTGGAGGTTTATCTTGCTTGCATTTATTATTTCTTCCTTGTCCACTTGTATCTGTGCTTTATGCTTTCTCTCCTGGAATTCCCATCTATTTCTGCATGCTTGTCCTATCTTGGTTGTTATGACTTCCTAAGGAGGTACAAGAAACAACTCAAGGGCCTTTTAGGGAGACATGTCCAAGTTGTGGTATTTCAGTTGTGTGGCTGAGGAGTTTCCAGCCTGTTCAGGAACCTTAGAATCTTGTACAGCTAGAGATACTAGTCTGTACTGGACCCAGTTGAGTGCAGTTGCAGTGCAATATGTTTTATTCCCCTTTTACCTATGTTGAAACACAAATATGTATAACATTATAACCAGCCTTCTAATGTGGGCTGGGACATCATTATGGATCTTGTTACCATCTTGGTGACACAACTTTGGGTCTTGGCCCTGGATGTCATAGATTTAAAGACACAGCAACAGCACGCATATTCTGCTGCAACAGATGATTCGGTCCATCTGAATGCCACATCTGAACCAAAGGTAAAGTTGCAGACTGCTTTGTTGGGGATAGAAGTAATTTTTTCTGCCTCATGCAAATTGTACTTTTGCCCCTGTCCTATTTCTTTTGAGTTTGAGAGTCAAAGTGTGGCCATGTCTACACACCTGCGCTCTAAGTATTTAGCGCTTCTCCGCTAAATACTTAGGTTTTGTCAGAGAAGCGCAGGTGCATGTGTGCCGGTGCTTCCTGGAAACGCAGCCCCTGGTTACCCGATGTGTATTGTGGTAACCACTTCACACAGCAGGTGAGCGGACACTAGGCAGCCTGCTATGTGAAGTGGTTCCAAGGGCTGCGTTTCCAGGAAGCGCCGGCACACACGCACATGCGCTTCTCTGACAAAACCTAAGTACTTAGCAGAAAACCGCTAAATACTTAGAGCACAGGTGTGTGGACATGGTCTTAGTTCTTGACCTCATCTATGATGATCCTGACAAATAAGCTGTTGCTGAAGCCAAGATCCTCAAGCTGAAGCAGGCAGATCGTAGAGTTGAGGACCACTGCTCACAGTTTGGATGTTCGGCAGTGGAGACCTCCTGAACCTACTCTTCTTTCCCAAATCAGTTCTGTAAGGGACTTGTGGGTCATAATAGGGACATGATGGTTTACAGTCAATGCCTGCAGTCCCTGAGAAAGCTACACTATAACAATCAGATTACTTGGGAAAAGGTGTTTTGCGATCCGCGCTGCCAGACTGACTCGCATCAAAGAAGACACTTGAAGATGAAGTGTTGATCAAATCCTTCTTTTATTCATTTATTAGGTGAATAAAAGAAGGATTTGATCAACACTTCATCTTCAAGTGTCTTCTTTGATGCGAGTCAGTCTGGCAGCGCGGATCGCAAAACACCTTTTCCCAAGTAATCTGATGCTTCTCCACGTCTGAGTGGTCGGTGAAGGTCCAGCAGCAGCCATCAGGATATAATTCCTGACAAGTCTTCAAACCAGTTGTGGGTGACACAACTGGACTAGGTGAGTGAACCCCTGTTGCTCACTGAGCTTCCTATTTAGTATCTAGTGATAAGGGCACTATTGCGCCTCTTGTTCCCCCAACCCCCCTTTTTGTATTTACACTATAACAATGTAAGTTCACTTGGATAAATGCCTTAGGGTACCTTTACACACGGCTACATTTGTAGCTTGTCACCAGGTAACTTACTGGTTGCAGTGAAATCATGGATACATGGTTCTATCTTGTTGCTGTGTACAAATGGAATCATGTATCCATGATTTCACTGCAACCAGTAAGTTACCTGGTGACAAGCTACAAATGTAGCCGTGTGTAAAGGTACCCTAAGAGATAGAGGCACATTTAAAGGTAGGTATTTCATTGGCATCTTCCTCTCTGTCAGATGACTCTGCTGACCTATGCAAACTGGTGCTTGAAGGGACTCCACAGGGGAACTAAAGTTGAAGCATTTGCTGTTTTGTGTATATTGCAGTGGTTTTGGGAATGTCATGATACAACGTATACTGTAAGCCTCCTTTGTACCAGTCTGTACTATGGAATCAATTGTGCTCCATAAATAAATAAATAATAATAATAATATTGTTTCAAATTTATTAATGAATAATGAAAAAAATATTTTTAAATGATGCTTGTTCCAAAAGTCTGAGATTGTCTCTGATACAGGTGTCTGGATTTAGGAATGTTAATTTTTTGTCTCATAGTATTGTCCCAGAATTGATGGATAAAGAACCTGTCTGGGTTCCTGGTGCAGGGGCTTTACTGAGTGCTCTGAGGGCAGACCTCAGACAGTGCATTCAGAATGGTCAGGACAGTGTCCCAAAATATTTACCTATAAGCAAACTCGATGGGCTACTCTCTTTTCGGGTATATCTGCTTAAAGAAACTAATAGTTTTGCTTTAGCAGGTCTTCCAGATTTCTATGGAAATCTGTACATCTCTTTCTAGATCTTTTTGGTGGCAGAATGCTATAAAAATACTGAAGAGTAAGGCTAGGGTCACATTTGCGTTTAAAAATTCAGATCCTGATCCGGTTTTGAGCAGTTAAAAAGCTCAAAACCGGATCAGGAACCGCAGCTCATAGGAGCCCGTTATGTAAACCGGATTGCACTACATGCAATCCAGTTACCACATCCGGAGCCATAGCAGAAACGCAATACTTAAGCAAGGGCTAAATGTCAGACTGGAGCTTTAAAAGCAGGAAGGGCAGGAAACACATAGACATGGTGAGGGTGCAGACTCCATCTTGGCTAAGGGCAAGGAGACACCAAAGGTAACCTGGAAAATCCAGAAATCCTGACAGCACTAGAACAGGACACATGGACACACTGAGCTTAAAGCTCCAGCTGGCAGTAATCTGACTTCTGCCACCCAGCTAAATATCCAGTTAATCACCCCAAAGGGCAACACCTGGAGAAAGCCCAACCACCCCAGCCTGTGATAAGGCTGCAAAGCAATCGTCATGGGCCCAGCCAGCTCCAGTCCCAGATTGGGCAGCTTTTCTGTCAATCAAAACCTTCAGCACAGCGCCTCTGAGATCTATTGGGCAGCTGAGCTGTCACTCACAGTATCCTTATGACAAAGTGAGTGACTGATTCATGGCTGGTGTTGTTGGGTGGCAGTGTTTGGAGTGTTGAATAGGTTTTTGACCTTCTCCCTTTGCAAAAATGTTTCAGCCCTTGAGATCACATGCTCACTGCATGATCTCTGCCAGGCATGTTAAAATGTTTTTAGTAGCAGGAACAAAAATTATGTATGGTATTTGCTATTGATAATAATAGGTCTGAGGCTACTTGTTCACTCAACATCACCGTTTCCTTGTATTTTATTGTTTATTGTAAGAACACAATTGATTGTGAGGTAAGAGGGAGGGTAATGAAGTGCTTATATAAGAAGAAAGGCAGGAAGGAAGCATCCTCTTTCCTATCTCTGACCTGAGGACAACATTCACTCTCCCTATATCTTGGTATGCTTGTTTTGGCTTTAGGCTTCATTTTCTTCACAGTTGGTGGAAATGTTTGGCCCCTTGAGATCACATGCTCGCTGCTTTGCACAGTGACGGGGTTGTTGTTTAGTAGCGGGGCCAAAAATACAGTCACCTTAAAGGATGATTTTTGAGACACCCAAACACCACAAAAGATCATATTCTGTACAGACGACATCCTAGTAGCAGTGCATTACTCTCAGGATTTGAAGCTAACTACTCTCTGTTTTACATAACTTAGGCTGGTTTCATACTACTGTTTTTTGGAATCCAGGTCAATCCAGCTGAAACGGTGTGCAACTGCATCCATTTTCTCCATCATTGACTTTAAATGGGGATACAGGAACATGTGGGTGCATGCGCTTGTATACCGTTCCAACCGGATCTGGGTGTCAACGGTTTGTGGCTGAAAACAAAAGTGCAAAATGTTATGACTTTGTTGCTCAGTTAAAGCACCAGATCTGTCGCTGTGCGGCTGACATTAACATGGAGCTCTATGGAATCCGGATCAAGCGGAAGCCAGATCCCACTGGATCCGGATGTCGGATCTAGGTTTTTTGACTGAGCATGCCCAGAAGAAGCCAGTTTCATATGACACACACACTAGGGTGTATGTCATTTTTCACCAGATTAGTAAAAAAAAGTGCAACTGAATGCTACCGCCCCGGTATTAAGCCGGATCCGTCAGCCAGATCAGTAATAATACCGATGCGGGAGTATCCAGTCACATCAGGTTTTACAATTGTGGGGGAATAATGTGAATGGATGCAGATTTCCCGGCACTTAGCTTCTGGTTGCCATAGGGATCAATACACAGGCGGCGCATAGCGTTACATGCCGGTAATGCTACGCGCTCTGTCTCAGAATTTCTAAGTTTTCAACACATCCTGCAGGCTAGGGGCAGACGCAAGTCTAACCCTAGCCTAATTCACCCTCTCCTTGGAACACTATTCATAATAATGTCTAATTTAGAGATGTAATTTGCCCTATTATTATTGAACAACCCTTTCTTCTGCTGAAAAATAAGGCATGTCAGCTTCAGAGAATTTATATTCTCTACTTTCCATCAGTGAAGGCTTTGTTATGACACTGTAGCACCTGTTTCACATTTATGTATTACAAGCCAATATAGAGATCAAGACCAGGTTAGTTGACATGATCTCAGAACAATTGAAGGAAAATTAAAATAGTCTGCGTAACATTATTATAGAATATATTCCATGAATTCATTTACTGACCATTTCTCTTGTGAGAGGTTATCCAGGACTCGAAATTGCTGCAATTTGTTTCGCTATTGAAAGTGGTGAAATGTTCTCATTTACAGAAAATCAAAATGCAGACATACGTACCTATGTTACAGCCTCATATACAGATTCTCTGCTGTGGATTTCCCACTGTGGATTCTGCATCACTTTCAAAGGGTGAAATTCACTGTGAAAATCTGCATCTTAACAAGCTGCAAAGGAAAATCCGCGCTGCTGCTCCATTTACTCTAGGTATTTCTTTTATGAAGCATCTGGATTAGATTTAGTGAAGTCTCATTCACTGTAAGGCTGCATTCAGACTGTGCAGTTTTTATCCATTGTTTTGTGCTGCGTTTTTGTTGAATTCTTCAAAAACAAGTGCATCCATTTTTTGATCCGTTTTTGAGTGCTGTGTTTTTTTCTCCCTTTTGGAGGGCTGCTATGAGAAAAACGCAACAGAAATTGGCATGTCCTTTTCCAAAACGGAGCTCTCCTAAAGTGGAAGAACAGATCACTTTAGCAGAGAACAGTGTTAATGAGAGAGATGAAAACCCATAGACTTTGCTGAGGTGTCATTTGCGTGATCCGTATTCTGCAGTGCACTGCAAAAAACGGATCAATGAACAGATCAAAAAACGCACAGTCTGAATGTAGCCTTACATTGTCTTTCTGATCTCGCTCACTTTCAGATCTCATTCAGTTAGGTTAGGGTGAGACCTGCGTCTGTCCTGAGCCTGCTGGAACCATTTAAAACTTGGGATCTGGCATGCTCAGTGCATAGCATTACCAGCATGTTACCAGGGGATTATTTACAGTTTGTTGTCGTGACGCCAACTGCAGTTCCTGGTGAAGTAGCACCAGCGCTGCAACAGTCCGCCGGAGGTTGGTGGTATCACGGCTGAAATGGTGTAGTCCTCCGCAGGCAGGATTGGGACCTCCGGGGCAGCAATCCTGTGAATGGAACAAGTTCATGGAAAAGAAGATGCAGCAGAGGCGATTTCACTTCACTCTGGGTAATTTACTGGAAACTTCAACATCGTTAATTACAGTTCTCAGTTCAGCAAGATGTTCAATGACAAGTAGCTAACGGGTGACTGCAAGCGGATCCCGGGTGGTAGGATGGAATCCTTAGTGTGTGCCTTCTCTCCATCAATTCTTCCCTGCTTCCCAGTAGTTTGTGTGAAGACTGACCTCATAAAGCGGATCTGGCCTCCTGCTGTCTCTCACTCTCCTCGCTCCCGTCGGGTTACCTTCTGCCGGCCACTGCCTGCTCCTTCTGCAGTGCCTGGTACCCTCTTTTGGTTGCTTAAGAGCCTGGGCAGTATATAGATATACCCATCAGATTGCCGGATTTTCTGTGGTCCTTTAAGGATCCCACAGGTGCGGGCTCCGGTGCCCAGTAATCTATTGGGGTTAGACCTTCTCTAGTCCTTTCCTTTCCCAACTCGCTGTCTTCGCCTGGGATAGCTTTCCTTCCTCCATTCTCCTAGTCCCTCAGCCAGGAGACCTCCTTGTCCCCTCAGGCTCACTGCCTGAACTCCAACTCCAACCCTCTGTACTACACCTACTGTTGTTTAGTTCCCCCTAGAGGTATTTTTTGTTCCCTCCTGGGTACTTCCCACTGTGTGATCTAGTTGTGGGGTGCTTGTGTGTGGGTTCCACCCATCATCCTAAAATCCACTTGCAGCTGGAGTATCTGCACCTCTTTTATGGGTGCAGTACCCCTCTGGGACGCCTTCTTGGCGGGGCGCCACACATATACGGGGCTTGTGAGTGGAGATGGCAGGTGCATGATTCTGCAGGTAGCCATAGGGATACTATACACAGGCTGCGCATAGCGTTACATGCTGGTAATGCTATGCGCTTAGCCTGAAAATGTCTAAGTTTTAAAGGGAACCTGCCAGCTAGTTTATGCTCCCCCAGCTATCACTGTCTGTAGTTGCAGCTTTATAATACCAGTCTAATCATCCCTGTCTGAGCTCATAGTGTAATGGTAAAGGTGAAAAAAAGCATTTATACACTTACATTTTATTATGTAAATGAGACACAGTCTACAGCTTGGAGGAGGGAGACTGTCTGGCAGATTATTAGTTAACTCATTATTAACTTGCATGTCTAAAGGACCTGTGTGATGTCCCGACCATGTGAGCATAGTGGGCGGAGCTAAGTGAGCAAACTCATTATGTCCTATTGGGACTTAGCTCCACCTATTGTAATCACATGGTTGTGACATCACATCAGGTCTCCCAGCATGTTCTGACATTCGGCTGAAATGTTAACTATTAACCTGCCAGATAGACTACACTCTTCAAGATGTAGACTGTGCCTCATTTACATAAGGAAATGTAAGTGTATTGATCCTTTTTTTTCACCTTCAGCATTACACTATGAGCTCAGACAGGGAAGATTAGACTGGTATTATGAAGCTGCAGGGACAGATATTGATAGCTGGGGGGGGCATAAACCACCTGACAGGTTCCCTTTAAGCACATCCAGCAGGCTGAGGGCTGACGCTAGCCTTACAGTGAGAATGGTGACTGCTGAAATTGTCATGTAGGTCAGATACATTTTATGGCCGATTAAATTTGTGCAACATCAATCAGAATTATACACTATATGCACATACCAATTTATATTCACATTTGCATGCCTGATTAGCAACTGATGCCACATCTGTATACAGGATCTGAATGTTCCCTACAACTGACCTTACGTTTTTTATATTAGCAGGTAAAATGCTTGTTTGGCCAAATGCTATTTATTCTCATATCAATTATGGCTAGGGTCACAGATCTGTTTTTTTTTAACAAACCTGATCCTGTTTTGGGCTTTTAAAAAGCCGGATCAGGAAACGCTCCTCATAGGAGTCTATGATAAAAACCGGATTGCTTCACAAGCAATCCGGTTTCCGTCTCCAGCTCTGCAGCCTGCGTGAAAAATCATGCAGGCTGCAGTTTTCGGAGCGGTTCTGTTATCTGCAATGCGGGAACTGGATTGCTCAGGATGTGTAATCCTGAGCAATGCGGTTCCCGCATATACTTTGCTTATCCTGGCTTCTACCGTCATTCAGGGGCCACACATCACCATGACAATTACCCGTCTACATTTAATTAACTCACCTAATTTGACGACTGCAGCTGCTTCTCTATGTCCTGCGATGTTCGGTGATAACTGATCTTCCAAGTTTGCGTTGGTTTGGAGCGTAGTCAACTCTGTGACAATAAGTTTTGTACATCAAATACATAACATAGGAGACTGCTATATATGCAATATACAGAACAAAGAGAGCATATACAGCACTGCAGAGGGTTAGGGGGCACAGACTGAGGGTGAGCGGAACTCTGCAGGAGCCACAGGGAAGTATGATCTCTCCCCGGGTCCCCACCCATTGAGGGGGTGAGCTTAGCTCCGGAGGCAGGAGCCACAAGCTTCCAGAAAATGGCCGCGGATCTTGATTATTTATTATTTTCATTTGTTTATTTTGGTCTAAATGTGTGTGTAGTTGGGTTTCAGTAAAATGTTACTTCCTTACAGCCTGTGTGTGACACTGATTTAACTAAGAGTCTGTCAGTGAGCTCCTCCAAGCGGATTTATGACCACTTCATAGTTGAATGGGCAGATAACAATGAGCAAAATGGTGAAATATTTTAATGAAATCCAATTGCAAAAATGATTCCGCCAAATCTAATTAGAATTTTTCCATTAAAAATGAAGTTGCAGAAATCCCATTCCTGTGATTCGGTGCTGACTGTGGACAGATTTTAGCACAGAATTTGAGCTAAAATCCGCATGAGTGGTGGCAGATGTGTGTGACGTACTAAGTGGCGGCTGGTGGATGCTGTCGGATGCCTCATCCTCGTGTGACAGGTGGAGGATGGCAGCATCTCTCTTCTTACACTCCTTGGCTGTGTGGCACCCACTAGCGCTCTGGATGTTGCGGGCCCCGGTGTGATTCGCGGAGGTGATCGCCTCTTCAAACGACAGCTTGTTGCGGAACGGCGATGTTTTCGGTTCCGGTTGGGACGGCAGAAAGTCTGTCAACACACCTGAACATGTCACTGACCCTGCTGAGTGCACGGGCTGCAATCACATCCAGGCACTGGAGGATAGGGGGCCCCAAAAGTCCTTTTGGCCTATAGAAAAAGGCTAATGCTGTTAGATTGCAATAATTAGGGGCCCCATTAGCTTCACGCTGTGTTACTGGTGCAGTTTTGCTTTTTGGTCAGTGATCGCCAGCAGAGACACTCAGGCAATGCAGAGGTCTATCTAGGTTTTCTGCCACCCAGGGCAAGAGTCCCCATCCCCCAGCAGTTTGAGTAGACGTCATGCTGCCCCTGTTCAAATAGCTACGTCCCTCAAATGAATGGCGGACCCCTTACTCATTGAGAGCTGTAAGCCCATAACAGTGGCCCTGATGTCACCAATGGTCACTATATTACCTATACTCTGACATTATATACAGAGCTGCAGTGTATAATGTCACTGGTAACCTCTGCATTACTTGTATGCTTAGACCAGTGTTTCAAAAACTCCAGTCCTCGCGGCCCTCAACAGGTCATGTTTTCAGGATCTCCTTAGTTTTGAACAGGTGATTGAATCATTGTCAAGGTATCTCCTGTGCAATACTAAGGAAATCATGAAAACATAACCTGTTGGGGCTGTGAGGACTAGCGTTTGGGAAACACTGGCTTAGACTATATGCAGAGCTCTTGTGTTTAATGCCACTGATGATCACTCTATGACTTTGTGGCACCACTGCGACCAGGTGGCCACAGGGTGAACTGAAGCTGGAATAGGTAAGACGGTCACTCTGCACAAACACCCCACACACACACTCCGACCGTGAGCCTAAGTCACTTCATGTCGGGCGAGGGGTAGCGGGAGTAGCTAAGTGTGGGTGGGAAATAGAAAGAACCTGGGAAAAGGGGTGGAGGAATTGGTGTAAAACTCATGAACGAACATTAAGTTGGGGGCAGAGAGTGTTGAGAATTCCCTGGAGGGTGAGGAAGTGGGAAGCATCGGGGCCCGGCGGCCTGTACCGCTGATGGCTGGCCGGGAACCCAGGCTGAACCCGTGAAGAGATAGAAGGAGTCAGGTGAGTTCGACTAACCCGGGTCATTGGTGGCTGGGCCAAGGATCCAGAGTGCTGGCTCTGTAGAAGTGGCCGGGAATGCTTCACACCCCTAACCATGAGACATCTGGCAGGGTGCGGGAACTCCATGTCCCGAGACCCAACAACCGGTGCAGTGTAGGACAAAGCCATCGTACTAGGGCTAGTGACCCAGAGTGTGGGACAGATCACTGCAGAGACCGTGATGGCCAGACCGAACCTGTACGCGAGGGAGTGGAGAGAAACAGAGGGCCCGAAATGTACACTGAGAGGGAGTGACGCAGAGAAACCATCCCGGCTGCAGTGAGAACCTGAGCCCGTGGCTGTTATGTGAACCCGGTCCACTGCAAATGTATAAAAGAACTGATAAGAACTGTGAGACTGTGCTGTTGTGTTGGCAGTAGAGTAAAGTACCAGGTGAACTCAAAAACTGTGTTTGAGACTTATTGGTGCTGTGACTGCAGCGGCTCGCTCGGAGCCGCCACTTGTTCCCTGCCACAGGAAAAGCTGCGGGAAGAGAGCAATTGCAGTGCTCCAATAACGCACAATCCCTACACTTGCCCTGGGGACACAAGCCCTACCCTTGGAGGGCTCATCATCCTGGCTGTCACCCCCACCATCATCCCCAGCAGTCTGACCAGCAGCGGTGGCCCACACTGGCCACATCCCACGGGTGGCGTCATGAACAATTCTTATAAACTTTATTATCCACCTTTTCACTGCCACACCTGGGCATATGGAGCCAGGTCACATTGCCGTGACATTCCCCTCTGCAGACTGATGAGAGGACCCGTTCTGAGTACCTCTTGCCCCAGGGTGTGAGAACTTGATCACTATACACTATATAAAGAGCTACTGTATACACTGTCACTAGTGATCACTGTATTACCTGTACACTGTACACTAAATAGTATATACAGATCTCCTGTGTATAATGTCACCGGTGATTACTACATTACCCGTATTCTTACTCCATATATTATATACAGAACTCTTTTGCATAATGTCACTGATGGTTACAGTGTTACCTGCACTCTGACATTATATATAGAGCTGCTGTGTATAATGTCACTGGTGACCCCTGCATTACTTGTACACTTACACACTGGCATTTTCCACTTGTATGTGGTATTATTTGGTTACTATGTGGTGGTAATTTGTGGTCTGGACCTGGTGTGGTGGTATTTTTCACTTGTATGTGGTATTATTTAGTCACTATGTGGTGGTAATATGTTGTGTGGTCAAAGTGTGGTGGTACTTCCTCTTGTGTGTGGTACGTTTTGGTTACTATGTAGTGGTAATATATGGTCTGGTCACAGTATGGTGGTGTCTCCTGTGATGTATGTTCCCCAACCCCTCCTGTGTTTTCCATGCCCCAGCATCTCCTTGGATGTATATGCTGTAGTGTCTTCTCTGAGATATATGCCCTAGCCTCTTCTGTGATGTATATGCTACAGCCTCAACATCTCCCATGTAATGTATATGCTGTAGTTTCAGTGTCTCTCATATTGTTTATGTACAGCAGCCTCAGTTGTCTCCTATATGATGTGTAAAACTGTCTAAGTAGCTCCTTTGTGATTTATATACAGCAGTATTGTTGTCTCCTATATGATGTATGCACCAGACTCTGTGTCTTTTATGTGATGCATACAGCAGTCTTTATGTCTCCCTTATGTATGTATATAGAGCAACTTCAGTGTCTCCTGTGTGATGTGTATACAGCAGAATCTCAGTGTCTCCCATGTGATGTATATGGCAGTCTTGGTGTCTCCTATGTGATGTATATAACAGTATCAATGTCTCCTATATGATGTATACAGCAGCCTTGGTGTCACCTTTGTGATGGATATAGCAATCTCAATGTCTCCTTTTTAATGTATACAGCAGACCTCCCACTGCTTGAGTTCTATAAATGTTACGTGAGCTGCAATACATTTCCCAGTGTCAGAAGATCTGCAATGTAATATACACCTTATTCAGAATGTACTGCTACAAGTTGTTTTAAAAATGTATTCTGGAGTGTCAACTGTGCTACAGACCAATCCAAAAATGGAAAAGAAGTTGTGAGTAGTAACAACATCAATAACTACCTAACAACACACATCTTACCTCACATCTCACCAAAGAAAAGCAGCTCCAGCTCTAAAATTAGGAGTGTGTAATTGAATGTTTAACAAATAAATTTCAAGTTGATAACTTTGCATGACCCTTGAATGATGGTATAAATATTAGTGATCAGAGAGCACTAAATTGCTTGAGTGCTCATTACTCAAATCAAATTGGTTCAGATACTTGGAAGGGCTCCTTACGAGTAAGCAATATAATAGGTGTCTATGGAAAACTTGAGCAAATTTCCAGCCGACCCCTCTGGTCACCAAATCACCAAAATGAATGCAAACAGTGCTGGAATGGAATGAAAACAGCATGGAAAAGATGCCTGGGCACATCTCTAACTCCTAAGTTTAAATAAAAAGTGTGGGCCCCCCCATCGTTGTTAACAAACCAAGCTGTCAGCTTTACCTTGCCTGGGCATTAAAAATACAGGGGACACCATGTCATTTTTTTGTAACTATCTATTTAAAATTAATTTTAAAAAATGGTGTGGGATCGCCCCATTTTTGATAACCAGCATGCGGCTAGCTGACAATTCCCAGCTGACATCAACCCCATAAAATATTACCCTGACTGCCAATGCATGAGTGCAATCAGGAAGAGCTGGGACGAAGTGCCAGAATTGTCTGTAACCCGCAGATGTCTGCTTTACCTTTTCTGGTAATAAAAAATAGTGTTAAATAAGGTTAAAAACACCCGTTAGTGCCACATGAGGCACTAAAGGGTGCAAGTATAACCCTGGCTACATATCTGCTCTAATCTAAACTCTCCCTCCTGCATCAACTCTCCATGAACTGCTTCATTACATGAGTGTCTAATGGTGGGTTTACACGCTTCAATATTGTTGCGATATCGCAACTCAATGGCTCGGGAGCGCGCAATTAGTGCACGTTTCTCCCGCATCGCATTGGATGTTTACACGCTGCGATATCGGAATACAACGTCCGTGCGATGTCTACGCCCCCAACCCAGGAACGATCCTTTAACATGGGAGTGAATGGGTGACATTTCAAATCGCATCGTAGTTGGCCGTTTACACAGCACGAACCGGTTCCAATCTCCCTTCAATATCGGGGCATTGAATAGCACGCTCATTCAATCCCTGATATCGCATTGACATCGTTCCTGCATCGTATTGGACGTTCACACCATACAACGCAGGAACGATCTCGGGTCCAACGATCGAACCACGTGACTTTTCATTGAAATCGTACTACGATATCGCAACGTGTAAACCCGCCATAAGCATCGCACCCCTTAGTCTGAAATAAGACCTGATGATGCAACGCAGCTGGTCAATCACAGTTATGCCAGTGGGTAACATGGCTTCGGCTTTACCATGAATGGCAGCAAAATCCACATGTTTAGTCACTGAAAAACAGTCACAAACCATATGGGGCGAGGACTTTAGCTTTAGCTTGAGCACCCGCTATACTTGATTGAGTTCTGAGCGTATCCAAGCACACTGATGCTCAATTGAGTATCGAGCGGTGGTGAATATGCTCGCTCATCACTAATAAATATCCAAATGATTCCTGGAACCAAGGCAGACCTTTGTATCAAGGCTGGACAACCCATTTATGTTTTTGGTTGACTTATATGGCTGATCCACTATGTGGGCCTCAATTAACATATCACATTGAAAAAGCAGCTCAGAGATAAGTTTTATCAGGAAATCTAAAAAAAATAGTGGTAAAGAATTGGGCGATCAATCCAAGTACCTAAAGAGTGAGTGCATAACTGTCAAAAAAAAACATCCAATACGTCCGATCACCGTTGGTCACCGGGGATCACAACAGATTTAAAAAATAAAGTGACAACTTAAAAACAGCTGCAATTGGCGACAAGATGGCGAGTCGTGTTGAATGTTTTGTGCCATTCATCGTCTTCAAAGTTGATGAATCACACTTGCTTGGTTGTCAATTCCCTTTTCACCTGAGCATGTCTGCTTTTTCGCTGGCTTGCATTTGTGTATGGTTCCTACGTCAGCGGGTAATTTTCTATGAGAGTGAAGGAACGGTTCCTTTCGATAACTGCAGCAGCCAATTCCATCATTATTTTTTATGATCTGAATACAACTGATTGGCTTAACCTAATCTGCTTATGGCCGGCTTGAGTTATTCAGTCAGCCGTATCAATACTGCTAGGACCTGGGTTAAAGGTCCAGCTCTCCATTCAGTTACAGCCTTTGATATATGTTAGTGTCAAACATCTATAAACATTTACTATGGACAAATTGCAGATAAAGTATAAAGAGAAAATAACGGCAGCGGAAATGTATAAAAAAAATTGCAGCATGCTCCATAAAATATCAACTGAAAAACAATACGCATTAAAATGATTTCATTTTTAAAGCCATTTTTTTATATTTATATGTTGCTGATAAAGAATACCCTAAAGTATAAGAGCCAAAAAGTCATGTATATAAAGCATATGTCAGTTAAATTACCCTTTCATTTCTTATTTTCTTAACTGTCTTACTTTTAGACATCTAATAATTGTATATTAGTTATCAATCAGCATTTCAAGACTATGAATAATACATTTGCCTAGATGTTTTTCAAAACTACGGCCTGTTTCACACCTCTGCACCTGGCCACATCACCTGCACCAGCCTGGTCGCTCTGGCGCAGGTGCAGGCGCAGAGGTGATGTGGGGCTGCGTTTACAGGTTTGGTAAACGCATACCTAGTGCGCCCTATGCACTCAGCTGCGCTCGGTGCCCCCATTATAGCCTATGGCCGAGCACAGCTGAGCGTGCGCTCTGCCAGTGAGAAGCGCAAGTGAAACTGGCAGAGCGCACGGCGCATGCGCCTGGTCTTGCCGCACCCGGAAATGCCCTACTGAAGCACCTCATATAACTGAACCAGCTTGTTGCTCAGGGTGCCGGGAAAGCTGGGTGATTGTGCTGTGATCCACCGGGAACACAGTCTAAGGGTGCTTTACATCTGCGTTTTTCGTAATTCGCGCAGATGCGGTGAAAAAACCGCATCTGCCGCGTTTACCGCATAACCGTTCACTTGCGGCGCGGTTGCGGTTTTTTCTATGCAATGTATAGGGGGACTTGCGGCAGATGCGGCAAGTGCGGTTTTGCACTTGCGCAGGTGCGGCCGCGAAAAAAACGCGCTTACTGCGGTTTTTTTCGCGGCCGCACCTGCCGCAAGTGCAAAACCGCACTTGCCGCATCTGCCGCAAGTCCCCCTATACATTGCATAGAAAAAACCGCAACCGCGCCGCAAGTGGAACGGTTATGCGGTAAAGCGGCAGATGCGGTTTTTTCACCGCATCGCCGCGAATTACGAAAAACGCAGATGTGAAAGCACCCTTAGTTGTCCTGAAACAATCTGAAATGCACAAACTGGAATTGGAGAAGCAATGTCTACTTCATTGAAGGAATATTCCGTTCATCACTGCCCTGCAGATATTGTTCCCAGACAGCAGAATGCCCATCTGCCTAGTAATGTATTGATAAATCTGCAACTTGTATCATAAAATAACTAGTCAGACTCACTATCCAGAAGCTTGGAAATGCATTGTAAGGATCTGTAAAGCTGTAATGGGCTAATTCGGCAATTTTTGCAGTGATAAATGTATAGTACTGTAGCATGGCTGGACAGATTTACGGAAAAAAGCAGGAAAACAAACCATGTGAAGCTTTAATAAACACATCTTAGAGTACGCCTGTCACCAGTTTGAGGGGTTTAAACACTGCACACCACCTTTAACATGATGTAATTAGGGTTCCTGTAACCCCTTTATGGCCTCAGACGCCCTCCTGCTTACTTCAGAATACAAGTTTTATTCTGTCCCGTGGCATATACCAGTTTCATGGTTTAGTCATATGGGTGTCTGCAGATTGTGGTCAGTGCCGCCCCACTCTTCGCAAACACCGCCCCTCCTGATTGTGTGCAAGTAGATGACGTCTCTACAATCTCCAAGTCTGTAGCCCGCGCAGTGGTGCCTCATCGTGCCGTATTGAACAGCCAATTGTTCCACGGTGCAGCGCAAAGACTTTGGGCACTGTGCGGCTGAGCAAGACCGAAGTCTGGTGCCCGCTCAGTGGCGCCTCATCGTGCCGTATTGAACAGCCAATGGTTCCACGGTGCAGGCGCGAAGACTTTGGGCACTGTACGGCTGAGGCAAGACCGAAGTCTGGTGCCTGTGCAGAGCAGCGCCTCACTGTGCCCTATTGAACTGCTAGTGATTCTCCTACGTAGTTGCCAGACTTCAGGCACTATGCGCCAGGCGCAAAACTGAAGTCTCACGCCTGCGCAGTGGAATAACTACCTTTTCAGTAGGGCACAGTAGGGCGCCACTGCGCAGGTGCCAGACTTACAGATTGTAGCGACATGATGCACTTACACACAATGAGGAGGGGTTGTGTTTGCATGGAGTCGGGTGGTGCTGACTGTAATCTGCAAACATCTATATGAACAAACCTCTATATTAGCATATGGCGCGAGACAGAATAAAACTCGTTCTCTGAGGTACGAAGGGGGACGTCTGGGGATTGCAGGAACCTCAATTACATCATGTTAAAGGTGGTAGGCAGGGTTTAAAACCCCCAAATCTGGTGACAGGTGTACTTCAATACTGACTATACCTATATATAACGTCCCTCTCCTCGCTCCTACATCATGTTGCAGCTTCAACAGCCTAAAAAGACCGGGGAACTTGTAAGGGTATTTACTCACAAACTCTGCTGCAAATTTTTTTGGTATGTTTTTGGATGTATGCATTGACTTTGAGCTTCACTGATTTTATGCTTCCAGACATTCAGAATTTTGTAGCAAAAATTGCCTATTCACATAACAATGAAGACTGGCAAGATGTTGTAGTAACAACCGAAAGCTGGGGCATGTTGGAATCAAATATACCCATTTAATTTTATTCTTTACGGTACCTTTACACGCCACTGAAGGTTAGAAACCACCGGGTGTCGGAGACAATTGTACCTTGTACCGTTAAAACACCGCGAGGTAGCGGCATGTAATTCAGGTTGTTGCCACCGGTCACTTTGGATACCTGTCTTTCAGTCGTGCTCTAAAACAAGCAGGTATAAACCCTATGGTAGCGGCGTGTAATCGGGGCACAGGTACGGTATTTGAGTTACCTGGGGCGTGCTTGAGCGTCATGTTTACCATGCCCCATCAGCTATCATTGGTGGGGACTACTGTGTACCCATTGGCTGTCCCTGTACAGGGCGGCATATTTAACGAGGTGACCAGTCACTACACATTTGCTATAGCGTCATGTATTAGCCAGCCTCACTGTGCTGGCTGGCCTATTATGATGTTATTGCTTTGTCCAATCACCGTACAAGTGTCTCGTAATCCACAACTCTGGCACGCATATGTGTTGTCCCTGCTGCCCTAGGTCCTCCCATATTCCCTTGTGGTTGCGGCGTGTAAATGAGGGAAGGTGCTCTACAGAAGGTAACCTGCAGCACCCATCGGTGCCTCCAGGGATCGGAAAAACCTACTGTGGAGCACCTTGTAGTGGCGTGTAATTACGGTATCAGGTACCGTTAGGAACCGTTGGAACGCGCACGTGCGGCACCCGGTGGTTTCTAACCTTCGGTAGCGGCGTGTAAAGGTACCATTAGAGTTAAGCCATGGTCAGAGGTAATTGGAGCACAGCTGATTGCTGTTTAAAGGGGTTGTCTAGCACTATTATATTGATGGGCCATCAATATAAAAGTGCTGGACAACCCCTTTAAATTCATCAATGATGGCATATCCTTAGTATAGGTTATCAATACCAGATAAGCATTCTAGCAATCAACTGTTCTTGAGGCCCGATGTGATAAGTTATTATTATTATTATTATTTATTTATATAGCGCCATTGGTTCCATGGCGCTTTACATAAGAAATGGGGGTGACAAGAACAGGTACAGTACATATGAACAGTCAAGGCTTGCTGATACACGATGGGAGAGGACCCTGTCCACGAGGGCTCACAAGTTGAGGAGTAGAGAAGCACAGATTTGTCAAATGTACAGTGGCCGCAGTAGCTCCAACCCTATTCATTCAAATAGGGCCAGATATGCAGTTCCCAGCCACAGCTTTGCACAATCAATGGAGCTGTAGAGTGTTGCTGTACAATCAATCACATTTGACCACTGACAAAACTGGGAACAGCTAATTGGAGAGGGTTACTTGTTGTCGCTCCACCATCTCTCTGATACTGATGACTTATCCTAAGGATAGCCCAACAATATAAAAGTACTGGACAACCCCTTTAAGGTCAGAGTTATTTGGAGCACACAGCTGATTGCTATTTAAAGGGGTTGTCCAGTACTTTTTTACTGAAGGCCTATTCTTAGTAAAGGTTATCAATATCGAATAAGCATCAACCAATCAACTGTTCCTGGCGATGGTGAAGGCTTAATATGATAAGCTTAGGAGTGAAAAAGCACAGCTTTGTCAATTAGTGGCCAATTGTATAGAGGACTGTAGCCCCAACCCTATTTGTTTAAATAGGGGTGGATGTGCAGTTCACAGCCACAGCTACTGAACAATCAATGGAGATGTAGTGTGCAGCCATGCAATTGATTGATTTTGGCCTCTACCAGCACTGGAAAGAGCTTTTCGGTGGGAAAGGTTCAGGTGTCGTACCCCCATATGAGTGATGATCTATCGTAAGGATAGCTCAACAATATAAAAGTGCTTGATAACCCCTTAAAGTAGTGTATGATGGGATCCTTAAATGTCTCCATTAAAGTAAATGAGCCATAATCCCCCCCCTAACCATTTCCAGAGTTTCCGGTGTCAGCAGTGATGCCATGCTGGTGCAAACTGCTTACATCAGCAGGTCTCCAGACAAAGATCAAAGATACTTGGAAAAGGAGATTCCTTCATTGCCTGAAAGGTTTCAGCAAAACTGCTTGCTGCTGCAGCTTGTTGATAGACTAAGGACCTCCTTTCACATCAGTGGTAAATGTAATTAGCAGCAGATCTGGCAGATGTCGGCGCACCCGCACCTGCCGGATCTCCCGCGTAGCAGCCGACTTGCAGCACCAATCCGGCAAACCCCATTTATTCTCAATGGAGCTTGCAGTCAGGTGTGGCAAGAGCAGTTCTGCTAGATCCGGCAAAACCGCAGTTGACCGCAAGCCCCATAGAGAATAAATGGGACTTGCCGGATCGGTGCCGCAAGTCGGCTGCTACGCGGCAGATCCGGCGGCGACATATGCCGAATCTACTGCAAATTACATTTCCTGCTGATGTGAAAGCAGCCTTACACATGTATTTACAAGCCTCTTTATTATATATGTAATCGATTATCTTTTGAGGTTTTTAAAACGTTGATGCATTTTATGAGACAAGTATCATGCTGCATATTTTAATCCTTTGATTAAATTAGTAATCATCTGCTGTGGAATCTATACACTGCAATACTAAAATATATGCAAAATATCAAATATAAATTCTACCTTGAAACGACAACTTTGATTCCTACAGAAAGTATATAAACTAGAAGCCAACCCCTCCAGACAAGTCTGGAGCAGTCAGAGCCACAGATGTGATGCTCAATCAGTCAGCACAAATGGCACAATCATGTAAATATACTGATTCCTCCTGATATTTAAGATGTGTTTTATTGAATGCAATATCTTACCAAAATATAATAATTTCAAATCCATAAATGACAATAAACATTGTGCTGCAGAATTTTAGGCCGGCTTCACACAACGATTTTTCAGGTTCGGGTCTGTCAGAACCAGATCTGATTCTACCCCCTATGTATCCCTATGGTGCCGGATGGCTGTTATTTCCCATCCGGTTTTGTGGTTTTTCAGGAGGATCTAGTTTTGTTCCTTTTTTTTGCCCCAAACACAAAATCAGAGTTCGCATAATTTTTTGTGTACGGTGCAAAAAATGAACAAAACCGGATCCTCTTGAATCCGGGGCGATCTGGCGCCCATACCATGAGAGTCAATGGGCGCCGGATCGTGCCATAACCCGCAAAAAAATGAACTGGTTCCCGGACGCCTGGTGCTGAAAGAGCAGTGGCTCTGAAATTCAGCCACACTTGTTCAGCACCATGAAGAGCGCAGCATGTCAGAACCGCCGCTAAAGTTCTGGAGATCTCCACGGCTGAAATTTCAGCACCGCGGGAAGCTCCCCTGCACCCGCCCTGCTGACATTTCAGCACTGGACAGCGACACAGACACGCACAAACAAATCCGGCACAAAACAGGATCGGAGGACATATTTGCCCTCAGTTTGTGCGCGTCCGGGGCTGCCAGGTTGTGTCCGGTGCATCCTGCAAAACATCAGACACAACCTGACAGCTCCAAATTGTGGTGTGAAGCCGGCCTTAGTATCCTGAGTCCTGAGGATATCTGGAGTTTGGTGCAGACATAACATTACCTGATGCAAGTTTTATTACAGCAGAAATGGATGTTGTATAAATATATAATGTACAGCTATACGTCCTTGATGTCTACATGTATGGAAGTAAAGTGTAGAACAAACCAATTGCACATTATGAATATGTCAGAATGTTTACAGTTAGAATGGTACAGTTGGAATGTTTACAGTTAAAAAATTACAGTTAGAATATTTCAGTTAGAATGTTACACTTAGAGTATTACAATTAGGATATTTCAGCTAGAATATTACAGTTAAAACATTAGTTAGCATGTTACAGTTAGAATGTTACAGTTAGAATATTACAGTTAGACTGTTACAGCTAGAATGTTACAGTTAAAACATTACAGTTAGAATGTTTACAGTTAGAATGTTTACAGTTAGAATGTTACAGTTAGAATATTACAGTTAGACTGTTACAGCTAGAATGTTACAGTTAAAACATTACAGTTAGAATGTTTACAGTTAGAATGTTTACAGTTAGAATGTTACAGTTAGACTGTTGCAGTTAGAATATTGCAGTTAACACATTAATTAGAATTTTACAGATAGAATGTTACCGTTAGAATGTTACAGTAAGAATATTACAGTTAGGGCCCTTTCACATCAGCGTTTTTTGAAATTTGCGGCAGATGCGGTGAAAAAAACGCATCTGCCGCAATTGCCGCATAACCGATGCACTTGCGGCGCGGTTGCGGTAATCCCCATAGAAAGTATAGGGGGACTTGCGGCAGGTGCGGCTGACCGCGTTTTTTTTCGCTGCCGCACCTGCCGCAAGTGCAAAACCGCACTTGCCGCACCTGCCGCAAGTCCCCCTATACTTTCTATGGGGATTACCGCAACCGCGCCGCAAGTGCATTGGTTATGCGGCAATTGCGGCAGATGCGGTTTTTTCACCGCATCTGCCGCAAATTTCAAAAAACGCTGATGTGAAAGGGCCCTTAGACTGTTACAGTTGGAATGTTAGTTAGAATGTTACAGTTAGAATATCTCTGGGATCAAAAGGTGTGTTACAGTCCGCGCTGCCCGGTCATCCAAGGAAACACAAGGGAAACAATGTTCCAAGTAAAAAATTTCTTTATTCTTCAAAACCAACGCAATTCGGCGCCCAATCCTTGCGCCGTCCTCAGGGATACCCTGAGGACGGCGCAAGGATTGGGCACCGAAACGCGTTGTTTTGAAGAATAAAGAAACTTTTTACTTGGAACATTGTTTCCCTTGTGTTTCCTTGGATGACCGGGCAGCGCGGACTGTAACACACCTTTTGATCCCAGAACTTTGGAAGTACCCACTATCTTGTGGAGGTGGAAGTCCAGCAGCAGCCTACATTACTAAACCAACGCCTTTATTCCAGTTGTGGGAATCACAACTGAACCAGGTTAGTGCAAACCTGATTATCTATAAGACCCTGTTCATACTCAGTGATAGGGCACTATTGCGCCTCTGTTGTCTCCCCTTATATTTTTATACAGTTAGACTATTACAGTTGGAATATTACAGTTAGACTGTTACAGTTAGAATATTAGTTAGAATGTTACAGTTAGACTGTTACAGTTAGAATATTACAGTTAGACTGTTACAGTTGGAATGTTACAGTTAGAATATTACAGTTAGAATATTACAGTTAGACTGTTACAGTTGGAATGTTACAGTTAGAATGTTACAGTTATAATATTACAGTTAGACTGTTACAGTTAGACTGTTAGTTAGAATATTAGTTAGAATGTTATAGTTAGACTGTTACAGTTAGAATATTACAGTTAGAACATTACAGTTAGACTGTTACAGTTGGAATGTTACAGTTAGAATATTACAGTTAGACTGTTACAGTTGGAATGTTACAGTTAGAATGTTACAGTTGGAATGTTACAGTTAGAATATTACAGTTAGAATATTACAGTTAGACTGTTACAGTTGGAATGTTACAGTTAGAATGTTACAGTTGGAATGTTACAGTTAGACTGTTACAGTTAGAATATTAGTTAGAATGTTACAGTTAGACTGTTACAGTTGGAATGTTACAGTTAGAATGTTACAGTTGGAATGTTACAGTTAGAATATTACAGTTAGAATATTACAGTTAGACTGTTACAGTTAGAATATTAGTTAGAATGTTACAGTTAGACTGTTACAGTTAGAATATTACAGTTAGACTGTTACAGTTGGAATGTTACAGTTAGAATATTACAGTTGGAATTTTACAGTTAGAATATTACAGTTAGACTGTTACAGTTGGAATGTTACAGTTAGAATATTACAGTTGGAATGTTACAGTTAGACTGTTACAGTTAGAATATTAGTTAGAATGTTACAGTTAGACTGTTACAGTTAGAATATTACAGTTAGACTGTTACAGTTGGAATGTTACAGTTAGAATGTTACAGTTGGAATTTTACAGTTAGAATATTACAGTTAGACTGTTACAGTTGGAATGTTACAGTTAGAATATTACAGTTGGAATGTTACAGTTAGAATATTACAGTTAGACTGTTACAGTTGGAATGTTACAGTTAGAATATTACAGTTGGAATTTTACAGTTAGAATATTACAGTTAGACTGTTACAGTTGGAATGTTACAGTTAGAATATTACAGTTGGAATGTTACAGTTAGACTGTTACAGTTAGAATATTAGTTAGAATGTTACAGTTAGACTGTTACAGTTAGAATATTACAGTTAGACTGTTACAGTTGGAATGTTACAGTTAGAATATTACAGTTGGAATTTTACAGTTAGAATATTACAGTTAGACTATTACAGTTGGAATGTTACAGTTACAATATTACAGTTGGAATGTTACAGTTACAATATTACAGTTAGAATATTAGTTAGACTATTACAGTTGGAATGTTACAGTTACAATATTACAGTTGGAATTTTACAGTTAGCATATTACAGTTAGAATATTAGTTAGACTATTACAGTTAGAATGTTAGAATGTTACAGTTAGAATGTTAGAATGTTTACTGTTAGAATGTTAGAATATTACAGTTAGAATATTACAGTTAGAATATTACAGTTAGAATGTTACAGTTAGAATGTTAGAATGTTAGTTAATATGTTTACAATTACAATGTTTATTGTTAGAATGTTTAGTTAGAATGTTTAGTCATTATTTCTAAATATTCTATATCCTATTTCAATATCTGCAACTCTTGGTAAAAAAGATACAGTTGAGGAGTGAATGAATTGCAGCTCCATGCTCAGAGGCAGCTGCTGCAGACTCACACAGCATAAAAGCTTTTTGCTCATTTGACTACATTAATAAAAACAGGGCATTATCCTTGTGCTTCTTCCATGGTGGCACAGCAGAGCTATCTGCAGGAGGGCACACAGGCTGCTGATGCTCCATCTCTTTGGTGAGGTGCAGCAGGCTCCTGGGACACTCAGCATTAGATTTTGGGATGGAGGAGACCTACAAGCTTTGTTGTCCTCAGTCATGAAGGGGTTAGCCTTTGGTCCACGTGAGGCTTGTGAGCTTCTATCGATTCCATCTCCTTGTAGACAAATGCAGAGCTTGTGCTTTGCAGTCGTGTAGGGGCTGCAGTGAGGCTGCTTTAACTCAACGTCAGATCAAGTTTGATCAATAACCCCCCTACTGGTCCAATTGGAGGAGCCTTATTCATCTGATCTTTTTTTTTTCTCACTCTCTTTCTTTCTCTCTCTCTCTTCACCACCATCTTTGGGAAAAGTCCCCTTGATTTTCTATAGTGAGAGAGGGGCTGAATTGCAGCCTGCAGCCAATGTTGCTGTCCATGGTGCTGCTGTAAGGAGAGGACTGTGCAAAGTGCTGAATGCCCAGGCTGTGGCAGTTTCGTTTTAGAAATTAAGGCTGTGAAAATGGGACATAACGAGCTCCAGACTGTCTTCCTATTGCTGCTAAGCCTTGCAGGCGAGACCTATGGAGGATTCCCTAACACTATAAATATAGGTAAGTGCCTGGATTGCTGCTTTTCCCCCTATGTCTGGTGTAGGATATGCAGATCCTGCATAGTGATGCATGCTATGCTGCCTTTGTATTTCACAGCAGTAACTGTGCATTGTGCATTGTGTCTTGCATCATACTCAGTGTCCTGAATTTGCAGGGACTCTTATGAGAGCATTGCCCAACTTCATGCACTGTATGACTGTCATGTACATGGCTGTCATTATTCTATTTATTCCATGAATCATGTAGCTGCCTCCCCTGATGGGATTGTTCTTGTGTCTGCTGGAAATAAAGAGTCAGACAGAATGCAGATACAGAGGGAGATTAAGGCATCCTGTACCCATAATGTGGGTTGAGGCACTGCAGCTTTTTATTAAACTAGCAGAAATCCACATAGAGCTTCACACTGCAGAAAAGTTGTGCAGAGGAATTGCTTAGCCCTAGAATCCGCTCTTTGTCCTGGGAATGCGAGCAGAATGGGCTGTATGGAGAGAAACACACAGCCCCTCCATTCACCCACATCTTGTACACTGCTGAATAGGTTTGATGGAAGCCGTAGAAGAGCTGGAGTCAGCAAATTGTATTAAAAGAAAGGCAGAAACACTACAGCACTTGCAGGGCTTAGAGCAAAGCCATCCCTTAAAGGGAAATGCCCGCTATTACCAAATAAAGCCAGCTGTAGAAGATCTGAAGTAGACTTGTCATTGGCATATCGTCTATGATCTGTGATTGACATTCCTCCTCCTGTTCGTTATGTCAATCACAGATCGGAGACATATCACTTTATTCGTGGGCTGATTTTTTTTTCTTGTTTTTATTTTCTTTTAGGTGGACTTTTCATGAAAAACACAATTCAGGAGCACAGTGCGTTTTTATTCGCCGTTCAGCTGCACAACACCAACCAAAATAACACAGAGAGGCCCTTCCAGCTGTTCCACAATGTAGATCACTTAGACTCATCCAATAGTTTCTCGGTGACCAATGCTTGTAAGTATCTATATCGGTGATGCAGAGATACAATGCGTGTGGTGCCTTCTAAAGCTTTCCTTACTGATGTACCATCAGATCCCTGTACGTTGAGTTCAATATATTTTGGCGATGTGTTGATGCTTCTTTTGACAGTTCGAAAGTAAATGATTAAGAAAAGTGAGTTTCAGGTCAACTTGGGATCATGACAGTAATTATGTATTTCCAAGTGTTACAAGAAATCTATCATTCATGGATTGACACATTATTAAGCAAAAGTGATGTGTAAAGTATCGAAAATAGATCTCATTGTCTCTTACCCTCACATGTTTCTGTTTTTATTGTTATGACTCCTTTTTTAGTTCTTAGTCTTGGTCTTGCTCTTCATCTCTATATCATTTCTATTTCTGTTTTGTTTCTCTCTTCATCCTCTCCTGTCATAGTAGAGAGGTAATGCTGGTTATCTAAGAGTCCAATGCAGCACTTCCAAAGTCTGGACATGAATTAACAATCACTGGGATCTCTGTACATTGTCATATCGTGAAAATATCCCATTGGTTGTGCTGAAGCATATGCTGGTGAATGGTTAAAACGTGAAGAATACCAAGACATCATAGTTTTATAGCATAGTATTTAATGAGCTCTTCTCTGCAGTGCTCGTTTCGCTTCCATGGGCCACATGAAATAATAAGTATGCTGGGGAGATAGATGTGTGTGTAGTGTTGCTGAACATAGTCCCACGGAGCAAATTTATATTAGGGTTTATATAATGCAAGATATATATATGTTTCAATTTTAACCAGACAACATAGCCAGGATCTGACTGTGCTGCAGTTTCAGAGCCAGTAACAAAAGCCAGATGTTGTCTGTCTGTGATTCCTCTCAATAGATCAAAGTTCTGGTTCCTTCTTCAAAGTCCAATAGTGCTCGATACCGAAAACTGTACTAATGGGGCATTGCAGCGTCCAAAACCCAATAACCAAGAGTCTGATTGACTAGTACAAAGCTTATTCTATCTATAGGCTACCTGATAAGAGTAATTGCTACTATGAATCGACTACTTTTCAAACCAAACTGAATGATCCCTCCTGTTTACCAAAATAAACTATGTTCTTCTGTTATTGCCCTAAGAAGGAATGGTGTTGTCCATGTGGAAGTGAACTACAGTCCCCCCTGGTTCTTATCGTGGACGTGCTAAAATCCTTTGCTTCTTCTTCTCCTTTTTTTTTAATGAATGTCATTTCAATCAAACACTTTCCTTAATCCTTAATCAAAGTAATCCCTTCAAGAGGTTGGCTTTGCAACGCCATTTCTCAAATATCAATGGATGGATTAAACCGGAAAGCCTTTACACGTAGTTTTCAGTAATTGATTTCAATCAACAATATTTCTTTATAGAAATAAGGCAAATTACACAAAGAAACCAATGTAATCTAACACATCTTGGTGTATAAGGCTAATTAGAGAAAGGGAAAGGTGCTTAATGGATGCTTGAAATTAAGTTAATATCTCTGTATTTCTGCATTGAGAAAAGATAGAGTAATGTGAAGAGGGTGGACATTTAGCGCTAAATGCTTTCTGAACCCAAATTAGGAACCCAAGTAGCCAAGTAATGAATCAGTCAGGCTGGGCCATAGCACTAGCAGAGACTGGAGTAATAAAAATGTTCCGGGTGTCAAATCAAATGAAAAGCAATCATTTTTCAGATGTCAGAAAGCTTTCACCTCCTAATTCCAAAAAGTGTTACCCAGCATGGGGCCATCTAACATGACAGCGTGTATGTGCTCAGCAAAGGTGAAGTGCCAACTCATTAGTTTTAATTTTATTCAACAAATTGGATCACTATCAGGTCATTTGTTCTATTTTGCTCTTGATGGGGAAAAAAGAAAAGGAAAAAGGAGGTTTCATTGGACTCTAGTGGGGCGCCTCATCCAGACATGATTGACAGGGCTTCTAGAATGATGGAGTTTGTTCACTTTGTGCCCGTTAGAGGAAAACACTCTGAAGATTTAGAGGGCTCCTGCTTCCAAAGTGACGAGAGTGCCAAGAACGTCCTGCAGTGGTGCCACAGACAGCAGAACTGATACAATTTATGTCATTTTAGTCTTGGAGACACTCTCTGTTTCTT
The DNA here is from genome assembly GCA_033576535.1 of Allobates femoralis. Classification (NCBI taxonomy): domain Eukaryota; kingdom Metazoa; phylum Chordata; class Amphibia; order Anura; family Aromobatidae; genus Allobates; species Allobates femoralis. The sequence continues at coordinate 144,469,435 of JARQOC010000008.1, read as the reverse complement.
GACAAATAGCCTCCTATCCCCATATGTATATGTTGCAGCGACTACAAAGCTTTGTCCTTGAATTCCACAGTGGTCTAACCCGTATCACATAGCTGAATTAACACTTTAGTGGATGCGTGTAAATATATGTTTCGATGGGACAGTTGCTTTAAAAGGCAAAGACACTATACAAAGGGTTAAGGCCTAAGCCATGAGAGGGAATAGCGGATACAGTATGGATGGCTATTGTTTCATTCAAAATCAGGATGTGAATATTGTGTATGTGAGAACAATAGCACCGATTCCATGAATGTATTGACGTATCAATGCTCTTAAACACACAGACATGCACACAGGCACATACAGAGACATACATATATACATACATACATGTAGACATAGACACTAACATGTGCACATAAATACACACAAACACAGAGGCACACACAGAAACACATGCACCTATATGTATACTCAAACACTACTGTTCCCTGAGGAAGGAGTTGGGACTAACTCCGAAACGCGTCGGAAATAAAGCTTGAGTGATGAACATCGTTTGATCCTTTTTGGCATACACAGTGCAGCAAGGCCCGTGAACACTGTCCGTCCATGCAGTTTTGAACCACATATGTATACTCAGACATACAAATATACGGTACGTACACACACATATATATATACATAGAAGCTTATATGTGCATAAAAACACAAAGACACACATACACTCAAACTCAGACACACATGCACACACAGCGACACATACTATTAATACTCAGATATACAAATATACATGCACATATATATACATAGACACTTATATGTGCATATAAACACACAAACATACATACACACATCCTCACAGACACACAAAAATGCACACAGTCACATACACACATATGAATACTCAATCACACATATTTGCATAGACACACATATATATGCATACACATTTATATGTAACTACAAACACACATGGAGACAAACGTGCATATACATAGACTCACATATGCATGCAAACAGATACACACATATTTACATAGACACACATGCATATACATACACGCTTATATGTACATACAAACACATATGCACACAGAGACAAATGTATATATACACAGACTCACAGGCACACAAGCATGCACACAAGCAACTACAGGGACATACACACATGTGAATACTCAGCACACATACCCATACATAGACTCTTATATGTACACATAGTTGCACATACACACACACACACACACACACAGACAATCATACATTCACACAGACTCAAAGACACAGACATGCACACAGGCAAGTATAGACACATATGCACATATGAATACTCAGACACATTTATAAAAATCATACATATGTATAAACTTGTATGTACACACAAACATGCAGTTACACATATACACACAGACAAACAGACACATATATATACTCGCAGACTTTCACAAAGACCCATTTATTACATACAAATACCCACATAGACCTACACATACATACATTGCTGTGCCTACACGCACTCATACATAGACACACACAATCAGTCACACACCGGTATACATGTAAGAGCACAGAATACATACATACACATGCAGACACCCCCATACACATCCTCTTCCGCTGTCCGCAGTATAGAATGATCCTCGTATCCATTGACCCGCTTATTTATTAAGACACATGATTTTGTCAATACTTTACACTGATGTCATTTGCAGACAATCAAGATGCAGTAGATGCATGAGGCGAGCAGAAAATGGTTTTTGTGAGTTATTGCAGCAATAATAAGGAAGGTGTTCACTGCAGCTAACAACTCACTGCAAGAATTAACGTGAATTATGTTAAGGTTCCATAGATCAGAATGCATTGAGAGCAGCCTCCTGTGTGTCTCTGCTGTTGTAGTGCATTCCACTACATCTCCTCTGCCTCTGCAGTGTCAGCTCATTAGCACACAGATCTCATATCCCCTCTCTGCACTGTCATTGCAAAAATTGCTGTTGTATGTATACCTTTACAGTGAGCTATGCTCTTGAATTACGCTCTGTTTGCAAGTCACATTAAGGGGGAAGAGCTCAAGAAAAACAAATGTAACCTAAGGGTTACCTGCTGTGGAATAATGCTAACAAAGCATTAGTACAAATCCTATTTTGTTCATTAATGTTGAGGACACGGCCATATTACAAAGTGAATTGGAAATGTACGTACAAGAATGGCTTCTCTCATCCAAAAAGAGTTGGCAAATGGTGCATAGTCTGCAGGGCAGGTTTAGATGGTGATGTCATGTTATCCTTGTCTTTATTTGAAGCTTAGGATGGTTTAAACATTGATTTTCAGTAAGTTCATAAAGAAAATCATTACCCAGGCTTGCATTTTAGTGTTAATTGTAGGCATTGAATATTGGCTAAGTAGCAGGGTGCGCCACAGGTGGGCATCTGAATGGAGTTGGCATGGTCTGCTTGTGCTCCCATTGACTTTTTATGGATACCCTATAGGGTTTTCTCTAGAGGGTATATGTGGTTTTAAGATAGAGAGTATAGATTGTGGGTCCAAGCGTGATTTCTGTACTGAGATGAGAAATGCGATATAAGAATTGGAAATCTGCAACATATCAACGATGTGTCGTGAAGATACAGTAGATATCACAAAGAGATCACTTGGAAATGGAGGACTAAAGGGGCCGTCACACGCAACGATTTTTGAAACGACCTCTCCAACGATCTTTTTTAGCATTCATCGCTCGAGCGACGTCGATACATCGTTTGCGAGATGTCACACGCACAGATGTTTGAAATGACGTGTTAACGATGCCTCGACCCCGGGATCGTGTCCAGTCATCAGTGACCGATCATCGTCTGATTTGAGGTCCGGTTCTCATATCTGCGATCAACGATGAATGACTGATTGTTGATCGTTGACAGGTGTCACACACAACGATGTCGTTCACTACATCATTGCAACGTCACCAAAAATGTGACGTATGAACGATATCGTTTAAAAAATCGTTGTGTGTGACGGCCCCTTTGGAGAGTGAAACTCGCTAAATACCATTTACTTATACAAAATATAAAACCAAATACAGAAATAATGCATAAATATTCCTATATAACATTGTAGTTTTCCTTTTTTTCTTGCTTCTGTAGCACCAACATCTTCCTTAGCACTTTTCAATGACAGGTATCACTCACATGACTTGTTTCCATCGGGGCTGACATTCAAATTTGCCAATTTATTACTCTCGAATAGAAATGTGTGAGTCTTTCAAGGTACGGTTCGGGTCATGGAACTTCCCAATGTTGAGCAAACCTGTTCGGGTTGGGAGTTTGGGTGCATCACTTTGGTCGGGTATTGTTGGTGCTTGGCCCAATGATATTCACCTGATGAAGACGGCTCCTGCGCCGTTGAAGCACATTGTGGCCTTTGTATAAGAGATTCAATAAAGCTTTGGATACTACCAACGTTAATCCAGCACTCTGGTTCCTGTTAACCTAGCACTCCAATAGACCGTTAACACCATTATTCTGCATGACTAATTGTGTGGAAGGCACTATGAAATCTGAAGATCACCAAAGGATTTTGGTCGCGTGTACTGCCCAATGTTAGAAAACTGGCTTTGTGTCCCAGGTCAAGGGTGGTCCAGCAGGACAAAATATACTCCAAATATACTCCAAGAAACCCCGAGAAAAAGATGAAAACAAAGCACTGAAGAGTTTGAAGTGGTGGCAACAATGAGTCCAGATCTAAATCCCATTGATCACCTGTGGAGAGATCTGAAATTTGCTGTTGGGAGAAAGCACCTTCACATATGAGAGAACTCGAGCACTTCGTAAAAGAAGAGTCCAAAATTCCAGTTGAGACCAACAATTTTTTCTAGTTGGTGTTTTGGAGTGAAATTATGTCCAATTTGCCTTTTTCCCCCTTCTTTTTGGTATCGTATCTTTGGGGTGATATGCAGTGCCTTTTGGCCTCCAAACATGGTGTGTATTACGGCATCCAAAGAGTTCAATTTTGGTCTTATCTGGCCATACTACATTCTTCCACTATTTCACAGGCTGTCTAAAGTTATTGAACAAACATTAAACGCACTTGAACATGGTCTTGTTCAGTAATGGAGTCTTACATGGTGAGTGTGCATACAGGCCATAAAGGTTGAGTGCATTATTGATAGTTTTCTTTGAAACTATTGCACCTGCTTATTCCAGGTCTTTCTGTAGCTCTTCACAGCTTGTCCTTGGCTATTGGACAACTATTCTGATAATTCTTTTTCGCCCCTCTGTCGGAAATCTTGCAGGGAGCACCTGATCATGGCTGGTTTATGGTGAAATGATGTTTTTTATTATTGCCCAAATAGTTCTCACTGGATCATTCAGTAGTTTTGAAATTCTTCTGTAACCAATGCCTTCAGTATGTTTTGCAACAATAAGGTTGCAAAGTTCTTGAGCCAGCTCAATGGTTTTACTCATCATAAGATGTTTCTTGTGTGGCACCTTAGTAATGAGACACCTTTTTGTAGGTCATTAGTTGATCCGCTAATATTATTTTTAACTAAGTGGCAGGATTGCTTTATAATTAATGATAGATTTCAGCTGCAATCATGACTTTCTATGACTTTTTGCACCTCTCTTTCTTCATGTGTTTCAGATTTTTTCCATGTGGCTTCTTTCGTTACAACATATAACTTAATTTATAGTCATCTATGGTTTGATTTCTTTGTCTGTGTGGATTACATGGTTGTTACCAACATCCAGGGGCGGACTGGCCCAGGTGGCAGGGGGGCAAGTGCCCCCTGGGCTGGTGGTATAGCCCTCGTCTAGGGCCGCCTCCCCACAGAAATGGGCCGGCGGCGCTTTTTGGCTGGCGCTGTGAAAGTACAGCAGATGCGGTGCCTTGCGGCCGGTGCTGTGATACAGCAGCAGACACGGCGGGTGACACAAAGTCTGACAGCACCCCCCCCAGCCATCCAGCCCCTGCCAACATCCGGCGAGAAATTCCTGTCAATAGCATCTTTAAAAATATATTTACTTATAAAATTGTTGAGGTGTGCAATAAGTATTTCACTCTTTGTATATATATGCTGTCGTATATATTCAGGAAAGTAAACAGTATGCAGCAAAATAGTAATGTACAGCATCTAGATCTAGGACAGTGAATGTCATGTTTTGCATCCATCGTAGTCTAGTTCAATAAAGACAATAAAGGGGTTGATGTCTGTATCCAAAGTGATCTTGGGCAGTAAAGTATCAAATGTCAGCATCCTTCTGGTCTGTGTTAATAAAGGTCAAAAATCTGTAACAATCTAGGTCAGTTAAAGGATTAGTGACTGTATATCTGGTAGCCTAGGACAGTTAAAAGGTTAGTCTCAATATTTCTGTAAGTCTGTGCTACTGAAAGGGTAAATGAATCCTTGATGGTCTAAAGCCATGATATCTCGGGTAGCATGAATCAGAGCCTGGCTGTGCGATTGGAGTCAGTTATATTTTTCTCTGGAACTGCAACGGTTTGGACAGCATGAATCAGATGACAGGTTCCCTTTAATGGAAGTATGCAGGTGGTGTAAAACAGTTAAGAAGCTAATGTCAGTATTCTTGATGGTCTGGACAAGTGACAGGGATAATTCCACCATATCTGGTGCTCTAGGGTGGTTAAAGTAAAAATACCTGGTGATCTGGGACAGGCAAATAGTTAATGAGGAGAGCAGTAGAAGGATACCATACCTATACCTAGTTAGTGTTGCATACCTAGCGTTGCTCACTTCTCTACTTTTAATTCTCCATGCTGAGGAAAGTGATTAGATAATAAAAAGTAGCATTTAAAAAGGTATTTTTGCGGCAGTAACGCTGTGTTAGGCCTTATTCAGTCTTCAGTTTTCACTTTCCGTATTTTTCGGACTATAAGATGCACTTTGTTCCTCCAAATTCTGGATGAAAGTGTGTGGTGCATCTTAAGGTCCGAATGTACTTTGGCTGGCTGTGAGGAGGGGGCAGCAGTGGAGTGGGAGCATGGGGGAGGCAGGAGAATATCCCCGCTGCTGGAATCCTGCGCAGGAGAAACCACATGTGATACATAATGTGGAGGAATATTCATTAGCCGTTTCCCAGGCCACCTGTCAGTGCCGAGCAGAGGAGGGAAATACCTAATGAATATTCCTCCATGTAAGTATCGGGCACACGTGGATTCCCCTGCAGCTGGATCCAGCAGTGCTGGGGAGATTGTGTGACCGTTGCACTGGGGATAGCCGGCAGGAGCAGGGATCACTGCAGATGTGCCAGCATACCTCTGGAGCACAGTGTGTGCTCACATTAACTGCTGCTGTCACTGTGATCCATCATCCTGCAGCCACAGTATAGCACATGTCTCTTAGTGCAGGTCCTGCGATGAGGTATTGAAGAGGATGGGCTGGAGCATCACATGATAGCACAGAGCCCTCCCTCTTCATTACAAGTACCGCTCCAGCCCTCCCTCTTCATTACCTCATCGTAGGTCCTGCACTAAGAGAGAAGTGCTATAGCGTGGCTGCAGGATGATGCATCACAGTGACAGCAGAAGTTAATGTGAGCGCGCTGAAAAAGGACAGAATGAGAGCAGGATGTGCAATGGACAGTGAGTATTATCATCTGTCCACAGCTGCCTGTCAAGATTTTCACCACTCCCATGTAGTCTGCGTGGGAAGCAGTGAATATCCACTGTCTCTAAATGCCATCACATGTGCCAGCAGTTTAAGCCATTTAATATTCCTCCCACAGAGCAGTGAATATTAAAGTAGTTCAATCAGGGGTCCATGTGGTCACCGGCAAGGCGCTCTGCATCCTGCTCCCACCGCTAGTGACTTGCTCCACCACCACTGCCCCCCACAGCCTCAGCCTATGAACGCATATCCGGACTTTAAGAATCACCCCTATTTCCCCCCCCTCATTTTTTGTGGAAAAAAGTGCGTCCTATGGTCTAAATATATGGTACCAGTTTAAGTCTGTGTGTCCATGATTAGAGATAAGCAAACCTTTCAAGGCTCATTTTTGGTTTGGGTTGCTGTCTTCCCAGTGTTGATGAACCTGTATGGGTTTTGAGTTTGGGTGCTTTACATTGCAAAGTGCTTGCAGCGAGCATTGCTCTGGTTGCATACAGTGGGTGCCACTTGCAGTGTTTGATCGGTTCACACTAGGCTTAAAAGCACAGTTTTTGGGTGTAGTTTGTGTGCAAAATTAATTTTGAAAAAAAGAAACAAGCCATCTCCACCCCTACAAGTGTTTTACTCATGGATAGCTGTATGTGGTTGGAGAGCTGAACTGCTAATCAGTGACTTCCAAAGGTCAGCTCATTTCGATCCATCTTAAGATTGGACAGAGTTTGAAGGCCATCCGTGTGCTGTCCATTATTCTGAGACTGTTTGAGAGAAACCTGAGAAATCTCCATCTTTTTTTTTTACAACCAACAAAAACTGAAGAAACTCAGACCAATCTCTGATGGTAATAATGACATTGATCAAACCCTGATGACTCTGACCACAAACACTGTTGACACTGGAAGTGATTCTGAGCCCTGAGGTTGTGAACATGGGTGTAGAGGATTGTTAGAGGTTGGTGTGAGATTGTCATAGGAGTAAATACATTCTAAATACTGATGGTTCAGCTTCTCGCTTCTTTCCTGCGGTCATCATTGAGCGAAGAATATTCAGAATAGAAAGATCTGAGCTTCTGTAACTGTACAGCTGAACATCACTCTTTATGGCCGGTCAGACGTATTCGGGGGCGCACAGCCTGATCAATAACTCCCTCAGGCCTCAGACATTTTTCGTTCTTTTTGCTGTATGCTTTTCCAGCTCGCCTTCCAAGAAACATAACTTTTTTCTTTCATTTTTTGTGTTTTACATAACTTATTTTTACTCATGGAGAACATGAACCTGCTTGATCAGTTAGACAATGCGCTCTAATACTTTGGTGTAGCATCATGGCAGACAGCAAAGGCCTTCAGAATGCTCTTGACTACCAGGACCATATCACTGACACCTAGGAAACTACTTAAGCAACTGAAAACACTTTTCATAGAGGCACCTGAAAAGTTACACTTTTGTGATAGCGGTTTACGCTAATCGCTGTTGTTGTTGGGTCCTGGCTGATATAGCCAACATCTGCTTCATACTTCTAGTGCACACTTTCTGTCTCTAAAGGAATGTGACCAAAGACCTTATAGGGGTGGAAACTAAAATGTATTTAAATCCTAAATGTCTATCTATTGAATGTCATCTTTTCTAATATGTTTTAATTAAATAGTCCCTACCGTACCCTCACTAATACAGCTAACTGTTCTATTTGTTTTACAATTTCCTTTTTGATGATGCTTCATTAAGAATCCCAGTGCAAGCTGGGATAGTTCAACGAGTTGTCATAAGGGGGCAGAGGCTGCGATCACTGCCACAGCCTCTGCCACCTCCTTGAATTGAAGCGTCAGCAGTGTCATCCGTTTCAGGGCCTGGGCGAGTCCATGCTCTACTCAACACGTGACGGCTGTCATATGCTCAATGGATTCTTCTCATTGGGCTGCAGTGGGATACAGCATCTGGATATAAGACAAAGGGAAGATTTCTACAAAACCTCTGCTGGGAGACTTGTAAACCTTTTTGTTGAGAGCTTACTTCACATTTAAGAATAATTTCCATATCTCATAAAAATCTCATTTTAATGTACTTTTTAATACCAAGAAGATCTTAAAGTGGTTCTCTGGGTCTGGGCGCCTCCACCGGTCAGCTTTCATTAGCTCTGGTGTTGGCCGGATTTAAACACAGCTACATTCAAAGTGTAATGGAGGCTATTATGTATTGTAGATCAGTTTTTATCCTCTTGAATAGGAGCTGATTTACCGTTATGCCATAAAGGACAGAGACACCTTTAACAACGCAGACATAAATTGATATATGTTAGTGGTTATTTTGAGCTAAAATTTGTTTCAGTCTGCAATCTTCATTTCTTTATTCTCCATCAGACCTCATAGTTTCCTCTCTGCAGTCTGCTCCTATTTTGCATTAGGCTCGTAATCTGCTGTTTACACTTTGCTTCTACTTTTCTTATGTGGATGAGCTCCTGACGGAAATAAATGTTGGGCTTGGGTTTTATGTGTCCAGGATGATGGTATTCAATAGAAACTTATGCAGCACCCTATCCCTTGGAGTAAGGGTATATGTTCTTACCCCTAAGGGCCCCTTTAGACGCCACCACTGCAAGGTAGCAACTGCCTGGCATTGGGGATATATGTGCCTGCTGCCATGAAATTGCTACGAAATGGCGGCGTGTAAATAGGGGAAATTCCTTCTTGTGTCCTGCAGTTGACTCAGATACCTGTTGCTGAGCCGTGCTCAAAAACCGAAGGCAACACAAAGGCACAATTGCCATGGTAGTGGAGTCTAAACGGGGCACAGGCATGGACGTTGCGTCGCCTAGTGATTTCACAGGGGCGTGCCACAGCGTCATGGACACCACGCCCCATCAGCAATCATTGGTGGGGTCTACTGTGTAACCATTGGCTGTCCCTTCACAGGGCGCCATATTTAAAGAGCTGTTCATTCACACTACACAATTGCAATGGCGTCATATATTAGCCAGCCTTCTTGCGTAGGCTGGCCAATCATGACGCTATTGCGTTGTCCAATCAGTGTATTAGCGTCAAGGAATACACAACTCTGTCACGCCTATGTACTTGCGGCGCGAAAGATGTACGCCCATATTCCTTTTTGGTAGCGGCATGTGATGCAGCGAAGGTATTCAACAGGAAGTTATCCGCAGGGTCTGTCGGAACTTCCGGGGAACAAAGATACCTTCAGTTGACAACGCAATGGCGGTGTGTATATGCGGCATCAGCGATCAGTATCCACCGTTAAAAAAGTGCGCGTGCGGTGGAAACCTGTTGCTAGGCACAATGGCGGCGTGTAAAGGTACCTTAAGGCAGCGCATGTCCCTCCAACTGAGTTGTCATGGAGTACGGTAATAGATTTTAATGTAAGACATTGCTCCACACAACCGGTATGTTCCAAAAATTAAGTTCCTTATTCCACCATCTTAAAGTGCATCATTTCGGTCCACCATTTTGGACCTTTGTCAAGCATTGTCATGCATTCGGTCTACCATTTTGGACCTTTATCAAGGATTGTCAAGTATCTGGTCCACCATTTTGGACCTTTGACAAGGATTGATTGACAAAGGTCCAAATGGTGGACCGAAACACTGCATTTTAAGATGATGGAATAAAGAACTTTGTTTTTGGAACATGCCAATTGTGTGTAGCAATGTCTTACATTGGAATGTATAACAGTACTCCAGGATGATGGTATTGTCTCTAGCTCTCAAGTATCAGCACAGGTTCATGCTTCATTGTTGAACTGATATTTATTTCTTCAGCTCCTGGTGCATCTCCTTCTCTTGACACATACTGATTCTAAGTGATAGTTGATTCCCTCCTTTTTATTGTTATCTGTGGGTGCCCTGCACTCTCTATACTTTTCTTTCTCTACAGTCTACAGACTATGTAATCTCCCTCTTTTCTTTGCACTCTTCCTTCTTTGTTCTTTCTTTCTTCCCCACCTACAGACTGTGTAATCTGTCCTTCTAAAAGCTCAGATGGTTTCTCCCTCTCACACTCGGACTTGTAGTGTATGAGCAATTTCTACTACCCGCTGTTGTGTTATCTTTTAGATGACTGTGTACCCATCGTGTTTTACAGTATAGAGATGACTTAGAACGCATTGGCAACTTTTGTACTGAAGAGATTTTTTTTAGACATCTTCAGTCCATTCGTCAGTATTTTTTCCACCATTTTTACAACAGGTTTGTTTATTTTCCCTTTTTCTTTTATTATATAAAGCAGTGAGTAGTTTCTAAGCAGAAGCTTCCTGAAGAAAGTCAGGTCATTTATTTTAACCACTTTTCGACACCTGAAATGATTAAAGTGTAACCGGCATTTACATTTTTATTTAATAATAATGTAAAGTAAGTGATTATAATAAACTTTATAAGTGAAATTGGGAAGAAAACCTTTCAAAAACCTTCCAGAAGATGTCCCCACTAGGCTGTTTCTAAACCTGACGTATGCTGGTTGTCAAGAAGATCTGTCTTAAGCTCCACACACTTAGTACGGCCATATAAGGAGGGGATAGGGCCTACACAGTGTGCCTGTTCCTGTGTAGTGTAGCTATAGTTGATCTGTGTATTGTCAAGAAGCTCGTCAAACTGTCAGCACACATCTCCTGTGATCTTATTTGACTCCTGTGCATTCACACCGGCTCTGTTCCTTATTATCAGCTGGTGGCCTTCACACAACTCCTCAGCTGATTGCACAGAGCAGAGCAATGCAAATGGAGATGAGTCAGATAAGATCACAGGAGCTCTGTGCTGACAGCCTGAGCTCAGCACTATCCCTGCCTGAGGTAACCTGAGACTGTGATCAGCTGTAGGTTGAATGCTGTGTAGCCTCCCCCCTTATATGGCCATATTCAGCGTGTGGATCTGAAGACGGATTTCCCTGACAACCAGCATATATCAGGTTTAGAAACAGCCTAGTGGGGACATCTTCTGGATGCTTTTGACAGGTTTTCTTCCAGATTTCACTTATGAAGTATATTTGAAAGCTTATTATTATCTATGCTTTACATTATTATTAAATACAAATTTACACTTTAAAAATCAGCCAGAAGACTGAGCATATGCATAACTTGTGTTTACATTGCATTGCATACATTTATTACTTTTATCTTTTATTATGTGCTTTTAAAGGCAGGATTTGAAACAAACCTGCCTGAAAAAGACGTAAGACAGCAGAGTGAGTAATTCCTGTTAGTAGCAGACTACAAAGCGGCAGATTAGTAGGACTAAGACTAAAACTATTTCAAATGTTGGTTAATTTTACATTTCGAAAGTAGACAATAAAAATAAAAATAAGTGCAAAGATGTCGGTAGCCTTTAAGTCTATCATTTAAAAGTTTTTAGCAATTAAATTGTCAGCATTTTCTTCCTCAACCCTTCATGAAAGCAAAAAATGTTACAATGGTGGGATACATGTTTACATTAGGCTTCAGTTATATTAGCTACAGATTCCTTTAAAAACATGAAAAATCTAAGGTATAGAATGTAATATTATAGCTACATTTTGGAGTCTAAGGGGAAAGCTTTTTTCCTTGTTGAGATTGACACACCATCTGACAATGTAGTGGTGAGGAAGGAGACTTATAATGGAATGCTCCTCTGGGAAATATGAAAATTGTCTCTTCAGAAAGGAAGTACAAAAACTCTAGTTACCCCTATTGGAAGTAGCAACCCTACATTTTTTACTTTTAGGATTCATACATCCAATAGGTGGCACTGGAGTTTGTCTACTTCCTCCTCGAAGAGACAATATCCATATTTCCCAAAGGAGCATTGTGGCTATAAGTCTCCTTACGACTTAGATGTCGGATGGTGTGTCAATCTCCACAAGGAGAAAAGCTTTTCCATTAGACCCTGTCTTAGCCCCTCATATAGATAGAGCAGATCCCATACACTGCACTGATGAGAGGCATTTACCCTGAAGCACAGCATCTGCAAATTGAGGTTCTGATCTGGCATGAATCTTATGGCAAAAGGGTCAATTCTGACTTTTAGGATTGCTACTTCCAATAGGTGGCAGTGGAGTTTGTCTACTTCTTGAAGAGAGAATTTGCAGCTAAATCTTGGAAACACAAAAATACCCTTACAATTAAAAACATCATTGAAATAACAGCAACACATAACATTTATGGGCATCACTATGCTCTTAAAAATGTTAATACTTTAAAACATGAAAAAAATTGTTCTCCTTGGAATAAGACATTTGTGACTTCTTTAACCTAAATTTACAGTCTCTCCCATTCTTTAGTTGCTAATTTTGCCCTTTAAGCAGTTGATATTCTATTATGCATTTTATAGTCACTCAATCCTGTAAAATCATTATTGCAGCCTATATTTCCTTGCTATAATCCTTTTCACACCCTGAAGACAGCTATTGCATTAGTCCAGCTCTACTACTTTCACAGCTGACTAGTCCAGTGTGTGTGTATATGTTGTTTAAATAACCACACCCATTCAGGCTGGTGTTCTGTCCCTCCCCTCTGATGCTCTGGAGGGTGGAGGTGTTTTGTCCTGCACTGTGTGGTGTCTGTAAGAGATTTCTATGTGAATACTTGAACTTTGGTTTTCCTACATACACTTAATGTGTTCATCTGCTGAGCAAATGATCAAATCTTCATATAAACAAAGAAATATCTCAGAGCACACACTACACACATGCCTCAGATACACACAATGACATGAAGAGGTCAGAGCTGCAGCTAAGAGCATACACCTCCTCCCCTTCTTTTTCCTATGTCTGCAACAAGTCACACAGCATAACAGATCACAGGAGGACAGGCAGTGTAATTATACATGAATATTCACTCCTTGGGGAGTGGGTAGCAAAGAACTCACTGTGATTGACAGATGGAATTAATCTTTTTTATTTTGCAGTTTACAGAGGATAGAAGGGAAACATAAATAGTAGAAATACATGAATACAGAGAGCTTAGAGAAAGGAACTAAAAAATGATATCAGTTACATATGGATTTTTGACCTTAAAGATTCCCTTTAAAGGGGTTGTTCCAGTCAATACTGATAATTCTACAGTCCCTCTATGTGGCTGCAGACTTATCAATCTTCCCAGTGCACGCACGAGGCACTGAAAGGATTCGCCAGTTTTCTAAGCCAAGAACGGACCGCAATTACGTGGTACGCAAGTTCTCCCAGCAAGAACCCGACTAGTGGGAGCGGCCTCATTCACTACAAGTGTATGGGTCACTGCGTCCAACTAGTAGGCGCGGCCGTCCAGTGGACACAGCCTGCTCTATGCACTTGTATTGCGTGAGACCGCTCCCACTAGTCAGGTTCTGGCTGAATGGCGAGGAACATGTATGCCAGAAAAAATATATGGTCTGTTCCCGGCACAGTAAGTGCAAATGCTCCCAGTGCATGTGGTGGGAAGATTGAGGTCTGCAGTTTTAGACTGGACAACCCCTTTACGAGTCAGGATCATTTAGTTTGTAAATTTGTTTGTTAAACCCAATAAATAGCATGGTTGATCAGATGTGGAATGTCTTGGGCGATGATGCCCATGATTCCAATCGGAAGGGGAGTTTAAAAAGATATATTTAATAATGTAAAGTTAAAGCAAACCATATTGTATTCTTCAATGGTAACAGCAGTGTCACCAAAATACATGGTGTATAAAGTAATGACCGGTGTATAGCCGCCTGAGGTTTTATCATAACTTTAAAATGTGACTACGGTATTTAAAAAAGTAAATAAGTGAGTGATAATACCCTCTCCCCCTGACACCGATCAGGCTAAACAATACGTCTCCGGTGGGAGTTGTTATTCACTTCTTTAAATTTAGTAATGAAAATTGGAGGAGAAATTAGATATGTTCCTCGAGGAAAGCCTTATGTGCACTATTACGTTAGGTTTTTTGTGTTATGGATTTCTTAGAAGAAGTAAATAATTCATGAACAGGGTACGAATGGAAGGTGATAGAAATCTTTCATGTCCAGCCTAATGGTGTAAACCCCCCGTTTCATTCTCTCTGCCCAGTGGCTGTGCTCATTTTGTTCCAGCGCGCCGACATGATAAACATTGTAGAAGGTAGGTTAGTTCCGTGCAGAAGCAAATGAGCAGGCTTCAGTTAAATACATGGCTCAGCGGTTTCATCTGCTAATTACTAATGCTTTAAATTTATTTTTCCAATTAACATCTGAAGAAAAGCTAAGCAAGCTGGTCCTAATGCATAATACATATTTCTTTATATATCGAATGTTATCAGCAGAGTAATGTCTTTTTAGATACATAGAACCAATGCCGAAAACACAATTTCCTTGCTCCGTATTAAATCTTATTGTAGCCTTTGGCACCGATTCTTTATGGTAGAGAAGTAAATGCAAACTGGAAAAGTTAGCTTAGAACATCAGCGATCCAGCGCTAGTGAATATAGCGTATGCGTAAAATGACATGTCTGCAGGATCTGGATTGAGATTTTACAGCCCGAGTGGTAACGTGATTACATAGTGTAGACCTCCACTTCAAGCAAGGTGAAATGGCAGCTGGAAAGAGAGAATTGTATGTCAAGTACACTTCATGATGACCTTGCAGCCATGAATTATTAAATATTTCCACTTTGAAGACATCTACATTTCACAAGCAGAGAAGGTTACTGTTCTGCTACAGTGTGACTGACAATGTCAAACGAGTGGTCCGGTAGACACTGACTTCAAATATCGACTGTCAATCTGACAATGTCTACCGACAAGTTTTGTTTTCTTTAAAGGGGCATTCCCAACTCAAGATCCTATCCCGAAATGTAGTAGGTGCAATAATAGTAATATTAATAATTCATAAATAAACAAATTGGCGTTACCAACAACCACACAGATTCAGAGGGACATGCCGTCAGGTTGGATCCTTTGATGTGCCATGCTCTGAAGAACCAACTGATAATCTAAGGCGGGTGGAAGAGAGAAAGTCTTCAGTGGGACACGTCGGTAAAAATGTCTTCTTTATTAAACTTTCATCAAAATCACCAATGGCATCAATGCAATAATTAGGGGGAGATCTGTGGACCTGTTGAAGCATTGTCATGCGAAATGGCCACAGTCCCGTTGGTATCCCCTCACTCGCTCTCCCCCTAATTTTTGCACTAACCTTATCTGCTTTTTAATGAAACTTTAACAAAGACGAGGTTTTGACCGACGAGTGCCGCTGAAGTCTTTCTGTTTTCGGATATACTACATTTCTAATCGGAGGCATTTGCTATATTATTATTATTACACCCAGTACACATTGGGATAAGATCTTGGGGATGGACATACCCTTTTAAATTCTTCTGTATTTTTTTTATACATTTACGCCTCATTCACACAGAGCGTTTTTGCTCCATTTTTGTTGATCAGTTTTTGGTGCAGTTATTGCCCCAGCGAGGTCTTCCCTCTGGATATGGCAGGACCTGTGAGTAGTACGAGTATTTAAAGGAGATTTTCCAATGGACAAAGTACACTACTAAGTTTCACTTTGGATATGTAAAATAATGGTTTCCATTACTGAGATAATCTAATAAACATGTCCATCCTATGTACTGTGTAATGGCTGTGTGTGACTGTGGTCATGACACAAACCCTTCAATGGTTGGCTGAGGAATTTTCTGCCATACTGAATGCATGTGGGCTCAGAACTCTATTAGGTCTACTAGTGGAAGCTCCCTTTTAAATTTCCAACAAATGATGGCCCAGATGAGTGAGATGGGAGACAAGTCTGGAGATGCTGCAGGCCACAGTAGCACAATTAGGCTGGGGTCACATTTAAAACATGAATTGCATTCACCGCATCCGGATCCGGATGCGGTGAACGCAATACCGGTCACACACATTTTTTTACAAAAATGTGTGCAGAATACCACACTGCAGTAACCGGATGGCTCAGGATGTGTAATCCTGAGCCATCCGGCAACTGCATAGTTTGCTGATCCCGGCTATTGCCGGCATTAGCAAACTGTTCTTTGTCTTGTAAAAATGGTAATTTAATAAATAAAAGAATGGTTGAGGTCTCTAGGGGGGGCTTAGTCCCCCCTAGAGACCGGACACCCACTCAGGTGGACTACACCTACAATGCCCCATGCCACGGGCTCCTCCGAGCTTCGTGCATGTTCCCCTACCTCCCCCCCGTATCTGTATAGAGGGGTGCCTGCACCCCTCTGTTAGAAGTATCCCTAAATGTGGCATAAACACAGTGATTACAGCACAAATAATAGTTGTATAGTTACGTGCATCTTCATGAATTCGCAATATCTCTCCATGGGCGGGGCTGTGTGCTTCTGCCTTCGCCCACAAAATCATGATGCCCGCCCCCTCTGGCCTTCACCCTGTGTTTTCAGGGCGGCCGCGTCATGAAAGGGGTGGGGCTATTGGTATGACGTGACATTAGCCCCGCCCCTTTCATGACGCGGCCGCCCTGAAAACACAGGGTGAAGGCCAGGGGGCGGGCATCATGATTTTGTGGGCGGAGGCAGAAGCACACAGCCCCGCCCATGGAGAGATATTGCGAGTTCATGAAGATGCACGTAACTATACAACTATTATTTGTACTGTAATCACTGTGTTTATGCCACATTTAGGGATACTTCTAACAGAGGGGTGCAGGCACCCCTCTATACAGATACGGGGGGGGAGGTAGGGGAACATGCACGGAGCTCGGAGGAGCCCGTGGCATGGGGGCATTGTAGGTGTAGCCCACCTGAGTGGGTGTCTGGTCTCTAGGGGGGACTACGCCCCCCCTAGAGACCTCAACCATTCTTTTAT
The DNA here is from genome assembly GCA_033576535.1 of Allobates femoralis. NCBI lineage: Eukaryota > Metazoa > Chordata > Amphibia > Anura > Aromobatidae > Allobates > Allobates femoralis. Next base: position 144,452,096 of record JARQOC010000008.1, on the reverse strand, counting down.
TTATTAAATTACCATTTTTACAAGACAAAGAACAGTTTACTAATGCCAGTAATAGCCGGAATCAGCAAACTATGCAGTTGCCGGATGGCTCAGGATTACACATCCTGAGCCATCCGGTTACTGCACAGCGGATCATAGAACCGCTCTGAAAACTGCAGTCTGCATGATTTTTAACGCAGGCTGCAGTGCCGGAGACGGACACCGGATGGCTTGTGAAGCCATCCGGTGTTTAGCATTGGCTCGTATGAGGAGCGTTTCCTGGTCCGGTTTTGAGCTTTTTGAAAGCTCAAAACCGGATCAGGATTCTAAAAATAAAACGTAGATGTGACCCTAGCCTTAGGCAATGCAGGTTGGAGTATTGTAAAATGGCTCATGGTTTACTTTGGTGAAATTGCTGCACCACTGCTTCCACAAGAAAACTAATGTCTGGACTATCAGTATACTTGGAATAAAAATTAGACTAGTCTGGTTACCATATATTATGCAAACCCACAATATAATCATGGAAGTAGGATGAGTGTGACATTCACTCTTGAAGGCCTTTTCATGGCATTGCCCACATGGCTTTCACCGCATCCACGAAAAATTGGTTCTCATCACTGACGAAGGTAGACTTCCATTTCAGTACTCTTTGCTCCATTACAGCCTTTGGTCTTCATCTGGAGACTGCATAGACAACTCCATGAAGGATTCTTCAAGAGGAAACATCACACATGTTCCATTTCAAAGATTATGATGTAGGGGGACATATTTATCTAGAAACTTCAAGTCTTCATTCCAGGTGTAGTAACAGCTCAACATTACATTAATTTGGTGGTTCAAAATTATTATTCAACACCACAACACGAGGCCGCATAGTGATTGTACAATAGAGAGCGTTGCCTATACATGCTGTCATGGTCTATAGTGGCTCCTGACCATCAAGCACATCTGGGATATTTGATTAACAATTTGTTTAAAAAGAGTGATAGGTGAAATGTAAAAAAATGATAAAATGTTTAAAACAAAACTGCATAGAAATATAAAATAACATCAAGCATTAGAAAATGCTTTACTCTCGGTATTTAACACTTTCACACAATGCAACATCCTTGCTAGCTGTTGCCTCAATTTACTTTACCTAAATAGCGACCTTGTTTTTCATAGATAAGCATAGTTTTGCTAAGGGGAAGGGAATTAAAAGCAAAAAAATCACCCTACCCAAAAGAAATAAATATATAAATATATATACATACACATATATATAAATATATAAATATTTTTTGTTGTTTCGTTTGCTTTTTCCTTTCGGTAGGGTGATTTTTTGCTTTTATATATATATATAGTGTGTGTGTGTGTGTGTGTATAAAATGAAGAAACAGCACCAATATAATGAGAAAAATGGACCTTTCTTGGCAATGGCATGGCGACGTTTCAGATATCTTGACCTTTCTGAAGCCTAAAGTATCTGACAAGACGCCACGCCATTGGCAATAAAGATCCACTTTTTTCAATATTTTTTGGTGCTGATTTTTCATTTTTTTACATTATCCAATTTGACACTTTAACATGTGTAGAAGAAACTTTGCACTATCTTGGTAATATTTTTGGTGTTGTTACTATTTTTGTTTTCTATATTTAAATAAATAAATATATATATATATATATATATATATATATTGAAAAAGTTTAAAAAACAGCACAAAAATATTCAAAACAGTGGACCTTTATTGCCTGTGCCGTGGCGACATTTCAGAAAGTATGTCCTTTCTCAAGCAGTGATTGTGTTCAAATGACAAGGTTTTATAGGGTGCTCACATACATCTCGTCAATAAAACAATTGTGCAACAATACATATAAAAATGACAAAAGTTATAACCTCATATCATACAAAGTGAATTCAGTGCATAATAAAGTGCATTTCTTAGTGCTTATGTGGATATTCCTGAACAAGACAAGAACTACAACTGGTGTATATACTTTATATGTGTTAATTACTATATTACAGCACTCATTTTTCAGGTGTACGTCTTTAGATAAAAGAATTATAAACTCACATTAACAAACACCGCTGTAATACATCCCACTCTCGGCGTTTCTGTTTTTTCACTGTGCATGTCCGTAACAGGAAGTGATGCAATTCCCATAATTCTTTGCTTCGCGCATGCACATTTACCTTTTGAGGCCGACGGCGCCATATTAGTTATGGTCCGTCTCAATGCGCATATTCCCACCACATTTCTGGTTGCCATCATTCCTATTAGCCGTAGATGCACAGTAGCGACTTACAATCATAGTGGTAGCGGTACCAATGCTAATCTAATGGTTACATTACTGTGTTCTACTGATAAGGTAAAAAATGTTTGTACCATGTTAGCCAGTAGATAGAAAAATATTGGAATCTGAGAATCCTCAGTGGTTTTATAACTTTTAATGGCGAACTGAAAAGATGGAAAGCATAGCAAGCTTTCGGGACACTGTGGTCCCTTCGTCAGGCTGATAATGACACAAATTCTGAAGACACATACATATATACATAAGCAGGGTTAGATGCTGTAGTAAATACGACAGGTGACATAAAGCAGAGTCAGGCTAGAAAGGGGGAGAGTTGCTGGAAAGTAAAGTCAAAATTCTAAGATAAGAGGAACCAATTGTATTATTGTTCTATGATTAGTGGCCTGTGGAGATCAGAAGATTCCTCAGTGAGTTGTAGAAAGCCAAAAATCGAAGCGAGACAGTTCACTTAAGAAGTGTCAAAAGTTCAATGTCCTCTAACTTGAGTATGTTGGAGATGTGATATCACTAAATGTCCTTCATTTTATATAAAAATGCATGAATCTGTGATCTCCCCAAATGCCCTTTCATTTTATATAAAAATACATGAATCCATGTGAGACATATAATCCTGTTTTGAATGTGTCAAAGGTTGTTATCAATTTGTATTCCCAAATTCTTCTCTCTTTCTGAGATTTGAAGTTACTTTTTAAAATGAGCACACCAATATCGGTTTCACAGTGGTCAGGGCTGCAAAAATGCTTTGCTACAGGTATAGCCATACGCTTTTCTTTTATTGTGTTGCGATGAGAATTCATTCTTGTTCTGAATTTTTGTCAGGTCTCCGCTACGTACATACCACCTGTTGGACATTTGGCACATACAATTAAATACACCACATTGCTTGTGATGCAACTGAAGTTACCTGGGATCTTGTAGTCCTGATCTCTCCCAGGAATCTTTATCTTGTCATTGTCGTTGTCATTATAGATGGACAGGTTTTGACACTGTATCCGGGACCAAGTGTCTTACAGTCCGCGCCGCTGCTCCAATAAAGTATCAAAAACACCGGAATGTTTTGAACCAAGTAATCCTTTGCTTTATTTTCCGACGCGTTTCGGAGCTAATACCCAGCTCCTTCCTCAGGGAATGACATGAACATACTGTGTACAAACTCTTATAAACCTAAAAAAGCGCCAAAATTTCAAAGACTGTCCACTTGAAAATACGTCACATTATGGGGAGGATACACATTGTGACATCACATTGTTTACAAATATTTTGTAGTAAGAACTGTGAAACTGCAAGGACAACAAAGATTGTAGTATACCATCAGGATACATTGCAATGTATCCTGATGGTATACTACAATCTTTGTTGTCCTTGCAGTTTGAGCACAGTATGTTCATGTCATTCCCTGAGGAAGGAGCTGGGTATTAGCTCCGAAACGCGTCGGAAAATAAAGCAAAGGATTACTTGGTTCAAAACATTCCAGTGTTTTTGATACTTTATTGGAGCAGAGGCACGGGCTGAAAGACACTTGGTCCCGGATAGAGTTTCACTCCCACGCTGTGGAAGTGCGGTCCCTGCTGCAGCTGCTGTGTTTGAGCGATCAACTGGTTGTGGGCTACACAACCGAACCAGGTGAGCAGTTCTATTGACTGTATGAGATTTATGTCTTAATTAGGATAAGACCCTATGCGCATTCTCGTTTTTTAGGTTTTGCACCTGTTCCGGTTGCAGGGAAAGGTTCCTGTGGCTGTTGGAGAGGACAGGGAGCATCTGACAATTATGATTTTTTATATTTGGAGTTTGTCTAAAACACAAAAGTGGAGGATCCAGAAATATTGATTTTAGTCGGGCATCTTTTTGTAGGAGTGGTTGCAGTTTCCGTGCGGCTCCTCCTAGCACCTCCAGACTTGGATTGTAGGTGACTACGAGAGGAACTCTGTTGTCTTCTTCTCTAGTTTTGTAATGTAGGAGATGATTCCTTGATATTCTGGTGGCTCTTGTAATCTGGTTCTCGATTGTTCTTGGATGGTAGCCCTGGTTCAAAAAAGTCTTTCTGAGGTCCTCAAGGTGATTGTCTTTATCTGTAGGGTTGGAACATATCCAATTGTATCTGATGGCCTGGCTATACACAATAGAGTTTTTTATGTGTTTTGGATGAAAACTGTCCCATCGGAGATATGTTGGACGGTCAATTGCCTTCCGGTACAAGGATGTCTCTATTTCTTTGTTTTGTAGCTTAATGATGGTGTCCAGAAAGCTGATTTCAGTGCAGGAGTAGTTGAGTGTTAAGTTGATGGTGGGATGAAACTGATTAAAGTGTTCATGGAACGTCTTCAGCTGTTGCTCAGACTCTGTCCAGATGATTAAAATGTCATCGATATAACAGTAGTAGGCCAGAGGCCTGATAGGACAAGAGGATAAAAAGTCACCTTCAAGCTTGGCCATGAAAATATTTACATCTTGTGATGGCATTTTGCTTCCCATTGCTGTGCCAGTCTCCTGTAAATATATGTTGTTGTGAAATGTAAAGTAGTAGGATGAATTTTGTAAGCTTCACCACAGAATCAGTATCAATCCCTGTGTTTTCCAAGAAGGTTTTGCAGGTATTTAATCCATCCTGGTGTGGGATATTGCTGTACAGAGATTCCACATCCAGGTTGGCGAGGATGGTTCCTTCTGGTAGAGGACCCATTGCTGATAGTTTATTTAATAGGTCAATTGTGTCCTGAATGTAGCTGGGTGTCTCTTTTACCAGGGGTTTGAGAACACCCTATACCCACCCAGAAATGTGTTCAATGAGGGTGCCCACACATGAAATGATTGGTCTTCCTGGATTTCCTGGTTTGTGAATTTTGGGAAGCATGTAGAATGTGCCTGTTCTTGGACTTTCTGGTATTAGGTTATCAGTTCTTAGGGATATGTCAGGTAGACAAGAAACCAGCCTGTTTAATTCCTTCTTGTTAGTCCTGTGTGGGGTCAGACTTCAATTTCTTGTAGTAGCGTGTGTCCGTCAGTTGTCTGTTTGCTTCTTTCAGGTAGTCAGATTTGTTCATCATGACTATTGCACCACCCTTGTCTGCAGGTTTATTGATGGTTTCTTTGTTGGTTTTCAAAGACTGTATGAGTCTTCTCTCCTGGGCATTGACGTTGGATGGTGGACTCTTGTGTGTATCTAAGAAGTGGATTTTACCAAATGTTTGAAAGTGTCTATATATTTTTCCAAATGGGAGTTACAATTAGATTCAGGTGTCCAGTCTGACCTTTTCTTGGTTGCCAGGATCCTTCTTTCTTTTGCCCAGTTGGGTTCGGAGTCGTCTTTGTCGCTGTAAAATTCCCTTAGGCGTACTCTCTTGAAGTAATCCTCCATGTCACTGCGCAGTTTAATTTTATCCAGAGCTTTAGTAGGACAAAATGAGAGTCCCCTAGAAAGCACAGCAAGTTTCACTTTATTGGGTTTGTAATCCAAAAGATTGATGACAAAATTAGATGTTTTTTGACAGGAGTAGTTGTTCAAGTTGTCAGTATTTGTCTTTGTTTTGTTTGTATTGAGTCCTGAATTGATGCACAGTCTATGTAATTTCTTTTCCTTGTTATTAGAGATGGGCGAGTCCTAAAAGACTCGGAATCGCAAGACTCCAACGAGTCCGAGTCAAGGACTCGGGACTCGTTGCGAGTCCAGCGAGTCCAATGTTAATGAATAGGGAACCGAGTAATAGCGAATAATGACATTTACAACTCGCTGATGTGTCTCTGAAAGTGTGCGAGTCCAAACTCGCTGGTTTTTCTCTTATTTGGAGGCTTGGAGCCGATGATGATGCACACTACACTCCCTAAAAAAATTGGTTTTAAGTGCGCACAGCCACCCAGATGTGGTTTGGTGTTGCTGTATCCGTCACTTGCTGGCGGGGTAAGTGTGCGCGCTCACACTTGGCAGTGAAGCCGCACACTACACTCCCTAAAAAAATTGGTTTTAAGTGCGCACAGCCACCGAGATGTGGTTTGGTGTTGCTGTATGCGTCACTTGCTGGCGGGATAAGTGTGCGCACTCACACTTGGCAGTGAAGCCGCACACTACACTCCCTAAGGTGGTGTACGTGCTAGCAGCAACGCACTGGTCTGCCACAGAAAAAATAACGCTCTATGGCTTATTAGGAACAAAAATCGATCTGGTGTAAAAACAAAAAGGAAACAGCACCTCAGCTAAGCCTTTGACTGCAGCTGTTAGCAAAGCTGAGTGAGTAAGCTAAGCTATGAGGTCCGTCCTGTGTGCACTCTAAGGCTTCTCCTTCCTTCCCTCCCTGCCTGCCTGCCTGCCTACACAGCACTACTCTGTCCTCCTCCTAGCTCTCAGAAGAGCTTTTTGGGTTAATATAAGGAATCTTCCCTACACTGACAATCCCTGATCTGCTCCAGCATATATCTCTCTCTCCCTATACTAGGTCAGATCGTCTCAGGAATGTGGCCAAAATGGCGGGGACAAGCCTTATATACTGCCTTGCCTGTCATACATTACATAGGCATCACGATGGACAGCAGCCAATCATAGTCCTGACACAACCAACTTTGCTATGCCATTACTGACTATGATTGGCTATCTTCACAAGTTTTCTGACCTAACACGCACGCTGTGCTGACTCGGAACATAACAGATTCTGTATTCGAGAGTCCGACTCCCGAATACAGTATACAGGACTCGGAATCGTAGACTCGTAGGACTCGGAATCATAGACTCGCTCAGACTCGCTGCTGACAGCGGGTATCTGTGAAGAGTCAAGCTTATTGACATTGAATTCCATTGGACTCGTCACTGTGCGAGTCCAAGCTGGGAGATTCGCCGAGTAACGAGTCCTGCGAGTACCTTCAGAATCGCCGAGTCCCGAGTCCTAGCGAGTAGACTCGCCCATCCCTACTTGTTATGAATCAAATGAGTTTGTAATTTATGGCAATATTGTTGTAATTTCTGTTCCAAGGCTTCTGTGAGTGTGTTCCTCAGTGTTTCTAATTCCCCCTGGATGTTACTTTTGATGCTGTAGAAGACATGCAAAAGGTGGTTCCTCATTCTCTCAGAGGTCCTGTGACAAAGGTTTCATGCATAATGAGTATTATAGGTTTACAGAAGTGGATTTGTAATCCAGAGTCCTTTGGGAATCAGATTCTCCTTCTTGCATTTGGATAGGAAAAATATGTCACTGTCCTATTGTGCACATTTCTTCAAAAGTGTCTTTAAATCCATAAAGATTCGGTACATTCCGGTATCCTCCATTTTTGTAAGGTAAGAAACGTTTGTACCGTGTTAGTCAGTAGATAGAAATATATTGGAATCTGAGAATCCTCAGTGGTTGATACTTATTAATGCATACTGGAAAGATGATAGGCATAGCAATCTTTCGGGACACTATGGCCCCTTCGTCAGGCAGATAATGACACAAATTCTGAAGACACATACATATATACATAAGCAGGGTTAGATGCTGTAGTAAATACGACAGGTGACGTAAAGCAGAGTCAGGCTAGGGATGGGGAGAGGAGCGAGGAAAGTAAAGTCAAAATTCTAAGATAAGAGGAACAGATTGTATTATTGTTTGGGGATATAACATCTCCAACAGACTCGAGTTAGAGGACAATGAACTTTTGACAGTTCTTATGTGAACTGTCTCACTTTGATTTTTTGCTTTCTACAACTCACTAAGGAATCTTCTGGTCTCCACAGGCTCCGAATCATAGAACAATAATACAATCGGTTCCTCTTATCTTAGAATTTTGACTTTACTTTCCCAGCTTCTCTCTCCCTCCCTAGCCTGATTCTGCTTTATGTCACATGTCATATTTACTACAGCATCTAACCCTGCTTATGTATACGAGTATAAAAGGTTTCTATTAAAAGATGTCCCTTAAAATTGTGTTGTGGAAGACTAATGTCCTTAATGTTGTATTTTTTCCTCCCTTTGGTAAAATAATTTGAAGCTGCATTAGAATGGTATACTATATAGCCTTTGATATGGGCTGATTAATTACCTGTGGGAAGACCTTTATATAATATTCTTTATGAAATATTCCCAGTAGAACACAAAAATATTGGAATCTGAGAGTCCTCAGTGGTTGATACCTTTTAATGGCTAACTGGAAAGATGGTAAGCATAGCAAGCTTTCGGGACACTATAGCCCCTTCGTCAGGCTGATAATGACACAAATTCTGAAGACACATGCAAGGAGGTTGTTTCTCAGGACGTTACGGTACATGGCTCCATCTATTGTCCCATTAATGCAGTGAAATAGTCCTGTGCCCTTAGCAGAGAAACACCCCCAAAACATATTTACACCACCATGCTTGACTGTGGGGATGGTGTCCTTTGGGTCATAGGCAGCATTTCTCTTCCTCCAAACACAGCAAGTTGAGTTAATACCAAAGAGCTCAATTGTTTTCTCATCTAACCACATCACTCTTAGGGTACCTTTACACGCCGCAACTTTTGGCAGCGATAGGAGGCAATCTAAACTGCGCATGCACATTTTTCATGGTTGCCTCAGATCGCCGAAGGTGCTTTTACACACCGCAATTTCGCCCTCAACCTAAGGCGATGTGTCGCCCCGGAAGTTGCCACACTAACAGCGGAACCAATCCGGTGGAGTTCCCTCGCCGCTTCGCACGCCGCAATCCCCAAAGGAATGGGGGCGTACATGGTTAGCGCCGCAAGAACTTAGGCGTGACAGACTGGTGTATTCCGCACCCCAAACACGCTGATTAGACAACACAATAGCGTTATGATTGGCCAGCCTGCGCAGGAAGGCTGGCTAATACATGACGCCATTGCCATTGTGTGGTGGTGAATGGTCAGCTGTTCAAATATGGTGCCCTGTGAAGGGACAGCCAATGGAAACACAGTAGCCACCAAAAATCATTGCTGACGGGGCGCGGTCTCCAGCACGCTGTGGCACGCCTACGGGAAATCAGTAGGCGACGCAGATTCCATCCCTATCACTCCTTCACATGCCAAAAGCCGGGAATGTCGCCTTCATGATTGCATCTGATTTTGGAGCAGTGCTGTGAAATCGGAACCAGGCTCAACCTTTATTATCGCCGCCAAATTCCCCAATTACATGCCGCAATTTCAAGGCAATTTCACGACGATGGTGACGGGGCTACTGATTGCCGGTCAGATTTTTACAGCGTGTAAAGGTACCCTAACCTTTTGACGATATTCTAATTCATTGAAATTCACTAGTAATTTAGAAAATGTGATTTTCTGGATTTTATTTTTGATATTCTATCTCTCTCTGGTAAAATTAACCTACCCTTAAAATTATGGACTGTTCATGTCTTTGTCAGTGGGCAAACTAGTAAAATCAGCAAGGGATCAAATACTTATTTCCTTCACTGTGTATATATATATATATATATATATATATATATACAGAATTTACTTTTTGTATACATGCTATAATCATCCAGTTTGGCATTGACACCATAAAAGTATACTCGGTCTGTTGTAGTATTTTTAGGCAGTTTTCTTACCTTCTGGTATTTCTTTTTATGTTGACGTTTTTTTGGTCAGGGGAAATTAACGTGCTTGTACCCACAATTTGCAACCAAATATTTGATTTGAAAGATTTCAATGTACAAATCTGGTTTAGCACATCTGCTTCAATTGTCAGATTGGAGACACCCGAATTCCAGATTAATATCACTAAGGCTAGGGTCACACATAAGCCCTTGGTCCGTTTTTGGCTTCATTTTTGTCATTTTTTTTTTCTAAGTCCAAAAACTGACAGAAAAACGCATTGGATGTAATAAATACCCTGTCCATTTTTTTCTGGACCTCAAAACATTGCTCTGTCCGTTTTTTAGCCAAAAACGCTGCTAGCAACGTTTTTGGCATCAGTTAAAAAACGCATGCGTTTTTTTAACATGGGGCCCTATGGGAAACGCATGCGTTAACGCATGGCACATATAGGCACTTGCGTTAACGCATATGCGTTTTTAATGAAAAAAAATGAAAAAATGACTAAGTCCAAAAATGTTCAGAGGTGCAGGAGGCTCAAAAAGCACCCAAAAAAAAAACGGATTGGTCATAGAAATCACTTTAAAAAACGGACTTCTATGTGTGACCCCAGCCTAAGGCTAGGGTCAGACTTGGTTTTGGACCCACGTTTCTAGACAGCGCTAATACCGGACAGCGTTATCGGCAAGTGCTGCCGGGAAACTGGGCCCCATAGAAACCCATTGTGTACCTTAGTTGCAGCCACACAAAGAGCTGCAGGAGGTGCGCTTTAGCTGTGCGCACAGGAAACACTGCCTGCAGCGTTTTCCTGTGCACTGAGGAAAAGCAGCCGTCCTGCAGCTCTGTGTGTGGCTGCAACTAAGGTACACAATGGGTTTCTATGGGGTCCCATTTCCACGGTCACGGTTAATGTGACAGGTGTATTGGATAATTAAACAGTCTGTTAGGCTAGGCTCAGACTTGGTTTTGGACCCATGTTTCCAGCCAGCGCTAATACCGGACAGCGTTAACGGCAAGCGCTGCCTGGAAACATGGTCCAAAACCAAGTCTGACCCTAGCCTAACAGACTGTTTAATTATCCAATATGCCCGTCACATTAACTTGTATTTTTGGTTGCTTTTTGTATGACAGATTTACTTTTCCAGAGTTGCCAAAGTGTAGAAACAATGGTTTGAACACCAATTAAATGTGTGCTTGTGTCCTAAAATGTTTATCAAAAAAAATGTGGCACGAGCAACAGACGTGGTATAGTGATAGAAAAAAAATCCCATATCATAATGTGGATGCTGCTAGTAGCAGTAACATCATCACCAGAGCTGGTAGCAACTGTTTAGCAATAGTAAGTACTAAGCACAATTCACAGTTGTTCACCTTTGCCTTTGGCAAGTATATAAGTGAGAAGGAAGCAGAGGGTATAATTGAATATGTAATATCTATCACACCACTTATCTTAATCACAGCAGGGAGATGTTGTGTCTGGCACTTACATCATCAACCAGATCAGTGTTCAACTCAGTCTACCGCCACTGCCGACATAGCACAGTGTTTGTACAGAGTGGAATTTGTATTCCATCAATGACACGTGTGTCTGTTGTGCCCCATAGTCCTCTAACCTTTAGCACCCAACAACTTCTTCTAGTTGAAATAGCCAGGCTTTGTTCTCTGATTAGGCTCCTCCATTAAGGAGAAGGAAAAAGTAATTTTAACATCAAGCTGGGTTGCATAATCTGGAAGACGTGGTTGTATGGGCACTCGCAGTGATATTAAAGGAAATCTTGAGTTGAGAATCATGCAAGGAGCTCAGGTCATTTCCCTCAACAAGGCAAATCACGTATTGCACCTGTTCATAGCCACCTGATGTCTGTTGGGGACCATCAAATTCCATTTGGAGGAAGAGATGGAGCAACATGAAATGGATGTCATGGAATTGGCAGAGGCAGGGGACAAATCTTATAGTCTCAGTTAAAATCATTATGTCAAAGGAATATCAATGACATTAATATTTCTTACATCTATGAATGATTGAGAGACGTACCATCAATACTGGGGGCTAGGAGCATATTTAATATTTAATATATTTAAATAGATGACTTGCTTGAATAAATTATTAGGAGGTGGGGTGTAACTAGAAAGTTCATCGTGAATGAGATATTGAGAGAAGTCCAGTTTAGAGTCATTCACAGAACAATCTATGGGTTCACTCTCCCCCCGACTGCCCAGACCCCGGACAGAATACAACAATGCTCGAAATGCGATAATCCCAAAACGGACATGTTCCATGGGCTTTGGCTATGTAAAGACGTACAGAGGTTCTGGGAACAGTTACTAGCATTATCTTGGGACATATGTGGTAGGGACCTGACATTAGATCCACTTTCTTGGCTATTTCATTTTCCAACCTCGGGTGTATGGAAGGGGAAATCTTCCAGGATATTCACATTGTAGGAATGGTCTCCAAAATGGTTCTTTTGCGAACATGGCTGGGTAAATCAAACCCTAGTATCGATGATGTGATACAGGAATTGAAAAAGACCATGCAGATCGAGAAACTCGAGATGGAGAGAAATAAAGACCTACACGCCGAAATTTTTTTTACTGCATGGAAATCGTTTATCACTTCCATATTGACCCCAGACGAGGCGAACGGTGTTGCCATTTAAAAACTAGAACTGGTATCTTTTAGAGGATTTGCAAGGGACATTGGGTGGACTGAAGATCTAAGAATCTTCTTGGTGTGTCCCCTCCTTCTTTCCTTTTGGTGTTCCTATCTCCTTTCACCCCCTATACACTCTTTGCTTTCTTGCTAGTCATAGTTGAGAAGACTTAATTTTTTCATTTTCAAAAGCACACATCACTTTTGTCTCTTCAAATAAGGTGATAATTTTTGGACGGCATGTGGCAATAACTATCTTTATTTAGCAAAAACAAAGCTCTTCGTATTCCCATTTTGCAGGGACAATGCTTGTATTTCCTGTGGGAAAAGGCCATGACTTGTTCCATTTGCACAGGTGGTGTATTAACACCAGCAAGGCAGGTATATGGTCCCCAAAGAAGATAATTTTTGGACCATTAATACAGTTTAAGTAGCTTACAAAGCTGAAACTGCTGTTTGTAGTTAGTTTGAAGGCTTTGTGTATTCATACAATATATTTGTTTGATTTGTATGTTTTAAATTTTTTTTAGCAAAATAAAAAAAAAAATAATTAAAAGATTACCTAGCCTTATAAACAAAAAGTAGCAACTGTCCTTTTAGATGCAAAATATCATCTTCTTATTTTCCATACTGTGACCTAGGCAATGGCTGACATTCCATACCATAGAGAGGTCTTGTGTCTCAGCAGATTACTCTATGTTCCTCATACCTAAAGTACAGTATGTGGTTGTGTTTTTATTTGCAAAGTGTCCAAGTTTTGAGGACCATGGATCAATAAGGTACAGTCAATTCGATGCATTAGTCCTGAAATAAGGCATTGGCATTGACCATCACAGCTTCTATATTGTAGTCTTATACTTATTATACAAATATTTATTGTACTATAATAGTATACAATGCAAGAATAGTATACAGTAGTGTAATATACAATGCACAGTATACAATGCAAGCAAGTGACTGGACCATGTCATGTGGGAAAATTACAAAACTTATAAATGTGGAATGAGCCAAAAAAACTAGTATTTCTGTTCTAAAATAAAACCTATTGTTCAAGCTTTGGAATACATGAATATTTAATAGTAACTCAACTCAAATTTTCATAGATAAATTTCTCACATTATTCTGGCCACTTCTCTTCTCCCCCTTGCTAGTAAATAGATATGAGGGACCCTTTTGAACTTCAGGTTCAGGCGGTGAAGCCAAACTTTTTGGCGCACTGTTCATGACCCTTAACTAGATCAGAACCTCAATGGAAGTCACTGATTGGCAGTCCAGCTCTACGCCCACAGACAGCCAGCCATAAGTAAATTCTTCCAGGAAGGGAGGGCGGTGTTTTATTTATTTTTTTTTTTTTTTCAAATTCATTTTAGACACACATTTCACCCCAAAACTGTGCTCTTAGGCCTATTGCAAGACGATCAAACCCTGAACATGGCTCCCACTGGGCCAAGCACCAATGGTACCCGACCACAGCAATGCTCGCCTCAGTGCTTTGCAAACATAAAGCTCTCGATCTCCGAACAGGTTTGCTCAACTCCGGGAAGAAGTTTGGTGACCCGAACCAAACCTTGAAAGGTTTGCTCATCTCTACTAGTAAAGACCTATTGCCCCTTCTCTCAAGACCCTCAGCTTGATTCTGTGTTAAGGCTGCTGTAACCAAAGGTCTTTATAAACTATTATCTTCTGTCCATAGATATATACGTTTTAGCCTGAAATTATATATGTTAGGCCCCATTCACATAGGCGTTTTTCTGAAAAAAACAGCAGATGCGGCAGAATTACCACATCTTCTGCCTCACGGCCGCACTTATGGCTCACATGCGGCAAGCCCCATGCATTGTCTATGGGGTTTGCGTCCAGGTGCGGCAAGTGCGGTTCCGGCACTTGTGGCCGCGAAAAAAACGCGGTCAGCCGTGGTTTTTTTTCATGACCGCAAGTGCCGTATCTGCCGCAACCCGCAAAACCGCACTTGCCGAACCTGACCGCAAGCCCCATAGGCAATGCATGGGGCTTGCCACAAGCGCGCCGTTAGGCGGAAGATGCGGCAAATGCAGTAATTTTTATAAAAACGCCTATGTGAAAGGGGCCTTAGTGAACTATTCAATAGATTGCTAAAATGAGTTAAACTATTTATACACTGTAGCGCTGTCTGCTTCTGCTGACAGCTAGGGGCTAGGAATAAAGTAAAGAGCTGAAATAATTCAAGTCTCCTCCTATTTTATTAGATGTTGAAATAAATAGAGCATGCAGTCTGCAAGTGAATATAAGTACTCATTATGTTAATACTAGATTAGAACAAGTAACTTGCAAACTAAGATGTATTTCCTAATAGGAGTTTTAATTGGATCACTGTAGGTACATGTCGAGAAAATCATCATAGGTTGTATTACGGTATATCTGCAAGATTCACATTGATTTATGACAAACATGGGACAAAACAATACATATATTTTAAATAGGTATTAGTTTAATTTTTCCCCTTTACCACAATCCTTATGCTCTATTGCCATTGTCATCATTTGGAAGAAAGGTTCATCTTGGATATCTATGTTTAACTAAACGATTTTCAGAACTTCATCGTGAGGGTTCTTTCACATCCCTTAATACGTTGTAATAACTGTTTCTCAATTACGCTCCATCTCTTGCACATAACAACATTATCTCTCAATTTTCATTACTTTTTCTGACATAACTCTTCAACATAATGTGCGAAAAATACACATGTAGGCAGTACATTTCCGATCATAAATGGCTAGCGTTTGTCACTTTTTTTTTGCACAAATTCAATATTTAATTACTGATGCAATTAACAGACAATTGAATTATCTGCATAAAACCTGTTGTTTCTTGTCCGTTAAACATCAAGCATTGGGGATGTTAAATCAATATACGTTTGTGTACTGCAGGGTGTTGTTCGTTTCCATGGTAGAGCAAAGGGTTAATTAGATGCCGCAGTGAAAAGTCTTGAATACGCTGTAAAACAACCATGGAAACCTTATTTTCTTCTTGAAAGAAACTCATTACCTGACTGCAGTCTAGAAATGTTCAACCCATTTAACGCGTCCACCATCTTACTGCATTGCCATTGAAGCAACAGAGTGGTACGATAGGAAGAAAGAAGTAAGAAATAGCTACGATGGAGAAGAATCAGTCCACAAATCCTCCGCATTGATTTTCAATAAAACAATCTGAGGGTTGCCCTAGCGGTGTCAAGAGGGTCAAAAATGATTTCAAGCACTTCTATCTGCTTCCGAAGGACAAATATCTTTTTGGATTAGTTTAAGATTAGAACAGTGAATAATTGATGAATTAATTAGTCGCAGTGGGCGATACCAGTGTTATAGGGATTCCCACTAGTCTAGAATTATTACCAGCTAACTCTTTTTTAATGCACGCTAAGCCTTTCTGAAAAATCTATCTTTATTGCTTGGCATAGTGTCAATACTTTTTCCAACAGGATTAATAGGAAAGTATATATCTGGCACTTTTTGCATCATTGGGTTTTTGTCTTAATTTTGACTTTATTGACTTAAATGTACAATCTTAGGCCTAAATTCATCAAGATGAGCAATTTTCTTGTCGGTCTTGATGAGTGGGCATGGTAGAGCCAGACACGCAATTCGTGAAGTGGTGCCTGTTCATGGACCAGGAGCGTTGGACAAGCAATGTGCCCTTCTGTGTGCCATAGCAGACATTTTACAGTAGCCTCTAACAGGTTTTGTTGAACATTGTCTATACGGCGTGCAACACCTTAGCACCGGGGGATTGCCCTAAATGGGAAGCAGCTGAGCTCTAATACAAGCCGTAGTGCCCGGACCGCACATCTCTGGATTTTCTAACAGGTTTAAGATATCTGGCATAAGTAACACTATAGCTTATCATGAATTAGACATGTTGTGCTCCACCCTTCGCTGCACTCATCATGCCCAAGATCCAACAAGCTCTGGCTAGTTTATCGCAGAATGGATGAAATGAAGGCACCAGAGGTTTGCGCAACTCAGAGTTGTGCCAAAATTTTCCAATGTTTTAAAGCCATTTATGCCAAACTTCTAGCAAAATTGCTTTTATGAATCGAGCCCGAAAGATTAAAATGCATAATATTTGTATTTTAGAACCTTATCCATACACTAAGACTAGTTTAACACTTACGTATGTTTCAATCCATTTGCTCGCATGAAATTTATGTAACTCCTCGGATACGCATGGACACCCACGGGTCCGTGTAGACAGATGCCAACAGATGTCCATGCAACTTTTTTTTAACGGATCTGTCATCAGTCAACAGAAATAGGGGTGGAAGGAGCTGTACCTTGCTTCCGAGCATGGTCAGTTCAGCAAAACGGATTCGTGCACACGGAGCAAACAAATCCGTTTTAACTCATGACATATAGTCACGGATCCGTGAGCGTCTGTTTGTCTGGATATTTTTCATGCAAGCCCAAAAATGCAACATTTTGTGTTTTTGGGGACATGAATAATATGCAAACAGATCCGTGACAAACTCGTGACAAACTGTGATAACTGAAAGCACATGCAAGACGAATCCATCACTATTAAGAATCAATGGAGACAAAACATATCAGTGTCCATCCATTCCAAAACGGATAGAAACGGATTGCAAAATATGCAGGTGTGAAATCAGCATTAGGGCCCTTTCACATCAGCGGTTTTTTTAAATCGCGGCAGATGCGGTGAAAAAAACGCATCTGCCGCGACTACCGCATAACCGCTGCACTTGCGGCACAGTTGTGGCAAGCCCCATAGAATGTCTATGCGGGCTTGCGGCAGGTGCGGCAAGTGCGGTATCGGCACTTGCGGCAGGTGCGGCCGTAAAAAAAACGCGGCTGGCCGCGTTTTTTTCGCGGCCACACCTGCCGCAAGTGCCGAAACCGCACTTGCCGCACCTGCCACACACTTACCGCAAGCCCCATAGACATTGCATGGGGATTGCCGAAAGTGTGCCGCAAGTGCAGCGGTTATGCGGTAATCACGGCAGATGCGTTTTTTTCACCGCATCTGCCGCGATTTAAAAAAACCGCTGATGTGAAAGCAGCCTTAGCTGTATTTTAACACATAGGAATTGTTCACCACACACTATAAATTCAATGTGTATTATGAGTCAAAATTACAGCTTGTCTGACCTTTTTTATCTGGTTTTGATAATCAGAGATGTGTGGGAGAATAGATGTTTGAATGTATGCAGCCTTAGAATTAAGCCTTTGTAATTGTATTATTGTAAAAGCATGGCTCAAGGTTTTATAATTGATGAATATCCCTTTTTGTTCAAGTCTTAAAAACAACACCAGTTCACTGGTATCATAGAATTAATTTACAATTACCTTGTAATGTGGCACCAGGCAGTAGTTGAGAGCAGGGCCTGTGTCTTCTATGCCCAGCACACTACATGGGAGATGGGGTTTATACATGGGTGCATAGACTTCTGTCCTGGGGGGCGGTATGACCATGCAGAACGCATGATACCATTGATCTCTCCTGGCCAGGACCAGATGTTAACCAGTTCGGTGAAGCACACCGCAAATTCTTTAAAAATGTCTCTTTACTGCACAATAATTTTATGTCAACTATATACATAAGAGAACAGGTACACAACTCCTTGTACGTTTTTCATTAACATAGAGTATCTCTGTAAACAGTCCTTCTACTCCTTTCATCTCACTTGATCCTGTCACCACTAGTCTTGCTTGTTTCACCACCACCCAGCTCAACATCACAGTACAGTCCATGAGAGCATTTTTCCCTTCCTGTGGTTTCACGTTTTGTTCTTCTTGTAAAGGACCTGTACTGCCAACATGGCCGGACATTAGCTGCAAGCTTTCAGATGCTTAGGGGACTCCTGCCTGGGTGAACTCACTTCATCTCACATATACTTACATCTAGACCTGTTACCTTTAAGAGTTGAAAACTCTTTAGGGCCTCACTGCTGAGCATTCGTCTTAAGGATTCGTCTCACTCAGTCTCTTGGTTATTCGGTCAGTATTCTGATCAGGCTTTATTAGGTAGCACTGTATTACGGTCACCTCTTCCTGTCTCTGTACTCAGGATCACATTATTTCTCATCCTTGGTCTCCTCTTGCTCTAGAGACACCCACATCATGTAGCCCTGTCAACTACTCAAACCTTAGGTCCTACTCTGTCATATGCTGGGCCCTAGCTGAGCTTCTAGGACAAATTTGTCTCGAAATCATAGACCGCCCCGATCTGGGATAGTCCAAAACATTAACTCTAACCGTCCCTATTTACCTGAAGAAGGCTGCATGTCAGTTGGCTGAAATGCGTTGTGTGGACTGTCATATACTTATAATAAAACTAATTTCTTTAGAATATTACAGAGATTTCTGGTAGTTCCACTATTTCTCAGTTTGGGATTATCTCCTTCACTCTTCCAAACTTACTGCCCATTGCTGGGCAGAGCACAGCTTTTTCACAGTACATTGCAAAACATTATGCAAGTAATCACCACAATGCATCACATTCAGGGGCTGGCTGGTGCCTTTGGCCCTGGGTGGCAGTTCCTGCCTGCCAGCCCTGTCTTGAGGACCGGGGGGGGGTGCTACCAGAAGATTTCTTCAGCCTGCCAGCCCTGTCTTGAGGACCGGGGGGGAGGGGGTGCTACCAGAAGATTTATTCAGCCTGCCAGCCCTGTCTTGAGAACCAGGGGGGAAGGTGTTACCAGAGAAAATTTCTTCAGCCTGCTCGCTCACCATGTCAGCCGCCGTCTACATCGCCGGCCGTAAATCGGTGGGGGGGCAGCCCTAAATGTGGGCTATACCACCAGCCCAGGGGGCACTTGCCCCCCTGCCACCTGGGCCAGTCCGCCCCTGAATTACAATTCACGTAACAAATTACCTTTACAATGTTGTAGCTGTTTTGCTTTCTGACCCAAAGATAGAATAAGGAAATCACCGGTGAGTTCCACATTGTAGAAGAATAAGCAAGCTCGGAGAAGAGAATTTGCATCAACACCAAGTCTGTGCAAATTCAGATCTGGTTTATTATTGACATGTCCGCCTAGATATATCATTTTCACCCTATAGACTTACATTGGAAACCTTCATTTCTACTCCTCCTCCCCTACATATAGCTGTTATTGAGCTTTTGATCCTTAAGACCTTACACATAGAGATGCGGAGTGGAGTCACCCTTAATACTGATTTGTCTAGAACATCCTGGACATTGGAACATTGTGTATGAGATAACAAAATGTAAAAAACCTTGACTAAAGACTATAAGTTTAAGATAAGTATAATTAAAATGTTCTAAGATGCTAATAAGTCAAACCATATTATACACGAGAAAATATTAAAGAATATATGGAGAATGGATACAGAAGAATATTAACCCTTCTATAACAGCAATAGCACATGACACAATACACTCAATACACTTTACATTAAAACAATACCATTGGTGTCTTTACGGGGGAATGGGGCAGCACGACCATCTCCTTACAGCCTTGATGTCTGTTGAAACCTGTTGAAGCCTTAAAGTAGCGGAAAGTGTAGAGCAGTTTAAACAACATCTGATGTAGCCCGTAATAGTCATGTGGAATACCTGTTTCTAGCTAGGAAGGCTTGTGAAGCCTCTTTGACACGCTGAGAAGAGATTTTTCTTTTAACTTTTTCAAAAGGCTGAAATGTCAATGATCAGTAGATGAAAAATCAATTCCAGGGTGAAAGAGCCAAGTCACATAATACACTGCATGTAAGAAAGTGGATTTCATATTTTATAGGGAATCTATCACCAGGTTTTTGCTTTCTAATCTGAGCGCATCATGATGTGGAAACAAAGTCCCTGGTTCCAGTCACTATAGTTTTGATATATACTACAGTTTTATCAGCAGGAGATTACCATTAGAGGATTAGTAAACTTGCCACCATGTAGTCCTCCAAATTCATAAGCTCTGTTTAGCCTTACCCCCACTACTGATTAGCATTTTTTTCTATGTAAAGCGTACACACAAAGCTGCCAATCAGTGGTGTGAGCGGCATTATACAAAGCTCAGCATTCAGAGAACTGGTAGATCTGCACAATATGAAACTGTAATTGTATCAAAACTGCAGCAAGCAGCCCAACAAATGATAGATTGATGGAATCAGGATCTATAGCCCTACATAATAATATACTAAGATAAGATAGAAAAAACCTGATGACGAATTCCCTTTAATTAAGCTACATGTAGAGTATTGTATTTTGGATATTTAGCAGTATTCCAATGGAATGGGTTTTCCAGATTTGGCTCATAGGTCTGCAGTCACTCTATGTGACTACAGACTTGTGAATCCTCACAGCTTGCAGAGTGCGCATTGTCAGGATTCTCTGGTGTCGGCACCAGGAGTGGGCAATCATATGACTGCAAGTATATGACATGCATGCTCCTGCTCACATTGTGACTAGATGTGCAAGTGAGATATTGAGTGAGGCACCATACATCTACTCAGAAAGTGCATGAACATATGCACATTGCATGGAGTCACTGCAGACCTTTGTGCTAAACCTGGACAACCTCTTAAATATAGAAGTGGAGTTGGTATTCTAATTTTCAGATCTTAATAAATTATAAACAGACGATCCATACTCTAGCCTTATCATTATGCCACACAGGTAGCATTCTTCTCTTTTACTCAATTGTCTATCTGCATTTTATTTTAATATCGAGATAGAAATTGGTTACTACCTGAAACTTCTCCCAGTGACCTATGTTCCACAGTAACAATGGATTAGCAATGGTTAAATCCATCATGCCTAATCACTTACTCTTCCAACAGGGAACTGTCAGTAAGCTCTCAAAATCTAAATGTTTTTCTTGTATCAAATTCAGTGCTGGCCACATACATATCAGACATTGATATTTACAGTGAGCCTGTCACCAGAACTGAGTGTTTTAGACTAAAAAGCCCATCTTCAGAACATTCTATGAAGGTTTCTATGATGCCCTGACTCCCCCTGAACACCGAATGAATTACTGTTAAAAACTTCCCACCCTGTATTATAACTACTTGTTTCCAGCCCGATGGGTTTGATTGCAGCTTGGTCCGTCACGTCTCTCCTCATCACTTGTCCCACCTCTTCTTGCCATCCTACAGCCTCTTCTTCTGACTAATATCCAACTTGTGTGCTAGCGCAGAAGCTTCTCTAGTTTGCGCAGGTGCACTGTGCTCCGCCTTACTGCAGGCAGAGCCTAAAATTCTTCTACACAGGTGCAAACCGATGAGGTCTCTGCAAGAGGGCAAAATTCACCTAGTTGTATGAATGACACAGAAGACATCATCCTGAGAACCGTGGTGAAATCTCATGCATGCACAGAGACCTCAGCAGTTTGCGCATGCGTAGATGGGCTTTAGGCTTTTCTCACCGTAGGGCAGAGTACAGTGCACCTGGGTGAGATGGAGAAGCCTTTGTGCTGGTGTGTGACTTGGATATCAATCAGAAGAAGAGGTTGTTGGGACAGCAAAGGGAAAAGAGGTTGGACAGATGTCGAGGAGAGGCTGGACGGATCGAGCTGCAATTAAACACATATGACCAGAAAGAGTTAATTATAATACAGGGCGGGTCATTTTAAAAGTAATTTATTCAGTGTACAGGGGGAGTCAGAGCATAATTCCCACCTTCTTAAAAGGCAGCATAGGTGCTGCTGAAGGTGGTGGTTTTAGTTTAAAACACCCAAATCTGGTGACATGTTCACTTTAAAAATATGTTTTTCTATTCTTTATACCTCCACTTGTTTAGACAATCCTGAGCTAATAAAGGCATGTTCTCAATACAGGACATGTATCAGCCAAAGTAATGAACTGTTCTGATTGGTGTAATCCCTTCTTTCCCTAGTAATGGTGTTGCAGGAGAAATTACCATTTGCCATTTGTTTCCCATACAATTTATAGTAGGTTGGGGGTCAATATAAGGCTACTTTCACACTAGCGTTTGGTCAGCATGCGTGTGGTATGCAGATGCAAACGCAGTGCCAAACGCAGACATCCAGACGGCAGTGCGTTCTAATTGGCCTAATGTATGGTTTGTACGCTTGCATACATCCTTGGCCACACAGGACATGCAATGAGTTGCGTTTCTGTGCTGTGATAAACAACGCATGCGGACACAAACGCGTGCATCCGCCGGCAACCACATACATCGTGCATCCCCATGTTAAACATAGGGATGCACGATGGATGCATAGCCGCACGCCATATGCAGTGGAGCCGAACGTTAGTGTGAAACCGGCCTAAGATAAACAACCTCTTTACGATGTTATCAAAGCATATGAGCGTAGTATGTTTCTTAAAGTTGGACATCTCATGTATTACAGATTGCTTAAATAATTAAAATTAAATAAGTAAATAAAGGACTTAGTTGAGAAAAGAAACCGGGCACTGACCTTGTTGCATTGAAGTCCTGTGTGCAGAGGTGTTCATGGATCTGGGTTGCTCAGCTGTAGATGCAGGGATCAATTAAGAACTTAAGAAGAAAACAGCGGCACTCCGGGATCCTTTATTCCAAGAACAGCTTTATTCCAAAAGTTTACATCGGTGGGTGCAGGGAAGGGAGGACGGAGGGACGATGGTGACCGTTTTGCGTGCTCTGCACGCTTCAGCGGGTCCTGTGTCAGAGAAACGCGAAACGGTCACCGTCATCCCTCCGTCCTCCCTTACCTGCACCCACCGATGTAAACTTTTGGAATAAAGGATCCCCGAGTGCCGCTATTTTCTTCTTAAGTTCTTAAGTAAATAAAGGAATAGGCTCAAATGTTTTATTCAGAATGTTTTGTTTTTACTACCAAAACAACAGTTGGGATTATCAAACTTAGTTTTATTTTCTAGGTATTCAGTGTATTTATTATAGAAGACTTCCATATTGTCCTGTAGACACCCATAAGATGGCTGTATCATCAGTTAATGTAATGGTTTTATATGCCATTATCTTGCTTCTTTGATTTCTTCCCATCCCTCCCCTCTTCTGACTTCTATACGAAGACTAAAAAATAAATCCATATCCTCCGATTTCATGCAAGAGAAAACCCTTTTAATAGGACTACACATAAAGCTGATTAAGGCTTTTTGGAGTTCATCAGTTAGCTCAGACCGAGGTTGTTTGATGTAAACACTGACAGCTCAATTCTTTTTAATGAATTTATGGCAGAGATATGAATGGGATTAACTAATAGGCTATTGACCTTAATTCTCATTTCTCCGATACTTTTACGGCCCTGCTAATGTTGAATGCCTTATGGGTAGATTTTCACTCCGCTCTACATTTTCGAGACTAAAAAAAGTCATCTTTGATAGATGTTTGAAATAGAGGAACAGAGGCCGAGACCGAAATAATAAAATTGTTTTCTCTTGCATAGCCAATTTTACAAGTTGTATATCTTGAGTCTTCACAAAATTTGCATGATTTGATACTTGTAATAGCATTACTCGAAAGGCGATGGTTTCAAATTTATCAGAAAAATAACAAAATATGCAACTTTTTCTATTTTCCATTTTTTTTTTATTCCAAACCAATACACTTTGCATAGTATCTGATAGTGCCTTGTGGTATACAATTACTCTCGAGAGTTCCTTTTCTTTGAAATGACAGATTTCGCAGGATAATGGTTCATTGTCGCTCGGCATAAAAGCCACATGATAGTGATTTCGTTCCTCCTGGTTCATCTGCATCAATCAATCTATTGACTTATTATAAAGCAGCTCAGATATTGTTTCTGCTGCCGCCAGTTGAAAAGTTTCATGTACTTGTGCGATGAGCAAAGTCTAGATGACAGTTGTCAGACGGAATAAAGGCAAAAAACTCAACGAGAAAACTTTCTTTATTTGTGGTTCCAACTTAAATGAAAATCTTATCTTTTGTTTTTAGGTCATTTATTTATTTCAATGGATACAAATAATTAGATGTAACATGCTTCAAGTTTACTTCTTCTCGGGATACCACGCTTGGCTGACACTGATAACATCCATAGTCCTTTGTCAGTCTTACATATGGGTTTATTTCGCTTCCTTAATCAGTGTGATGCTTCATAGGGCATGAGTCACCATCAACTATGTTAGCCCTTGCCCCTAAGCTGAGCAATAAGGAAAAGAAGAACTCAAAGGTTCATTTATTGAATTATAGAAGGACTATAAAGCAAGGAAGCCTGAGAGCATGTGAAACCTTTTTCACTCCCCCATTCTATTTTCAGATCCCAATTTAGTACATGCTTGCTAATAATTACAGTATATAAGCCTAGGGCACCCCGACTTGCTCCTAGAGGGAGTGACAGCAATCTTGTTTTTAAGTCTTAAACCAGAGGTCCCCAACTCCAGGCCTCGAGGGCCGCCAACAGTGCAGGTTTTCAGGATCTGCTTAGTATTGCACAGGTGTTAATGTGATCATCTGCACAGGTAATGATTCCAACACCTGTGCAATACTAAGGAGATCCTGAAAATCTGCACTGTTGGCGGCCTTTGAGTCCTGGAGTTGGGGATCCTTGTCTTAAGCAATCCAGGATCATAGGGAAAATCAAAGCTCCACTTTATACTATAGTGTTTAAAGAGGACCTGTCACCCCCTGGTGCATGACAAACTAAATGCAGCATGTCTGCTGCATTCAGGGAAGGGGTCCCCCTTGTCTCTAGCGCCCCTGTAGGCTTTAAAAAAGACTTTAGAAACCTTACAGTTAAGATGTCTCCTGGGTGGGATCATATCAAGAGGTCCTCGCTGCAGGCTCAGCCCTCCCTGCCTTCTCCTTGTGTGTTCCGCCCCTTCTATGTGTCTGCCACCGCCTTGTATTGTTCTGGGTCTGCCCTCCTCTTCTTCTCCTGCTCCTTGTGACGTCAAAAGCAGAAGAGGGGGGCATATCCAGAAGAAGAGGAGGGGCGGCAGACACATAGAAGGGGCGGAACACACAAGGAGAAGGCAGGGAGGATTGTGCCAGCAGGCAGGACCTCTTAATAAGATCCAATCCAGGGGACCTCTTAACTGTAAGGTTTCTAAAGTCTTTTTTAAAGCTTACAGACATGGGGGACCCCTTCCCTGAATTGAGCAGTCATGCTGCATTCAGTGCTGCATTTAGTTTGCCATGCACCAAGGGGGTGACAGGTCCTCTTTAAAATTAATCTGTCAGCGGGCTCTTGCCATCTAATCTGACAGCAGGATGATGTAGGGGCAGAGAAAAACCTACAGATTCCCCTAAGAGGTATAGACAGTAAGAGGCTCATATACACAGATATGAAAACCAAAAAGAGATAGCACAAAGTAATAATAGACAATAAATCTTTATTAATAGACAAAAATATTATCAAAAAATATTATTTACAAATATAGTGATATACAAAATGTGATAATGTATACAGGATAAGGGAAAAGGGAAAAAAGGGGCCCCCTAGTAACATTACCTGTGTTAACTGCATTGGAGATATGCAACAAAAGCGGACTATTTTGTCTAAAAATCTACTGAAATATATAGTGTTAAAATTTCATGAAAAATGAATAAATAAATATATTAAGGAGCAATTCATGAATAAATAATTAAGGTAGGTGATATTCTAAACAAGTAATAAACCGCAAAGTATAGAAAATCATCTCCAGATATGAGCTGAAGGATGAGTGCACACAAAGCCTACATATTAAATACCACAGTAAAGAGGAATACCTAGAGTCATGGTGTATAGGGGAAGTCCCCAGAGAAGAAAAAGAGGATAACTAGTGTGCCTCGCCGCACGTTTCGTTCATCTAGCAACTTAATCAGGTATACACATATCGATTTATGGGAAAGGGGTTCAAAGGGTTGAACTAAATGCATTGACTTGAAAGTAAAAGACTATTAAGCATCATAGTATTTTAAAGTTCATGTTCCTAAAAATGTTGCTATGGTGATAGAATGAAATAGTTGATATTAAGTAATAAATGTTGAAGTACCACATTGCTGTCTGGGACACCATCACCTTTTAGAAAGTGTTAAGATGATAATTTGTCAGTCTTTCTGGAGTGAAAGATAGATGTGACAGTGAACATACAACCTCTCCCATGGGAGTAATAAGATTCTAAAAACTCCACAAGTCTTCAGAACCTAATCAATTCCACGTGACACAAGGACGGCATTCCTGCTTAGATTCTGTCCCTTTCCAAGTGATTCCCAGATAATCATGTTAGTTCTTCTCTAGCTCAAAACTGCCAGATTCACAAACGATGATCTTATATAGGTAGATCTGAATGGCTACAACTACGGGGGAGATTCATAACACTGATTGGGAACATGAGACTATCTTAGGGCACATTCAAACATAACTAATTTGCTATGGAATTTCTGCAGTGGAATTTCCACAGCCAAATTGCAGCGGTAATATCTGCACTTTATAGTGTGCATATTTCTGCATTTACTACAGTGCAAGATATACAGTATATATGCCTATACCGCCTTATTCACTCTTTGCAATGCAAAGGTTGAAATCTGCACTGAATATCCACAGCATAAACTGTCAAACTGAGGATGTAAAAGCTGCATTAGCGGTAAATTTACACTACAAGTATTTATCACAGTGTGTGGATGTGATTTCATAATACTTCATCTAATATGCTGATGTACAATACATACTATGTATCACAGTTGCAGATAGAACATTCCAGCCAGCATATTTGCTGCAGTTAAACCTTGCATCTGTCCTTATATTAAATAAAATAATGAAGAGAAAAGTAACCGGGCACCTTCAGGATTCATGCGGTATATATAGCACTTATGTACCTAGTATTTCCACTACAAATCCCTGTTAATGGTGTTGCAGCGCCTTATGACAAAAGTCCAAGTATATCAAAAAATTCAAGAAAAAAGGCGGCACTCACCATTAGTACCGTAGATCTTTTGCTTTATTGCATCAGTGTGGGGAGGGGGTGCAAAGGGCGCGGACGACAGCACGCCGTTTCGGAGGCTCAGCTCCTTTGACGAGTCAAAGGAGCTGAGCCTCCAAAACGGCGTGCTGTCGTCCGCGCCCTTTGCACCCCCTCCCCACACCGATGCAATAAAGCAAAAGATCTACTAATGGTGAGTGCCGCCTTTTTTCTTGAATTCCTTATATTAAATACCATATTTTTTGGATTATAAAACACACATTTCAAAATGGGGGTGCATTTTATTATCCAGATATCGCTTAACAGGAGAGGGGGCATGGTAGCGATGGAGCGGGGTCACCTGAGGCAGGGTCACCGCTGAAGGAAGTCGAGATCTCAATCTCCGTATGCACTGCCTCTACTGCCATTTTCCTGAAGTTCATCGCATACACAAGTGGCGCACTTGCAGATTGAGATTTCGGCCCTCTGAGACCTCAATCTGTACGTGCGCTGCCTCCGAACCATTTTCCTGTAGCTCATCAAGCCAACTGCCAAGCGATGAATGGTGCCCATCTTGTGCCGCCATGACACCCCCTCCTCCCAGCCACGGGCGATCCTGCCTCCTGTGACCCCTTCTTCACTGCTCCCCTCCCCCTGGTATATCAAGATTATAAAATGGACTCTAGGATTATTAGAGGGATTCCCTTTTATATATTAAAAAGTATTTTTTCTTCCTCTAAATCTTATGATGTGCATCTTATGTATGCTGCATTCAGGGAAGGGGTACCCCATGTTTCTAGTTCCCCTGTAAGTTGTTAAAAAGACTTTATAAAGTGTACAGATAACGAGTCCGGAGGGACTTACTCAGTAAAGAGTCATCGCTGTTGCTGGTGTCCTCCCCACCTCCAGCCCCTTCTGTGCCACCTCCAGCTCTCTCTTGTTCAGCCTCCTGTATGTGTCATCGCTGAGGGCTGGAGGTGGCACAGAGAGGGCTGGAGGCGGGGAGGACACCAGCAACAGCGATGACTCATTACTGACTAAGTCCCTCCGGACTCCTTATCTATTCACTTTATAAAGTATTTTTAACAGCTGACAGGGGGGCTAGAGACACGAGGGACACTTTCACTGAATGCAGCAGACACGCTGCATTCAGTGCTGCATTCAGTTAGCATAGCACCAAGGGGGGTGACAGGTCCTCTTTAAAACACATCAGGAAGAGGTATGGTGTATGGGACTACAAACTGTTTCGAGCCATCTGGCTCTTCAGCCGGTTACTGCACCTCTCCCTGATGTGTTTTTAACCATTTCTAATAAAGTTGGACATATTGGAGGGCCTGGAGTGCTGCATTAACTTCTTCATATCTGGATGATCGTTTGGCTGGACTGTTTGCTGGCACCCAGAGGTCCAATGTGTCACTGAGATAAACACCCACGGGATCCCAGGATTGTCCTCTGTTGAAAAGTGTGGGTAGTGCCTGGGGCACCTCTTCTTTAGTGCATGTACAATAAAGGGAAATGGCTTCAAGAGATATGGAAGCAAATTCACTGTAAAGGGACATGACCTCATGTGCAACAT
This sequence comes from Allobates femoralis, assembly GCA_033576535.1. Taxonomy (NCBI): domain Eukaryota; kingdom Metazoa; phylum Chordata; class Amphibia; order Anura; family Aromobatidae; genus Allobates; species Allobates femoralis. Next base: position 144,423,290 of record JARQOC010000008.1, on the reverse strand, counting down.
CATACACCTAAAAATAAATTAAAATTTTGGTGCAAATTTCTGGCCCAAACTAAGTCAACTAATAGGTGGTGTAAAGGTGTAGTCTTCCCCGATGTTTATCACTGTGATAAGTTTGGGACATTTAGGTTTACAAAATAAGGTATTTTTATCCAGTTTGGGATCAGACTGTTGTCTTCATTCTTGTCCAGACACATTTTTGTTTTCTTTTCATACATTTGCATTTTATATAAATAAATTATTATTAATAATAATAATAATAATAATAATAACTGCTCATGTGTTTTTTTCTCATTTAGATATTCAAATAGTTTTGCCTTTTATTTAGCGATAGTTGGGGAATTATTTATTTGCCATTTTTATTTCTTTTTTTTTGCTGAAATTGGGGTAAAATGAAAAGTAAAATAAGAAATAATAATCTTTATATATATGATTTATATAGCGCTAACATATTCCGCAGCGCTTTATAATTCAGAGACAAAAAATAACCATCTGTCCCGGTATTTAAACAAAGGATCATAAATGTAGGTATGCAGCAAGAGCAATACAAGCATAATCAGATAAAATATTTCAGGGCTGAATATGAACATACCCCACTATACATATAGAAATGTAGCAGGAAAAGGAGTCAGACACTATTCAGCAGTATTTCAGCGATGAAAATAAACATACCTATGGAGAATGCAGAATGGAGATGATAATTGGATGATTGTCAGACAGCAGCGGTATAAAATGTCCAGCTATATCATATTAATCTATGAATTTGAGTCAACTTCATTTCTAGGCACTTGGGTGAGGCACATGGCAGACACACGTCCTCCTGGCAGACGTGAGGCTAGTATACTTTATTACATTTTATTAAAATACATTTTAACGATTAAAAGAACTGCGAAAAAACTAATTATGTTTCCCTTTCTGTAGAAATGATTTTTATACATTGAACAAAAAAGTACCCCATTTTGCAAGTATCACAGCTTGTGAACCTTGTTTGAGTGATTGACTCCTCACTGTCAATACACAATCTCCATTGAGAGCCTGGTGTGGGTGGGGGCAGCTCTCCCAGCTCTGCTGTGTTCCTTAAACTAAATTCTTTGATTGTGTCAGAATGGCTTCAGCCACTAATCTATGTGACACATCATTGCATTCAGGGGTTCTTTGTCTACACCATGTTGCTGTCAGATTAGGTAGAAGAAAACCTTCTGACAGATTCTCTAATAATAGAAGCTTTATATCAGATCATCAGCAGAGCGATTTTTAAGTAACCAGTACACAATGGGCAATGCTCTTTTTCGGAATGAGCAATAGCTTCACCCAAATAAGTTCATTGTCTGCTTATCAGTTGCATTCTCTAGGCTTAGCTATACCATACCTATCTCACAATGAATAAACCCACCCCATCTCCAGTCACCCTCGCAGTTTACAAAACCTAATAAATGCATAGGCCAGTTGCAAGTCTTCCATGCACCTAATCCAGACTGTCTGCACTTGATCCATTGGCATTAAGCTACTCTCTTTTCTAAGTTCCTCTCAGCCCCTCCTATCAGCATCATGGTGATCACATTACCTTTTTTTTGCAGATGATGGAGAAGAAATTACTCTGTCCATTATTCTGAAAGGACCTGGCAGTGTTGTCAAGTACAGTGGTGCATTGGTCAAATCAATCTCCAGTACCACCAGGTGCACAGACAGTGCAAAGCATAAAATATAACAATAATTATAACAATATAGCATAACATGCTGACACACATCTGTCTTAGGCCCCTTTCACATCAGCGTTTTTTCGCTGATTGCGGCAGATCCAGCAGCTTTACCGCATCTACCGCCTGATGGTCGCACTTGCGGCAAGCCCCATGCACTGTCTATGGGGCTTGCGGCAGGAGCGGCAAGTGCGGTATAGCTGCAGTTCCGGCACTTGCGGAAGTTGAGGCCGTGGAATAACGCGGTCAGCAGCGTTTTTTTTTTCGTGCCCGCAACTGCCGCAAGTGCTGGAACCGTGGCTATACTGCACTTGCCGATCCTGCCGCAAGCCCCATAGACAGTGCATGGGGCTTGCCACAAGTGCGACCGTTGGGCAGCAGATGCGGTAAATCTGCCGGATCTGCCGCAGTCAGCGAAAAACGCTGATGTGAAAGGGGCCTTACAATATTCATGCAAAGCAATAACAAACAATATAGTGATGCAACGACTTACAATGAAACATACAAACCTGATTGAGCAAAGTGTTTTTGCCAGAATTCTGCTGTAAAATACTTTGGTAATTCAATGGTGTGCAAAAAATGTACAGACTCTCAATATCTTATTTACGACGAGCTGTGGCGTACCTTATGCCAGAAATATTACTCTGGTCTATGTAGCAAGGTCTGGATGGAGGCGCAGGCTACTTTTCAGACAGGGTAGTTTCAATAGTAAGCATGCTTCTCTCCTTGAATCTGGAGCATCTGACTCCAAAAAATCCAACAAAATCAGTGTTGTTCATGCTGATCTTGATTAATCATGGCCACTGTCTATTTTATACCCCCAACTAGTGATGAGCGGACCTGTGGAAGTCTGGTGGTTCAGCCTGATTCTTTATAAAGGTCTGTTTGGGACCAAAACTTGACACGAACCTCATTTTAAGACACTGATTGGACAGTTTGGCTTCAGCTCACATACAACCTGCCATAAACCAACCTCTTCCGGGGGCGGGAGGGCAGGGATTTGTCATTTTTTTCATCATAGAAGCGTGCTACAGCCGATAACTCTGCTTCTTTTCTTAATGAGCGATGATAAAACACCGCAAGCTGCTCACAATGGGCCCAGCACCAAGCGCACATGAGCACAGTGATGCTCGCTGGAGTGCTTTGCACCCGAACTCTGACCTTGAATGGGTTCCTATCCAGGGGCGTACCTACAGTAGGTGCAGGGGTTGCGATCGCACCTGGGCCCTGCAGCCTAGGGTGCCCCAAAAGTCCCTTTGGCCTATAGAAAAAGACTAATACCATTAAAGATTTCCAATTATTGGGGGCCCCCGTTGGAGCTTTCGCATTGGGGCCCCCGGGCCTGAAGTTACGCCACTGTTCCTACCCCAACTTTTACATTTCCAACCAACTTCATCAATGAAATAGGGGTTCTAATCAATTGTTTCCCATTTACTATTTTGTTTTATTTTGGAATTTTTGTTTTACACTGAAGCATATTAGGACAAAACTTATTACCGATGAATAAATGATTTTTTTAATAAAATAATTTGAATTCTGATAAAATGGCTTCACCGATAAGACCTTTCCAGGTACCAGCTCCGTGAAACAATCTCAGGGAACATTTTGTTAATCTTCAGAAGTTCATCACCATAACGGAACTGTAAAACTTTAACATCCAATTTAAAGCGCAGTACATCATCAAATAAGTGAGAAGAGAACATGTGTCAGTGTTTATGGAGCGTTGTAAAATGGATTATATCTGCACATAATATTGCTGTTTTGTACTGGTTTAGGATTAAGCTTCAAATATATGCGCAGGGAAGAATGAAAGTTCTGACATTTGTTCTCTTGACAGAATTTATAGGCAGGACAGTGTTAAAAAGGAATAACGAAAAATAAATTAAGGCTTAAGGTGACTCTTCAATGGGAAAGAATTGGCTCCAGTCTGATATTAAAACAAGCAGCAGCTGCTGAAAGTACATTGTCGTTAGATATTATATCTCCCCAATAAAACTTCACTCAAAAGTGTTTATCCTGCTCTCATGATGTAACATGTCTTCATTTCCAATATAGCATAAAGGCCACTAATTAATTAGTTATTAACATACAGGTTTTTCATTTACAAAAAAGTAGCTAAATTATAAAGCTAATATAATATGTATCATTTATGCACTTAAAGGGATCCTGTCACCCCCAAAACACCTCTAAACCTATTAAAAGCTGTCCCTATAGCATATTAACACTTTCCCTACACTCCTTTTAGCTCCTAAATGCCCTTAGTCAAAGTGAAGAAAAACGTTATAATAGTACCTGATTAGTCATGATAATGAGTGACTATGCTATTCATAGTCACTCATCAAGGCAGCCCCTCTTCTTCATATCACGCCTATTCAGGCGTGATCGTCATCCTAGATTCAAAATCGCGCCTCCCTGCGCGCCTCCCCACTCTCCCATAGCGTCCGTGCTTCATTGTGGGGCTGTATGACGCGATCCGCATCATTCCCGGCGCCGGGTGACGTATTTGCAGCCGCGCCGCGCTGTCAGCTTCAAGTCCCGCACTGCGCATGCCCATGCGCATGCGCAGTGCGTATTTTGAAGCTGAAAGCGCGGCGCGGCTGCAAATACGTCACCCGGCGCCGGGAATGACGCGGATCGCGTCATACAGCCCCACAATGAAGCACAGACGCTATGGGAGAGTGGGGAGGCGCGCAGGGAGGCGCGATTTTGAATCTAGGATGACGATCACGCCTGAATAGGCGTGATATGAAGAAGAGGGGCTGCCTTGATGAGTGACTATGAATAGATAGTCACTCATTATCATCACTAATCAGGTACTATTATAACGTTTTTCTTCACTTTGACTAAGGGCATTTAGGAGCTAAAAGGAGTGTAGGGAAAGTGTTAATATGCTATAGGGACAGCTTTTAATAGGTTTAGAGGTGTTTTGGGGGTGACAGGATCCCTTTAACTATATATTTATCCCTAACGAGACAAATATATATATATATATATATATATATATATATATATATATATATTTGCCTTGTTAGAGATAAATATATAGTTAAATACATGAATGATACAGCTGCTTCTCTATAAATTAGAACATCATGAAAAAGTAATTTTTTTTTCAGTAATTCAATACAAAAAGTGAAGCGCATATACAGGCAGGGTCGCAGCATCCATGAGGCAACATGAAGTGTCTGCCTCAAGCGGTAAGTAGACAGGGGGCGGCATCCGCAGGAGCACCTGGTGGTAGCACAGCCCCCTGCAGATGCCGCTCCCGCTCCCACAGTTCTGGCCACCGCCACTGCGACCAAGTCAGTGGCATCTCCAAGGAACGGGGGGAGCGCAGCAGGCACGGAAGCGCCGCTGGGCTTTCCCCGCCGGCCGCATGTTGCGCCCACACCCCGCCCCCCGCACTGTCACCCGCAGAGTCCCCTGCAGTGTGAGCTGAGCTGACAGAGCCGCACACTGCAGCCTCTGTGGTGAAAGGGCCTGTGATGATATCAATGGAGGGAACGTGTCAGGAGGTCACATGATCAGCTCCTAGGTCCTGGATGAGGTGAAGTTTGTGTGGGGTCGGGATTCATAGTGTGGATGTCGCAGAGCTGAGAATGTACTAGGTGTATGGAGCGGATCCGCATGTGTACCAGGTGTACAAAGCAAAGCCACGTGTGTACAAGGTGTACGGAGCGGAGCCGAGTGTGTATGAGGTGTACGGAGCGGAACCGCGTGTGTAAGAGGTGTACTGAGCAGAGCCGAGAATGTACTAGGTGTATGGAGCGGAGTCACATGTGTACGAGGTGTACGGAGCGGCGCCGCATGTTTACAAGGTGTACGGAGCAATGCTGTGTGTACGTGGTGTATGGAATGGAGCTGCATGTGTACGAGGTGTACGGAGCGAAGCCAAGTATGTACGAGGTGTACGGAGCCGAGCTGCATGTGTACAAGGTGTACGGAGCGGAGCCATGTGTGTACAAGGTGTACGGAGCAGAGCCGTGTGTACAAGGTGTACGGAGTAGAGCCGTGTGTACGAAATGTACGGAGCAGAGCCGAGTATGTACTAGTTGTACAGAGCAGAGCCGAGTGTGTACGAGGTGTACGGAGCAGAGCCGAGTATGTACTAGTTGTACAGAGCAGAGCTGAGTGTGTACGAGGTGTATGGAGCGGAGCCGAGTGTGTACGAGATGTACAGAGCGGAGCCAAGTGTGTACAAGGTGTATGGAGCAGAGCCTAGTGTGTATGAGGTGTACGGAGCAGTGGACGAGTGTGTACGAGGTGTACGGAGTGAGCCATGTGTGTACAAGATGTACGGAGCAGAGCTGAGTGTGTACTAGGTGTATGGAGCGGAGCCATGTATGTACGGGGCATGCGGGGCGATGTGCGTAAAAAGGTGTGCGTACAAGGTGCGTGCACCAGTGGTGGCCTCCTGCGGACGCCGCTCCTGCTCCTATAGTCCTGGCCGCCTCTGCCGGCAGCATTCTTCTCCCGAGTCACGGCCGCAGCTGTCCGCTCTCTGCAGCTCAGCACAGCAGGGCACAATGATGATGTCATCACCTGGAGTTTACACAATTGTCCAAACCAAATTCATATTGGCACCAGGTTTTAGACTTCCAAACTTCAGGGTTTTTTGTGATGTTTTTATAAAATTTTCGATGACATACATACATATATATAATATGTATCATTTATGAATTTAACTATATATTTATCTTTAATGAGACAAATATAAATATATATATATGTATATTTGTCTTGTAAGAGATAAATATATACCGTAGTTAAATTCATAAATGATACAGCTGCTTCTCTATAAATTAGAATATCATGAAAAAGTTATTTTTTTCAGTAAATTAATACAAAAAGTGAAGCACACATACAGGCAGGGCCGCAGCATCCATGAGGCAACATGAAGTGTCTGCCTCAAGCGGCAAGTAGACAGGGGGCGGCATCCGCAGGGGCACCTGTCATCCTTTCTACTTTAATTTTCTGAGATAATGACCTTTGGGTGTTCATTGGCTGTAAATCATAATCATCAACATTAACAGAAATAAACGCTTGAAATAGATCACTCTGTTTGTAATGACTCTATATAATATATGTGTTTCACTTTATCTATTGAATTACTGAGATAAATTAACATTTTGATGATATTCTAATTCATTAAGATGCATCTGTAGCTATCCAATGGATACAAAAAGTTTAAAGTCTACATACGCTGATAAAATACCAATTTTTCACAATGTAAAAAAATCAAACAAGAAGAATTATTTCTGGACTTTTTCCACCTTTAATTGCATCGAGACACATACAAATCATTTAAGGGGGATATAAAAATAACAGAACTGAAATATGTGGTTGCATAAGTGTGAACACGTACTTATAATTGGGGATGCGGTTGTGTTCAGAGTTACCAAATACGCGCATACTCATGATAACGTGTTGTCAGTACACGGCTGCCATCATTTATAGTGACTCTGATCAGCTCCATATAACATTTAGGAATTTTCCTGACTTTTTCTTAGTTGTATTTTAACTTAAAAGCCAGTAAACAGCTTACAACACAGCAAAGGGATCTCATTGTTGGAAGTTATCAATCAAAAATGTCATGGCATTGGATATACTGTGGAACGACATGAAGACATCGTCAAGAAGTGGATTTAATTTAACACAGCAGTGACATTACCTTGAAACGGAGATCCCTGAAAAACTAATGGAAAGGCAAGAAGAATAACGGTTTGAGAAGCTGCCAAACAGCCTACAGCAACATTATAGCATCTGCAGGAATGTCTAGTGAGTCCTCGTTATGTACTGCATGTGATAAAGTAGTAAACTTACATCAAGTCTGCCAAAAGAACACGGGAAAATGATTTACAGTCTAATGAGATGATGGTTGAACATTTTGGCCAAAAATATGTTTGGCTCAAAGCCAACACTGTGCATCTTCTAAAGAATACTATACCCAGAGTTCAGCTTGGCAGAGGCAGCATTTAGCTTTGGGGCTGTTTTGGGGCTGTTTTTTGTATTGGCAGCGGTGGTTTGGATAAGTTGAAGAACAGTTCCAAATATCTAACAATTTTGCCTTCAAAGTTGAACATGCACTATTGGCAATTAAGATTGGGCAAAGACCGGCAACTCCAGATGTGCCATGCTAATAAACTCCTTACCAAATAGACTGAATGCTGTCATAAATGGCTAAGTATTCTATATTTTCTATATTTATAGAACCATGTGATTTTAGTTCTTTCTTTTTTTAAAATGAAAATATTTCAGTTTATCTTTCAATTCAATTTTCAAAATTGATGAATGTCTTAAGGTGGAAAAAGTTCTGAAGTTATCCTCTTTTTCTGATGGACAGGGGGCTGGTGAATATTATATTAGCCTAATGAGCGGGCCCACATGACCACCACGCCTGCTCCAGCCTTCGGTCACCGTCCCTCCTACAGCACAGCACTCTCATTCCAGTTTAAACTGAGGGAGGGATTTTTCAGCATAAAAAATGTGCTGAAAACTCAGATTATCCTCAAGTATATATGGTATGTATTTAAAAATATATATATAAACTCCTTCATAGAGAACGAAAACCAAGCACTATCCATGTTCAAGACTGGTATCAATCAGTATTATTGACTGATGACTGCAGCATTATGGAGGTCCACACTATATGTAAGTGCAAGCATCTTCAACGGAGAAAGTAAGACCAGTGGCACTCACCATTAGAAATCTTCTGCTTTATTTACGGTTCCATGTGTATATCAAGGAATTCAGGACCCGTAGAAGCGGCTACTAGTTTCGAAACGGTTACCGTCGTTCGACGTCCACGCACCTCCCTCCCCCACCGCATGAATTCCTTGATATACACATGGAACCGTAAATAAAGCAGAGATTTCTAATGGTGAGTGCCACTGGTCTTACTTTCTCCGTTGAAAAATATATATTATGTATTAGTTTGAAAAAATAAAATTATCTAAGACTTATTTATACTTATGGAAGAAATTCCTTGCTGTCCCAGATAATGGTGCTCCCTTTTGTTTTCTGCTTATACCTCTACATCAGAGTGTTGGCCTTGTGATTTTCACTTTACATTGTACTGAGGCCAGTGATTGGTTGTGGCAATCACGTATACTGTATATGCAAAACATTGTCATTGAATAGAAGGAAATACAAGCGCATCTCAATAATTAGAATATCATAAAAAAGTTTATTTATTTCAGTAATTCAATACAAACAGTGAAATTCATATACTATATAGAGTGTGTGTGATTATACCAATGCCTGCCTGCTGCCATTGCTTTGCAAGCTCGCACTGGTTTTGAACCGATACAATAGCTGAGTCCTCGTTAGCAGATTGCCCAGGCATTCCTTGGACTTTCTTTGGTGCCCTGAAGTCTTCTTTATAGCAATTGAACCTCTCTGTTGATTTAGGGGCAATCTTTCATGTACCGGTCTGTAAAGTCCAGTTATGTAAAGCAATAAACTTCATGTATTTGCTTGAAGGGGATCATGTATAACAAAAGAACATAATGACTTTAAGCACCAAACTCTTTAAAGATGACCAGTCTGCTCTTATAATTCAATAAAATGCTTTAAATATAGCTGCGCTAGTTTATGACAAAATGCACAGTAAATGAGCAAAAGAGAGATCGAAATCAAATCAATATTTGGTATGACCGTCCTTTGCCTTCAAAGCAGCATACATTTTTAAAGATACACTGGTACGCAGTTTTTGAAGGAACTCAACAGGGAAGTTGTTGCAAACAAAGGGAGAACTAACCACAGATCTTCTGTCAAAAGGTAGTAATGTATATAAGCCTTTAAAAGGGGTTGGATGCTGCTCTCGTAACAAATGGTATTGTGCGTTATAAATAATCTAGATACATAATGTATATTTGATCGAGAAAGGTTGAACTTAATAGATCATTTTTTCTTCCTATGTAAGTATACAAAAAAGCTGTCTTATATGCTTTGCACCATATTTATAACATGTTCAGATACTTTATTACAACTCACTCAAAAAGGGTCATAATTATCAAAGAAATAGCTATGGATTAGCAGAAAGGAGCATAGCTTAAAATTGTCTTCTGGTTTCAGAAAACTCCTCTCCTGCATTTAAAAAATAATAAATGAACATTTTTCTCTTCACCCTTTCCAGATCCGTCATGAATCTCTTCTGCTGGTCCTGATGTCTGATATAGTCTGCAATGTCAGAAACTTCCTGGCACAGGGGGCAGATGCCCACCAGGCCAGTGGTCAAACAGCAGTTTTGTGGCTCCCGGCCATCTGTCATGTTGGTCTGAGAGGCCGCTCTGCCCCTGAAGCTCACTGATCATGGGCCACTGCTGTGTACTTGCCCCCATGGCTGAAATTTGCAAGCCAGACCCTGTGCAACGCTAATGTTAGATCCCTAAAGCCATTTACTGAGCTAAGTGGCTTTGCCTGAGGTTAAGGCACATACCACACAGAGCCATGGAGCTCACTAATTGGCTGCAGCACTGTAAAAAGGGATGTCAGTGCTACAACAAAAAAAAACCCTCTAGGATGCAAACCTGTGCTCCATGGTTGTGCAAAACTGTATTTTCAAATATTTGGTCTGAAGTAAACCAACTAATAGATGGTGTCCATTGAGACTAGACAGACTAAAGAAAGAACCAAGTAAATCAATAAGTATAAGCCACTCTGATAAAGTTTAAGTATAGGCTAAGTTTACACTGTTGAAAAAGATTATAGACAATTTAAAATGTGCCTACTGCTACTTAGCGAAATGTGTTACCAAAATCGCATTTTTAAAATTGGATGCAATGATTTCCTAAGGTGTCATAATGTAGTTGAGTCGGTCGACAGGGTAGGGGGCACTCGGATACCAGGACAGGTTGCTACTTCAGTGGGGGATCACGGCTGGTCGGTCCCAATTCCATACCCTGGACCCTCAATGCTGGGTGGGGGGTGATGATGATGGGGGAGTTGTAATGTGATGCCTCCTGTGGTACCTGGTAATAAAGTTACCAGTGCTGCAGCCGGCCGCTGAGGTGATGGAAATGCAGCTTTGGTAGTACAGCTCCCCGTAGGCGGAGCTTTACCTCAGGGCAGCGGAGTGGAAGATGGGAGTCGTAATCCTCACCTCTGTGATGCTGTAGAGGCCCTCTGGGCGACGGATGAAAGGAGACCAGACACCAGATCAGCTCAAACAGTTCTTTACTTGTACCAGGTGAAATCGGTACACAGTACAGTCTGGTTAACCGGGGGCCATAGCCACAGATTTTGGAGGCTTTTCCAGAGTCTCTCAGAGGTCTTTCAGAGGTGGCTCTCCTGGTCCTTTTTCCTTCTGTGCCCTGATGGCCTCCTGTACTCCCACTTGTGAGTCTAGTCTCTAGTCATCGGGTTCTGTTGCCTAAAGTCTCTCTACTTCTCAGCGTCATGAACCCAGCTATGGGACTGATGTTGGACTGCTTAATGGGTGCTGTGGCTCCCTTATGTCGGGCCCACACCCTGCCGGTCTGTGGTTAGGGATAGACTGTAACTAACCGCCTCGGATCCAGTGTACCAGTGATGACCTGGGTCTTCAGTTATCTACGACCAGTCCTGGAGTGGCCCCTTCTCCGTCTGGGTCACCCCTCTCCTTACAGGTGCCCTCCTGTCACGGTCACAGGATTCCCTGCGTCCGTCTTCTCTGCTCTCTTACACCGTCTGACTGGCTAGTCTTCTAACTGTCACTGCTCGTCTCCCGTTCATCTAGGCTCCACCACCTGGGATCTACTGAATATACGGTCCCTGTACTAAGGTGGCCTATTTAATGGGTGTTGGGTGCAGACTCTGTAGGGTCCTCCATATCCACGGCTATGGAGGCACTACACCTTCTGTTTGGGGTGCAGTACCTCCCTGTGGCGCCTAGCCATATGAGCGCCACATAGTGATATGTGATATATTTTAATATGTGTGAGATTTTTTCTTACAAGTCACACTTGCCATAGACTTTCACGCAAGACATGCTTTAAAATAGTCGTTTGACAGCAAGTTGATTGGGAGACATGTGTAGCCTCAGCCTTTGGCTGGAGGACTCTGGTATTCTGATCATTGTGTGATCACTTGATATGTTTGAAATGCTCCATGCTAAATCATTTTTTTTAAACAGTAAATATATTTATCCCCAATTTTCCCGTCCCCGCCTATTCTTTGTTCTTTAATATGCTGCTGTAAGATGCTAAAAAATTAACTCGCCGTGCTTTTTATTCGCCAGAACAGAATTAAGAACCAGGCAGATTTAAGGAAGAATAAACACACAAGCTCCTGATAAAAGATGATATCAATAATTCAACTAGAGAACTGTAGCGGAATGAAGCAAGTGCAGGATCATTATTAATGGCAGACCACTAATGTACCACACAAGCCATTTTATACAAAGTTACCCGGTAATTCATCAGAATCATGGTCACCAAATCTCAAATTAATTTCATTAGGAGTCTCCTAAGTATTAATCTAGGTTTAAGGCAACTGCTACAATTAAAGTCTCCAATACAGAGTCATTCATTAAAATTAGGACTAGTTCAGTTTACATTGCTCCCAAATTAAGAAAACTGCTCTGAATCAGATAATACATAATGACTTGTAAATAATATAAAAGTGGCTGTAAATCTGAAACTTACTATCCTGCTATCAGCACCCATTGTAATGTGCCGTACACATGAAATCACCCACCATCTGTGAATCTTTAAAGTAGTAAAAGAAATGGATTAAATTCTTTAATATGGAACTCTTGGTATTGTAATTAAAATACATTTGTTTTTAACAGCCCTTAAAAATATACCAGAATTTAAAACTTTTTTTATTGCTCCATGAATTTAGCACTTTTATAGCATAATCATTCATTATGCATCAAATCCCTTTATATCAAATGCATACAATAGCAACTTAAAGGGATTGTCCACTACTGGGAAAATCACTACTCATTGCACGTGTTGCCCCAATTAAAATAAAAAAGCTCATAATCACCTTCCAGGCTGGCACTGTTAGATTGGTCCTGGTGCTCACATTCCTGCGGCTCAAGTGAGGTTGTGACAACATGCAAGCCCCGCCCCCAGATCACTAGCGACTTCGCTTTCCCCGCCATCAGACATAATAGGTAATCAACAGGAAGTGAGAGCTGCCGCATACTTCCTGTTCCTGTTGAGGGTGAAGGGAGAGAGGCTGGCAGTGATTGGGAGGAGGGCTTGCATGATGTCACAACCTCACATGAGCCCCAGAACTATGAGCACCAAGATCATTGGAACTGCATGTACATGGGAGGTGAGTACCGGTATAAGCTGTTATATTTTAATTGGGTTAAACGTTAACTGAGAAGGGGTTGTCCTAGTAGTGGACAATCCTTTAAAAATAATGAATGGTAAAGGTAATTTACATTGTTACTCCTTGTTGTAAAGTTATTAATATTCTTTTCCGCCATTTATGAGTGGTAGATAAACGTGTAACTTGAAACGAGTGAGCTACAATGCAAAAAAAGAGCAGAACGCCTCCTGTTGGATGTCACTTATAATACTTATTTTCTTAAACTGGATAAAGTAACATTTGTGTCCCTTTATTGTTCACATTAGAATGCACCCCTAACATTTCTTCTCTGGAGTTAAAGGGATTTTCATGGCTTGGGGAAAAAAAAGACTGCAGTCACTCTATGGGACGGCCAACTCGTCACAGCATTCTGTGCACACAATGTCCTGATTCTCCAATATTCCCAATGTGAACAGAGGGTCATGTGACCAGAAAGTTTTAATTTGCATACTTACAATCAAGTGACCACTAGACTCTTCCTAATTCTTTAACTTGCGTTAAGAGACCCAAATTCTGGCACGATTCGGCAGTCTATAATCACATAAACACAAAGTGACTGTAGATTTTTGTCCCGCTCAAGCCCGGACAATCCCTTTGAATAGATCATCCAAAAAAACTGACTCCTAAGGGTGAGCGCCCACGATCAGATATAACAGCGTTTTGGACGCATCATATTGTTACTGCATCCAAATCGATGCGTTGTACAGTACAAGCACAGTAGATGGATTTATAGAAATCCCATGCCCACTGTGCTTCTTTTCTCCGCAGCGTAAACTGACATGCGACATGGCTTCCTAAGCCGCAGCATGTCAATGTATTCTTGGGAGATGCAAGAGTTCTTGGTGAGAGAACACAGTGAAAATCCACTACACCCAGAAGACTGATCATGGGCACGGATGCAGCATTTTCCTGTGGAGAACACTCAGGTCTCTGCAGGAGAAGAGATGCTACGTCCAAGACACAGTGTCTCTGGACCATGGGAACATATCCTAAATGAGACTGTGTAAAAGTTTTAGTCAGGTGGAAAAAAATGCTACAAAGTAAGAATACTTTAATAATTAGAACTGTTAAAAGTTTAATTTTATCAAGGAACAAAATGCAAAGGGTTAATGAACACAAGAGAATTGCTTTCAAAACATCATCAATACTTCTTGGAACACTTGCACTAATTCAAAGATTTTGTAGGAGTATAGCTAAGTGTATGGTTAGCGAATCATAACAAGCATGTAAGACTGACCAACAGCTTCATATGTTGGTTGAAACACGATAATTAACTAAAACAGAAACAGCTGTATAGGAGGCTTCAAACTGGGTGAGGAACAGCCAAACTCTGCCATAAAGGTGAATTTGTTGAAGACAGTTTCATGTGACAGGTTATACACCATGTAAAAACAGAACAGCAACAAGGCACAAGGTAATCATACTGCATCAGCAAGGTCTCTCCCAGGCAATGATTTCAAAACAGACTGGGGTTTCAAGATGTGCTGTTCAATCATTTTTGAAGAAGTACCAAAAAATGGACAACATTGGGATGCAATGGATGGGGAAAGAGACTTGGCGCAGTTGATGAAAGACAAATCATGCTTAATTTTGAAATGGAAAGATGTCCAGCAGTGCCATAAGCTTTGAACGAGCAGCTACTAGTGGGATCCTGCTGCACCCGTCTACTGGTCAGAGAAATCTTGCTAGTAAACACCCAAAGGCCAAGTGACTGACCTATATATGAAAACATAGGAGTTGGGGTGCAGAAATATGGCAGAAGGTCCTTTGGACTGATGAGTCAAAATTTTAAATAATAGGCTGTAACAAAAAGCATGTTGTTTGCCAATGAGCTGGATGGAGTACAATATCAGTGTCTGTAGGCAACAGTAAAGTACGGAAGAGGTTCCTTGTAAGTTTGGGGCTGCATTTCAGCAACTGGAGTTGGAGATTTGGTCAGGATTAAGGGTGTCCTTAATGCCGAGAAATACAGACAAATGCTCATCCATTATGCAATACCATAAGGGTACCTTTACATGTGTCAACTTTTCTAAGAATTTCACTGGCAACTTACTGGTTGCAGTGAAATCATGGACACATTGTTCTATCTTGTTGCTGTGTACAAATGGAACAATGTGTCCATGACTTCACTGCAACCAGTAAATTGCCAGTGAAATTCCTAGAAAAGTTGCCGCGTGTAAAGGTCCCTTTACACGTGGCCACAGGAAGGTAGGAACCGGCAGGCATCGGACACAATTGTGCCTGTTGCCTTGAAAAGACCACGATGTGGCGGCGTGTAATTCAGGACTTTCCTTCCTTCAGGGAAGACACAGGAAGGAAAGTCCTGAATTACACGCCGCCATATCATGGTCTTTTCAAGGCAACAGGCACAATTGTGTCCAATGCCTGCCTGTTCCTACCTTCCTGTGGCCGCGTGTAAAGGGACCATTAAGGTACCTTAAGAAAGGCATCTGATTGGTTCCAAATGTATTCTGCAGCAGGGCAACACCCCCCAAAATACAGTCAGTATCATTAAAATTGTCTTCACTGTAAAGAAGAATGAGAAGTCTTAGAAGTATTGATATGGCCCCACAGAGCCAACATCTTCAAGTCTACCTGGGATTACATGAAGAGACAGAAGGATTTGCACAAGCGACATCCACAAAAGATCGTTGGTTACTTCTCCAACATGTTTAGAACAAGCTCCTTACTGAGTTCCTTCAAGACTGTTTTGAAGGCAAAGGGTGATGACCCCAATGTTGGTTTGATTTAGATTTTGCTTGACTTAATTCCTTATTCATTTTGTTTACTGCTAAAAAAAAAATATTAACCCTTACATTTTTGGAAGCAATTTTTCCCACATCAGCCTAAAAAAAGTTTTGCACAGTACTGTAATAAATCCAATACAATCACTTTTTTATGAGAAAATGTACAAGATACGTGCTCTATTTGTAAAAGGTCACTAACATTAAAGAATAATTGGTAAACGCAGCTGTGAAATGTGATGTAGAGTTCAGCACCTCGGATAGTGCCATATTAACATAAACTTAGAACCTCATTTGGAACCATTTCATTATTGTTACATTTACCAACAATACAACTCATGCTTTTAAAATCTTTACGATTTAGGCATAAATCTACTTTTAACAGTTACAGTGAATGTTGAAAACCATTTACTTATTGGCAGGTAATGCAGAACAGCACTGTATGGAAGGCAATTAGTTCCAATGTATTTTCCCGTTGACTCGCTACAAAGCAAATGCAGATTTAGTTGAAATTCATTTTTAGAAGATGGGGACGGTTCTTAATACACTCACCTGCTGCATGACCAATGTACTTCACAAAGGAGCTATAATGGTTTATTGAATGCAATCCGTAGCACAACAATATTCTCAAGAGCTTTAACGCTAAAACATTGAAGATTAGAGTTCAAGTATTAATGTCTCCCCCGCAACAACTGCAGGATGAGAAGTTGCACATAAACATCTTAATACAGTCTTCAAATCAGGAAATAACATTATTTTGAAAGAGAAACATTTTTACATTACATGTGGAGGAGTACTTGTGGTCCGGGCTTTGTAGCTGCCAGATAATTAAGCTCACAGTCAGACATGGATAAAATATTTATGCAATTCATTCTTGATTGCACTCATTTAGATTGTTACATGGACATAACGTCCAGCATTACCATTTCTTTATAAAATACATGGGTAATTAAAATATGTCCTGGGTGCATAACCTTCTCCAAGTCCCACTGAAGTCCTGAAAATCAGTACAGCCTCTATAACGAGAAAAATACTTTTATTCTTGATTGTTTTCTTCTTCTTTGATATTTATAAGGTATATCTGGTATTTAAAAAATATATAAAAAAGTCCCTATGTACTAACGGGCAGGTAGGTGATACCTACCAACCTGTTGTGCCTGGTGCTGTTCACTGCCGGCACAGAGTGGTCATAGACCACTCCTGCTGGGTGTACAATGGCTTTGTCTACAGAGCGGTGATAGTTATTGGGCCTCCCGGGCTAAAGAGTAGCAGCCCGCAGCCGCCCCTTAAATTGGCACATTCATTAGAAGCACCAATTCCTTACACTTTATCTGGCATTGGGGTGAAAGAAAGGGTTGATGACAGCTGAGTATTGATGGCTTGTCATTAAGCTCAGACTGATAATGTCAGGCCTCTATGAGATCTGCCCATAATCCGTCCTGTGAGGAAATAGTTAAAAGACAGACAGACACAGAGAAAAATACTTTATTTAAAATAAATCAGACAGACAACCCTCATGTTCTAATTTATTACCCCACACATATCTTTCGGACAATAATACACAACGATGATCCCATGAAGCACACGATCCAGGCTTTGCTTCATCCGGTGTCAGCAGCATAAGAACAAGTGTCCTCACCCTGCAGTCTCTGTGATCACACTGAGTGCCGTGAAAAGTGGTGACGTCACTCCCTGAGTCTCAGGGCTTCCCTCAGCAGTGAACTCAGGTGACCAGGCTGCAAAACGCTGGAGCGCTGCTTTAAAGTGATTGGAGAATTTATTATTAGCTCAAGTTATTTTAAACATTCTCGAATCTGTAAAAGAATCCCGAGTTTTGAAAACCACCTGGCTGAGGATGGTCACGGGCATGCTGAGGTACAAATATCAGACAAAATACACAAGACAAAAACATGACCCACAATTTCTACTATTTCATAACAGTGACGCTCACAATGTCAGTAGATGGGGTTATTTTCATACATGTCTTCAAATTATATATTTTGGAACATATATAGAAACAAAGAGTAAATAGACACATGAGAAACAAACCGGAATATGTTTTAAACCTTAGATTCCTCTACGTTCCCCCCTTTACTCCCTATGCACCCTTGGAATTTTCTAAATCATCTTCATCAGGTAGATACCTAGAATGGCTTTCACACAGTCGTGAAGGAATTACCAACTTCACACCTTCAAACCATTACCATTGGGTTTTGGATGATTGTGGAGACAATGTCATCTAATTAACAATTCCATCCATCTCTCCCTTGGTCTCATTGCCCTAACAAATTGGAGGTGTGTTTTGGACCATTATTCTGTTGCAAGATAAATGATGATACCACTAAGTGCAAATTAGATGGGATGGCCTGTCGCTGCAGAGTACTGTGGTAGCCATGCTGGATAGGGGTACATTGTATATGGAATAAGTCACCAGCAGTGTCAGAAGCAATGTCTGCCCACACCATCGCATTTAGTCCTCCATCCTTCACGGTGGGCACCACACATGTAGAAACCATTCACCGACCTTTTCTGTGTCTTTCTGGTACCAAAAATCTCACATATTGACATTTTAGTCCACAGTACAGATTTCCACTGAGCTAATGTCCAGTCCTTGCATTGCTTGGTCAAACAAGTCAAATTTTTATTTGTGGGCCTCAGTAGTGTCTTTGCAACAATTCAACTCTAAAGGTCTGTTTCTTGCGTCATCCTACTCTGGGCGTTTGATGCTTAGATGTGTCTGCCACTTAATGTCAGTGCATCACTATAAGGCGTCCTGTTGTCTTAGATTATGTCAATTCACTATTTCTGAGCGCTGCACATTCTGATGAACTTATATCTCTGCAGAATAGATCATTTTTTGGTCTTACTTTCATCATAATGATAAATTCTTTTCATTACTGCGCTTGATAATACCTTCAAGGTTCCAGCAATTTTTAGACTCACTGACCTTCATTTCTTAAGATAATGATACACTATTATTTCTCTTTAAAGGACCGGGTTACCCATAGCGATGTTCCAGCGACTCGACCAACGATAGGGATCGCTGGAACATCGCTATGTGATCGCTGGTGAGATCTGCCTGTCTGGCATCTCACCTGCAATCACATAGAGCTGCATGACGGTCTCTTTTCGGGAGCGCACAGGAATAGCCACGAGCGGCCGTCATGCAGCTCTGTGTGCGGCTGCTACTAAGGTGAGCAATGGGTTGCTATGGGCCTCCGTTTCCAGCTAGTGTTTGCCGTTAATGCTGTCCGGTTTCAGCGCTGGCTGGAAACGTGGGGCCATAACCTAGTGTGACCCCAGCCTTAGAAGAAGTGGTGAGGAAAACAGCTGCTTGATTTAGCTAGTTTAACTAGATGTTGACTGTGACAACAATCACATTCTACGAGCTATTTGCCGTATATTGGGACTACTATGAAGTCTGAGTTAAGGAAAATTATGTAGTGCAAAGTAATTGAAAGGACACAAACAGAAAGAAGAAAAAATAAAACCTAAATAATAAAAATATTCATATTGAATTTTAATATATAATTGAAGATCTAAAATACATGAAAAGGTTAATTTCATGGTATTCTCGGTTAGCGGTATTGCAATTCTACAAGCTTCATACTACGATTTCCATTTTATATTTACTCCTTTGTACACTTTAGTGCCTCCAAATGCCTAATAGGCATTTGACAAATAAAAATGAGATTTTCGTTTCACACTGCTGATCAGTTTGTTTAAATGTGAATATCTTAAGTGATTATTCAGCCAGTTAAATAATTGATTTTGGACCCAAATTATGCATTAATACCCATAATTATGATATGCAGTTATTTGCTCCGAGACAGAAAAGTGAAAAGTTACATGATTAGCAAGGGTCTGTAAAAAAAAAGGTAAAATAATTAACTTTAGACAAAATAATTCCAGATTTGAGCAAATTATAAAGCAATCAAACTGTTATGATAAATAAAATACTATTACAATATGAGAAAAGAAAGATCAGTGAATAAGAAACACAATACACAGCATTACAAGAACAAAGTCCAGAAATGTCTCTAAGGCTATTTTCATGCATTTTTTATAAGCTTTTTGTGGGTTTTCTTTACACATTTATTTTCTTGTGTAGGTGTTATTGGTCTTATAGGTACGTCTATCGGAAAATGGCTGAAAAATGTCATACCGAGAAAGCCTGGAGCATCCTCATACAATGCAGAACTGCAGAGGCGCAGCAAAAAGGCTACAAAAGACGACTGCTGCAATAACTAAATACAAAAGAGATAGGTATGCATAGGAATATCAAGAGAGGTCTTATGTAAAGGCTTGTGCCACGAACAATTGTATACTTTGGTCTTGGAAAAAAAATAAGTTCCACAATTGGATGTGTTAAATGAAATGTTCCTATCCCGAGATATTCTTATAAATGTGCCCCTGTGTAATTGATGTGTCCGACCATGCAGGAACAGTGAGATATACCACAGCTCCTGGGCAGGGGAGAAAATAAGAGAGTATACAGACATTACAGCCAGGATCACAGAATATAAGAGTATACAGACATTACAGCCGGGGATCACAGAATATAAGGGTATACAGACATTACAGCCGGGATCACAGAATATAAGAGAATACAGACATTACAGCCGGGGATCACAGAATATAAGAGTATACAGACATTACAGCCGGGGATTATAGAATATAAGAGTATACAGACATTACAGCCAGGGATCACAGAATATAAGAGTATACAGATATTACATCCGGGGATCATAGAATATAAGAGTATACAGACATTACAGCCGGGGATCACAGAATATAAGAATATACAGACATTACAGCCAGGGATCACAGAATATAAGAGTATACAGACATTACAGCCGGGGATCACAGAATATAAGAGTATACAGACATTACAGCCAGGGATCACAGAATATAAGTGTATACAGACATTACAGCCAGGGATCACAGAATATAAGAGTATGCAAACATTACACCGGGGGATCACAGAATATAAGAGTATACAGACATTACAGCTGGGGATCACAGAATATAAGAGTATATAGACATTACAGCTGGGGATCACAGAATATAATAGCATACAAACATTACAGCCAGAAATCACAGAATATAAGCGAATACAGACATTACAACCGGGGATCACAGAATATAAGAGTATACAGACATTACAGCCGGGGATCACAGAATATAATAGCATACAAACATTACAGCCAGAAATCACAGAATATAAGGGTATACAGACATTACAGCCGGGGATCACAGAATATAAGAGCATACAGACATTACAGCCGGGATCACAGAATATAAGAGTATACAGACATTACAACTGGGGATCACAGAATATAATAGCATACAAACATTACAGCCAGAAATCACAGAATATAAGCGAATACAGACATTACAACCGGGGATCACAGAATATAAGAGTATACAGACATTACAGCCGGGGATCACAGAATATAATAGCATACAAACATTACAGCCAGAAATCACAGAATATAAGGGTATACAGACATTACAGCCGGGGATCACAGAATATAAGAGCATACAGACATTACAGCCGGGATCACAGAATATAAGAGTATACAGACATTACAGCTGGGGATCACAGAATATAATAGCATACAAACATTACAGCCAGAAATCACAGAATATAAGCGAATACAGACATTACAACCGGGGATCACAGAATATAAGAGTATACAGACATTACAGCCGGGGATCACAGAATATAATAGCATACAAACATTACAGCCAGAAATCACAGAATATAAGGGTATACAGACATTACAGCCGGGGATCACAGAATATAAGAGCATACAGACATTACAGCCAGGATCACAGAATATAAGAGTATACAGACATTACAGCTGGGGATCACAGAATATAATAGCATACAAACATTACAGCCAGAAATCACAGAATATAAGCGAATACAGACATTACAACCGGGGATCACAGAATATAAGAGTATACAGACATTACAGCCGGGGATCACAGAATATAATAGCATACAAACATTACAGCCAGAAATCACAGAATATAAGCGAATACAGACATTACAACCGGGGATCACAGAATATAAGAGTATACAGACATTACAGCCGGGATCACAGAATATAATAGCATACAAACATTACAGCCAGAAATCACAGAATATAAGCGAATACAGACATTACAACCGGGGATCACAGAATATAAGAGTATACAGACATTACAGCCGGGATCACAGAATATAATAGCATACAAACATTACAGCCAGAAATCACAGAATATAAGGGTATACAGACATTACAGCCGGGGATCACAGAATATAAGAGCATACAGACATTACAGCCAGGATCACAGAATATAAGAGTATACAGACATTACAGCTGGGGATCACAGAATATAATAGCATACAAACATTACAGCCAGAAATCACAGAATATAAGCGAATACAGACATTACAACCGGGGATCACAGAATATAAGGGTATACAGACATTACAGCCGGGATCACAGAATATAAGAGTATACAGACATTACAGCTGAGTATCACAGCTGATTCTTTCTGTGATGTAAAACAAGTTTCTAAAAAGGTGATGAAATGTTTTCCATCACAGAGAGAATCAGCTGTTTATCAAACCAGGTGGGCACTCCTCCCAAATAGTGCACAAATCCTGTGGAACCTGTGTAAATTCATAGAAGGATCAGCATTCAATATTTATTTCAACTTCCTCTGCTTTTTATTTTCATTCAGTCATCATACACAGGCTTTACAGATGGGGATCACAGACATTACAGCCAAGGATCATAGAGTATAAGAGTATCCCCAGCTGTGATGTCTGTATACTCTTATATTCTGTGATCCCCAATTGTAATGTCTGTATACTCTTATATTCTGTGATCCCTGGCTGTGATGTCTGTATACTCTTATATTCTGTGATCCCCAGCTGTAATGTCTGTATACTCTTATATTCTGTGATCCCTGGCTGTGATGTCTGTATACTCTTATATTCTGTGATCCCCGGCTGTGATGTCTGTATACTCTTATATTCTGTGTGTGATCCCCAGCTGTAATGTCTGTATAATCTTATATTCTGTGATCCCCGGCTGTAGTGTCTGTATACTCTTATATTCTATGATCCTGGCTGTAATGTCTGTATACTCATATTCTGTGATCCCAGCTGTAATGTTTGTATACTCTTATATTCTGTGATCCCAGCTGTAATGTCTTTATACTCTTATATTCTGTGATCCCTGGCTGTAATGTCTGTATACGCTAATATTCTGTGATCCCCAGCTGTAATGTCTGTATACTATTATATTCTGTGATCCCCGGCTGTAGTGTCTGTATACTCTTATATTCTGTGATCCCCGGGTGTAATGTCTGTATACTCTTATATTCTGTGATCCCTGGCTGTAATGTCTGTATACTCTTATATTCTGTGTTCCCGGCTGCAATGTCTGTATACTCTTATATTCTGTGATCCCCGGTTGTAATGTCTGTATACTCTTATATTCTGTGATCACGGCTGTAATGTCTGTATACTCTTATATTCTGTGATCCCCGGTTGTAATGTCTGTATACTCTTATATTCTGTGATCACGGCTGTAATGTCTGTATACTTTTATATTCTGTGATCCCCGGTTGTAATGTCTGTATACTCTTATATTCTGTGATCACGGCTGCAATGTCTGTATACTCTTATATTCTGTGATCCCCGGTTGTAATGTCTGTATATTCTTATATTCTGTGATCACGGCTGTAATGTCTGTATACTTTTATATTCTGTGATCCCCGGTTGTAATGTCTGTATACTCTTATATTCTGTGATCACGGCTGTAATGTCTGTATACTCTTATATTCTGTGATCCCCGGCTGTAATGTCTGTATACTCTTATATTCTGTGATCCCCAGCTGTAATGTCTGTATACTCTTATATTCTGTGCTCCCCAGCTGTAATGTCTGTATACTCTTATATTCTGTGATCCCCGGCTGTAATGTCTGTATACTCTTATATTCTGTGATCCCCAGCTGTAATGTTTGTATACTCTCTTCCTTCCTCCCCTGCCTGTGGTATATCTGACCTGTTCCTGCATGGTCAGACACATCCATTACACAGGGGCACATTTATAAGAATATCTTGGGACAGGAACATTTTTTTAATACATCCAATTGTGGAACGTATTTTTATTCCAGGATCAATTACCGTAATTAAAATGTGCAATTGTTCGTGGCACAACCCCTATAGGTAATTAGCGTTTCTATGTTTCACACTCTGCAGCAATAGTTAATCTGCAGCCTCAGCAATCAATAGGTTGACATCTGCAGGGCACTGTTACAATGATGTGCAAGGTATCTTGCTTCCTCCACTTCTTCTGCTTGAATAAAAGGATATGTTTAAAAAAGTTTCACGACTATACCCCATGAGATCTTTCATTTAGAAATGAGAGGAAAAGATCTGTTTTATGGAGGAGGCTGCTGTAAAATGGGAGCAGTTTCATGAAACATTACTCTGTTCTTGATGCTTCTCATTTATTCCCTGAAATGAGGCAGATGATGTTCCCTTGGTACATTACTACGCACTCGCAGATGTTCAGGGATTGATCTACAGAGGAGACACACACCGCTGCATTGATATTAAAAGCCATATTTTATCTTAATGTATCCGCTATCGACAGATCGTAAAAGCCTCCTATTTCCTCTTCATTTGGCTAAAATTTAGTTTCTATTGATTAGAAGAAAAAAAATAATAGTCAATAGATGAAACTGTATATAAAGGATAAGTTTTACATTCATCCAATTTAAAGCAGAGCTCTGACATAACAACAACCAGGAAAAGGCAGAAGATCCAACTCCAATTCAAAAAGATTTAAAAAGTCAAAATTGATTTCACCTTCATAAAAGCACATGTGTAAATAAAGAAAAATAAAATATAGATCTAGTATGCAGTGTTTCATGGAGCTTACAAATCATGCATCTCTATGAGCACCTTGTTGTGGCACCGTTATGGCTCTCGTAGACTTGTATTGAGACCTTTGATGTAACTTTTGATTTCCAGCCAGTCAGAACCTATGGGTACAAGATGGCGCAGTGGGACTTCAGCAGCACTGAAAACTTACTAACCTTCCGGAAAGTGAATATAGTACTACTGTGAGAAATGTCTAGAGTAGAGATTCTACTGATGTCACAGAACTAGGTCAAATCTCCTTCATTAAAGTGCAGAGAGCTCATGCCTGGAAACAATAGTGTGTGTTTGTATGCTGGTATCTATCAAGAGCAATGTAGTGGACTATGTAGCTTTAGACAGGGGGTTGAAAAAAGAGGTATATCGCAGGAGGGGGCTCTCTGCATGGGAGCTGAGAGAAGAGAGATACTGCAAGAAGGGTCTCTGTGTGCAGTGGCTGAGACGATTCCTATATTGCAGTAGGGAACCGAAAGGAGAAATGCACTGCAGGATGGAGCATTGTATATAGGGGCTAAGAGGAGAGCTATACTGCAGGAGGGAGATGAGATTAGTTGATCAGTGTTTGTTATCTATGTCTAGGAAATCAGACATGTGCAACAGTAAATTTTGCTGTAATGACACATATAAAAGAGGATTATCTTCTGCTGCATGCATCAATGGAGCAGCAATTGCTGTTTAAAAACACTGATCTGTTTGTAGCGGGAAACAAGCATAATTCTGCTCTACCATTGTAAAGGGTTGGAGGAGAGTTCATTCTGCTACAACCATCTAATAATGTAAAACCACATAGACAGCTATACCGATGTAGATAGCAGAAGATAAAATCAGTCATGCACGGTACTATATGTGAGCTGATGGTGCACAGAAACATAAGCCCAATTCTACATTTCGATTAACTTGGTAATAACTCAGAGAGGTGGGTCTAGACAGGAGCACACAGGAAAGTGGAAGGGGTCTTCAGCACTGAAGAAAAGCAAGGCGAAATGTGGTTTTAGAAGATATAAATAGAATTGTCCATTCTGCTCTGTGAAGGATGATGCACCGAAAGGCAAATAGAGGTAAAAAATATACAAATGCAATAAAGAAACTTTAAGGCTGGCTTCACACCACGGCAGAGTCCGGTCCGGGGACTGGATCAGCACACAGAACCGGAGGGCCAAATGTGCCCTCCGGTCCGGTGTGCAGCCGCGCGCAGCTGCAGCTGCTGATGAATCAGGACTTGCAGGGAGCTAGCCACGGTCCTGAAACAACAGCGGCGTGCAGCCGCAGGTGTCCAGTTCCCGGATCCTCCCAGGCCAGGATTTGGGGAGATTTTTCTCCCCGGACACAACAACGTTGCAAGCAACGTTTTTGTATACGGTGAGCAAAATCCGATTTCTCCCGGATTCTTCCGGAGAGATGGAAAACAGATGGCAGATAGCTGCCATCCGCCTCCATCTGGCCCCATAGGATACTATGGGGCCAAAATGAGGTCCGGGGATGTCTGGTTTACACCGGACAGCCCCGGACTGGACTCTGCCGTGGTGTGAAGCCAGCCTAAGTTGGGCTTAGTCTGCATATTAGCAATGAGGATGCATTTACTGTGCATTGCAGAAAAAATAATGTGCTTCTTGGCAAACCCCTTTAAGTATGCATTCATAAGGAGCTTGTTCTCCTCCTACTGGACCAGGTGATATAACTAGCCCTAGTTGTAATGCTCCCTGGGTACAACGTCTTAAGTTTTCTCCAGTAGGAAGACATCTATCTGCCTACTGCCACCAATAAGTTCTCTTTAAGTCAATGTCTGACTCATAAGTAGAGATTTTATCAAACCAGAGATCCATAGACAGCTGGTTGGAGTTCTTATTCCTTGAGCATTACTGATTTTCCTTGCACAGGTCCAATGACGTAGCGAGTCTTATGGTGCCGTCACACAGCACGATCTGGCCAGCGACGTCGGAAGCGATGCACGGGTGCCCGCTCGGTTCCGACATCGCTGGCCAGCTGTCACACAGCATCGCTGCGGCTGGCGACACCGCAGCGATGCGGGGGGTGACATCGCTCGCTGGGCTGGGCTCAGCCCAGCGAACGATCTGCAGCAACGCTGCGGTATAGGCTGGATCGCCGCCGACATCGCTCTGGGGATGTCACACGGCGCGATCCAGCCTTATCGCAGGTCGCCGGTTGACAGGTTTACGGTTCTTCCCGTAAACCTGACAACCTGCGACCAGCGATAAAACGCGGTCGTGCCGCTCGTTTACACAGCGCGACGTCGCTAGCGACATCGCTGATACGTCACTTTTTCGGCGATGTCGCTAGCGACGTCGGCAGGTGTGACGGCACCATTAGAGATAATGATCCCTGGAAACATGTATGGGGACCCTAACACTCCCAAGTTTGAATAAACATTATGTATTTTCTATAAGAAGGTTTAGTACGTGGGAAAAGCCTGATACATATAAAATTTGCCACAAAAATAGAAAAAAAGGACGCAAATAATTTAACATAAAAGAAAATTAAGTAGGCATTTGAGCTTGTAAAAAGAGCAATTTCCCCCCCGAGACGCAAGTAAAATACAGGCACCATTGTACTATGTCAATGGAGAGCTTATAGGGTTGTTGCAATAAACGTCCAGCCATTAAGACTTTGGCAATTCTCCTTTAAGAAAATCTAAACATCAGTGGATTTCTATCCATCCCATTGACCGTGTGTGAACACATGGGACATTTGATACCATTGTCGTGACATCCTCCTTCTCATCTAAACCATGAAAAACAATTGAGTTCTAAATAATACATAGATTGGAACTCCCAGCATAGAGCTAAACCTATTCTTCACACCAAATCCTAATAAAAAAGATACAGAGTTTGCGTTAAAGGGATCCTGTCACCTCCAAAATGCCTCCTTAGCTATCAAAACATGTCCCTGCAGCATCCTATCACTAATCTCACACTTCTTTTGTCTCCTAAAAGCATCCTGTGAAAGTGCATAAAAACGATTTTATACTTACTCATTAGTGATTATAATTAGCAGGGGTTATTTTCTTTAGCCCTTAGGGCATGTTGTTTTGCAGCTCCAGGATCCAGCCCTCTCTCTGTCTGTGCTGCTGTGATGTGGAGCTGAAGGCAGGAGTAATGATTTGCATTCTGTGAGTGATAGAGAGGGGGGATGGCAAAGCCTGCACAAGCAAAGCACACAGACAGAGAGAGGGTGGATTCTGGAGCCTGCAAAACAACATGCCCTGCGGACTAACGAATATAACCCCTGCTAATTACAATCACTAATGAGTAAGTATTAAAACGTTTTTATGCACTTTCACAGGATGCTTTTAGGAGACAAAAGGAGTGTGAGATTAGTGATGGGATGCTGCAGGGACATGTTTTGGTAGCTTAGGAGGCGTTCTGTAGGTGACAGGATCCCTTTAACATATAGAGTGCAAAATAGAGTGGTGATTGATAGATTGTTACCTATTATAAATATGAAAATACGTGAAGGCAAAAGGAAAGCGTAGATTACAGCGGCATTGACATTTTAGTGTTTATGAATGTGAAACTTAGATCATTGTGCCTTTTCACAGGTCACTGACTCAAGCCTTAGTAATTATGGGAATTCACAATACCCAGGCTGGCACTTCTGTGATTTATTATTTTATTATAATAGGATGGCGGTGGGGAATATATATGAGAATCTACAATTTACATATACACTACATACTCCTAATGGACCCAAGCAATTACATATAGATAGCATGCTTAGCTAAATTAAATCAGCTATGAATGATAGCCCTACATATGAAGGTGCAAACAGATAATAGAATACCGTATTAAACAGATGGTATGAGATATGTGAGGTTAAACGTGTCATCCGGCCTTAATGGTCTCAATATTTGGCCCTGCCATAGTACAGTATAATGCTTCATACAACATTCATATCCAGGGTCAGCAATGTTTGACACTCTGCACCATGGTCTTTAATGTCGTCCAAACCCAGGGGCTTAATTTACACATCTGACATGGTTCTATGCAATAAATTGCCTTCTGCGAGCAGCACACTGACTACGCCATATGTAACCTTTTCCTGTTCAGTAGTTCAAATCATGTTAGACTTCATGATTAATGTTCCATCACCTTTGGTCTCCTTCAAAGTCGCTGGCCCTAGAAAGTGCTACATAGTTTATGGTGTAAAGCTTTGCCAATATTAGCAAGTAAAGGGACATCCGAAATGTGATTGTCTTCTCCGGCCACTGATAAAAGAGAGTCGTTCTCTTATCATTTTGTTGTACATTTTCCTCATTTTGTCAATCAGTTTTCATCACGACTTTACTGACATCAGGATAGGCTTACAGATTTGCAAAAATATATACAAAAAAACTTATTTAAATCATTATTTTTTTATTTTTATATTTTTGGTTTTCGGTGAGAGACCCCAAATACTATCACAAAAAAATGGTTAAAATAGACTTGCAGATTTGTCACAAAACTGCAACAGGAAGTAGGCGGCAGCTGCAGCTTTCACTTTCTCTTGATAACTCATACATCTGAAGGCAAGTAGAGGGAAGTCGGCATTGATTGGGTGCGGGGATCATGTGATGTAACAACTGACACCACTGACACTGCGCTGGCACAGGAGGTGAGTATAAGCTTTTTTATTTTAATGAGGGCGAACATGGGGATGAAAAGTGGTTGTCCTAGTAGTGCATAACTCCTTTAAAAACTGGAAGAGGGTTTTTTCTAGTTCATTGGCATTTTTTAGTAACTGCTTTATGTTTTATTAGTATCTATTAATGACATTGTAAGGCCAGTTTCACACCACGGCAAGATCAGGTCCGGGGCTGTTCAGTGTGAACAGCCCCGGACCTGACTTTGTGCTAATGCAGCCCTATGGGGCTGGATGGCATCTATTTGCCATCTGGTTTCCATCTATCCGGGAGGATGGTTTTCATCTGTCCGGGGCAAAAATTAGACAAAATCAGATCCTCCCATATCCTCCTGGATCCGGCGTGATCCGGCACCCCCTAACACGTGAGCCTATGGCACCGGATCGTGCTGGATCCCCATAACATGGGAGCCTATGGCACCGGATCGTGCCGGATCCGACGAAAAAATCGGATCTGGGAGCCGGACGCCGGGTGCTGAAGTTTAGCCGCGGCTAGTGGGGATCTTGAAATTTCAGCTCCTGCTGCAGCAATCTGACAAATCTGGTAGAAAACAGGACCGGAGGGCATATTTGTGGGGGGCATAGTCACACTGGACAGCCCCGGACCTGATCTTGCTGTGATGTTAAACCAGCCTAACAATTAGAGCTATGATAGGCAGGGACGTAACTCCCTCCCTGCACTTGTACTCATGTAACCCAGGATTCACACATTAGACAGGACTTGATTCATCACTGGTGAGTTGCAGCTTCTTTTCTGATGTTGGACAACAGGGGTTGTGTGGCACCCCAGGGTTCATGTGCCACAGTAACACCACAAAGGGTTAACTCCCCATACAACCCACAACACTACACTGGAGCCTCCAGGCCAGGAGGGGGAGCTAAAGCTGCTTCCCTATATATTCTGGTGTGGAGAGGAGGTGGCAGTTAGTTCAGTGCAGGGCAGCACTGAGGAAGAAAGATCTGGGTGTAAAAGAGCTGTGTTAGGCTCAACTCACGGTCCACTGTCCAATTCCAGGCAGGCCAGGGTCTGAGGAACAGGAGAAGGACCAGAGAGGAACACACCTGGGAGACTGAGTACCCTGAGACTCGCCCCAGAGAAGCACATAGAACGGATACCGGATCCGATGCTGTGCCTGACACAAACAACACAGTGAACACCAGATTAGTGAAGGTCCCACATCTTCACTGTACCACAGCGAAGCAACACAGCGGGGTTAGGAACATAGAATAAGACTCAAGTTGCCTAGCAAGTTGGTACCCGTGAGGGGAGAAAGGGCCGGCAGCTTAGCTAAAGCGGCAGCAGGGCCACACACACAGCACAGGAACAGGGAGCCAAAGGACCCGACCAGGGTGGGAGCAACCCGACCCCTGCACAGACTCCGTGGACAGTACTCAGCTGATGTACCATCCTCAGTAAAAGACTTGGAAAACTACAAAACCGTGATGTTTCCATCACTACTGCCCTGGGGACCAGGCTCTGCTCGTGGAAAGCCGTCACATCACAGGCTGCCATCCATCATCCCCGGAGGTTCTGCAGCAGCGGTGGTCACCCTGACCACATACCACGGGTGGCATCACGACTTTATCCCCTGTACATAACCCCTTTTACTTGTGGGCTTGGGACACGGTCCGGACCAAGTCCGCCGTGATAACCCCCGTGATACCCCAGTCCGGTACCGAGTACCCTGTCCCAGTGGGCTCCATAGTTGCAATCACACCTGGGCCCCGGAGTCTGGGGGAGCCAAAGTCCTGTTGGCCTATAGAAAAAAACTAATGCTATTAAAGATTACTAATAATTGGGGACTCCACTGGAGTTTTGCATTGGGGTCCATGAGATTCAAGTTACGCCACCGGTGATAGGTGTAGCTAGTCCCAGCCATGACATACTATTTCAGCTTCATCTTTACAGTCTTTCTAAAACACAGTTCATCAGCAGACAGTAATGGGCAGTTAATAAGGGGTTAAAGCCAACCAAGGTAGCTCAATTACAGCTCAGCACTTATGGTATGGCATTTCACATGGGTATCTCTTATTTGCTTAGTTTCAACCTCGATTCCAAAATTAGCACACGCTATGGCCATTTTTACTTTAGCTTTTATATTGTGCTTGAGGCTCCGAGCTAAAGTAGAAATACCACATAAGCAGTAAATAGCTATAGTCTGCAATCTCTGCCTTTGATGTACACTTATATCATCTCACAAAAAAAATATAAT
Organism: Allobates femoralis; assembly: GCA_033576535.1. NCBI lineage: Eukaryota > Metazoa > Chordata > Amphibia > Anura > Aromobatidae > Allobates > Allobates femoralis. Next base: position 144,391,750 of record JARQOC010000008.1, on the reverse strand, counting down.
TCAGAAACAATGATGGAAATAGAAGTATAATAGAAGAGCTCTCACAGCAGCGAGCCACAATGACTGCAGGAAAAGCAATTGAGAAGATGTAGCAAAAACAGGAGAAATTGAAGAGATAAGTGAATCAATAGATTAATGGGGGAGACCCCACGGAGAGTTACAGCATCAATTTTCCTTGCTCATTGTGCCCGTAACCACTTATCAAGAACTGCACCAAAGCGGAAACTGATTTGAATTTACAATTACTTTAATTGTGACAATATATCATAAAGATGTGATATATATAACTATATTTACGTCATTTAGTCATTACATGTCAATAATTTCATTTACCGGGAAATGTAAATAGAGGTTCTGCGCCATTTCTGTCTCATCCGATGTGATTATTCTTCAACACAACACAGAGGACCGTGTATTGTAAAACACTTTCAGAACCAAGGGACATTAATGGGTTTTGGAATAATGTATTTCCCGGTCTATGTTCTTTTTTATTATTTTAGCCTCTTGTGGATCAAGCAGTTTTTCATTTTTCTGCTTTTCTTTTTTTCTCCCCCTCTTCCTTCTTGTTTTGTTGAAGTCTTGGATAACACCATTCTCTTCAACATCGGATGTGCTGGAAATGCCAAGACAATTCCAACTGTGGTTAAACATGGAAAAAAACTCAATTCCACCGGGATTTTTTTTTTAGGTTTTGTGATTCTCCAGGTCACATCATTTACCGTATTTTGTGGATTATAAATTGGGACCGTAATATGAGACGCACCCTAAATTTAAGAAGGAAAGTAGGAATAAAAGAAGGTTTGTCAAAATCCTAGAGTGTCTTATATTCCGAGTGTAGCTTACCAGGGGCCATGGTGGAGCCGCTCAGGAGGGTTACAGGAGACAGGTCGGCGATGATGCAGCCCGTAGCTCAGAGGAGAGGGTGTTGTGGTGGCGGATGTGTGCTCCATTAATCTGTGGGTACTATTGATCTGCAAGTGCGGAGGAGGAGAAGCGGGTCAGCATGGTCATAGGCAGGCCAGGTGAGGCTGCATGTCCAGGGCTCATAGGAGTAGGTGACGTGGCGGCATGTGGTGATTGCTATTGATCTGCAGGCGCTTGGCATGATAGCTGCGGAGCAGTGCGTGCACACTAGAGCTCTTGGAGAGCTGAGAGCTGAATCTGCGCAGGTGCCACCTCCACACCATTTTCCTGTAGTCCATCACCGACAGATTAATAGCCCCTGCATCCCGCTATAACAACACCTCCTCCTGCAAGCCTTGGGCCTGCAGCATCATTGACCTGGCCTCCTATGAACCTGATCCACTGCCACCGCTGCAGATCAATGGCTCCTGAACCCCACCACTGCAATACCCTATCCTCCAAACCCCGGTCCTGCAGCATTGACGACTGCCTCCTTGAACCTATCCCTGCACTGCCAGATCATGGCCTGAACCCACACTGCAATACCATTCGACCGTCCTGCGCTTGCGACCGCTCCGAACCCCTCACGCTCCGCATCGCTCATAAGCTATATCTGGATTGGAAGAAAGACTCCCATTTTCCCCCAATTTGGGGGGAGTGTGTCTTATACTCAGAAAAATACGGTATGTGGATACAAACTTGCATAAATTTATACATAATTTGAGAAAAATTATTTTGCTTCTAAAAAGTTAGTAAGAAAAACTGTTTTTGTAGACCCATAACATTTTCATTTCTCTGTTGATTGAACTATGGGGGAGCTTGTTTTTTGCATGGTGAGCTGACTAAGGTAGATATGACATTTTAATTAGTTTATGTTGGATTTTTAGGGAGGAATGGTAACCAGAAGATTGTAATTCTGCAGCTTTTCATTTTTGTCTCCCTATAGCATAAATGGCTTATTTCAAATATCTGTTTTGACATAGGTGTTCTATCTGTGGTTCTCACTATACACATTATAGTTTATGGGACTGTTTCAATATTTTGTGGACTATGTGTCTGTGCATCATAAATCTTCCAATATAAGTCCATGAAAATGACGGACAGCACGGAGAAGATAACAGTGTGCAATCCCCGTGCTGTCTGTGAATAAGACTGCAAGGAATATAAGATTTGTAAATTATTCATTCATACAAGAGAATCACTGACGATACCCTTATGGTACCTTTACACGCCGCTACAGAAGGTTGGAAACAACCGGGTGTCAGAGACAAATGTATCTTGCACCGTCAAAACAACCCGAGGTAGCGGCGTGTAAACTAGGTTGTTGCCACCCGTCACTGTCGGCACCTGTTTCAGAGCCGTGCTCAAAAACAGGTTGGTTTCAACCTGATGGTAGCGGCGTCTAAATGAGGTACAGGAAGGTTTTTTTGTCACCTGGTTAACACCCTGGGGCGTGACACAGCCTCAGGAAACCGCCCCCCTTCAGCGATCATTGGTGGAAGCTCCTGCATTACGATTGGTTGTCGCTGCATAGGGCGGAATATTTAAGGAGCTGACCAGTCACACTACACATTTGCTATAGCGTCATGTATTAGCCAGCCTTCCTACGCTGGCTGGCCAATCATGATGTTATTGCATTGTCCAATCATCGTATGAGCGTCTCGTAATCCACAACTCTGGCACACCTATGTGCTGTCCCTGCTGCCCCAGGTCCTCCCATATTACCTTCTGTAGCGGCGTGTAAATGAGGGGCGGTGCTCTACAGAAGGTAACTTGTGGCACCCGGCGGTGTCTCCAGGGATAGATTTAACCTTCTGTAGGGCACTTTGTAGCGGCGTGTAAAGGCGGTATCGGGTACCGTTTGCAACCGTTGGAACGTGCTTGTGCACGTGAGACACCCGGTTGTTTCCAACCTTCTGTAGCGGCGTGTAAAGGTACCATTATGGTTAAAACTGACACACTTCCAAGAGCCATAACGTTTTAATTGTTCCATCTATCTACACATATGCGGGTGAGTTGTACTTTTACATGACATATTCATTTTACCATATAGTTTACTGGAAAATGGGGAAAAACATTGCAAGCGAAATTGCAAAAAAAAAAGGGAAGTTACACAATCGTGCTTGGGTAACTACAATATTCACCATATGATAAAACTCACGTGTCGGTGGAATGCCTCAGTTCAGTACAAATTCGTAGATACCAAACATGTATACTTTTGCTGTTATCTAAGTGGTGAAAAAATTTCTTAAGTTTGTAAAGAAAAAAAAAATAATAGTGCTTTTGGCGCCATTTTTCGCGCACTGTAGTTTTCTATTTTTTAGGATCTGGGACTGTGTGATGGCTTATTTTTCTCATGTTGAGCGGACATCCTTAATTATCCTTAATTATGCCACTTTTGGGTAGATTTGCTGTTTTGATCGCCGGTTATTGCATTTTATTGCAGCAATCAAAAAACGTGATTTTGGCATTTGGGCTTTATTTTCCAATACGCAGTTTACCAGTCAAATTAATTGATTTTATGTTTTGATCAGACATTACTGACATGGCAATACTAAATATGTGTATTTTTTATGATTTTATTTTCAATGGGGCAAATGGGGGGTGATTTTTATCTTTTATGTTTTTAATTTTTGTTCTTTTTTTTAAAAACATTTTTGTTTTACTTTATATTATGTACCCCCTTGGGGCACCTCAACACATTGTCCAATCGCTCCAGCAGTTCAGAGCTCAGCTGATGCACATCTCTGTGCATTATCTTTGTTATCTTTGTTGGTACTGTAAAGGGAAAAATGAAAATGATTTGCAAAAAATGCAACTTTTTGCTTGTGCTATCAAATATTTTCATAATACTTGTTTCGGAATGCCACTATTACATTTATCTATGTGGTCCTCACTGATCTTGTGTGTGGCTTCTTTAATTGTGTATCTTTTTCCCCAAGTGTAAGAGTGGATAATGACAGGGTAGTGAGTGCAAAAATGGAGAACATGTATTTTTGTTTTTTTGAGGGGTTCGTGTGGGAAACGTCTATTATTAATGATATTTGCACATATTTGCATAGGAAAAGGACATTCGGGATAGAGCACTCGTTTTCTATAAGATTCCCTATCAATGTGTCTGCCCTGTGACCTGTGTAGTTTTGAAGGTCAAAACTCTTTTCTTCTGAATCATGGCTTTCGCAATCCACACTATCTTTGTCACTATAATCACACAGACACATTGTCGCATTAGTAACATCCAGTTATTGCCTTAAGAGCAACTCAGCAAGGGGTATTAAATCAGTCAGTATTTAACAGGAATACCATGAATTAAGGGACATTTACACTGCACAAATATGGCCGGTCTGCAAACCATGTCCTATGGATTTAGGAATGTTTAGCTTGCTAAAAAAGAGACTGAGAGGAGACTAAATAGCTGTTTATGAATATCTGAAGGGCTGTCACACTGTAGAGAGATCAGCTTTATTCTCATTTGCACAAGGAAAGACTAAAGACTATGGGTTGAAAATGAATGTGGGAGAAGACACAGATTAGATATTAGAAAAACTGTTTTGACAGTGAGGGTGATCAATGAATGGAACAGGCGGCGTTGAGAGGAGGTGAGTTCTCCTGCAATGGAAGTCTTCACACAGAGGCTGGACAGACATCTGTATGGGATAATTTTGTGAAACCTGCTTTGAGCAGGGGTTGGACAGATGACCTAGGAGGTCCCTTTAAATACCTTTCTATGAATCTATGATTTTTAAGAATGAGCTTTCCTTGACACACTCATCTCAAAATCATGGAGTCCAAGCAAGTGCCGATCACCCAACGATCACCAGGTGAAATAATCATTTGCTTTGATTAAAAGATCATCGCTGTCAGCAGCACATCGACATGTGTAGCTGAGTAAAGTGGCGGGCTGTGTGCACTGAATGACCACGGATCTTGTAGTGCGCATCTGAAATGCGGTCAGCCAGTGTAAAACCGCTATGAAATGCTATCGGCCATACTTTATTGACAACTGTGGGCTAGTGTAAAGATTAAAAGTTTATGATAGTAGGAGGGTTAGTAAGATTGGGTGGCACTGTGTTTCAGTGGTAGCACTGGAGCGCTGGAGTCCTGGGTTGAAATACCACCAACATCTGTAAGGTGTTTGTATGTTCTCCTGTGTTTACATAGGTTTCCTCTGGGTTCTCTGGTTTCTTCCCACACTCCACAGACATACTGATAGGGAATTTAGATTGTGATCCCAATGGCGATAGTAATCACAATCTCCATACAGTGCTGTGGAGTTAATGGCACTATGTCAGTGATGTTAATCATAACTCTTACAGGGATTCTCACCCAACATAGATACTAATCAAAAAGTCCCATGGGAATAGCAAGGTGAATTTGAAAAATATGTAATTTTTTAGAAACTGCTCATTACAAAATTTACCAAAAATTATGGAACGGAGTTAGGGTACCGTCACACTTGGCGATGCACCAGCGATCCCGACAACGATACGACCTGGTAGGGATCGCTAGTGCGTCGCTGTTGGGATCGCAGGTGAGATGTCAAACAGAGATCTCACCAGCAGCGCAAAAATGATCCAGAATGATACGGAGGTCATTGGCATCCAGTTTTTCAGACCTGTAGTATTGAGGTTGTTGGTCGTTGTCCCTGTGAAACACACTGATGCATGCTGCCCAGCGGGACCCCAACAATCAAAAAATGGTCCAGGCTACTCTGACACGATCCAGCGATCTCACAGCAGGGGCCTGGTCGCTACTAAGTGTCAAACATAGTGAGATCGCTGGTGAGGTCGCTGTTGTGTCACCAAATTTGTGACTTAGCAGCTATCTCGCTAGCGATCTCGCTTAGTGTGACGGGGCTTTACACATGAAGAAAAACACTCTGGCCGTATGGGAATCACATAAAGCTTATGATTAAGAGACAGACACCTTAATGACAGGAAGGATAGACTAGGCTCACAACAAACAATTCATAGGCAGGTTACTATTACAGATACAATAGCAGGTACGGCAAGGATAAAAACTAGGTAGTACACAGGCTCAAACCTATTTCATAGTCTCTTTTTAAAGTGAGAAGCTGTTACCAAGAGTATCATTGTACAGAAAAGAGACATGTGAAAGGACCCTTGCAAATGCTAGCAGTGCAATTCATAGTAAAAAGTAACAGCAGAACCTACCAGATAGATGGAAGTATGATATAAGGTGTGGTCCCATCTACTTCCAATCCTTACATGCATTTGGTACGCTTGACTTCTTCAGGGGGTACGTGCCAAGGGAGTAGTGAGGTGCGGCCCTTATAAAGCAGTGCGGAAAATGAGAAGCGCGAAACAGCTGATTTCCACTCTCATTGGCGTCTACTTCCGGCAATGGGGACACATGATCATCCATGTGTCACATGATTACTCCACTTCCGGTCAGTGGACGCAAAGCATCAGCGTCGTCAAGGAGATGACGGTGTCACATCCAGCGGCCAACAATTGCTGAGAAAGGTGGAGGGTACGAGGGTATCAGATGTACATAGCATGCTGCAATGCCGAGTAGAGTGAGGATAGAGGATAAATTAGAATTATAAGGAATTTAATGGAAGAAAAAATAAACAGGGAAAGTTATGATGAAGGAGATACAGGGGAGTAAATTAAGCACAGGAGAAGTTAAATGTAATAAGTGAATGTTAAAACAATTGGTGAATATATGGTTAGTGAAAGTAATAAAATTAGGGTAGAACAATGTGAATGACAGTAAATAGAGGAATATTAAAAAAAAATGATCATGCATTATGGCATCCATCTCTTATGTAATTCCCATATGGCCAGAGTATTTTTCTATAAATTTCTTCACGTGTAACTTCGTTCTATAATTTTTGGTAAGTTTTTAATGAGCACTTTTAATAAAAATAATATATTTTTTAAATTCACCTTGCTTTTCCCTGGCCCTATATAAGTGAATAAATTATTATTTTCATTATTAAAGAATGGCACTTCAACTTTTGTTTAATGGTCTGCAAAGGGATCGGTGTCATCAGGATAGAAGAGGGAATCTGATTATGACTGATGGAGGAAACATATCTAAGTACTGTATATAATAATAATATTTATTCATTTATGTAGCACTAATTAAAGAGAATCTGAAATGTCAAAAATCCATATCTAACTGATATCATTTTCTAATTCCTTTCTCTCAATTCATGTATTTCTATTATTCACGCTTACCTCCTATCCTCTATAAACTTCAAAATAAAACATAAATTCCATCTGCCAATCACAGTGAGCTCCTGCTGCCCACTCCCCACAGGATGAATATTCATGCATCACTAGACAGTTCTGCCTTTCTCTGGTCTGTCTGTTGTGTGTCTCGTTGGTCTGATTGCACACAGAGAAAGGAGAGGGGAGGAGATGTGTCAGCTTAGCTGAAGCTCTGACCTCTTAATGTCATTGTGTGTATCTGAGGCATGTGTGTGAAGTTTGAGATATTTCTATGTGATTATAAGAACATTTGATCATTTGCTCAGCAGATACACATATTACATGTATGCAGGAAAACCAATGTTTGTATAGTAGAAATCTCTTACACAGTGTAGGACAAAACACCTCCCCCTCCGAGCACAGAGCACAGAGGGGAGGGACAGAAACCAGCTTGGGTGGGTGTGGATATATAAATGAAAGTAATGGAGAGGACAGATGTACCAGCTCCCTGCAGGGTGTGAAAATGCTTATACCATGGAAACTACAAATGGTCATGATTTTACAAGGTCTGTCCAGGTCTTCAAAGGTAATATTAGTATCATACTGAAAAATCACCTAACAAAGTCCTTTTAATTCCATAGCGCTTTACATACATTTGCAACACCTGCCACATTGAGGCTCCCAATTAAAACATCCCATCAGTATGTTTTTTCATGACCGGAGGAAACCCAGGCAAACACAGGGGGATATACAAAATCCTTACAGATGTTTTCATTGGTGGGAATGGAATCCAGGACCCCAGCGCTGCAAGGCTGCAGTGCTAACCACTGAGCCACTATGCCACTCTTGTATATGTACTGATGTACACCTATGTCTTCCAGCATTGTCATCAACCAACCCAAAGTCATGGAAAAAAAATTATCAGCACATTGTTTTTTATTTTTTTTATTTAAAGCTTCTTCCTGTATATTTTATTTACACAATACCTTCTCCGAATCTATCATAAGGATTTAGGAAGAACCGAAGAGAATCAAAAGAACACCCATAGGCCATTCCTATTTTGTGCAACTATCATCATATTACAGAGCACCAGAGGCTTCAAACATCTAGTCAGCATGTGACAAAACACAATAATGATCCCATAACAGTGTCAGATAACCAATATGTTCACTAATATTTGCCTACATCTTCGTATCAGACATCATTACAGTATTAATAGAACAATTGCACAATGAGGAGTCTATGCACAGATCGTCAATGCAAATTCTAAAAGTAATTAAAGCCCGTGTTATAAATGCCAAGTTAGCCTTTTCACACTGACTAAAACAAATGCATCATCTGTTATTGTTTACTGCCATCTTTCATTTATCAGATGTAAAACTTTACAAAGCCAAGGAACCTCGGGCTGTTTATATACACAAGTGACATTTTTACCGGACCCCGTGAATGAACAACATCGCTATAGAATATTAATAGGAAACTAAATGAGAGCTGAGATAATTAGTTCTTTTATCTCCCCTTAAAGAAAAAAAAACAAAAAAAGGTTTATTTGCCCTTTAAATGGGACAATAAAATGCAATTGGCATCTGTGGCGTGTTCAGAGTAGATAATAAGTCATTCACTGGTATTAAAGGAAAAGGTTTAAAGTGTTATTGGAAATTGGCTGCTTCATTCGGGAAGTTACTCTGATGCTGCAGAATCTTGAATCAATGGCTGATATCTTCAGTAATTACTGCTTATAGTCTACATGTCTTCCAATACAATTAGTCTCAGATCATGCTGATTCTACTTTATATCATCAGTTATGAGTTTCGGATTCTTGTATTTCCGTTATCTGATGTTCAAAGGGATTGAGCAAAATTAGACAACAGAATACGACTGGCAAAGGAAATATTATTTTTGCACTTTCCGACAGAAGGAAACACCCGATGCAAAAGTTCTTGTGTACATTAAATTTGTGATAGCATTAATAGTATTAGTTGTTGATTTCTGCAGGGAATACCAATCCACAATATACACTGTATCAAGTCAGTCCTCTGATTTTCAAAGTTAATGCTAATATTAAATTGCCAATACAAATGAGAAGAGTGTCATTGTTAAACATTCCGACTTATTTCCAGATTTTTAGACCCAATATAATATAGTTTGGGGTCACACAGACATATTTGACTTGTAGTGCCATCCAGGCAGAGAGTTTGGGGGTTAATTCCGGTCTTTAATTTACTATTAACTCCCTGCTATGAATTTTGGGTGGGGTTGCTCACTAAATAAACTCCTGAATCCCTGTCTCCCACTGCCGGTTATTGGTACTACCTTACCTGGTCCACACCCCTGTTCTCTGCTCCGGTTTTTACACTAATTTATCCTGTTTCAGACTTTGGATCATTTTCTATTGTTCTGCCTGATTATTTCATCGCTTATCTGTACCTCTTAGTTCTGTCCCAGCTATCCGACCATACCTGCTAGCCATTAGCTACTCTGTAGACTCAACCCAGGGTTCCTACATAAGTCTACATCCCTGTACATGCCTTAATGAGTAAAGGTCAAGATTGCCCTCTCACTCAATAGATGGAGTGGATCATGGAAAGCCTATATGTGAAAGCCTTATTAAGAGCTGCCAGATGACCACAAACACAGCCGTTTTATAGTCCATTTTTACCTTATGAAATAAACATGCACATTCATATGAAAACTTTCCTATATGTATAACTTGAAACAAATTGAAAACTAGACAATACTTGCTGATATCATCATGTACAATAGTGCACTATTCTGTAAAGTGTTATCTGATATTGCATGGGCACCTTAGAGATATGGCTAGATTTATCCCCTGGGATGAGCAGCCATTAGTCCTTGTGTTACCAATCTATTAAATGTTAACAAGTAAAATCAAGAAAGTGGAGGTTTTAGGTTAATGAGTGTTAACATCAGCCAGACATCTTTCTTCCAGCAATTAGCTGATTTTTCTGAACAGCCTATCTTTCAATTAGTCACAGGTAAATTGGGTAGATGGATCATTTACATGAATGCTATGTACCCTATTTGTGTATGTATGTGTATATGTGTTATGTATGTATGCTGTGTGCACTATTTGTGTATGTATGTGTATATGTGTTATGTATGTATGCTGTGTGCACTATTTGTGTATGTATGTGTATATGTGTTATGTATGTATGCTGTGTGCACTATTTGTGTATTTATGTGTATATGAGTTATGTATGTATGCTATGTGCACTATTTGTGTATGTATGTGTATATGTGTTATGCATGAATGCAATATTTGGATGACTGTCAATTGTAAATTATAATTGCCCACATATTGGAAAGGCCTGAATTTTGGCCTTCCATGCACCCATTTATATAAAAGATCCAATGTAATTGTGAACTATATTTAAAAAGTTATTGATGAAATAGAGTATGTGCCCACAGGGTCTTCTAAACTCAAGTGAACCTGCTGACTTTAAAGTGAAGCCCACCTTAGTGATTTTTGCAGCATTTTCAAATTGCTTCTAAAGAAACCAGACATCTTCCATCTATCATTGTTGGGTTTCCTTTAAACCTTTTTATTTAATATGTGGCATCTTTCAAGTGGAAAAGGCAAAAAGATTGACCCAGTAAATCTGCTTTGTGCCTTTTGATATATTAGATGGTTACAGGATGATTGAAAGGCTAAAAACATTAATATTATGCAGTTTTGACATAAAAATACATATGACCAATCTTTTGAACATTTCTACAGCTTGGTTTAAGGGTGGACTCACCTGAAAGACTAGATTAAAGAGTGGACCCACCTGAAAAAGACATAATATGGACATACCATACAGTAAAGAACTTAAGGTGTTATCAAACTAAGAGGTTGGGCAGGAGTAGGTAGTTACTATAACACAGACATCCCTGGGGGAAGCAGACATGCTTTACGCTGTGGCTGGACCATGCATCCCTCTTCCCCTTCATGGCCACCCAGGTACTCCTCTGCTGTCTCCAGCTCCCAGGTCCTATGCACACTGCACAGGTTCCCAGGGAGTGCGCTTAAGGAGTGTGCCAGCGCTCCGTCTGTGCTCTTGAAGGGCCTGTGCACTATGATGTGGAAGTGCCCCTCAGCTTATGACCGAGAGGCACTAAGTACTTAATGCATCCTTCCACTGGAGGAGGTGCCTGGTCAATGTGTTTAGTTAGTCAGTTGTCTGCCCTCTGCCTGCCATACTCTCAGTACCAGCCTGCAGCTGCAGTCCTGTCCACTACAGCTGTCCCAGCTACACTTGTCTGCACCTTAAATTGTATCTGTGTTAATTCCTGCGCCACCTGTTTGAACTGGATACTGTACCTGAGTACACCCCGCGTCCCCTCACCTGAGGGTCAGCTTCCAAGGTTTCCCTGTGGTCAAGTAGGTCTACTCCTTCTTGCCACACCGGCATGCATTACATTTACTCTGTTACAAGTATGTAAAGTAGATATGATCAAATCTTTTGAAATTTGAATTTGCCACGGTTGACTTGATATTTTTATAATTGATTAGCAGCAGATCAGTTGCTGCAAATTGCCATAATCCATAGCCTCTGATTGGCATGAAAATGCATATATAAAACTCAGAGCTCTCTTAGGATAATATCTAATCACTTTCAAGCACTTTATTACAAAGGCAACCTTAATAATGTCCAAGTGACCTAACCATGCAAACATATGGCAACCCACTAATAACTGAGTACACTGACAGTCTTTTCATGTGTTTTTTATATTAAAAAATGAGCCAAAAATTATTATTTTTTTTTCTTTTGAGATGAAGTAAACCATTCTGTGCTGAACAGTAACTCAGACTGATGGTGTCACTGTAAAGGCCCCGTTACACACGATATCGTTGCAAAGTCATCGGTTTGGTGACGTTGCAGCGATGTCGAAACAACATCGATGTGTGTGACACGTATCAACGATCAACGATAACTCGTTGATCGTAGATTTATGGCCAGGACCATAAATCTGTCGTTGGTCTCCTGCTGGGCAGCCAGCATCAGCAAGTGTGACAGCAGGAGACCAACGATGGACAAGCTCCCAGCGCTTCACAGCAAGCGCTGGGAGCTGGCAACCATGGCAAACAGCGGGTAACTAAGCGCCACACTCTGCTTAGTTACCCGCTGTTTACTATGGTTACCAGCGTTCTCGCTGGTCCTGATCGCTGGTGAGTCTGCCTGTTTGACAGCTCACCAGCGATCAGTTCACGATGTCCCAGCGATCCCAGCCACGTGGGATTGTTGGTAGGATCGCTGGGATATTGAAGCGTGTAACGGGCCCTTTAGAGGTACACTGACGAGCAAAAGGGTAACAATGTTGCAGGAACCTTAGTGAACCATCCACTACAGTTTTGAGAATAAGACTACCTTCATTATATGGACAATCATTTTGGTTATCTCATACACACATTTGACTTGCAACTATTTATCATATGATTAGTTATGCAGATTCTTCTCATGTCACTATATTGTTATTATTTTGCTCCTAAAACTCTAATTTGATATTTTTATTAATTTGATGTTGTTTTGTAAATCCCCCTTTGCCTTTCAGCACTGCCTGAATACTTCTGGGCATGCCTCAATTATATTCAAGCATATGTAACCTAATCCTACAATGACTGAGATAATTAATGTGCCTTATATTACATATCACCCTCCATCTCTACTCCACTAATACACTTGTCAGAGGCAAAAGATATGAAATGTAACCTGCATTGGGTGCATTGACTAGTGCCAGTGATGGTGCTTCTGCTGCTTATAGTGGCTTCAATGTTCCTAATGCAGGTATTATTTTCTTTTACACAACCTCATCTAGTGTCATTGCCATTTACAATCTTTTCAACCTGAATTAATTATTCCACTTTGCCACTTTGCCAAGTATTTAGCACGGTACATGAACAGAAAGCAAATGTGACAGCAGGGCCTGGTATAAGTGTGGCACGCACTGTTGTCAAATTAGACTAATAGAACAGACATGCAAAAACGAACAAATAGTTAAATAAACAATTTTAATCCTTTTTTTTAACAAAATTCAAAGCTTTTTCCAGTTCTACATTGTTTTGTATTGCAAACTGTTTAAATTCTAATTTGCCACAACATTCAATTTTAATAGAATTTGCTGCAAATTTCATTTACATCAAATCAATTAACTCATTATTAATAAAAAAAAAAGTTTATTAAAGACTGATGATGATATTACAATAATGGGTTTAATGGAGTCATTAAATATAGGTTAGCGGATAAAAGGGGTTCATTTCTTTCAAAAACAGCGCCACCCCTGTCTACAGGTTTTGTATGATATTGCAACTCATCTCCATTTAAGTGAATGGGTCTGTGCTGTAACACCACATGCAACCTGTAGACAGGGGTGGCGCTGTTTTAGAAAGAACGCAGAAACGTTTTACAAATCCTTGATATCACCTTTAATGAGTCATGAGTTATAATACCAATAGGAGGAGACGTAGTTACAATGCCTGTACGCTAGGATTGTGCAGTAATATTTTTCAGTGTTCTGGTCTGGTTAACCATGAATGATGATCACCTTTTGAGAAAATCCCCAGGCAAAGCCGGTTTAAAGAGAAATTATTCATTCTGTGTGAGTGCGTATATGCTGCTTCAGTCTTCGTGGGCTCCGTAAGGGAGTAGTTCCTGCAAGCCTATTTAATAACCATCAATCTCTGTTTTGAGGACGCACAACAATATACAGCATGCCTCAAGTCTTTGGTAGCCACTGCCCCTTATGTTTTCTATATTTTCCTGTGTAGAAAATGTTGCCTGAGCTTTATTATTATCTTGATCATAAAAGTTTAAATAAAGATATTCCTGACCATATTGTTATAGTACTAATTAAATAAATAGCTGCACTCTGAAATGCTAAGGTATGCAAAAACTGAATAGGAATTTAGACATGCATTACAATACATTGAAAAATTGAGACACTTAGTGCATAAAAAAGGCCAGTTTTATGTGATCCCAGCAGCCAGCAACAAGGCATACCTCTTTACTGTGTCCCTATCTAAAGCCTACAATTTATGGGTAGTGTAGTGATTTGCGCACTGAGCATGTTGGGGGATACTCAAAGGGTAGCGTGATTGAGGCAAACAGGCATGTTTTCACAGTAAAATAAAGTCTGTTTGGTTTCTTACACATCATAAACCTCATACATGTTACAGTCCATTAACTTCAAAAGAACATTCATGACATTTAGTCTGTTCCAATCGTAGGTACGCCTGCCTGGCAGTATTTATATAGTTCCTTTTAGATACATGGTTACCATACAGAAGCTTTTCCCAGCCCCATTCACTGACTCCTGCTTGTCCAATGTTCAGAAAACTGCCTCTCTAGGATTACCAATACCTGTCAGTTCCAGATTCTCAGCAGGACTGTAGATTCCTGAATATCCGTGTAGTTTCCTCGTCGTGTACCTTCCTGAAAACTTCCATGCTTCACTACCAGTTCCGTTCCAGGACTGGGGTCACTACAAGCACTGAGAGAGGGCCCTCACAGCTTCTGTCAGACCTATCCCAAGCTGTGCACACACATGTATTCTCCACCATGTGCTTCTGGCAAGATAGCTACTGCAAACCCAGAGAAACATGTGCCAAGACAGGAAGATGGACCATATCCCATCTGTTTCACATGAGAGTTACCTGTGCGATGTTTACAGCTTGCCAGATACACCCATGTCCTTTTGCTCATTTGCAAACCCTCCACTTGCAATGCATGACCTGAATCTGTGGAACTACAAGTCCCACAATAATGTATTACTTAAACTTGCTGAACTACAAGTCCCAGCATAAATATTTGCAATGAAGCAAGCCGCTGCATCACAGAGTGTAGGCAAGGAACTTATAGAAAAGTTAATATCGACTAAAGCTGCTGGAAAGGAGAGCACAATCAGAAGGCATTACCCATAATCTAAAATGAAA